>SSNS01000146.1:30481-657981 GCA_006937985.1 Aphyosemion australe
TTTGGAGCACGGAAGTGGGACCATGTCACGCCCCTTCTAGCTGCTTTGGACTGGTTACCGGTGAAATGTTGTATCCTCCACAAGATTTTGGTCTTTGTTTTTAACTCTTTGTCAGGAACTGCCCCACCATATTTAACTTCGCTGCTGACCCGTTATGTTCCCTCAAGATCGCTACGTTCGGGTCAGAGTGACCTCCTAGTGGTACCGCGGTCAAAGCGCAAGTCCAGAGGTGATCGTGCCTTTTCGGTTTTGGGTCCTCGGCTTTGGAACCAATTGCCACTAGAAATAAGAAAGTCCACATCGTTGCCCACTTTTAAAGCCAAGCTTAAGGTTCACCTTAGATCTGTTTCTTAGTTTTTTACTTGTGTTTTAATTTTTTGATCATTGTTTTTTATTGTTTTTAACTTTTTAATCTTTGAATGTTTTATCTTTATTTTATCTTGGAATGTTCTATTTTTGTATTTTATTGCACAGTTGTTTTATTGTGTCTTAGTTGTTTTTAAATTATGTTCAGCACTTTGGGCCCCCTTGATTGGGGGTAGGAAGGGGCTTTACAAATAAAATTGAAATTGAAATTGAAAATGCATGTGTATGTTGTTAGAACATATTATATTGTTTCAAAGTGAAATTTTTATTCTAAGAGCGTGAAAATTATATTGTTAGAACAATAAGATCATCATGTTGTAATGTAATATCGCTGTAATTGATTTATTTTTCATGGGTAGCTCTGAGTTCCAGTATCATATTGCTGTGTGTTTTGTGGTCTTCTGCGACCTATTTAGAATTTTATATTGGGCAAATGTAGAAGGTTTTTAGTGCAGACACGATCCATGCTGACTGAAATCTGACCTAGTTAGGAAGGAGTTTTCCCAGCGATCGCGCACTTCCGGTTTTTGTGAAAAAGGTCTATTCTGAGGTCTCAAGGTTGGCAAGTATGAGCTGCGGAGCAAGCTAGCCGCTAGCGATAGCCGCTAGCGGCTAGCTTGCGCCGTCTCTAAGCGGTCATTACATGTATTCTCAAGCGTCTACTTAATCAGGAAACCTCAGGGTCAATGTTCTGCTCTAAGCTTTACATTTGGCTTAGTGGTTTTTAATTATTTGAGGACGTTTATTCATTTTTCAGCGAGCTGTTGCACCGTAGCTCCCGTCCCGACACAGCTCTGTTTATCCTGCTTATGTGAAGACGGGCCAAACCCCTCCATTGTAAACAGGTACGGCGAGCCGCAGTGGCCAAATTACCTCAGGCATTTGTAATGGTTTGAAGACTCATGTTGCGGGTTAACATTTTATTTTGAAAGGGAATTCAGTGGGCAGGAGAAGTAGTTCCGGTTTTCGCCGTATTGTTACGCTAGGAAGCTGCTTTGTTACCAGCGATTCTGTTGAAAAAGTTAAGAGTTTATATATCACTTGGTTCTTTTTTTAACACAGAGAAAAGATAGTTTTACCTTTCTTGCTGACGTTTCGACCACCAGCTGTGGTCATCCTCAGAGCTAAGTCGCTGTCGGCGGCTTCACTTCGGATAAACAGAGAAGAAAGCCACCAACAGCGGCTGTGAGGATGACCTGGTGGTCGAAACGTCAGCAAGAAAGGTAAAACTAAATTTTCTCTGTTAAAAGAACCAAGTGATATATGAAGAAACCCACAGAATGAACGCACAAATGAAGTTAAAAGTTTGTAAGGCGTGGGTTACGCCGACAGTAGCCCTAAATAAATACCCGTAAAAGAGCAACCAGAGCCCGAGTTATTACAATATGATCGCTGATAGGAGTCAATAATGTGATATTCCTGCCATGTTTGCCTTAATAACTTTTAATAACTCCGTGCTGCATGAGCCACGTGACTGTAATCCTCTGAGTAGTTGATGTAATTACATCATGAATTTAGCTTAACATGATAGATTATTTTCGCTGGACAAGAAATAGTTACTGGTAATATTGTGAATGATAGGATATATGAGCCACCTCTACAATTTCAATGATGTTACATTACATTTACAGTTACAATAATAGCTTACTGCTTATGTGTTTAACTGTACTTTATTACCTTTCTTCTTTCTCTAAGTTTATAGGCTGCTGTAACAAGTTAGTTTCCCCACTGTGGGATTAATAAAGTCTATTATATTAACTATAAATATATAATAAAAGTGCCTGTGGGACATTTGAGACACCTATCTCTAGCTTTAACTGAGATAGAAAGATATTATTACAGACTCAAGGTCCAGTTTACATTAAAACAGTAACAAATCCAGTATAAAAATGAACCATGTAAAACACATAAAGATATAAGCTACGTGTGTGTTAACAGACAGCTGTACCAGTGTTTCTAAAGCTCAGACTGATAGAGAATGGCACTAAGGTTAATGTTGGACAAGAATCAATACATTTTTATGCATTTAATCTGCTGAATAATTTATGTATAAAATTTCTCAAGACAGCTTGAAGGGCGTTAAGTTGTAAATATTTTACAGGAGGAAAAATATCGAGATATATATATATTTCAAGGAAGAGGCGTCCTGACAAATCACAAGCTTGCGATCTCCGTGGCTCTCGACGGACAGTTATTTTTGGGGGCATGTCTCCGTCACCCTCCGCTAACCCGTCTGACAGCCCTTGCGTCGACGCAAAATGACGCTGGGTGTCTCCGTACCGACGCAGACAGACAAGTATAAATTAGGCTTAAGTTGGGCAGCCAGGTTAGCAATCATCCATTCACGACTCTTTTTAATTCCTTATTGGATTTTAATTTCAGTAGCCAGTTTAAATTTAGTTTTAGTCATTTCTGACAGCTGTTTGCTTAAATGACCGAGTTGGTTTTCTGAAGTCTGTGGGACTCCAATCAGGAAAGCAGATTTTTTCCTGACAAACTGTGTTTCTTGATTCTTCTTCATTGGGTCACGTGTAAACATATGTCTGGAATAGAAACTGAACAGCAAAATAACTAACTGCGCCTTTAACTGTTCAGATATAAAAAACAATTGCTCCTAGTGAGGCAGAAATTTGTTCAGAGTTACAAGTTGGCAAAGTCAAGAAATTCAGCACTGCAGTGTCTCAGTGGATATCTGGACATGCAATAATAAAAAAGTATTAAATGTAGATTTAAATCTATGTTTTGTTCAAATGTAACTCATATTTTCCCCTAAATATGCATTCATTCACTTCTAAATAACAGCATTGAATAAAATCCTCCGTGGGAAATGTGTTATTACTTCTCTAAGTGTTTTGAGTTACCATGGCAATGTTATTAGCCAAAAATCTTTGCAAAAATATCTCATTATTTATATGAAAAATCTCTCTCTCCTGCCAATGTGTCTGTGTTGTATGACATTTTGGCCCTCTATGAATGTTGACATTTGGTTTTTAATGCTGGCATGAGTTCATGGATAAGTTGCGTAAGTGGCTCGCATAAAAAATACTATGAAAAATAGAATCAAACATCCAAGAATGTACATAAGTTTAACCATTTTTTTCCAAGTTTTGGTATAAGAGGACGTCTTTAATAAACGGCGTACTAATATGTCCTCAATTCTTTTTGCTACGACGTCATCATTTAAACGGATAACATCTCGTAGCTCTGCTCGAGATAATTCCTGTCGAGCATCAATAAAAAACTCACTGTAGGCAAATTTATCAAAATCTGAAGTGAGTAGAAACCTTTTTTCTTTGTTAAACCTTGCCAGTATTCGAATAATCATACGATCGATTAAGTCCTGCTCTTTTCGCTGAAATTCGTCTTTATTTATTATTGCGCCACAATGCTGTAGAAAAGTGACCAGTATTGTTCGTACAAAAATCTTATTAAATTCTTCAGATGTAATCGTCTTTGACAAACTCGGTTCAACTAAGTTGGGACTTAGACCTTTTAATAGCCGCATTCTTATTATGACCTGATCCTGTCTAGTGCTGGAAAGCTATTCACAACGCCCATCTGAAATGTATCTGTTGACATCTGGGCATGGAATGACGAACAGCAGAACATCATCATTACAGTGATGTCATAGGCCTTTATGATGTCATCATTGGCCACGCCCCCTTTCTTGCTCATTCTTTATTTAAATAAATATTTAAATAAATAAATAAAACCTAAACAACTTTAGCTTTTATTTTCAGCAATTAGTGTTAAATCAGCATATCTGTACAATTTCCAATATTATTTAAATTAATAAATAAACAAATTATACATCAAAACAACTGGCTCAGCTGTGGCAAATGTGTTATTAGTTCTCTAAGTGTTCTGACTTACCATGGCAACGTTATTAGCCGAAAACTTTGCAAAAATGTCTCATTATTTATTTATTTATTGGTATTTATCTATTTATTTATTTATTCATGTGGCTTGAATGGCAGCGTGCACCCCCACAAATGTTACATCAAAACGACCGGCTCAGTCGTGGGAAATGTGGTAGTACTTTTCTAAGTGTTTCAAATTACCATGGCAACGTTATTAGCAAAAAACATTGCAAAAATGTCTCATTATTTATTAACTGGTATTCATTTATTTACTTATTTGTTTATTTATGTGGCTCCAACGGCAGCGTGCACCCCCACAAATGTTACATCAAACTGACCAGCTTAGCCGTGGGAAATGTGGTATATCATGGTTTTAGGGTGATCACCCCAACTTCACCCCAAGATTTATGTATTTATTTATTTGTTTGTTTATTTATCTATTTATGTGTCCCGAATGGCAGCATGCACCCCAACAAATGTTACATCCAAATGACCGGCCCGGTCGTGGGAAATGTGGTATATCATGGTTTTAGGGTGATCACCCCAACTTCACCCCAAGATTTATTTATTTACTGAGTTATTTATTTATTTATCTATTTATGTGGCCCGAATGGCAGTATGCACCCCAGCAAATGTTACATCAAAACGACCGGCTCGGTCGTGAGAAATGTGGTATATCATAGTTTTAGGGTGATCACCCCAACTTCACCCCAAGATTTATTTATTTATTTGTTTATTTATGTGGCTCCAACGGCAGCGTGCACCCCCACAAATGTTACATCAAACTGACCAGCTTAGTCGTGGGAAATGTGGTATATCATGGTTTTAGGGTGATCACCCAAACTTCACCCCAAGATTTATGTATTTATTTGTTTATCTATTTATGTGGCCCGAATGGCAGCGTACACCCCAACAAATGTTACATCAAACCGACTAGCTTGGCCATTGGAAATTATGTATATCATGGTTTTAGGGTGATCACCCCAACTTCACCCCAAGATGTATTTATTTGTTTATTTATGTGGTTCGAATGGCAGCGTGCACCCCCACAAATGTTACATCAAAACGACCGGCTCGGTCGTGGGAAATGTGGTAGTACTTTTCTAAGTGTTTCAAATTACCATGGCAACGTTATTAGCAAAAAACATTGTCTCATTATTTATTAATTGGTATTCATTTATTTACTTATTTGTTTATTTATGTGGCTCCAACGGCAGCGTGCACCCCCACAAATGTTACATCAAACTGACCAGCTTAGCCGTGGGAAATGTGGTATCTCAGGAGGGGAAAGCAGTGCACTACCAACACTGTTTACAGTGGGGAGGGTGTGCTGCTGACCTCGACTCGGGACGTTGTGAATCGGTGGGCCGAGTACTTCGAAGACCTCCTCAATCCCACCGGCACATCTTCCAGGATGGAAGCAGAGTCTGGGGATTTTGGGTTGGGCTCTCCAATCTCTGGAGCTGAGGTCACTGAGGTGGTCAAAAAACAGTAACAGGGTTGCAAGGCTCCGGGGGTGGATGAGATCCGCCCGGATTTTCTTAAGGCCCTGGATGTTGTGGGGCTGTGTTGGTTGACGCGGCTCTGCAATATCGCGTGGACATCGGGGGCAGTTCCACTGGATTGGCAGACCGGGGTGGTGGTCCCCCTATTTAAAAAGGGGGACCGCAGGGTGTGTTCCAACTACAGGGGGATCACACTCCTGAGCCTCCCTGGTAAGGTCTATTCAGGGGTTCTGGAGAGGAGGGTCCGTCGGATAGTCGAACCTCGGATTCAGGAGGAGCAATGTGGTTTTCGTCCTGGCCGTGGAACACTGGACCAGCTCTATACCCTTGGGGGGGTCCTGGAGGGTGCGTGGGAGTTCGCCCAACCAATCTACATGTGTTTTGTGGATTTGGAGAAGGCGTTCGACTGCGTCCCTCGGGGGGCCCTGTGGGGGGTACTATGGGAGTATGGGGTACCAGGCCCCTTGATACGGGCTGTTAGGTCCCTGTACGACCAGTGTCAGAGCTTGGTCCGCATTGCCGGCAGTAAGTCGGGCTCGTTTCCGGTGAGAGTTGGACTCCGCCAAGGCTGCCCTTTGTCACTAATTCTGTTCATAACTATTATGGACAGAATTTCTAGGTGCAGCCAAGGTGGTGAGGGGATCCGTTTTGGTGGCCTAAGGATCAGGTCTCTGCTTTTTGCAGATGATGTGGTCCTGTTGGCTTCGTCAGAACGTGATCTCCGGCTTTCGCTGGAGCAGTTCGCAGCCGGGTGTGAAGCAGCTGGGATGAGAATCAGCTCCTCTAAATCCGAGACCATGGTCTTGAGTCGGAAAAGGGTAGAATGCCTTCTCCAGGTCAGGGACGAGGTCCTGCCCCAAGTGGAGGAGTTTAAGTATCTCGGGGTCTTGTTCACGAGTGAGGGAAGGGTGGAGCGTGAGATCGACAGGCGGATTGGTGCTGCATCTGCAGTGATGGGGGCGTTGTACCGGTCTGTCGTGGTGAAGAGAGAGCTGAGTCGAAAGGCGAAGCTCTCAATTTACCGGTCGATCTACGTTCCTACCCTCACCTATGGTCACGAGCTTTGGGTAGTGACCGAAAGAACGAGATTGCGGATACAAGCGGCCGAAATGAGTTTTCTTCGCAGGGTGGCTGGGCTCTCCCTTAGAGATAGGGTGAGGAGCTCGGTCATCCTGGAGGGACTCGGAGTAGACCCGCTGCTCCTCCACATCGAGAGGAGCCAGTTGAGGTGGCTCGGGCATCTGATTAGGATGCCTCCTGGACGCCTCCCTGGTGAGGTTTTCTGGGCACGTCCAACCGGGAGGAGACCCAAAGGAAGACCCAGGACACGCTAGAGAGATTATGTCTCTCGGCTGGCCTGGGAACGCCTTCCCCCGGAGGAGCTGGCCCAAGTGGCTGGGGAGAGGGAGGTCTGGGCTTCCCTCCTTAAGCTGCTGCCCCCGCGACCCGACTCCGGATAAGCGGGAGAAAATGGATGGATGGATGGATCATGGTTTTAGGGTGTTCACCCCAAGATTTATTTATTTATTTATTTGTGTAATTATTTATTTATTGATGCGGCTCTAACGGCAGTGTGCACCCCCACAATTGTTACATCAAAACGACCGGCTCTGCCGTGGGAAGTGTGGTATATCATGATTATGGGGTGATCACCCCAACGTCAGCCCAATATCATGATTTTAGGGCGATCACCCACCCTGCCAGCGGGCCGGCCCCTTTCAAAATTTCTTCAGGAATTTTCTAGTTCTTATTCCTGTTGTAGGTTTTGTCATATATGTGCTTGTGTGTTCCTGTATAATGGTCATTTGGGATTATATGTGTTTAAACTACTGTCACGGTCCATCCAGGAACTCTATGGAGACAATCTGCAGTAAAGAATTATCGCTTATTTGAAGCTTTTAATTTAATCACGATCCAAAATTACTAGGGTGTGTTTGAATAAGTCTGTATGAGACTGAGATGTGTTGTAATTAAATAAATGTTGTTCTAACCTTTTAGCACTAACATGCCAGAAAAATTCCAGCCCTTAAACATCAGCTTTAAATACAGAAAATTCTTTAATATAAAATGTTTTAAATGATGTGAAACCTGATGCACTGAGATGTTACTGTTGTATGTCTGAATATGTTTGCATAAATTAATTTTGAATAAATGAAATAAATTTGTTCTTTTGTTAAATACTATTTGTTTACTCTTATTCATGAGATTGTTGCTCTAGCTCAGGGGTTCCCAAATCAGGGGTCGGGACCCCAAATGTGGTCCCCACAAGATTACAGGGGGTCCCCATAATTTTGTCTTTGCTGAGGTTAGCAAGATTTTATTTGTAAAAATTACATTTATAAAATCCTAATAGCACACCCTACAGTATAATCAGAACTCCATATAAAAGTTATAACTTTGTATGTCTGTATAAAGTTTGCAAATTATCACATTTAACGTGTTTATGCGTGTAGGAGTTGGGGTTGGGGGTTCTGGCTTGTCTTGGACACAGGCAAGGGGGTCCCCACAGAAAAAAATTTGGGAACCCCTAGCTGACTTACAATCATTTTAACCATCATTAAACCTGCCAGTGGTGGCTTGTCCTTAGTGGGAGCTAGGGCGTCGCATCACCCTCCCTGCCCCCAAGGTGTGTATGTGTATTTGCTGTATTTAAATTGATGTACTAAAAAGTTGCACTAAAATGCTAAAATAATGACTACACATGTCTACAGCCCTCATTTATACATTTTATCAGCAAAGAAAAAGTTGATTTAGGTGTTACTTGCTCTTTAAAAAAATGCAATTTAAAAATATACTCATGTCACAGAGCCTCCTAATTAAAAAAGTATTAATCCCAATAGTTTTTGTGGATATTTTGTCGAGATAACAATGGGAAAATTCAGCTTTTAAAATCATGAATATAATTGAAAAAAATGACTGAAATCACTTTTTTTTTCTTAAATGTTTGTGTTTCTCAAATTTGAGATAAATGTTTTTAGATGAAAAGAATGAAGGACAACTTGCTCCTTCCCTTCTTCCCTTTTCTGCTGCAGAGACACAAACACCGTCTCCATGGTCTGCATGGCTTCCTGAGCTTTCTGGTGGTCTGAGAGGATCCCCTGGACTTTCTGTCTGGCCTGGTGGTTGTAGGAAACCCCCGTGTCCTCCACTCCGCTCAAGGTGGACACGGCCTGCAGGGCGGCCCTGTTCTGCAGAACCAGCAGACGGGACTTGGCAAACTCCTCCGGCTCTGCCACGTTTTCCCAGCAGACTGGAGGATAAGGTGGTAACCAGAAACGCTGCGTGCAGTTCACTGTTTGTTCTGGGGAGTTTATCACAAAGGGGCTGTCAGCTGGGAAGCTGTGGAGCAGGTGCAGCAGAGAGGATCCAGAACCCAGCTCCCAGTCCTCAAGGTCTGGTTCCCTGGATTGTTGTTCAGGGAGGAACGTAGGAGCTGCTGAGTCTGCATCCTCAGGAGAGCAGATACCCAGAAAGAAGCAGCAGGATAAACAGAACCAGAACATCTCCAAACTGCCTGAAACGGCAAAAACCTGAAATTATTTTACTAGAATGAAGAAATTACAGCAAAAACAGTGAAGAGCTGAGATGTGTGTATGTAATATATACTTTAGTGCTTCTTCATGATGTGAAAATGAGTATCAAGGTCTTAGATAAACCATAAAGACCACATGGCTAGAATAAGGACTAAGAACAAATAAGGCACTAGTAGTCATTGGCGGTGCTAGGGGTGGGGTGAAAGGGGCATTGACCCCTGCTGAAATCTGCTTGGCCCCCTGAAGAGTCCCTGTCCTGTGCTGTCACTCATTCAATTCAGTTCAATTCCGTTTATAACGCCAAATCATGGCAAGAGTTTAAAGGCACGTCACACAGTTACTATATTAACTCTTAACACCGGTATTAAATTGTCAACTTCAGAAGAGCTGTTGTTTGACACTAAATCAGAGTTAAAGTACCAACTCTCCAAAAAGAGTTAAATTAACTCTTACTGGTGTGGACCCATCTAGACACTTTAAAAGTGTTGAAATAAACTCTGACTAGGGCTGCACAATATATTGAAAATTTATCGTTATCGCAATATCAGCATGCGCAATAGGCATATCGCAAAGAACAGAAAAATATCGCAATTAATGGTCATCTCAGATTTTTGCTACACATAATGCATTTTGTCAATCAAACGGAATCATGAAGTTTTTGACAAATCAAATAGAGCCCTTCACCCATTTGGCCAAGTGGTTGGGTTCTTATAGGTTAGATGCCTTGGTGCCTAGGTGGACGGCACTTCATTTGGATGGCTAGCAAACACCCGAGTTAGCTTAGAGAGCGTCGCAATGACTGAGGGTAAGACGTGTGTGGAAAATGTTAGCGAGAAAGAACTCACAATTCAAACAGAATGACTATTATTTCAAAGTACTTGTGTTCAACAAACACAAGTACTTTGCAAGACATGCCAAACACTTGTGGCAACCACGAGGGGAAACATGACAAATCTCCGTTGTCACCTCCAACGCAACCATAAAGATCTATATACTGGGTTATAGAAAGCTAGCGTTAGCAAACCCAAAGTCTCTGACGTTAAGACAAGTAAGGGCACAACAGCCCAGCAGATGCCCATGGGTGGAACTCCTTATGAGAAACCATCAAAGCGGTACAAGGACATAACTAACGGAAGTAGTCAGTAAGTGCTACAGGAGTAAACATGTCCGTTTAGCTCTGTACGTTCTACAGCGTTGTCCTTATGTTTTAAATTGCTCCAACATATTTTAATGATTATTGTTTACAAAAATATTGAAACAGATCATTCTAATTTTGTAATGTAAATTTGCATGATTTCATTTTGTTACTGTATTAATACTAATGATAGAGGATGGAGTGGTGTGTCTAAAGTATACAAAAACTGCAGATTTAAGTATTTGTTCATTTATCGCAAGTAATATCAATATCGCAATATTAAGCACTGTTATCGCATATCGCAGGTTTTCCTAATATCGTGCAGCCCTAACTCTGACAGTGTTAATTTGAGCATGCTGGATTTGCTGTGTATATAAGGAACCCAGCATATTGAATCACTGACTAGTATCAGTGACTTTACTGCAACCCCCTTACTAAGCAAGCATGTAGTGACAGTGGAGAGGAAACTCCCTTGTTCTCGGAGGCTAATTTAATGTCATTCAGATCAAGTGATTGATTAAGCAGTTTCCTTTTCAGATGTTCTGGTCCAAAGATGACAACTTCAGCCTTGTCTGGATTTAAGAGCAGAAAGTTTAGAGTCATCCAGATTTTTCAATTCAATTCAATTCAGTTTATTTCTATAGCGCCAAATCACGACAAGAGTCGTCTCAAGGCACTTCACAAAGTAAACATTCCAATACAGTTCAGTTCATTAAGCCAATCAGTAAAAAAGTTTCCTATATAAGGAACCCAGCAGATTGCATCAAGACACTGACTGTGTGTTGATACAATCCTCATACTAAGCAAGCATGTAGCGACAGTGTGAAGGAAAACTCCCTTTTAACAGGAAGAAACCTCCAGAGGATCCTGGCTCAGTATGAACAGCCATCCACTACGACTCACTGGGGATTGAGAAGACAGAGCAGGCACAAGCACAGCCCACACCCACCATATATACCAAGTAGTGTTTCTATGGCTACACTGTGATTTCTTAGTAGAAGTTCTATTTAGTAAGAGAAACTTTATTGTCTTTATCTGAGTGAATCTATAATTAATTCAATAGGTGAACTAATAGTAGCACATTCTATGTTAAAGAAAGTGAGATGTAATATCAGGAGAGGGAGAATGTTCAGTGGTTGGCAGCAGTGTGCCAGCCAATGGCCCCCTCCATGAGGCCACCACAACTCAGCAGAACGCCAGTGTAGCTTCTTCTGGGGAGAAAAACACTTAGAGAGAAAATAAAGTTAACAGCTGAAATAACAGGAAATAATGCAATTAGAGAGTAGTGGTAGAAGAAAGTAACAGAGTGTGGAAAGTGGTCAGTATGTCCCCCAGCAGTCTAAGCCTATAGCAGCATAACTACAGAGATAACTCAGCATAACCTAGCCTTTTAGATGGAGGCATGTGGGAGGCAGGGCCAGGGAGAAAAGTCTTTAACGACTGTAGTCCCCGCTGTACACTCCACCTCCCTCTGCTCCCCACTCGTCTAAACCTGGGCTAACATCAGTATTTAACCATAAGCCCTATCAAATAGAAACGTTTTGAGCCTAGTCTTAAAAGTAGACAAGGTGTCTGCCTCACGGACTAAAGCTGGGAGCTGGTTCCACAGGAGAGGAGCCTGATAGCTAAAAGATCTGCTTCCCATCCTACTTTTAGATATTCTAGGAACCACCAGTAAACCTGCAGTCTGAGAGCCAAGTGCTCTGTTAGGAACATATGGAACAATCAGATCACTGATGTATGATGGAGCTTGTTTATTAAGAGCTTTATATGTGAGAAGGAGGATCTTAAAATCTATTCTGAATTTAACAGGCAGCCAATGTAGGGAAGCTAAAACAGGAGAGATGTGGTCTCTCTTTTTAATTCTCATCAGAAAAGCTGGGAGCTGGTTCCACAGGAGAAGAGCCTGATGGCTAAAAGATCTGCCTCCCATCCTACTTTTAGATATTCTAGGAACCACCAGTAAACCTGCAGTCTGAGAGCCAAGTGCTTTTATGTCTTCATTTCAAGCCTGTAATCTACCTAACTGATCAGGTTCATCAGGGTTTACGGATAAATATAACTGAGTATCATCAGCATAACAGCAGATTTTACCAATTGTAAGCATATATATATATATATATATATATATATATATATATATATATATATATATATATATATATATATATATATATATATATACAGTAAAAAGAAATGGTCCAAGCATTGAACCCTGTGGTACTCCACAAGTAACCTACTCATTTGTCCTGATGATCAGATAATAGGTGGATCCAAAGTCAAGTCCAAACACTATACTTGGCCCCTCTATAAATATTGTGGCCCTTTGATGTACTCAAAAAATTCCTAGATCCACCACTGCTAGTATGAAATTTGAACTGGGACCGTCTTCCTGATGATAAAATCTAACACTAAGTGGGGTCAGAGCCTGCTTTAGGATCTAAAAAGATTTTAATTACTGAATACTGAGGATGTTACGGCCTTTGGATCGTGAGTGCGTGCGTTTCACCAGGAGTCATCCCTGGGATCGGCTGATTGATGGCAGCTGCTGGGACTCGGATGATGAGGCCAGCTGCATCTGGAGCTGATCTGCTGGAGGTGTTAAAAGACCCAAAGAAGCACCCCGGCTCTCTCTCCCTCTCCTCTCACAGACAGGAGTCTGTTGTTTTTATTCTGGACTCTAAATAAAAAGTGGAATACTTTTTGTCTTGACGTTGGGGATCGGTCGTTTTTCTTTCCTTTGTTTTGTTGTTGCTACCCAAGTCGAGCCTGGGTTTTAAAAATGAGGGGCTCGTCCAGGATTTTTTATTCGTTTTTTTTTGTTGTTGCGTGTGCTTTATATGCAGGCTGTGGGCGCACCTGGTTCGTTTGCGTGTGTTTAGTGCTGTTGCGCATCCTCCTCAGTTAGAATAGGAGTGTCCTGCTGAACCAGTTTCTGGTTCTTCCATCAGTCACTCATTTGTTATTTTGCCTTTTTTATTTTTGGGATGAATCCTGGGCTGGGGAACTGTGTTCTCTCGAGCCCGGTGTAGCGATATCGCCTTCATGGTTTTTCTCCTAAAATGAACTAAGTTACACTTTTCAGTTACAGGTCATGTCAATACGTCGGGACACTCTGATATCGTGTCCCAGAGACGAGTATTCTTAATCTTGTCCTAAGGGTCTCTAACTTATCCAGCAGCGTATCAGCCAGACATCACGACTACTGGACTCCACTACTGACATTGATTAGGTTTACACACTGCCTTTTGTATTTTTGTCTTTATTTTAGAGTTTTTTGTTATTATGAGCCGCTGATCTTTTATTGGCTCTTCCTTAGTTGCACTTACACTTAAACATAAACGTTACTCCTTTTGTAGGTTTTTGTTTATTTTGTTTGTTTCTGCACATTTTCCATACATGCAGTTTACTATTTCTGCATCTTTCAGTACTCTCCATAACATACACTTGGCGTTAATTAGTGTACACATAGTTGTTTTTTTTTGCTTTGTTCTTTTCCATTCTGACATCAGTGGTGGGGTCTATGAACCTGATACCTGTGTGTGTCCTTTTCACGATGTGCTGAGTCTACCAGTGGTCCTCCTTGGCTGAGACGATATTGCTGCCTTCTCCATCCATCTCCTGGTATCGGCTTCCCTCCTGCTCTGGTGCCCTGGTCTTCTCGCTGGGGGGTTCCTGTCTCCTGGCTTCCTTCCAGCTTCGCAGTGGTTCGCCTAGTTCTAGCCTGCTTCTTTGCCTGGTTCTGGCCTGCGTCTCCTCCTGACTCTGGTTTGCTGCTTCTCTTGGTCCTTACCTTTGGATGTTGCTGCTCTAATACAATTTGACTGTTTTGCTGAGTGAGATTTACTTCCCTCACTCCTGCTGCTTTTGGAGCCTTGGAACTGACTTTGTCTCCCTCTGCTGAGTCTGCAGGGCCTATTGGTTGGTCCAACGTCTCGTGGTCTTCTGCCCGTGACCCCGTGACCTTGGAGGGGGGGATTTGTAGCGACATCGCCTTCATGGTTTTTCTCCTAAAATGATCTAAGTTACACTTTTCAGTTACAGGTCATGTCAATATGTCGGGACACTCTGATATCGTGTACCAGAGACGAGTATTCTTAATCTTGTCCTAAGTGTCTCTAACTTATCCAGCAGCGTATCAGCCAGACATCACAACTCAAGGATCCTGACGCAAGACCTTTCCTATCTCTTTCTTGAATAAAGTTCATCTTTCCTGCCTCATGAAAGACTTAATTATAACATAAATATATAATCATACTTTTTGAATGACAATATGTGAAATCTAATGTCATATAATAATAATGAATGATGGAGTTGAAATGAATATTTGTTCATGTAAGGATGTATTTCATATCTTTAATTACACAAATTAGGATCCATTGAAGTAATGCTAATCTGTCAGCCAATATACATTCACAAGTAATAATAGTATTGTGTTTGAACATTTAGTATTTGCACTCACATTAAGGATGAATAAGATTTACATCACATTAAGGATTAATCATCTTTAAGTGTTGAAGAAACAACATGGTGTCTGAGGCATCTTGGTAAACGTCTATTTTAATGTGTCAAAATTTGATTCGCCCAAATTAATAAATATTAGAAATGATAAAAACCCCGTGCCGGCCTGGAACAGTTCAGTTCCTGCTCAAGTCTTGACAAGGTCCACTCCTCTCAAAGGGGTGAACCTCCTAAAACAACTCAAGCTAAGCTTCCTTGGTTCGGCCGGCCAGGAAAGCAAAGCTCAAAAGGAACCATATTTTCCCTTTTTGACCCCGAGGTCAACTATTTTTGTAAACTGCCTCTGCTGCAACCAAATTCACCAAACGCTGCAGTCACCCGGAAGTAACCCACAATCATTGGCTCGTATCGGGGCCCGCTACAGCTCCATTCCTCAGAGGTCCACATCGCTGACAGCCGTCAGCACTGACCTCTAGCTGACCCCTAGATCACCGGGACCTTCCACAGAGGTGTCGTAGCTCTGCTCGCTGGTGTCAAATGGTCTTTATTAATTTAATAACTGATTAAACCATCCAGATTGATTTAACCCAGACATCATAGGATCTAAGACACTTAATAAGATTATGCAACATAACATCTAGCTTACATTCCATCACCTCATTAATTGTCTCAGTATCTTGCTTTAACCATCATTCACAGTAATTTGTCCTGTGTCATCATTGATTAAGAAATATAGTATTAAATTTATTTTTTCATAACTATTTTCTTGACTCTGTCTGAATTATTCTGAAGTGTGTGGATTACTTACAGTAAAAGAACCTAGAGCAATGTTGAATTAACATTCAAAGATCATTAAGATTAATAATTCATATTTATATGGAATATTACATCTCATTGATCCTTTTTTAAATATGTGGCAATAGCCCCACGCTACACCAGCAAGTCCTGAAAGACAGATAGGTTATGGGGTGTTAGGCAGGCTGTGGGGTGGTTTGTGCAGCATCACGGTGACTTGTGAGCTGTTGCATTCTGGTTTGGTGCCAGCTCTTTCTTGAATACGCCCCGTTTATTTATTTTTGTAACGACTGTAATGGCCTTTAATGTTTCCGCGTTTGGCGCCGACCCCTCTCTAACCCTTTTTTTATAAACGCCGTAAGAGTGATTTGTGTGAAATTGCGGCTTATTATGATATGTTGGTTCCAGTTGGTTTGCGCAAGACTGAGCTCCAATCGGTTGTCTATGATGGTTTGGTCAAGAGTGGTGTTTTTCCTGCAGCTGGATCAGCTGTTGATGCTGGAGCTGCGGGTGCTGCGGAGCCTAAGGCAGAGGCTGCGGGTGGTTCCGCTGATGAGGCTGCTTTGCAGCATGAGGGGGAGGGGGTGCAGCAGGTGCGTGAAGCCACACCTGTAGTTAAGAAGGAGGGGAAGCCGACCACGCTTGCTCAGTTTGAAGAGTTTTCTGTGGAGTCGACTCCTTCTTCCGGATTGGATGCTAGACTAAAGCTGCGTTTAGTGCGTCTGCAGATGGTGGAGCGGGAGAAGGAGCGTGAGTTCCAGGTACGGAGGGAGCTGGAAATTAAGAAGTTGGACGCTGACACTTCATTAAGGTTACGTCAGTTAGAGTTGCGCACACCACCGCAGTCTTCAAGTAAGGTTCGCAGGGCTGAGACCGCACCAGAGCCATCTGAATCTGTCTTGTTCCTATTTTTTGTGAGTCTGAGGTAGAAACCTATTTTAATGCTTTTGAGCGTATTGCTACTGCTTTAAGTTGGCCAAAGGATGTGTGGGGAATTATACTGCAGTGCAAGTTGGTTGGCAAAGTGCAGGAGGCTTGTTCAGCTTTGTCAGTTACAGTCTGGCATATGAGAAACTTATGAGCTGGTGCCAGAGGCATACAGACAGAAATTTAGGAACCTGAAGAAGAAGCCGTTAGAAACGTATGTGGCTTTTGCCAGAGAAAAAGGACTTCTGTTTGACAGGTGGTGTATCGCTAGTAAGCTCGTGATCTTGTATCCATAAGAGAGCTAATGTTGCTGGAGGAGTTCAAAAAGTGTCTGCTTGAACGTGTCGTCGTTTATCTCAATGAGCAAAAGGTGTCGTCTCTGCAGCAGGCAGCGGTCTAGGCAGATGAATTTGTTCTTACACACAGAAACATTTTTGTTACCCGGAATATTTCTCAAGTTGACCCCCTTAAAGGAACAGAAAAACCGCCATAGGGTAGCATTTCTCCAGGGCCTAAGAGGAGTGTGCCAAAGTGTTTTTATTGCCACAGGTTTGGACATGTAATCACAGACTGTAGAACCCTAGCTCAGAGGCAGGCAGCTACTCCTAAACAGCCAAAGGGAATGAGTTTAATAAAGACCGTTCCTTCTGAAGTAAGGCCCGGTGCTGCCGGTGCCGACATTCAAATGACAAATGAAAAAGCAGATGTCTGTTTTAAACCATTTCTCTCTAAAGGTTTTGTGTCTTTAACAGGTAGTCCTGAAGATCAGCGTCAGGTTACTGGTCTCCGTGACACAGGTGGATCTCAATCTTTTATCTTCTCGGGGGTGCTGCCTTTGGATGCGCAGTCTGACTGTGGGGCAAGTATGATTGTGAGAGGTATTGGGATGGCCTTTTTGCCTGTCCCTCTTCACCGAGTTTATGTGAAAACTGATTTAGTCTCAGGTTTTTTCCCTGTAGTGGTACGTTCAAGTTTTCCCATTGGAGGGGTGGATTTCATCTTGGGTAATGACATAGCTGGGGGTAAGGTTTATCCTTTTCCTGAAGATGTTAACGTGCCCATTGAAAGTGATGAACTAGCACAGAAACATCCTGATGTGTATGCTGTAATTGTGCTTACAAGAGATCAGGCTCGTAACCAAGCTCAGACTGAAAATCTGTCTGACTCTTTGTTTGCCTCTGTTTTCTCTGAGGATGCTCCGGCTCCAGCCAATGACAGAACCACATGTGGTGCATTGGACCCGGAGGTGCCATGGTCAACCACTGAACTGCAGGGAACCTTGCCACTCACTCGTGAAGCTCTTATTGATGCTCAGAAGAATGATTCTTCGCTGACCAAGTGTTTTGCTGCAGTGAGCTCTCCGGTGTTAACTGGTCAAAGTTTTCATACAGACCAGGGAGTCTTAGTGCGTAAGTGGTCATCAAAATTAAACAGAGCAGATGAGGACTGGGGTACAGCGCACCAAATAGTGGTTCCCCAGGCTTATCGCCAGCATGTGCTGACATTGGCTCATGAGGGTTTGTGGTCTTGCCACCTAGGGGTTACAAAAACCTACAACCGTGTTCTGAAACACTTTTTCTGGCCTGGTCTGAAGACAGATGTAGCACGGTTCTGTAGAACCTGTCCCACATGCCAGATTGTAGGAAAACCAAATCAGGTAGTACCTCCCGCACCACTGTGTCCTATTCCTGTCGTTGGACAGCCTTTTGAACATGTCAATGTTGACTGTGTGGGTCCTTTGCCAAGGACAAAATTGGGAAACCAGTACCTATTGACCATAATGTGTGTGTCAACCCGTTTTCCTGAAGCCGTTCCATTAAGAAAAATCACTGCGCCAGTCATCACTAAAGCACTACTCAAGTTCTTTACCACTTTTGGTTTGCCAAAAGTAATGCAGACTGATCAAGGGACTAATTTCCTCTCTCGCACTTTTAAACAGACATTGGACTCTTTTAAAATCACATTCAATGTCTAGTGCTTACCATCCTGAATCCCAGGGTGCCCTTGAGCGTTGACATCAGACTTTCAAGTCCATGCTGTCTAAGTATTGCTATGAACCGGGAAAGGATTGGGATGAGGGGGTGTCCATGATGCTTTTTGCCATACGTGATGCAAAGCAGGAGTCTCTATGATTCAGCCCAGCTGAATTAGTTTTTGGTCACAATGTGCGGGGGCCTTTGAAGGTGCTTAAAGAACAGTTCGTGTCAACACCTCCTGTGAAACTGAATGTTCTGGACTTTGTTCAACTTCATTGCTGCAAGGAGCATTTGCACAAAGCAGTATCTCTGGCTAGGGAGGCTATTTCGTCTTCCCAGATGTCTATGAAGAGGCGGTATGATCGTAAAGCAGTCATACGTGTTTTTAAGCCTGGTGATGAGATTCTGGTGCTGTCACCTATGCCTGGTTCTGCTTTAACAGCACGTTTTTCAGGTCCCTATGTGGTGGAGAGTAAAGTATCTGATACCGATTACATTATTAAAACACCTGAACGTTTGAGAAAAACCAGGCGCTGTCACGTTAACACGCTGAAGCCTTTTCTGTCCAGGGACCGCCAGGACCAGCGTCCTCGTCCACTGGAGAAGAGTGCCCAGCTCCTTCTACTTCTATGATCTGTGAGACGGTTCTGGATGATGGGTTAAAACTGCCCTCTTGTGATGAACAGTGTGGAAGGTTAACAAATACAGAGTTTTTATCTGTCTTGGAATCCAGGTTGTCCTACTAGATATATGTAGTGACTTGATCGGCCTGATTCACTCCTACCCTACTCTGGTGATGTGCCTTTCTGCACTGATGTGCTACAGCACGATATTGATGTCGGCTCCGCTGCTCATTAAGCAGCATGCCAATCGTGTTTCAATGGCAAAGAGAGAGGTTATGAACCAAGAAGTGACCTATCTGTTGGAACACGGTTTGGCAAAACAGAGCCACAGTCCTTGGAGCTCTCCATGTTTTTTGGTTGCTAAACCAGATGGTAGTCATCGTTTTTGCACAGACTACCGGAAGGTTAATGCAGTTACAATATCTGACTCTTTTCCATTACCTCGCATGGAGGATTGCATCGATAGTATTGGTTCAGCTACTGTCATTTCGAAACTTGACCTACTCTATCACCTAAAGTTTCTGACATGTCTGCTTTTTTAACACCAGACCGGTATTTACAGTACACTGTTATGGCTTTCGGCATGAAAAATGCTCCTGCCACGTTCCAACGCCTGATGCAAAAGGTGCTAGGGGACATTCCGCGTTGTAAAGTGTACTTGGATGATGTTGTTATTTTTACAAACAACTGGGATGATCATAAAGTGACCCTTAAAGCAACATTCCGCAACTTTTACACCTTAAAATTATGCTTTTTTGTAAAGTTTTTGCGTCATAGTATTATCTATTATGTTCATTTTCATACTTGTGATAGTGTTGGGGGGTCCCATGTCTGTTTACCGCACTATACAGTTTTTGAGCTCAGGTCGCTACCAGAAGTACTGACTGGGTGACGCTTAACGGCAATATATGGCAAGCCAAAGGGATAAAAAAAAGCACGCGTCCTGAACGCGCGTTTTGACGCCAAAGGGGGAAAGAACTCACGTGTTATAAAAGCGAGCATTATGTGCGCCAAAACGCGCGTCTTGGTGGACATAATGAGAGTTTAGAATGCGCATTTGTTTTATCCCATTGGCTTGCCATAATTGACCTTTCGACGAGCCCCACACCCCTTAGTTACTGTTGCCATTTCCAACAATAAGTGGATCAAATACTGCAGCTCCGCAGATTTCCACGATGGAAAGAAGTAGACAGATGCATGTCAGAGACATTTTTTGGAGTAATTCCTCCTCAATATCATCCAGATCGAAGCAAAAGGGTTACAGTATGCAGTGGAGGGATATATTAGTGTCGGCTCCACTGAGCAAAGCGTAGCAGGGAACAAGGAGTTGGGAGTTTGGGGAGAAGGCGGCGTCCGGGATCACGTGGATTGGTGAGCTGTGGCGGCGATGCGGTGTCCCTGTCAGATGTCTGTCAGATGTCACCTGTCAGATGATCTGAGCTGCAGGCAGCTCTAAAAGCTCCCGGTGCTCTGCATCGCTCCAGGTTATCATCTCAGCTGGTTCTGTTAACAAAAAGAAACTTAAGCCCGTGTTCACTTTCATTTTCAATATAGTTCCTGGCCGGAGCTCGGCATTAATTCATCACGTTATCATGACACCACCCGCTGTTGCGCCAATAGGCTTAATGTGCGTTTATAAGACACACGGTTGAGGTAATATTACGCTGATTTGCCGGCACGGTGTGTCTTATCTAAAAGGGTCTTGGATAGTCTGGGAGGCGGACCTCCGCCCAGCCGCGGGCGGGGGGAGCACTCATGCTTGCTGGCTTGCTGGTTGAGTTCGATGAGGTTCTGAAGGGAAACGAAGGAGACACGACTACTATCGAGGCTAATGCTTAGTAGTATAAATTAGGCTTAGCTTTATCATCTTGTTTGGAGTTGTCGGACAGTAACGATTGCTATGATGTGTGATTGGACAATAGCCGTTCTGGGGGCGGGGCCGGCGAAAGGCTAATTGTATAACGTAGACTCGCTGTAGCAGCGGCAGATCCACCAAAGAAAGCTAGAAATCCCTTATCAGAGGAATATAGGAAAAGAAAAGAAGAACGTGATAGAGCAAGAGCAAAGACCAGAGTTAATATTGAGCCGTCTTTTCCTCGCTGGAGAGTTTTTTTAGAAACAAAGGCATGAACTACGGACTCTGACCTAGCCGTGCTGCTAATGGCTAGGTAAGTAATAAATGATTTCACCAGGGTTATTGTGTTTGGTCGGGCATAAAGTTGTTATACAGTCCTGATAAAATTATTTATTCAATGTGTGGAGGTGGAAAAGTTTGTTTTCATTGTTTTGCCTGATATTAGGAATGTAAACATGCCTCTTATGCCCAAGAGAGATTTAATGTTACGACAGTGACGTTACGCAGCAAGCCTCTAGAGGGCGACAGAGACCATATAACTGCAAAGTTACGGAATGCTGCTTTAAGGCAGTGTTTGAACGCCTAGCTGAGGCCAGATTAACCTTGCTAAGTGCTAGTTTGTTAAGGTCACTGTAACCTACTTGGGAAAGTGGGTTGGACAAGGGAAGGTTTGTCCAGTGGATGCAAAGGTGACTGCCATCCTTACCTTACCCTGTCCCGACAACCCGACGTGAACTACGTCGTTGTCTTGGTATGGCGGACTTCTACTGGTGTTTATGCAGAAATTTCTCAGTACTGGTAGCCCCTCTTACGTTGTTGTGCAGCCCAGCTGTTCCTGTAAAAATGTGCTTTATAAATAAAGCTGCCTTGCCTAGTTTGGTTAGCTCAGGTAAAGAATCAGGAGCAAAGCTATCTAGGATGACGGGCCAGGTTAGAGTCGAAACAGGCAAGAGACGGGACAGATGCTGTCCAGAATGGAGAGGCAGTGCTCGTTAAAGTGAGTAGTTAAAGAATCAGGGTCAGGTGGTATGCAGGCCCCTTAATCAGCATAAAAAATCTGCTTGTTCTTCACATTTTTGCAAATACAAAAAAATTTGATGATGATCATCAATTTAAATGTTCTGCAAAACTGACAAGATGATTAAATATGTTTTTTGAACTGGAGTGTAAAAATGTAACAGTCATAATAAACCCTGATTCAAAGCAGAGCTGAAAGAGTAGATCAACGGGGGCTACGTTCCATTTCTGCAGATGCACTTACTTGTTTTATAGAAACGGAATGGAACAGTGTCCGTTTTGAACTTGTGCCTTTTCTACTCTTCCAAGGCTGCAGCGAATCAAACCCACAAAGAACTGTTTTTACTTTCAACATTCGGTGCTGTTTGTTGATTATTTACACTAAACAACCAGACACCAGTGTGTGAAGCTTCGTTGTCTTGTTGTATTTTAGCGTTTACACTCAAACCTGAACCTGAGTCAACCTTAGTTTAGGAGTTTTAAAATCACTGCTGCAACTTTAAATATGCATTAAATATAATAAATATCCCTGCTGTTTTCATGCAACATCCATTCTTCTCCTCAGAATGAATGAATATTTATTACTAGTGTTGCTCATTGTCTCTTTCCTCCATGCTTGACCACAAATCTGTTCCTGGCAGAAGCTTTCCTCCGTTTTGTGGGTTGCAAACTTCCCGGTGAATCCGTCTGAGCTATGGAGCAAATAAAGGTACAGTTATAGAAAACGTTAAGACTGAAGATGGTCTTTTTATTATGGAAGTGACCTCTACAATTACCTGGGACTAAAGCAGGTGAGGCACTGCCGTCATCGTGGTCATCACTCTGCAAAGTGATACTCTGTCAAGAGAGGAAAAAGAGACAAAAAGACACTCCTGAGAGTGAAATAAAAACTCATTTTCTTCTCGATTATTTGACAAAATCACCATCAAAGTGACAAACCTTATTAAAAATGAATCGTTTTATCTATGAAACCACTGTTTATTACTCAACTCACCTTCATTTTATGTTGTTCAAACCAAACCATACCATATAAACACAGGAGTGTGATGAGTGCCTGCACAAAAATAAAAACAAAACATCAATCTACAAAAAACTAACTCTTGACTCTAAAGATTTATTTAAATAATAACAAAAATAAAAAAACATCTCATGCATTTGCAGAATTAGAAAGCATATTTGCAATAAATTTGCATAACCTGCATGCAGCAAAAGTACAGGGTGGGCCATTTATATGGATACACCTTGATAAAATGGGAATGGTTGGTGATATTAACGTCCTGTTTGTGGCACATTAGTATATGTGAGGGGGAAAACTTTTCAAGATTTGCAATAAATTTGCATAACCTGCATGCAGCAAAAGCCAAAAGTAGTGATAGTTGATACTATTCACTCTTTTTAGGAATTTATTAACAACTACACAAATGCACCCTAAACCTTACTTCAACTAGTCTAATTCTAACCCAAATCCTAGAAATCCAAACAAAACCCCAGTTTTACTTAAGTTATAGAGAGGAAGTCCTCACAGACCGGTGTTCTGCTTGATTTTGTTCCCTCATCATGATCATAAAACACAAAAACTCGTCTTTTCTTACCAGACAGAGCAGCCAAAGGAGAACGAAGCGAGTTTGAGTCTTAGAAAATAAATCCAGACCAAACTTCACACAAGCAACAGCCTCCAGGAAAGCAATAGCTCTTTAAACAACACAAAAAACATGAAGATACAATTAGATTTAAACTGTATGAAGAGCAGAGAGCAACAGGAAACCTTTGTTTCCTGGGTAATACTTTACAATAAGGGTCCCTTTAATAACGTTACTTAGTGCGTTATTAAACATTAATAAACAAAGGGTCCCATTATTAACATTGCTGTTATTGTTAACTATTAAGTGTCCTTAAGGTTGGGACAAAGGGCTAAGCAGGTGTCTGCTTAGTAATGCATTAATACCATGGTTGTTAATACTTTACTTGATAGTTTATTAATGCTTAATAATGCACTAAGTAACATTAATAAAGGGACCCTTATTGTAAAGTGTTACCCAGGAAACAAAGGAGAGTAATAAATAAAGAATAAACAAGAAAACAATGCAGAAATACTTGACTGAATCAAAACTTAAAGGAGTCATCACCTATAATACCGTGGATATCTACGTCCTATTATAGTCTTTTAGGCCATTAAAATAAATTGTATTGGAAAAATGAATTAAAAATGTGCTTTTCTGATCATTTTATATAAAAGGCCTATTTTCTCTCGAGATCACACGCGATATTTCGGCTGTGCTGGACTCGCGCAGGACTGAAGGGCGCGTTGATTGGTGGAAGGAAGCAGGAAGCAGCTTCAGCATCTTGCTCCAAAAAATAACCAAAGTCATAACTGAACCCGACCTGGCAGTGACCTACGGGATCCAACAGTACGAGCCTCGCCTCGCAATGGCTTCCTCGCTTGTTGAGGTTTTTTTTTCAGCGAAGCGCCATAAACTGGAAAATGATGGGACGTGACATTGGAGATCTGTAAACAGTCTAGATGGGACAAAGCAAGCTAAAACAGCCTGGCATCAGCTCATCATGCTGTTGTGAAGATCGAATACACAAACCGAGTGGACGTTTTCCCCCGCAGATATGATTTGTCTTTAGCACATCACTACTAAAGTTCACTGAATGTTCGATAAGCAAAAAACAGCAGGTTTTACTCAAAACTGAAAAATAAAAACTTTTAAGGCACACTTGGCAGTTTTGGCTTGTTTTTAGCACCCCCTAGTGTCCGTTAGTGAAAGCAAAAGTCAAACTTATCTCCTCGCTGTGTGTTCGTCTTTTTAACACCTTAATCTAACTGCTGAAATGTCTCCTCAGCCTTCATTAGTGTCTACAGGAGCGGTTCATCACTAAATCAAACAAATCAGCTGTGTTCATGATCTAAAACATGCAGGAAACATGCTGGAAGCAGACTGCAGCACCAGGCATGTCAGTCCAACAGAGACCGGAACGCTGCTCTGAAGTTGCAAGTGCAGTATTCTGGCTACAGAGGAAGGTGGGGGTCTGAGTGACATTTCATTAACCCTGTAAAGGGTCATTTTAGCACATACTGGCTCAAGCAAATGATTTAAAATATGAAAAAGTTGCATAGTATGCCTTTAAATTACTAATTTTGATGTTCACTGAGATTTTTAAATAAATAATACTCACCCGAACACCCAACACTGTGTGCCAACTCGTTTACACTGAGTGTCTGTCAGGTATGCATAATACTGTCTGTGAAAGTACAACAAGGTGTTTGTCAAACTCAATCTCTTTCTTTAATACAAAGTAGTTCAATAGCTACGGAAGAGCATTAGTGCCACTGGTAAGAAAAAAAGAAAAGAAAAAGATTTCTGACTTTTTTCTCAGAATTATGACTTTTTTCATTCTGAGAAAAAAGTCAGTCCCTTTTTTTCAGTGGCCCTAATCCTCTTCCGTAAATAACAAAAACACAATAAATTTTAATAATGAAGAAAAAGATTTAATGGTAAGCATAAAGTTTTATAAAGGTAGATTGGATTTAAAGTGTTTCTTTTTTATGGCAACAAGATCAATGTTTATTTGTTTGTTTTATATGAATGGAGTCCAAGTAAATGAAAATATTCTGAAGTTCAAGCTAAATCTGAACTTTTTTAAACAACATTCTTGGTTCTATAAACCTAAATTTACATTTAACCTATTATAAATCACCACTGCACGCAGATGGAGTAGAAAACGCTGAACATACCTCACAGTGGGTGCAGTTATGATTCCGACGAGAAGGATACGACACCAGCTGAGAGGATGAGAGGCCTGGAAGATGAAGATGTGCTTGAGGAAGAATGTGTTCAACTCCGTCAGCTGCAAACATAAAAAAAACACCAGCTTAAATGCTCTTACCAATATTTTAAATTCACACGTGCACTACCTGCCAGATGATCATGAAGAGGTAGATGCCTGCCAGCCTCTGGAAGGAGGACTTGGGGTCAAACCAGCGCACGTAAGTCCAGCTGGCTGGGGTGAACTGGAGCACGGCTCGCTTTATTTTGCCTGTGGTTGAGTGGATTTCTCTGTGCACACAGAAAACATTTAATGCACTCTTTTAACCAGAAAAACACACAAGTTCTGCTCCAAAAACCTGATTGAATGGGATGCAATTAAAAATGATTCAAAAAAAGCTGAACAAGATTATAAAAAAATAGGCAAAAACATTTTAAAACGTAAATTTATTCATGATTATGTCTCTCAGCTGGCCTGGGAACGCCTTGGGATTCCCCCGGAGGAGCTGGCCCAAGTGGCTGTGGAGAGGGAGGTCTGGGCTTCCCTCCTTAAGCTGCTGCCCCTGCGACCCGACTCCGGATAAGCGGGAGAAAATGGATGGATGGATGGATTTATTCATATTATTGTTTTAACCTGTAGGAGGAAAAAAGAAAACACTGACTTGATGCTGGCCCAGCGATACGTCCTCATCTCCAGAAACCGGCAAACTGTCATTCCCAACCAGATCCCTCCTCCGTTACACAGCAGGATATCCAGGATCACCTGATCCCACCAGCACTCTGCAAAGTTTGGCAGAAGGTGCATGAAGAACAGCTGTGGAAAGTGTTGAAGAATAACAATAACATAAAAAACAAACAGTAAAAAGCTATGAAAATGATTTTAGAATGTTTTTTTGAAAGTGTGCATACACACACGTGTGTGTTACCTCAGTGAGCTCCCATGTGATGCTGATGGTCCAGCACAGCCCATAGCTGCGGATCAGCAGAGCTTTCATGGCCCACCCTCCAAAGTGGCCAAAGGCAAAGATGTCAAAGTGGCTCAGGATGCGCTCCCATGTTATCACGGTACAGTTTACAGCATACTCCTAAAGGGTTCACACCAGAATTAGCTAAAAGAAAACCAGGAATGTAGCTACACTATTCTTTAATTCTCTAGACCTGTTGATGTTATTTGAGGAGTTTGTTGTATTTAAAGGTGCATGAAGTAAGTGTGACATCTTGTGGCCAAATTTGGGTACTGCAGTCCATGTATAAAAACAAAAGAGTCCACTTTCAGCCCCTCCCCTTCATGAGTTTCATGGCTGTTTCCAGCTACAGATCAGAGCCAGAAGGTTCTAGATGACGAGTCATACACAGTAGGTTGATAAGTAGATAAATACATTTCACTGTAATATTGAGTTATATTTAAAAGTAGCTTGACATATTTTTAGAGCCGACTATTTCTTCTAATTCATCGTTAGCTCAGCGTTGGCTTAGCGTTAGCCTCTAGCATTCTTTACCCAATATTAGAGTAAAATAAAAAGGCGCCGTGGCTTCTTAGGGGTAAAAAACGATAACTTCTGGGTCGCTCCTTTTACTGGTTTCCATTCTGTCCACAACGCTGCTGCTCTTTGACGGCCGGTGTTGAATTACAAATGCCGGTGCAGCCGTGTTTGTGTTGAAGACTTGGCAACCTTGCAGGCTCACATATGATTGGCTCTGGAACCAGGAAGTATGGAAATGGCACAGATTGTAAATAATGACTACGGCCCAGTCCCAATTCCCACACTGCAACCTACGGTCCTCTACGAAGTGCACTTGGTGGAAGTGCACATAAGGCTTTGAGTGCATAGTAAACAAGTGTGCAAATAACTTCAGAATTGGGACAGTGAGCACTGCGTCATCGACCTGCGCCACTGCGTCTTATCTCTGCGACTTCTTAAATGGGGATGCCCGTCGCTGTTTGTTCGACTTTGCTGCTTGAAATTATATTAAAACAAGTGGTTAAATTGCTGGCATGTCTTGTCCAAATATACACACGGTACCATTATCAGTTAGCAATATTTTTCAACAGATATGAAATGCATCTTTCCAACAGAGAAACATTTTGTAATCATATTTGTACACAATGATAAAATATTCAATATTTTAATACTTCAACTTGAACATACATATTTTCGGAAAGGGCACTTGAACCATTCCCCTCCTGCTTTTCAAATATTTCACACAGCAGTAGATTGTGGGTAATACCCTTCAACGAAGTTTGAATCCAGAGTGCAAAAGGGGGCGGGGCTGACACCCTACCCTACTGGACCTTTAACTGTAAAGAAGTTATATTTGCTCTGCATGTACTATGGCTCTCAACAGGAGCAACACACTCAGACAGACGTGATCTAAGCCCATTAAAAATCCAACCCTACCATGACATCCGCCTCCCGTTTGGCATAACGCAGATCTGGGTCCAGCCAGTACATGAGAGTCTTCACTTGGTCCCAGTTCAGGAAAATGAGGAAGACGAGAAAAAGGAAGTAGAGCACACTGAGACCTGCCAAAGACGAGCAAGAATTAAAACAAACACCATCTGAATGTAAAGAGATTATTCTAAATGATCTACACACTCACCAAACACCATTCGCCATATCGCAGGATGTGGCCTTGTGAAGGGTCCTGACAATGAAAACATCAGTCACTTCAAAAATAATACAGCTGCTCTATTTGAGCAGCACATTTGTTTGAAAATATTAAAAATGTTGCCTTTAAGTATTTCAAATTTTAGCGAGTAATTACAACAATATGACAACAAATCAGTTACAGTTGTTTTTAATACAACAGCTTTTCAATAAGTATAAATAAATATAACTTTTTTGCTAAAATACTTAGTTATTTATCTCAGTGGCAACATTAAAATTTTTTGTCAACATCTCTTTTTAACCTCAGATGAATTTATTCACATTATTTGGTTCCACATCTCACATTAGGTTAAATTGTCACAAAAAAATTCAAATGTATTAATGCCTAGGCTCTGCCCTCAGCAGGGGGGGCACAGGGGGGGTCCAAGTTTCCTGTCAGGGTGGCACTGGCCCACCCTAGACCCCCCCATAGAACCACCTCTGCATTGAATGTTTACATTCTAGGTAAAATAATATATCAGAAGCTAAAACTGTCTTGTTTTAATCAACTAAAAGTTTGCTACCCCATTTTCTTTGTTATTATGATAATAAAAAGTCAAAATTATTTTGATTTAAGAAGGTGGGTAGCCTAGTGAACTAGACCAAATTCTTGCTTTGCAGAGTTTATATATTCATATATATAGGATGGCTTGCCAGGCTAGAAGGTGGGTGGATTTTAGTTTGAATTTTTCTTTTATTAATTTTGTAAACTATTTCACAGTAAGTTAAGTGACATAACTCACCATTAGGGAAAGCCAGGACACTGATGACCAAAAAGAAGGAGACGACCACCAAAACACCAACACGAAGATTGTTATCTGAGTTCACATCATTCCTGTTCAGAACACAATTACAGGCTTTAGTTTGTGTGTGTGTGTGTGTGTGTGTGTGTGTGTGTGTGTGTGTGTGTGTGTGTGTGTGTGTGTGTGTGTGTGTGTGTATTATTTTGCTTACCTGGTGAACGCAAAGTACATCAGACTTAGTAAAGTCACTGTCAGAAGGGTGATCGTGTGCGGTTTGTAGAAAAAATCAAGAGAGATATCTTCCACTTGTTGCTCATTTATCATTCGGAAATGTAGTTTATGGTTAACGTCGTTATTACTTTGTAAACGTGAAACCATGGTGGCCACCATTATGTCAAAACTCTGAAAATTCAACAGAACTAGTCTTACAGGGAAAACAAGTTAGAGATGTTGCAAACACACCAGCTTCCACCCCAAACACAGGAACCTTAATGGCGGATCAAACCACTGTGGTTTGGGGGGTGTTTGAATTTTAACATTACTCTTTTACTTACCGAAAACGCAAATAAACGAACAATAGTAGTTTTACGCAATTAGAACATATTTTTAGAAGCGAACTTTGTTAATTTAAACCTATTTTTTTCATACAAATAAATAAAAGTGTTTTTGTCACTCATCCGGTTACGCCATTGTGGTACATTCCGGAGTGACGTTTATCGTGGAGCACTTCCGGTAACATCCACGTGAAAAGTAATTAACATTTCTCTACGTTTTGGAACGTAATGAGCCCGAATTAAAGAGTTGTGTGTAAGAAACTTCATTTTTTTTGTTACTTTTATTGATTTGTATATTTATTCGACTTGCTAGCATGAATGTGTTGTGCTAGCATGCTAGTTTTGAGCTAGCTTGTAGGACAACATTCCTGTTTAGCTAGCTAATCCAAAGGCAAATGACTTTTTGACTGTTGATTATTACTAAAAACGCGTTATAAGAAATATAAAAAAACAGCATTAAGTCAGTTTGTGCCCTTCATTGTTAGAACATGCAAAATTTGTATGATTACACAAAATGGTGTTTTATTCTGGTTAGTATTATTTATCATCCTATAAACCCACGATTTAATTATTGCATAATGGGAACTTAAAATCCAAGTATCATATTTTGCTGATTCTTCCTAAAAACGCTGAAATTGCAAAATGTTAGCGAGAGATTTTGTGGGTAGATGGTGATTTTGAATGTAGCACTAGTATAAATGTTATGATCTCCAGGTTAACTCCAGGTTAACATAACCTACTACCAAGTTGCTCACTTGGTTTGTGTAATCCACATGTAACATGCATTACATCACACCTTTGTTCAGACAAAATGATTTTGTAAACATGTCATATTCATGTCTTGCAGAATGAACATGTCTACCAGTGCACAGCTGTGTCTGCGATGGAGAGGACTTCTATTCTCAAAGACTAGCACTTGGCTGCAATGCGTTCAAGTTCAGCATTATTTAAATAGTACAGCAAGCTCAACATCAATCAGAAGTGGATTATTCCTTAAGCAGAATCTCACAACAACCCATACAAGAATCAGGTTTAAACATCAGAAATGCTGTTATAATAACTTGACAGTAAAGTATTTGACAACAGAAGCAAATGAAAACCATTCTAAAGACTTGTCAAGAACTGATGTTGTTGAACACAAGCCTCCCCTGTTGCCAAGCACAGATGCTTTTTCAGTGTCTGAAAATGTGATCTCCTTAGGTAGGTATTTAATGCTGTCATTTAAAAGTGTGTATTGTACTGGCTGAATTTCTGTTTTCTTCTGTAGACTTGGATGTGGCTGATGAATCTTCAGCTCTTGAGGAGATCAGTGATGAAGAAGCAGCTGGTATTTCTATACCCGCTGGCATCCCACCAGCCTCAACCTCTCTTAGAGACTACGTCGACAAGTCGGAGACACTGACGAAGCTGGTGCAGCTAGGTAACGAACGTTTTTTGTGTTTTTGTACCATCAGTTTTGAGACAACGTTAGACAGATGGGTTAATAATAAAATGAAACGTTCACACTAATCTCATTAACCTGCTGTCATTGCAGGGGTACATTTGTGGAAGCTAGAACAAAGACCTAATGTTGGCTCTATGCTGCTGAGACTTGACTTCAACATAGATGTGGCACCTCGGCTGCTGTTTCTCAAACAAATCGGAGTGGAGACCTCGCGCTTAGGCTACATCATCACTCACAACCCTTTTATTCTCACAGCAAATTTGGATAATCTTCAGGCCAGGTAACATGAAATAATGTAGAACACAAGCTCCACCTTGTGACAGGTTACGCTTATTCTTTGCATTTGCTCCATGTTCTCTTTTTTTTATAAAGGGTAAATTATCTCAAGTCAAGGAAGTTTAGTTCAGAGGCTGTTGCATCGATGGTGTCCAGAGCTCCACACCTGCTCAGCTTCAGTGTGAAGCGGCTGGACAACAGACTGGGTTTCTACCAGCATCAGCTCAAGCTCAGTGCTGCTAATGTACGTTGCAGTTGTAGTATTCTTTTTATGACTTTGGGTGCAATTCTCTTCTCTTTGAGCAACGATGTTTTGAAATATTTTTAAGAAGAAGTTTTAACTTTGTAGTAAATCAAGTATTTTAAAATCTTTTTGCAGACAAGGGACATCGTAGCTCGTCTTCCCAGATTGCTGTGTGGCAGCTTGGAGCCTGTTAAAGAAAATTTAAAGGTAATAAAGTTTTGTATGAAATACTCTCTGAATCAGAGCTGTTTAACGTGCTTCTGAAGAATGCTGAAAAGAGGATGAAACCATTCAATCATATGTTTTGGAGCAGGGAAACAGCTAAAACATGCAGGGCAGCTGCCCTCCAGGACCAGAATTGAATAACCCTCTAAATAAATTTGTTGATACGTTCCACAGGTGTGTGAAATTGAGCTTGGATTCAAAGAAAATGAGATCCAGCAGATGGTGATCGCTGTTCCCAAGGTGCTGACGGCCAATAAGAAGAAACTAATACAGATATTCAACTTCCTTCACAACACCATGAAGGTTCCACACCACCTGATCACCAAGTTCCCACAGGTAAGTCCTTTCTGTTCTGAAGATGTTTGCTTTTTGTCAGGATTCTAACTCTACCCTGTATGATATCTTCATAAAGGTCCTGAACACCAAGTTCTTGCGTCTCAGAGAGCGCCACCTGTTCCTTGAGTATCTTGAAAAAGCCCAGTATGACCCAGCGCTGCCCAACTACATCTCCCTGGACCGATTGGTGTCGTTGCCAGATGAGACTTTTTGCACCGAGCTGGCTCTGGCCACTTTGGATGATTTTTATTCGTTCCAAAAAACTCTTTGAGTCTTCGTGATGGGACATTTAAATGGACTTCAGCTGTACAGTATTCAGAATAAATTATTTGTTGAAGTTGGAACACGCAGAGCTTGAGATACATGTTTAATGAAAATAACCCATTAAGTTATACCTGAATCAGTTGTCTACATTATAAAATCTAATTGTTTTATGTTCAGTTCACTCAATTTGAGGTTCACTGTATCAGTAAAATAAACGATTCACCTGTTTTATGGCTACATGTAACTATTTCAGTTGCATTACCATGTAAAGTAGCATTTTAAAGTTTCTGCAGACTGTAAAAATAGCATGTACAGCAAGATTTGTTATGCTGCGTACTTCAACACATTATAAAATGTATTATCTTTAAATAAAAATATGCATTTGTGTGAATTACTTGTAGTAATTTTGTATGTTATTTCTGCTAAAGCCTATCTACTGAGTCATGTTTTCTTTCCAAATGCATACATTAATGAAGTGAAACCTTTGAGGCTACAATGCCAATGTTACTACCTGGTAATTTACAAATAGGGGACAGCTTGCTGAAAAACAAGCTTGCAAAATACACAAAAGTTTTGTTCCAGGAGCTTAGAAATTGTATATAAAGTTATTTAGGACTTGCAAATCCTTAATAGCATAAATATTGTAACTTAAGGTACAATTCTATAGTTTTATTAGAGTTAAAAATAGAGGTTTTGAGTTACCGTAATACCTGTAATGTTTTGTACCGTAAATCTTGTAAGACATGACCTGAGCACTCTTTACCCAGAAGGCACTGCGGTCATTCTCAGATAAACATGGCGTCCAGGGCACCAGGTAAGAGGGTATATTTTCTCTCTCACCTCTTTTCTGACCTTCTAAACATCGTGACGTACAATTTTAAGAGGTCTTTGTCACAGTTTGAACAACGAATTATGTTATTTTGGTTTTCTCTGCCTGAATGTGACGTTGTGGGGTGTTTCGTTTGCGTTTGTCCTCTAACGTCCCCGTGCTAATAGATGCTAACTCGTTAGCTAAGGTTAGCTTAGTATTGGTGCAAAAAACAAACATGTCATTTCTTTACATTTTTGGACAGTCACGCAGTTTGATTACCGATTAAATGTGTTCGTTGTTAGCTTTACATTTATGTTTTAAAGAATATTTCAGTTATCCGGTAAGCTAACATATTTGTCAGTCTGTTGAATAGAATAATAATAAAATAATCATAGATTAATACTTTGTCAAAAAAGGTTTATAGTGATGAAACCCTGCTTCATCTTCTGTAATTTCCAAGTACCGTCAATAAGCTCCTCTATATCCAGACTCTTCTTCCTGATCCTGAATGTTTAGTTTCAGTGTTTCTGATTTGATTTGAGTGTTTATGTGTTATATTTTCAGTGGCGACAGGCAGGCTTATGCAAGGTCTCCGCAAATGGTATTACAGTTTCAGTGGATTCAACAAGATTGGTAAGTCAGGCCGTATATGTTGTACAAGATTTTAAAACATTATTTCAAAATGGTTAAAGAATGTAGGAAATAAGTGTATGTGTCAAAACAGGAGACCACAGATTGATTTAAAACGTATGCATAAGGATGTATATTAAAGGTGTGGAACACTGAAAAAACATTTTTTTATTATTTCTGATTATATTCAGTCAGAGTTTTTCATGCAGGCTGAACATGAAAATAGTCTCCTACACCTATCTCAGATAGGCAATAATTAATCGCCTTCGCCCGTCTCTCACCCCCCATTCTGCTTCCATACTTGTTCACAGTCTTGTCACCTCAAGAATCGACTACTGCAATTCACTCCTGTTTGGTTTAAGTCCCTCCATAAGCTCCAATTGCTCCAGAACTCTGCTGCACGTATCATTTCCAAAACCCCAATGAGTCACCATATCACCCCTGTCCTCCAGCTCACTGGCTTCCTGTAAAACAACACATTGTTTTCAGAATCCTTCTCCTCACCTTTAAAGCCATCCATAACCTTTCCCCCCCTTACCTGTCTGACCTCATTCACATTATCTCTCCCATCCGCTCCCTCAAATCATCATCCTCCATCACCCTCTCTGTCCCATCTTTCCGTCTCAGCACTATGGGGAGCAGAGGTCCCTGTCTCTGGAATTCTGTCAAGCCATCCGTAACTCTTGACTCTCTGTCCACCTTTAAATCTAGACTCAAAACCCACCTGTTTCAGACTGCCTACTGCTAGTGTTGCCTTTTCCATTTTTATCTAGTTTGTATTTTTAAAACTTCTGTGTGTTTTTTGCTGTTTTTAATTTGTTTCTTTGTTGTTGATTTTATTGCTGTAAAGTGTCCTTGTGTTTCTTGAAAGGCGCTTTTAAATAAAATGCATTATTATTATTATCTCCTGCATTAGCTTATAGAACATAGACGGTGAAACTCTAGGATTAGAAAATCCTGACAGATCTACGTCACACTGTCACTGAACATTCATGGACTCACCCATCTTTACTCACGACAGGGAAGGCTGTTGTTGGTTTAGCGTCCAGGAAACAGCAGAGAACGTCTCGACTAGTAGAAGCTAACCGTTAGCATTAGCAACTCCAGATTGCAGAAGAACATTTGAGTTATTTGATGTTGAAAAATCTGGAATCACAGTATTTCTGAATGGTGACTTACGAGAGTCTCTTTGAGCCAAACTAGCATTTTTTATTTTACATTTAAATCTTTAAAAAGGCTAATTTTTTAGTGCACATTGAGTTTTCCACCTTTTGCTTTTCACTTATTTTTATTAAATATGTTTTCTCTTGCAGGCTTGATGCGCGATGACACGATATACGAGAATGAAGATGTGAAAGAAGCTGTGAGGAGGCTTCCAGACAACGTTTATAACGACAGGATGTTCAGAATGAAGAGAGCCATCGATCTCTCCATGAAACATCAGATTCTCCCAAAGGACCAGTGGACAAAATACGAGGAGGTATAAAACAAAAGAATGTATGCATGAGTGGATGTTTATTTTCTCAGTGGAAACTGCTAAATCTGTACAACCTCCCTCTCTTCCTTCCAGGATGTCCGTTACCTGACACCGTACCTGGAAGAGGTGATCCGCGAGAGGAAAGAAAAGGAAGAATGGCTGAAGAAATAAAACAGTTCTCCGTCACAGTCCTTAATCTTGTCTTTCGTTAGCGCTTGATCCTCCCTCCTTGATGTAAAATGTCAAAATGAAATGTGACCTATATTAAAACAGTGCTCAATAAAGAAATGTACATTTTGAAGAGCCGAATCGTGTTTGTAAATGTCGTTTATTGGTACAACACAATGGAAAACAGTCATCCAGGGCATGATAATCTTGAAGGTTTAGTTGGAAACAACCGGACTTTTCTTGTTTTCCTTGAAGACGTTTCGCCTGGCGAAACGTCTTCAAGGAAAACAAGAAAAGTCCGGTTGTTTCCAACTAAACCTTCAAGATTACTGTTATTAACACATCTGCGCTCAAACAATAGGAGGTACATAGAACACAATTAATTAGTGAAAATGCTTTAGCTTATTAGATTTATGTTCGGTGTTGGCCCTTGATCAAGGATAGACGATAAACGGTATTGTCTACAGAAGACGACTTAACAAAACCTGCGTCCCCGTCTTCTGCTCACCAGAAAATCTCATCAATTATGCCGATGAGTCTGTGATCTCCTGTTGTCCACATCTGTTATGGTGCTTATGAAGTTTCCAATGACGACGTTAAAAGACTTCAACAAGGAAACCCCGAGTTCGTTGCTGGTTTCATTGATGTCTGGATCATAGGTCCCCATCAGGGGGGTGCACACCTCCACCGTCCCTCTGTCGGCTCCCTCTAGGATGGCCAACAGCTGCCTCCTGATCTCCTGAAACAGGTCTCTGTTGTAGTGCAGCAAGACCGACTCCTCCAGAGGATAAGTGGCGTCCTCGGAGTAGCACTCCCGGGGTACGGGTATCTCTACGTACCTTAAGTTAGGAAACCCTGTTGCCAGTGTGGAGAATAACCTCTGCAGGGCACCGGAGGTGAGGGGGTTCCCCAGGAGTTTCAGCTCCTCCAGTTCCTGACAGGGAGACAGGGCGCTGATGAAGGCGGGCATGTGTTGGTCTTTGATGTCGCACTCCTCGAGGGTGAGGCTCGTCAGGGTGGCCGAGCAGCGGTTCAGGAGTTTGTGGAAGGCGGTGGAGAACAAGCCAAAGATGTCGTGTCCGCTGATGTCCAGCTGGACCATGGTTTCGCTGTGGAGGCTGTTGGACAGGTAGGTCATGTCCACGCGACTCAGGCAGCAGTTGGCCAGCTCCAGGCGCTGCAGTGGAGTCTTCAGTGGACTGGGTAAGACAAACAAGACAGATGTAATTAGTCATTTTTTTAAATCTGGGCGTTTTATTCCATAATGGGTTGAAAAATCAAACTGATGTTAAGCCTTGACATTTATTTACAAAACTACAACTTTCTCTTTCAACACCAGCTTTTGCTCCGTTTCCCTTCGACGTGTTAAGAATACCCATCAAGCGTCTGGCTGTCCTCACTGGAAAGACGTCAACAACTTTAACAATAAAAATTCCTTCCGTTGTTGAACACAAGGATCTTACGACACTCGCCCCGGCCAAGTCTACGTGTGGTGTAAACGTCAGACCCATCATCGTGACCTTGTCGACAGATTTACTCACTATAGCAGTCTCCGAAGATGTCCGGTGAGCGTTGAGAACCCCACATAAAGCTCAGTGAGGCTGCGGAGTCGTCCCAGTAGGTTGCCAAGAGTTGCTAGAAGATCTTCCTCATCAGAGCCGAGCTTCCTTACATCCAACGCTCCGGCTGGCAGAGTTAGAGACTTTAACTTTGGGAAGTCCACTTTGGACAGCAGCACCTCCAGGTGAAAGGCCTCTAGGGGAACATTGTGGACCACCTCCAGCTTTGTGATGGACTCCGGCTCGGCTAGGCGAAGGACGTAGAAGAGCTGCTTGAGACTGAGGGAATCGGCTCTAAAACCAACAAAGTGAAGCTTCAGGGGGCAGCAGCGCAGCAGCAGGAAGGCCTGAGCCACCGGATCGTAGTTGCGTCCCGTGACGAAGCCGTTCAGACGTACGTCGATGGATGTTTCAAAGGCAGATTGGGTCACGTCGTTGGCCTGCATGGCCACCATTGTTTCATAGCACATCTGGGTCAAGAGCAGAGTTCGAGCCCATCGTCCCAAAGTGGACTTGCATGGACAGGTTTGATGCTCGATGTCTTTGAGGGCAGTCAGGTCCACGATGTGCAGATTCTTGGCATAAGTTCTTGGTGGAGATAACACGTAATCCTTAAAGAGAGGGAATAATTTTCATTGGGTATCTAGTTAACCAAGAAATAAAGAGAAATAATCATACAAGAGAATCAAACCCATTTAGGCACCTTTAGACCTGTTAGGACTGCCTGCAGACAAAGTCGGCAGGTGCAGGAGGTCAGGTCCACCTGAGAGTCAGTGGACTTTCCCAGGAGTCTTTGAAGGTTGAGCTCTGGAAGAGGCCACGTCTGGACCAAAGCATGCAGAAGTTCAACCTTCTCGTGGAGATAGGAGGCCTTGAAGAGAAGTGGGTAGAGATTAAAAGACACACAGCTAAGGTTCCTTAAAGCACTCGGACCAGTCTGGATGAAGCCCTCAGCTGCCAGGAAGCGCAGAGACTTCATGTTCTGCTGCTTTTGACGTTCTCTCCTGCTCTGTTTCTGAGGCTGTGCTTGTCTCGGACCAGGCAGACGTAGGACATGGGGGGGTGTCTTGTGATAGGTAGGAGAGCTGAGGTTATTTATAGAAACAGCTGTCTCATGTCCTTCGATGGTGCACGGTGTCTGTTTAGGACTGTACCACTGAGTTTATTATTCACAAGCCTTGGACTAATATTACATTTGATAAAAATCTTACAATTGTGTCTATTTAGAAATTCATGAATTATCTATATTGCATTCAGTAAAAATTCACAAAAAAAATCGTTCTTCATAATTGATTTAATATAAAAAAAAAACAATACGTTCGAGTTAAAAATGATTTATTGGTGTTTTGAAATCTATAGAATGTAAATAATCATTTTTAAATTTTTGTCCTTTTTTCATTTCTAAATTAAAAAAAAGTTACTTAATTGCAGGACATTGAAATTATTGTTCAGTGCACAAACTTTCTTGAACAAAAACAAGCTAAACTGGTGCTTGAAGAGTTTTTCCAAAGTTTTTTTATTTGCAAATTTATTCCAATGTTGCAGCTCTGTGTGAACAACCTGCTTAAAGTCTAGTTACACAAAGTCCGTCTAGTATCAAATTACAACTTTCCTTTAAACTGAAATAGTGGCTGCAGTCACAACCATTTCTCTATGTTACATAAATGTACATTTATCTGTTTGAATGCAACAGACGAAGTCCATATCGGTCCTGTTAGCTCGCGCTGCTGACAGACTCTTTGACAGTAAGAGCTGGTGTGGATCCTATGTGGGTCCAGATGTAGCCCTTTTCAGGATATACGGGGATGGTGGGGAACGGGGAGCTCTGGGATTTGAAATACTCTGACGGGGCGTGGCACACAAACTCCAGGTACTCCATCTTTCTGGGTAGATCCTCCTCTGGACCTAATGCACATAATAAAGCCAAATAAGGAAAATCACATACAAAAAATGTATAATTTTACCAAATTTCTTACCAACGATGTACGTTCCAGGGTTAAATTGATCATTTGGGCTGGCCTGAGTGGGAATGAGCCACGTCAGCGCTGCACTCTTCTCGCAGTACTGGTCCTGCACAAATCCTCGGATCTGAGCGTAGTACGGCTTCCCGTCCTCCTCATCTATCACCTTGATCACATCGCCCACCTGGTAGTAAACACCCTGCAGATACAAACACACAGAATGGAAGGAAAAAATATTAAATTATGATCATTTAAATGCATTTTAGTTCATTTTTAATAAGAATCATACCTTATAAAATATAGATTCTGATGTGATGATTGTTGCTACGGATTCTGGTGCTTTGATAGGCTGAGGGGAAGTAATTTTGATAAGGTCAAATAAAAAACTTCAGAAAAAAACACAAAGTAGCAGAAACTTACATTTTTTAGTTTGAATATGTGTCTTCTTCCTTTTCCTTTTGTTGACACTTTTTTCTCAGAAGCAGGAGCTTTGTACTTGGTGCTTCTGAGCCGTGCAGACCTCCTGTGGATTTCCTGTTTGGACTACAAATGGACACATTTCAAACTTTCTGCTCCCAACGTTTCTGATCTACTTTTTAGCAAAAAAAAAAAAACATTGAATCTTTTTTTTATTACATTTTTTAACTAAATGGTAAAAGTATTGTATTATTTTCAGAAAGTAAACTGTACTTCATTCCAGCTTTATTTCTATGAACATTTTCATGGCCACCAGGGGGTGCTGTTGTTACACCAAGACACTTTGCTAATTAAAAGCAGAAACATCCTAATAAATTATGCTACAGTTATGTGTATTCTTTCTAAAAACAAACAAAAGAAAGCATAAAAAACAAAAATTCATCAGGAACTCTCAGGTCTTGTTCGTGACGTTTTTCTTCGGTGTTTCTGACCTGCTTCGCCCCGCCGTTGCTGGGCTGTGTGATGGTTGAGACAGAGGAGGGTCCCGAAGCTACTCCGCCGCTGCAGCTGCTCTTCCCTGTGCAGTTGTTGCACAGTATTTCACCCAGGGGTCCTTTCTTCCACATCGAGGAAACGTTCGTCTTACAGACAAAGCAGCACGGCTTCAAACCCAGAGGCATTCTTACCGGTTAGAGAACGACGCCTCCTTACGTAAAAACGATCACAACAGTGTTCCAGTCGAGACGGAGCTGCTCGGTTTATCACCAGATCACGACCGGATGTAGCTTTAGCATATTTCACCAGCGATTATTAAACAAAAATAACCGTAAAGCCATAAACAATCATTAAAACATAACGAAGTTAAATTAGCACTGTTTATGTACCGATCCACTTCCAGCGCGGAGCTCCTTCTTCTTCTCCGTTTCCTTTGTTCTGAGGTGTGATTGAAGTCAAGCGCCACCTACTGGTGTGGAGGACTGCATGCGGCGCTCTGCTGCTCTAACTGATTTTATAAAGTTTGGATAAATTGTAACAAAAACTTAATAATTTTGAATCAGTATTTCATTATTATCGTTGTTAAAAATTATTTAAGTGCATAAACAAGATCTTTTAGTGTTTTTATCAGGATTAAAATCATAAACAAGTTTAAAAATTGATCACCAGGATCACTAATTAACATATTGGAAAAGTCTGAATGATATAGAAATTTTATCAAATATAACTTATAGAATGCTGAAGCAACTGTCTTCTTCTTCTTGTCACAATGAGAAATTACTTTTTTACTATTAACTATTGATCATAATTTTTACATTTGTATGCCTTGTATTGTGCATCTTTTTCACTCCTTACTTCTTTCCCTGGTCTGTGTATTTGCTGGTTAAAACACTGACTTTCTTTCCCCACTAACAGACAACTTAAGCGTCTTTTTCTTTTGTTGTTAATATGTTTTATTGTTAGTAGTAGTAGTGGTGGTGATGGTATTTGTATCAATGTTGTTACTGTTTTATTTTAAAAACATTTATTCAAGATTTTCTACAAATTTCCTTACATTTTTTGTATTAAAGTTTAAGGAATTGCAATTAATTTTATTTTCATTTTGTTTACTTCTGTAAACAGTAATGGCAACAGTTGAAATATGCCATTTTAAGTATTATGCTGGTATCGTAAAGTACAGTAGGACTTGTATGGAAAAATGCAAACCAGAAATAGAAGTTATCTTTCCATTGCCTCATTATGGCAAAAAAAATAAAGTTTATTCGAGAATATTCATTTGAATTTTTAACTATTTTATTTATAGAAATGTTACAGTTTTGAACAAGCTGATGATAACGTCATGTCTCTCTCAAGCGCGGTTTTATTTAGACAGTTTTCCAACAGTTGTTTGCTTTTCTGTAAATTATCATATGAAATGTCATGTATTATAATTTTTCTTTGATACAAATATAGCATCGGGGTACAGTTTATTATTTTCGATCTAAATAGTTTGAACCCGAAAATAACCTTTTTTATTCTGGTTTAAACTCCTGCCTTCCAGCAGGCGGCGCTGTTTCTAAGTAAAGACCGCCAAAGAAATTAAAGACGGCGAAGAAGAAGAAGAAGAAATACGTCACTCTTCAAAACAAAACTTAAAGTTCACTCATTCTGGTCCATTGTCCACACAGAAATGTCTCGAAACAACCCAAACAAAGACAACCAGACGGCAGAAGCCAAAAAGTCCATTTCTCTCCCGGTGTCCCGGGTCAGACTGATCATGAAGAGCTCTCCGGATGTCTCCAGCATCAACCAAGACGCTCTGTTCGTCACCACCAAGGCTACAGTAAGATGTTGATGCTAGGTCCTTGTGCTGCTATTAGCAGGGGTTAGCATAATTAGCTGAAATCGTGTGGAGTTTAAGTTAATAAGTTTTGTTTTTTGTCTTTTTTAAAGGAGCTTTTTGTGCAGCATCTGGCTCTGTCCTCATTCAACAATGGCTTCGGGAAGGACACCAGCACTCTGGAATACAGCGACCTAGCTAAAACCACAGAGGAGAACGAGACCTTCCACTTTCTCACAGGTGAGTCTCAGCTTGTGAAGCATCAGTGCGTCCTCAATACTTTCGGAGTGACCAGATTATTAGATACACTTCCCTGTATTGCATTTTTAATGTTTCATTTTTAAATAAAGGTTTTAGTAAACATGACAAACACAAGGAAAATAACAAACATTGAAAGCTAGATTTCGGATCATTGCTTAAGAAATTTCAGTTTTATTTTATTGCCAAAAATGAAATATTGGATCAAAATGGAATCAAATCCAGCACAAATAACTGTTATGGATTAGAGATAGAGCGATATGTGTTGTTCTACAGCCGATACTGACGCTGACACATGGAGGTCGTGGTCAGTCGATGGCCGATATGTGCTGCCGATTTTTGGCCTGATTTTCATGGCCGATATGTCGACATTTTCCACCTTATTTGCGCGCTAAAATGTCACTAATAACAGTAGATGCCCAGCATTTCTGAGCCTGAATCTGTTTTCAAACACTGAATTTTACCAACTTCTCTTAATTTTGTGCTCAGTATTAAAATAAAACATTTAACCAAAGTTCATCAACATCTGGTCAGCAGAGGGCGACAGAGTGCTGTCCAATGTGAAGCCGCTCAAGTTTCTGGCTCAAGAACCACGGAAACCAGTTTGAAAGCAATAGCTTATAAACTCTTTAGTGTTGTTATAAAGGAGCGCATTTCCTTTTGTCCATTATTGGTTTATTAGAAAGCACTAATATAGTTTGTGTCCTGAATCATTGGTTATTTGATCCATACGCATTTTTTTAAGTCAGTTTAAGAAATCAGTTGTATCTTTACGGTATTAACACCTGTACACGTTGTTTTATTAAATAAAATTTTTTTGGTTAAAAAATGGGTTCATTATGCTCCAGTTTTATCTTTTCAATCCTAAACATCCCCAGACACTTTTATTGTGGTTGAAGAAGGAAACTGTGCTCTTTTTAGTCTTTTTTATTTTAACAGTAGAAAAGTTGTTGCCGCACATCCACAAGAACAAAGTTAGCTGCTAACATTTTTTTTTTGCGACATGTGATTTTAGTGGCATTTGAACTGAATTTCTCAGAGAAAACACCAATAAAAAATGAACTTTACATTGAATAACTGTTGTTGTTGTTTTTTTGACAGATATTTTGCCAAAGAAGATCTTGGCCCGAGATTACCTCAAGTCTTTGGAGCAAATGCAAGAAGAAGAAGAAGCTGATCTCTGACATGAAAGCCACTTTCCCGTGTGTGTGTGTGTGTGTGTGTGTGTCAGAGGAGACACTTACAGACTCTATTGGAGCTTTTAAACACACAGACTTAGAGAAGGCGGAGCTTAAATCGAGAATCGGACGCCTCGGAGATCAGCTTCAGCCGTAACAACGCTCTGAGGAATTTAGACCAAAAAAAAAATGCCTGTAAGCGAATTAAATATTTAACACTGGTTTAAAAGGCAACATAGACACATCAGTTTTAGAATTTATTCCTGTTACTGAATAAACGTTTTTGTTTTGGCCAAACACAGTCGGGACTTTCTGGTAGCGCTGTCTTTTACGTGTTTCCATTTGGACCAGAAGTGAACCGTTACCTCCTAACAGCTGTGACGAGCAGCTGGAACATGGAAGACTCTGCTCCTGAGTTAGCTAGTGACCTGAAACATGACCGGATGAAAAGGACGTGGTTGTGTTTGGAGCATATCAGACATTCCTCAGTGACTGTAAAGCAGCTGTTTTTTGTGCCTCTCCAGATGTGAAATCTCACCTCAGCTTCATGTCATTTCCTTTGTTAAAATGTCTAAAACCTCAGAGGGAATCCTCGTTGTGTATTTGCTAATTTGTTGCTTCGATTTGATATTAAATAGAGATTAAATAAATGCCTCGTGTCAAAATCAAATTATTTCTGTTGATGTTTTGTAGTTTTATGATGTTTCACATGTTCACGTGTTGCAGGGGATTGTGGGTAATGGGTGGTCTGCAGCATCGTCAGCGTCGGATCAGTTTCACGAGTCGAAGCTGAATATTGAACAGATTCTTCTCTAAAGTAGAAAACTGCCTCTCCAGGTTGCTCGCCGAGCGCGCTCTCCCATTTAGATCGTCCCTCGTGTCGGCGAGACGATCTTTCAACCTGAAGAAGACAAAACGAGTTAATGTCAGACTGAGATGAATATGTTTGTTCTCATGTGTAATGAAACAAAACGCATTCAGTTACCAACCTCTCATGTCTAGACAAAGATTCAGCTTATCTGAGAGTCTTGTTTTCTACTTTTGGATATGTAATAAATCTAATAATCCAGGTTTTCAAGTATCTCGTTAATGATTCACAATTAACCCCCACAGCTGACTCTGGATCAGTTTGTTGATGTAAGACGATCAGAACATCTCTACTGCAGGAAATGGCTAATTTATCTCTCTCAATACCCTTCTTAATCTCTCAATCTCACTCTTAATCTGTCTCTTTCAATCTTTTTCTCTCACTCTCAATCTTTCAATCTCTCTTAATGTCTCTATCTCTCAATACCCTGCTTAATCTCTCAATCTCCCTCTTAATCTCTTCCTCTCAATCTTGTAATCTCTCTTAATCTCTCAATATTTCTCAATACCTGCTTAATCTCCATCTTAATCTCAATATCTCTCAATACCCGCTTAATCTTAATCTCTCAATCTCACTCTCCTAATCTCTCTCAATATTTTTCTCTCAACCTCCCTCTTAATCTCCCTCTCAATGTTTCAATCTCTCGTAATCTGTCAGTCTCCTCAATCTTTCTCTCACTCTATTTCCCATGACTTCTCTTAAAAGTCACCGCCATTCAACATTCAATCTGAGTACATGAGGTGAATCTTGTGTCATGCAATAACTTATCAGTGGACATGTTTGAGCACATTTTAGATTCTATTTAATGGAACAGATTTATTTTTCTCACCTAGTCAGAACAACTTGCTCCTTCCCTTCTTCCCTTTTCTGCTGCAGAGACACAAACACCGTCTCCATGGTCTGCATGGCTTCCTGAGCTTTCTGGTGGTCTGAGAGGATCCCCTGGACTTCCTGTCTGGCCTGGTGGTTGTAGGAAACCCCCGTGTCCTCCACTCCGCTCAAGGTGGACACGGCCTGCAGGGCGGCCCTGTTCTGCAGAACCAGCAGACGGGACTTGGCAAACTCCTCCGGCTCTGCCACGTTTTCCCAGCAGACTGGAGGATAAGGTGGTAACCAGAAACGCTGCGTGCAGTTCACTGTTTGTTCTGGGGAGTTTATCACAAAGGGGCTGTCAGCTGGGAAGCTGTGGAGCAGGTGCAGCAGAGAGGACCCAGAACCCAGCTCCCAGTCCTCAAGGTCTGGTTCCCCGGATTGTTGTTCAGGGAGGAACGTAGGAGCTGCTGAGTCTGCATCCTCAGGAGAGCAGATACCCAGAAAGAAGCAGCAGGATAAACAGAACCAGAACATCTCCAAACTGCCTGAAACGGCAAAAACCTGAAATTATTTTACTAGAATGAAGAAATTACAGCAAAAACAGTGAAGAGCTGAGATTTGAGTTTTCCACAGGCTAGCAGAAACGTGCATGAATCAAGGACCATTTACTAGCAACTAATGCCATGCACTTTCAAAATAAAAGCACCAAAGGTGTTGAGACAAACCAGAATGGCAGCAGTTTTTATCTTAGCTGATCTATTTACTCACTAATGACTTCAAACTGAAAAGAAAAACAACTAAAACTCACCACTGTTTCCCAGACAAAAACAATTCCAGTTACAGGAATCAGCGTTTGTGTTCAGAACTGATCTTACCTTTCAGAGAGGCAGCAGAGCAGTGTGTGTGTGTGTGTGTGTGTGTGTGTAAAAGAGCTCATCTGGAGCCTGAAGCTGTTGGAAAAAATGAGTCGTCTGCAGCCTGTAACGTGCAGTCTGGATGATTTTCCACTGGCTCGGTTACAGTAGAGCTAGGAGCCAAAGTCTGAGGAGGGAATGATGCGAAGCTCACCTCAAATGAGCCGATGAGCCTCTTGTTTACCAGTTTTAAAAATAAATATTCCCCAGAGGCGACTCTTTTCTGCAAAACTTAATTGCGTCTATCAGTTTATACACCTAAAGTAAAATAAATCTTTTTGATTTCTTTCCTCCCCCTGGACGGATGAGTAGGAGGTATTTATTAGCCTGTTTTATAACATCCTAAACAGAAACAGACTGGCATGAATCTGGCCCGCTTTCAAAGGCTCGGTTTTCTACTTTATCTGTGAAATGAACAGTTTTTCATCCATAAAACAGAAGAAAGGGTAAAGAAAAGCTAAGTAACTACTTATTTGTCCCTATCTGGTTTTGAGCCGAGCAGGAAGTGAATTCATCTTGTCCGAAGTTTAAACCCTGACATAAGCAACAAAGGAATGGGACGGATTTTGGCAAAAACAAGCAACATGTGTTGTAGTTGTTGGGGAGGAACATGAGGCAGAAACACTCAAGTCTGCATTAAAACCTGGAAGTGATTTTAGCCAAAACATTAATAAAACACTGGTGTAAATCATCCAGTTAGCAGACACAAAATTACAGTCATTCTGACTAATTACGTACACCAGAGACATTTTTGGGTTATTTTTGAATAACCCTACAAATTTCTGAGTTTTATTGTTTTAGATCTGAACAAATTCTCTTTGTTATTTTTTACAACTCGGTGTCAAGACTCTTTTATTGCCATATCACATGTATGTATGTATGAATGTATGTATGTATGTATGTATGTATGTATGTATGTATGTATGTATGTATGTAGCCTATGTATGTATGTATGTATGTATGTATGTATGTAATATATACTTTAATGCTTCTTCATGATGTGAAAATGAGTATCAAGGTCTTAGATAAACCATAAAGACCACATGGCTAAAATAAGGACTAAGAACAAATAAGGCACTAGTAGTCATTGGCGGTGCTAGGGGTGGGGTGAAAGGGGCATTGACCCCTGCTGAAATCTGCTTGGCCCCCTGAAGAGTCCCTGTCCTGTGCTGTCACTCATTCAATTCAATTCAGTTCAATTCCGTTTATAACGCCAAATCATGGCAAGAGTTGTTTAAAGGCACTTCACACAGTTACTATATTAACTCTTAACACCGGTGTTAAACTGTCAACTTCAGAAGAGCTGTTGTTTGACACAAACTCAGAGTTAAAGTACCAACTCTCCAAAAAGAGTTAAATTAACTCTTACTGGTGTGGACCCATCTAGACACTTTAAAAGTGTTTGAAATAAACTCTGACAGTGTTCATTTGAGCATGCTGGATTTGCTGTGTATATAAGGAACCCAGTATATTGAATCACTGACTAGTATCAGTGACTTTACTGCAATCCCCTTACTAAGCAAGCATGTAGTGACAGTGGAGAGGAAACTCCCTTGTTCTCGGAGGCTAATTTAATGCCGTTCAGATCAAGTGATTGACTGAGCAGTTTCCTTTTCAGATGTTCTGGTCCAAAGATGACAACTTCAGCCTTGTCTGGATTTAAGAGCAGAAAGTTTAGAGTCATCCAGATTTTTATGTCTTCAAGGCAAGCCTGTAATCTACCTAACTGATCAGGTTAATCAGGGTTTACGGATAAATATAACTGAGTATCATCAGCATAACAGTGGATTTTACCAATTGGAAGTATATATATATATTAAAAACAAATGATCCAAGCACTGAACCCTGTGGTACTCCAAAAGGAACCTGCCCATCTGTCCTGATGATCAGATAATAGGTGGATCCAATGTCAAGTCCAGACACTAGTGGCATTATTGAGACAAATAGAAATTTCCTGTGTGAAATCTTGTGTAGGGAAGGACTAATACTTGGCCCCTCTATAAATTATGTGGCCCTTTGTTGGCCCCATAGTAAAAAAAAATCCTAGATCTACCACTGCTAGTATGAAATTTGAACTGGGACCATCTTCCTGATGATAAAATCTAACACTGAGTGGGGTCAGAGCCTGCTTTAGGATCTAAAAAGATTTTAACAACTGAATACTGAGGGAAAAAATATGAGGGGATTTAACGAGTGCATATCATTTTACTCTTGCACAAGACAAGCAGCTGCAGATGATGTAAACCTCAGCTGAGAGATTACAGGCTGAGACCCAAAGGTCAGCATACTCACATCCTTAGTTTTACTTCTATATTATTTTGTTTTAATTAGTTTTATTTGAGTTCATGAGACTGTGAATGACTCAAGTTCCTCTTTCTGGTCTGGAAAAGCGAACACGTCTTGTTGGATTTTCTGGTTCTTTTAGCAACATTTGCTGCTGCTTTCAGCTATTTTACTCACAGCTGTAACTTCCAGGAAGGTTCCACCGTTTCACTCTGATGTAATATTTTATACAGCCTGTGATTGTTTTTTGTGCTCATTTTAGAACATTTTAATTAAAAATATTTTGTATTTATTTGATGTGACCATTTGTTAATGTTTGATTTGATGCATTTATTACATTTAAATCAACTTTCTTTTATCAGTTATTGTGATTCATGTTTTCTATTTTATTCTATTTATTTAGATTATTTAGTTTTTTTTTATTTCAATTAATAATTTTTCAAAAACAAAAATAGCTTGTCATGTTTTGAGCTCCAACTAGATCCAAGTAAAATTATGTGGATATTAAAAAATAAAAATGAACTGAAATCTAAAATTAAAAAAATGTATAAAACTGAAGATAAAATAACTTACAAAGTGACACAATTGACTATTATTACACTACTGATATAAACAATAATTCATAAGATGTTTTAGCTTTGGGGACTTTATCCATGTCCAACACTGACACCTGGTGGTTACAAGTGGAAATTGCGTCTTTTAATTGATTGAGTCAAAGAAAATCTGGATTTGAATCAAATAAGGATTTTAAAAGACTATGTATTTATAATTTAAATAACATTAACTCTGAGCATATTTCTTTTTATTATTATTTTTAGCAAGTTTTCAAACCGAGTTCCAGCTCTGCGCATGCCCAATGCTTGTCAGGGGTGTGTGGCTATGTTAGAAGCCCCGCCTCCTCCGGGCTGCCGTCACAGCTGCTGCTGGAACCGGAGCGCAACTCTCAGCACCGACAGCCGTAAGCAGCTGGCCGCCCTCTCTCTCTCCCCTCCTCTCTCTCTCTGCGTGCTGCGGGCAGGCTCGGTGCCGCCAGGAGCTCCGGTGAAACGACATGGCCTCCGACGGCATGGACGAGCGGTCTCCGCTGCTGTCGGGCCCCAACTCCGAGAATGTCACCCCCACTGCTCCCCCGTACCTGCAGGATTCGAGTCCCCGAGGTAAACAAGACACTCACTCACACTCGCGCGCGTGCGACACGAGCGTTTTGCTGTGTGCTGAATCATTTTCAGGGCGGATCAGGCTCGTGCAAGCGCGTAAATAAACCCGAACAAGGGCATCGGTGGGAAATCCAACGGCAGCTGACTGAAAGGTGGAGCCCTGGCTGTGAGAACTGGAGCAGTGGGTTAGAGAAGAGGGGCCTGCAACAACACAACAGCCAGATTTTAGTGCATCACGACTCTGGGGAGGCCCTGGGATTGATGTTTCTGCAGGAGAAAAAAAAAAGATGTGAAGAAATCATGTTTACCATGTTGATGCAGCCACTGCAGATGTGGCCAGGCCTTTTGTCCCAGATGTGCCTTAGAAATAAAAGAAGGAAGACCTGAACGAAGCCATGAAGATGATGGATGTTAGCTGACTTGTCTGCATTGCAAATAACAAATCAGTGTTTTGTGTAAATAACAAGATCATGCCTGCAGCAGACCATCCAGTCAGGCTCTATTATTAAAATGACATCAAGGAGAAAGACAAAAAGATCCTGAACACACACGTGCACATTCTTTTCTGCTTCATTAGCATTAGATTTCACCCCAGGCTTTTAGTCTAACCCCAGAAAACCTCCCAACGTCCAGATCAGGGAGGAAAAAATGTCCTTTCCTTTGTAACAATGGATGAAATAATGGTCCAGTCATATTTCACCATCGGATTAATTGTAAAGACTTTATGAAGTGGGTAAAAGTCTGAATGTTTCACCATCCACCCTCTCTGCAGACTGGATTATCGGCTTATTCCTCTATAAGTTTATAAAACGGATTAACTTTGTCTAACCTGTGATGTTTTCTTTAGAAAAGGGCCATGATTATGCAGCAGTTGGTGAATAATTTTTCTGAGCATATTCAAAACAAAGTTATCCGTTTTATAAAATATTAAACAAGCTGAGGCTTTGTTTTGCTTCCTGTTTGCCTGCAGTGGTTTTGGGGAAGGGTGGAAACCAGAGATCTCTGCTGCATCTGGATGAACCGGACAGATTATTTACTCGATTTATATTTAATAACATTGCAGTTGAGCAGCAGAACAGGTCTGATGCAACGGAAATTGAGCTGGTTTACCAAGACATTTTATTTGTAAGCTAAATGCATTGTTTGAGACGAACAGCAAAAGAACAGAAAGTGTTGCAAATAATCAAATGTGTTGCTAATGTTAGCTTCAAATAACCAAAAACCTTTATGTGAACAATTCATATTCCAATGAACAGCTATTAAAGCAGAAATCCAGAGATTTTTCTCAGTGGGCACCACCTAGAGGTGGAAAAATGTATTGCTCCTTTAAGCCCCTCCCCCTGCTTCCATGATACCCCTCTAAGCAACGCCTCTAATTCGTGAGCGTGCACCTCTAGCCAAGAAACAAAGCTAAAACACATTTTTTCCCGATTATTATTCTCACGGTGTGCTGATTATTTACATATTACATTATAAAGACCTATTTGTCCATTAGAAATGTCGCCAGCTCTGCACCTGTTCGACATCCGAGTTGAACGCAGAGATCCGCCCACTGTCGAAAAACAGGTCCAAGGTGAGTTCGTTGCCGGACTTTGAGGCTCTTTTTGAAAAGTTTAGTCCGTGGGCTTTTCTTTACCTTTGTCTTCAAGTAGAAGTCGTGGAATCACTATTTTCTGTAGCTGCTCTATGATTCGCTGTATCTTTGTAAAGGCTAGGTACTTCCGCAAACTGTCTAGCTTTGTGATTAACATCTGTATGTAAGGAGATGTCAAACGCTATTGGCTAATGCAGAGCGGCAAGTAAGTAAAATTGCACGGGGCTCTATTGGACGAGGGTGGGCTTAGCAAAAAAATTACGAATTGCCTACGTTATATCACGCAACAGGGCACGACTACCATTTCTACAGTTTTCTTATAGATCATTCTCGAAAAGAGGAAAACTTTGGATTACTGCTTTAAATTGAATTAAAATTTTCATTAAAGATGGAAGCGATCCACTTTGAAACTGTGACTAGCCGTTTGCTCGTTGAGCTAATATCTGTGTCTCCAAACTGAGGTTGTTCAAATAAACTTTCTACAACAGGTCAGTTGTTTGTAAAATTTCCCACAGAAACAGGCTTAAAATATATATTTTTAATTTAAACCTAAATTGTAAACAACAGTCTTCATATTTATTGCTAGACTGGGTTTTTGGTCTGCAGAATTAATTAAGAAAAGGATAAATCATCACATTTACACATTAAAGCAGCTCACATAAATAAATTATATGAGAATGAAATCCTGGTTCAGTTGATATAAATGAATCATAGAAGTTGAAAGTGTCTTGTTCCAGGCTTTAAACAGGTTTCTGCTTTAAATTTTGACATTTTAGCAGGAATGTTATTGAGAATGGACTCATTCATGAAACACGCCCCTAGTGGTCAGTTACAGAACTGCATTTTTAAAATTTTGTGTGTTGGCGTCAGTTTTCAGACCTGGAGGTTTATTCAGAATATGTGCTGCAGAACTAAGATTTGCAATTAGTTAAAAATGCAAGAGCTCATCCAAAGAACACGAGGATCATGGGTAATGTAGTTGATTTGGATAAAGCTCATTGTTTAGGTTTAGGATGTGCCAAAAGACCTTGTTTATACAAAGTCTAATTTTCTGATTTAGCTGGAGCTCTCTGGAGAATTTTACTGACCAGAACTCAAAACCTTGCACCATAAATGCTGCATAAAGAACCAAGACAAAGCATAGAAATCTGGTTTCCTGTCAAAATAGAAAATGCATAAAATATTTTAACTATGCCACGTCAAAGAAAATTATAGCTTTAGCATGATGAGCACATTCCTGCCTCTAATTTAAGTCATTATAATAAAGGATGTATACTTTTGAGGCTACATTTTAAAAAATTGCCAGTGATGATAGAGTATTTTTTATTTTCTGCTCATCAGGTGTTCGGTTACCAGCTGCTCTAGTTCTGGATAATGGCCGCTGCATGCTGTTATAGTTGAGCATCTTGTCATCTTACCTCAGACCACACAGAGGGAAAATCTTTACTTGTATCCTCTTTCAGACATAAATCAGGAGACGTCAATGCTCAAAGCTAAATGTAGAGACGAGGCTCGGATAACGTCTTTTATTTTTTAAAAAAGTAAATGTAAGAGGTGTCATTAACAGCCCCTCCCCTTTTCATCTTCTCGTAGCTGAGCTACCTCCTCCCTACACCGCCATCGCCAGCCCCGATGCAGGCGGCGTCCCCGTCATCAACTGCCGCGTCTGTCAGTCGATCATCAACCTGGATGGGAAGCTGCATCAGCACGTGGTCAAGTGCACCGTCTGCAACGAGGCTACAGTAAGTAGAAACTAGGGATGCACGTATTGGGAAAAAATTCACATTGCGATTTTTTTCTAATACTGCGATATATATTGCGTTATTTAAAAATATACAGGAATTTTCAACAGATGGCTTAAATAGCACTTTAAGTCATGCTGCATTAATTGAACCCTTTGGCGTTTTACGTGCCGTGGGTTGTAGATTATGTTTGGTGGTTTTTTTGCAGCATGACGTAATCATAATCAAACTAAGGATGTTTCGATCTGACCACATGATCGGAAATCGTGCCCAATCACGTGATTTAACCTTTTAAATTCATCCTAAGATGGAGATTTTCAAACGTAATAACAATGGCCTAGTTTTAATTTTCAGTAAGTTCCTCTCCATCAGTTTTTCCTGTTTCTTGGACGACGACACCATAACGTCACACAATTTATGGCAGGCGGGGGTTTCATGTTAGCTAGTAGGCTAACATAGAGCTAACGTGTTGCCTCAAGAAGACGTATTTTATACTTGACACCAAAGGCAGTGCAACAGCCACTGGTAATGTGTGCAAACTGGGCACTTAACGTGGTGTAAACGACCAAGCTGCATGATACACCGCCTTAAAAACAAACTTCTTTATTCTCTTTCGGCTTTTCCATTCAGGGGCCACAACAGCAAATCACCTGTCTCCATTAAGTCCTAGTTCGCCACAAATACTCTCAGTTCACTGCGGCAACTCAGACAAAAACATGGAACCATCAAACGTTGAAAGATACGTTAATAAACAAAGAGGAATTTCTGATGGACAGCAAAACGTTGGGTTTCAAAGTCTCCTGGAGCCGCGGTATGAGTCAGGTGTGTGTGCAGGGAAGAGTGAGCCTGCCGGTCATGGCACCGCGTGCCCCGTCACGGAGACGCTTATCACTCAATGCAGCCTTTTTTCTTTTTATTTTAATGCATTGCTGAAGTATCGGATCAGGACTCGGTATTGGCAGATAATCAACATCAAATGACTCGGATCAGGAGCAAAAAAATTATCTGAATGTTTCTAATCATAACTGCAGGCAGTAAACGCTTCTGGCATACCACTGGGAAATGAAAAGCAATGTCCAACTCACTGTTCGAAGCCTCATATTGACAAAGTAAAGCCATCTCGAACATAAAACATCTTTTTACATCCACAAGTTTCCAATAAAATAGTCAATAACTAATTTTCTGTCCACAATCCAACATAATATACCGCTGAAAAAATTTCCTCATATTCGTCTCAAATTTTTTATCAACATCTTACCCGATCCAGTAGGTAAATCCTTAGCCCCCCTCTGCTAGGACAAAATCTTCAACTATTGTTCTGATGGGTCATGAATGCAGACTAAACTCAAAGAATTTACTTTGGACCTGTTTTTCAACGTTGAAAAGATCTCCGCGTTCAACTCAGATGTCGAACAAATACAGAGTTGGCGACATTTCTTATAGATATAGACGTATAGATTTAAATAAACAGCAAAATGTGAAAATAATAATTGTAATTGTAGAAGTGTGTGTTCACGAATGAGAGGCGGGGTTTCCAGCTGTATTATGAAAGCAGGGAAAGGGGTGGGCTTAAAGGTGCAATACATTATTTACGCCTCTAGGTGGTGCCCTCTGAGAAAAAAAATGCAGATTTCTGCTTTTAAAGGTCGTTTATGCTGGAAAACCCTCCAATGTGACCAAAGAAAACGACAAAATTCACCAACAGCAACAATCTTAAAATTACAAGTTCTAAATTAATGAAATGCTTCCTGTGATTCATGTGCAATCAGCCTATCAAGAATCCCCCGACAGGAAAGAAGTACGTGAGGTGTCCCTGCAACTGTCTGCTCATCTGTAAAGACACATCCAGGAGGATAGGATGTCCTCGACCAAACTGGTTGGTATCACACGGACTGGCTCAACCGAAACCAGGATCATGCCCCGGCTCTGCTGGAATCATAAACTTCCTCTCAATCCTTCGACAGCAGACGCATAATCAACCTGAGTCCGGTGATGGTGATCCCCGAGGAGCAACCCGCCCAGCCGGCGTTGCCTATTCAACCGGAGGGAATGAGAGTCGTCTGCGGTCACTGTGGAAACACCTTCCTGGTATGGAAACACACAATATCTCTGTTTTATTTCTTCTTCGTGCCTCAAATCTCTTCTTGTATAAAAATTTAACACCCTAGAGTTTTTCCTCACGTCATCCTGAGTCGGAAAAGCTCAGATTTCAGGGTCCAAGCTGTTGTCCTCTTAACATCTGCACGTTGTTGCTTGCCGCATCCGTAGGGCGGCGAGGACGCCGGGTCATCTGAGCCAATGTCTGGCCTCCCCGGAGATGGCTCCGCCCCGCGACAGCAAGAGGTGGAGAGAGCTGCTCGTACTGGTGGACATATTAACAACCGCCTAACCAGCTTCAGATCAACCTGAGACCAGTTCACGCTGATGATCATATGACTTCTTCACGCACATCTGGCTTTAACAAAAACTAATAAATGGATGTTTTATACATTTATACGGAAGAGAATTGGGGCCACTGAAAAGAAAAAAATATTTTCTGAGAATTCTCAGATTTCTCAGATTTCAAAAGTCAGAATTCTGAGATTAAAGTCAGAATTCTTTTTCTTTTGTATTTTTTCTTTTCAGTGGCCCTAATCTTCTTCCATAAAATACAGATGTAAAAACGAACAGAAATTAACTTCAAAATGCCCAGAATATCCCTTTAATTTTTGGTTTATTGTAGTAATGCTTTTTGCTGAAACCAGGTGCTGAGAGTCATATTTTCAGCAGGAACTTGTTTATGATCTTGTTTCCAGAAATCTCCTCCAGCTTTTTACACCCAACTAACAAAATCAGTTATAAAATGACTCAAGCTGCTCATTTAGAAAAAACAAACAGGATTTACTTGACACAGATCAGCTGATTGTTCTCGGGATAAAGTAGCATGTTAGCATGTTGTGCGCATGGTCTCCAGATGTAAATAAATAATTGTTTATTTTATTTTTTGTTTCCTTACAGTGGATGGAGCTTCGATTTAACACGCTAGCCAAGTGTCCTCACTGCAAAAAAATGTGAGTGGAATCGACTTTTAAATATAATTTTAAAGGTTTTCTTTCAGGTTTTTTTTTTGTATTTTAATGATTTTATTATTTAAATGTTAAAAATGTAATAAAAGTAGAAATTTATGGAAAAATTTTTTAACTTTTTTTAAAGTTTATAAAAAATATATATTTTTTACTTTTTACCCTTTTTCACTTTAAAAAAAATACTGTTATTATTAAAGTAATAATACTAGAATGAAATAATTAACTTTTAATTCAATCATTGCAATATTTTTTAGAATTTTTTTGCTAAGTAGTTTTTTTTTTCAGTGAAGTTCAGTACACGCTTCGTTAGGATATAAGGTCTAAAATGTGGTTGGTTAATCTGCCAGTTGAGTCTTGATTTGCAGCTTAAACTAAAAACATTTTCAAAAACTATAATTAGAAAAGGCAAATATGTAAAAAGAAAAAAGTTTATCTTTTAAAAAAGGAAAAAAAGCAAACACATTTTTTTAAAAATTAAGAAAAAAACAGCCTCCAGTAATATTGGAAAACTCCAATCTAGTTCCCCACTGGCGTCTGGTCCTGGCGTGTTTGGAGGTGATTTGGTTGAACTTGTTTGCTCTCAGGTGGATTTAAATGCGAGCTCCACATTTCTTCAGTAATCGGTGGCTTTCTGAAGCGGAGCTTTGGCGGTTCGCGGTGTGAGGAGGCGGCTAATCTAGACGTGTGACAGGAATTAAAGGCTAGTCTCACATGTAAAGTTGGTCACACGGGTTAGAGGAGAGCAAATGGTTCAGCTTTAAGGTTTGTATTTGGATTTATTAAGTTTTAAATTTAGAAATGAGATTTTTAGCTTATTTGTTACGTTACTGGTAAATTTAGAGATCTAAAAATTTAGATTTTAAATGCTCAGCGAACATCTCTTTCTGAAGGCGCGCAGGTGGAGGGGCTGATGCAGTTGGAAAATAATGATGAAGGAATATGAAATGTAGTTCAGATTGTTTAAACAGGAGCAAAAGGCCAGATATCAGGTGACCCTTTAAGCCATCTGAATACCAGTGATCCCTGAAAAAAGCTCCAGTCCAGTCACATGAGAGCCATGTGAGAGCGCGGGGGGGCTGTGTGTGTTTGTGTGGCATCTGGATGGATGAATGAAATAGTTCAGAGCTGCACATGTGACCCTCCTCGAGCTCGCTCATGTGCAACATGAAGAGAGAAAAGTTAGAGATCCCAAACGCTCAGTTTTTATTAAACCAAACGTTATAATTCTAAATATCTAAAATGTGTTTTTTATCTTCTTTCTCTTCCTGCAGATCTTCTGTGGGCAGTGCTCTCCCCAGGAGGCGCTGTTGTGCTTATATAACTGTAGGAATGATCTGCATTTTCATCGGCGTGGGTTTAACAGTAAGTATGACTTGATTGCACGTTTCCTCCTCAGATATTAGCAAAATAAATTGGAGATGCACCAAAACCCTAGCCTAGTGAACTAGACCAAATTCTTGCTTTGCAGAGTTTGGTCTAGGCACGCTTCATTGGAACCCTCGCAGCCTGATCCGCTGCTGTGGCTGTCCAATCACAGCTTGCTATAGTTTTGGTTGGGCCAATCACAGCGCTCTATTATGTGGGCCAATCACAGAGCGTGAGTAGCCGATGACGTCAGAGCTGCGGCCGCGAACCCAAGCAACATGGCGGCGGCGCAGGAACCACGTTCGTTTGAAACGGCTTTGTCATCAACATTGGATTATTTAGACTCCAACGTGCGTAAGTCTGTCTGATATACTTAGCGGCTTCTTATTGTTATCAAACAAAGTAGTGCAATGTTCCAGTACACCTGATATTCACGTTTTTCATACAAAAACGACAGAAATCATTGATGTTAGACGCCATTAATGCCTCCCGCTTTTCCGTCGCTGTGATTACGTCATGTTGTTCGTTACTCTGATTGGTCCTAGCGCTATCCAATAGCGTGCTGACAGTCTGAAAGACAACCGTAGATCCCGCCCCACGACTGAGAGCCGTCAATGGTTTGTGGCCAGACTATATATTCACATATATAGGATGGCTTGCCAGGCTACCAAAAATCAGCAGATATTCAGAAGAGTCAGGTAGTTTTTTTTTATCTGCGAGCCAAACGTTACAAAATCAAACCTGAAAGATGTAATTAAAGAACAAGTCACCCCCCACACCAGAGTCTTACTCCACCCACATTTCCTGTTTGAAAAATGCGCCTCACGCAGCTGACATTATTATTTCCTCCTTTCTTTAAATTATCAGCATGTTTAAGTTATTTAGCTTCTTATTAGAGTTGAAAAACATGGTTTGGCTGTTAAAGGGAAACTATGCAGTTTTGGCTTGTTTTTAGCACCCCCTAGTGTCCGTTAGTGAAACCAAACGTGAAACTTATCTCCTCGCTGTGCATTCATCTTTTTAACACCTTAATCTAACAGCTGCCTTCATTAGTGTCTACAGGAGCGGTTCATCACTAAATCAAACAAATCAGCTGTGTTCATGATCTAAAACATGCAGGAAACATGCTGGAAGCAGACTGCAGCACCAGGCATGTCAGCTCCACTTTATTAAGTCCAACAGAGACCGGACCGCCACTCTGAAGTTGCAAGTGCGGTATTCCTGCCACAGAGGGTGGTGGGGTCTGAGTGACATTTCATTAACCCTGATTTAAAAATATGAAAACGTTGCATAGTATGGCTTTAATTTGACCTTTATGCTCTGCACAGATTTATGCATTTATTTATTGAGATGTATGTTATTTATGTAAATTTTTTAAAGATGAAGATCGGTGATAAACAAAGCTTCAGAGTGAGACTGATAAATGTGCTTGCTCTCCTGTGTGCTCTCAGGTTGGTACTCGGGACTTTGCGAGACGTTATAACGCCACCTACGTGTCCTGGGCGTTCGCCTACCTGCTGGGCCTCATCTGCCTGATACGAGCCTGCTACTGGGGCGCCATTAAAGTCAGCTACCCGGAGAATAGCTTCGCCTAGAGCAATCTGACAAAGCTGTGCACGGCCAGAAGTACAAACTTCTTTTTTAAATTTTTTTCCCCCAGTTTCTGTTTTTGTTTTGAACCTGGTGAAGTTCGGCGAGGTGCAGCGCGTGTGGGCGGCGTTTGTTTAGAGAAGCTAGAGATGTTTGTTAGATCTTTGGAATGTTTCTGACTTGCTGAGCAAATCCACTGCCTGTCATCGTTCAGTCTGGTGCATAAATATTCAAATTACAGGCAGTTTTTTTGGCAAATTAAAAAAAGTGATCAAGGACTAAAGATCTGTTTTTTTTCTTGACAGCTGACAAAAACGCTGGTTGGGTGCAGTTGTTCCGAGTTGCCCCCAGCGACAAGAAGGAACCTAATGTTCTCGTTACTGACCAGAACCATTGCACAATGATTTTTATGCAATTTTGAGTTTTGCTGCTAGTTCAACTCCAACAGGAAGCTGCTGTAATGCAACCACTTTTCTTGCCTGTGGACTCAGAAATAGTATTACTTTATGATTTTAATGCTTTTTTTTAGATTGTCTTTACATACCCATGCGTGCCGACAGCCCAGTGTTAGTCCAGAGGAGCTTCAGATCAACAGAAGTTTACTTTTTATTAAAGTATTAATTCTCTTTATGTGTGTGTTTGTGCCCGCTGCATTTAAGTCACCGCAATAACCCTTTCAGGTCCTCGACACGCTCATAATCCGCTCTGAAATCATCCCAGCAACATGGTGACCCATCCGTGCATGTTGACTTCGTCGTGTCACCGAGGTGGTGTTTAGCTCCGTTTCAGATGGTTGTGATGTTTCCATCTTTGCTCCTGCAGCCTTTGAGTTTGAATGTAAACCCGCCTCTTCTTCCCCGTGAGCTTTTATCGCTGCTCTCCGACTCCGGTGAACTCTACCAACGTCCTGTCTCTTTATCATGACCAGTGGGCACAGTTCAAACCTTGTTTTGAATGTGATAATGATCATAAAGCAGAAAATATATATAAAAAAAACTTTGTACATAGCTTAAATTCAGTACTTGGAAAATGTAAGTAGTTGGAGGTGGAAGAAGGTTCGTGGGTCTTTTTAAAAATGATAATTTATCAATAAAATTAAAAAACTACTCATGTTGGTCTTTTTGTTTTTGAATGTAACAGGATTGTAAACAGCAAATGAGGTTTGTACGGCATCGTAGAACTGCCCCCACGCAAAATAAAATTGGCGTAATATCACATTATAACATCTTAACTTTATTGTTCTAACAATATAATTTTCACATTCATACAATATAATATTTATATTGTAAGAACGTGATCATATATTGTACAAACGTTAGTTATATTGTTGGAACAATAAAGTTATAACGTGATATCGCTCTAATTTTATTTTGCCTGGGTGGCAGCTCTATGCTTCCGTAGGTTTGTAGTGGAAAACTATCTGGTACAGATTTGTTTATCAAATAACGTAAAACCAGGAGTCTAAAACAATACAATAAGTTATGCCTGAATCTTAAAGCATATCCTGGTTTGTTCACTCTTAAATGTTCAAAAACATTTATCCTCAGGGTCATTTTCAGTTCATGTCTGACGCTATAATGGAAAACTGTCTACATCACATTTTACCATCATTTAAGGTACATGCAAGTAATTCTAAAGTGATTTCTCATATTTCAGAAAAAATATAATAAAAATAGATAAAAATGTGACAAAATTGAGGAACAAAAAAAATCAACCACACAATTCTAAAATGTTTGTATGGCATTTCTGTACAATTTCAATTTGTCAATGACATAAAAAAAACCTCTAAACAATTTAAATAAATTCATCAATATTTTGAATTTATACTTTATATTTTACCAGGGTGTAATCTTCCTAACTCATCTGAATGTTTGTGATAGTTTTATGAAATGCAGTACATCTGAGTTTCCACATGGTGGTGCTGTATAGCAACATAAACGCATTTAACAGTGAGCCTAATAGAAAATCCTTTTTATTGTCCCTCAGTGGGGAAAATCAGGTCTGATTAACTTGTTAAAAGTAAAATTTTAATTTAAACCAACACATCACTTAAGATAATCATATGTTTGGACTTGGAAGCTTCTGATATATTGATACATCAGTTAGGTAGACTACAGGCTTGTCTTGAAGACATAAAAATCTGGATGACTCTAAACTTTCTGCTGTTAAATCTAGACAACACTGAAGTTATCATCTTTGGACCAGAACCTCAGAAAAGGAAACTGCTTAGTCAGTCACCTAATCTAAACAGTATTAAATTAGCCTCCGAGAACAAAGTAAAGAACATCGGTGTAATCTTTGACAAGGACATGTCATTCAAATCCCACGTTAAACAGGTTTGTAGGATTTCCTTTTTCCACCTTCGGAATATTGCTAAGATTAGAAGCATCCTTTCCAGGAGTGATGCTGAAAAACTGGTTCATGCATTTATTACCTCAAGGTTGGATTACTGCAGTAATTCATTACTATCAGGAGGTCCACAGAATGTAGTCAAAAGTCTTCAGCTGGTCCAAAATGCTGCAGCTAGAGTTCTGATGAGAATTAAAAAGAGAGACCACATCTCTCCTGTTTTAGCTTCCCTACATTGGCTGCCTGTTAAATTCAGAATAGATTTTAAGATCCTCCTTCTCACATATAAAGCTCTTAATAATCAAGCTCCATCATACATCAGTGATCTGATTGTTCCATATGTTCCTAACAGAGCACTTCGCTCTCAGACTGCAGGTTTACTGGTGGTTCCTAGAATATCTAAAAGTAGGATGGGAGGCAGATCTTTTAGCTATCAGGCTCCTCTCCTGTGGAACCAGCTCCCAGCTTTAGTCCGTGAGACAGACACCTTGTCTACTTTTAAGACTAGGATCAAAACTTTTCTATTTGATAGGGTTTATGGTTAAATTCTGATGTTAGCCCAGGTTTAGACGAGTGGGGAGCAGAGGGAGGTGGAGTGTACAGCGGGGACTACAGTCGTTAAAGACTTTTCTCCCTGGCCCTGCCTCCCACATGCCTCCATCTAAAAGGCTAGGTTATCCTGCGTTAATTCTGTAGTTATGCTGCTATAGGCTTAGACTGCTGGAGGACATACTGACCACTTTCCACACTCTGCTACTCTCTTCTACCACCACTCTGTAATTGCATTATTTCCTGTTATTTCAGCTGTTAACTTTATTTTCTCTCTAAGTGTTTTTCTCCCCAGAAGAAGCTACACTGGCGTTCTGCTGAGTTGTGGTGGCCTCATGGAGGGGGCCATTGGCTGGCACACTGCTGCCAACCACCTAACATTCTCCCTCTCCTGATATTACATCTCACTTTCTTTAACATAGAATGTGCTACTATTAGTTCACCTATTGAATTAATTATAGATTCACTCAGATAAAGACAATAAAGTTTCTCTTACTAAATAGAACTTCTACTAAGAAATCACAGTGTAGCCATAGAAACACAACTTGGTATATATGGAGGGTGTGGGGTGTGCGTGTGCCTGCTCTGTCTTCTCAACCCCCAGTGAGTCGTAGTGGATGGCTGTTCATACTGAGCCAGGATCCTCTGGAGGTTTCTTCCTGTTAAAAGGGAGTTTTCCTTCACACTGTCGCTACATGCTTGCTTAGTATGAGGATTGTATCAACACACAGTCAGTGTCTTGATGCAATCTGCTGGGTTCCTTATATAGGAAACTTTTTTACTGATTGGCTTAATGAACTGAACTGTATTGGAATGTTTACTTTGTGAAGTGCCTTGAGACGACTCTTGTCGTGATTTGGCGCTATAGAAATAAACTGAATTGAATTGAGAGTGCACACATACATATTGGAGGGGTGGAAAAAAATCAAGCCATTATAAAATCTAGGTTTGGTCCAATATAATTATTTTAGTTTAGTTTATTCATGATTTGCAGCAGGACCCCCCTCCAGTAGGTGGCACACCACCGAATATGTACCCTCATGTTACAATGTGTTCCCCCTCAACTAAATGTTCCCCCACCAAAATGTACATAGAATTTATTTTCCAACTAAAAGACGGTGGAAACGAACATTAATTGTGAAATTCTCTCCCTTCTAATGTGCTTTTAATGCCGAGATTCAGACAATAGCAGATGCTAAATTATCAGAAGTTTAAGACTAAGAGGAAACATATTTCCACAAACACCCGCTCTGAGCAACCAGAGCTTCAAGTTTCACGTCTAAAACAACTCCAGCCTAACTTTATCTGCAGTTCAAACCAACACTGCTTTATTGTGATTTTATTGCTCCCTCTACCCCCTAATTACATTTGCTAGCTTGATTTATTGTTTACTTCTTAACCAAAAACTTAAGATGCTATGCTAACTAGCTAACCGGAAGGATGCTAATTGTGTCCTGCTGATTATTCGTAAAGGGTATTAATTTTAAACATGACCAGAGAGACAAAAATATACACAACATAGTTTTATTAAGAACTTTTGTCTTAATTTGACACATTAAATATAGAAACTACAGAAATATGGTTTAATGAGCTCGCTGGAGCTGCTACAGTTGATACTTATATCTGTTAAGTGCCTCTTATCCCGTCTGTGTCACTCACACACGTATTTGTCTCCTCATGCCAACAATCATTTGGTACATGACTCAAACAATAATCACAACTAAATATCTAAATTTGTACCCTTAAATAAAATGTAAATAGCCTATATAATGCAAAGCTAAAAATGCCCCCAACTTCAATGTCCTGGCAGAGATGGCTCTAAGTTCACAATGACCCCTCATGAATTATTCTGGACTGCGGATGATGTTACGGCTAACACAGTGATGATGTCATATCATCTGATGGATCTCTGTCTGGTGACGTCATTGCTTTTAGGAAATACAGCTATTTCAGCTACCACCAAACTATGAAGGAACATAGAGGTCATAAATACTAATCACCATGACTTCACAAGATGTGTTAGTAGGTGTGTGTGTGTGTGTGTGTGTGTGGTGCTGATGCTGTGGACTGTGAGAGGTTTGCTTTCACATCTGATTGGTGAAAGATCCGTTCCACGTTCAGTTGTTGTTGTTGAGGACCCACCAGGAGGCTGAACAGGGAACAAAGAAACATTTAATGCCTTTATCTAAATTTACAAGAACAGTCATGGATGTCTTTCTATTTGATATAATTTATATAAATAACATATTCTTTTAGAGCTTATTCTAAACATTTTGGGATTAGGAGCATCCTTTCCAGCTCAGACTTCCAAAGACATGATGAATGGTTCCAACGTTCACAGCTTCACAGTTTCATTGAGATAAATATTAAAGACCAAGTTCACTTGTTTTTTCAACACATTTGCAGTGATTTGGAGTCTTATTTCCTGACATTTGGACATCTCTCGTCTCTGATTGGCTAACAGCAACACAACTCTATAACTGACTCTGTTCGCTTTTCAGTGTTGATGTTTTATCTCCACAAATAACACAAGCCTGAATGTGTCCGTCATGTTCTGCAGTTGCTAATGCTAACAGTTAGCTTCTACTAGCCAAGACGTGCTATGCTCTCCCCTGGACGTTAAATCAACAATAGCCTTCCCCGTTGCAAACAAAGATGGTTGAGAACATGAATGTTAATTTGACACATGCAATTGAGTGGCTTTTCTAATCCGAGCGTTTCCCCGTCTACGTTCTCTCGGCTGCTAACGCAGGAAATAGGGGTAGGAGACTATTTTCACGTTCAGCCTGCATGTGAAACTCAGAGTGACCGATCATATTTCAAAAATAAAGTAAGAACGGTTTCTCAGTGAACTTGGCCTTTCAATAGAACAACAATGTCCTTTAGATGTAGGTCCGTATGGATCAGAGCAGCGAATGACCTCACCAGGAACAAGCATGGTAGTGATGGTCTCAGGAGTTTCCAGGAAATCAACGTTCCCCCTCTGAAAGGTTTTACTGTAGTTGGTCTGTAGGTGACTAGATAACAGACATGAAAAGAGACAATCAAAATGCTGTCTGTGGTGCTTTTCTAATACAAATCTCTTCTTGACTATGAGGGTTGGCGTGGAAGTCGACCTGCTGGTGTTACGCCTCTGAACCAGCAGACCTGAAACAGTGTGTGAGGGTAAGACAGCCTCACGGCTCCAGGGTGTGATGAAGTGATGACAGATAGTCTGTGTGACTGACCTATTTATAATAAAAGATGTCTGACACCTATTTTAAGTGTACATGGCTGAGTTATCCTCCAAAACGACATGGTTTCAAAATGCCGCTTCAGTGGGGGTAAAAATGTTTGCTTTTTACATTTCATCACTCTTGCATCAGATGGTTTTCTGCCTAATATAAGAGAGTTTTGAAAACCTGAAAAAACACAACTGGAGATCTTAAAACCACCAATGTCCTCAGACAGCGAGAAAAACTTAAAAGCAGTAGTTGAAAAACTAAAAACTCAGCTTAAAACACCAGTGAGTGACAAGCTCTCTGCTGGGATGATGGACAGGAGGGAAAGTGTCCACAGTGAGGAACCAAGCCAAGAGCAGGTTTTCATTTTTGCTGAGTTTGATCCCACAGAGATGGCTGAGCTCTGAGAAGAAGCCTGAATCCTTTAAACACCTCAGTAACAAAAAATCCTTCCATTTGGAAAAGAACTCTTCCTGGGATTGAGAAAACATGAGGAAGGGATGAGAAAGTGGGATCCATCCAAAGCGACGGACGTTTAATTAGATTAATATTCTATATAATTGTTATTTTAGCAGAGGCAATGTCTCAGTAGTAGTGAAGAAAACGTCTGATTTTTCCATTTATGTTGCAGATTTTTGGTACAAAATCAAGAAGTATTGAGGATACAGAAAATTTATTAGAAAAAAACAACTAGACAATAAAACTGCTAAATGCCAAAAATATTAACTAAACCTGTAGTTTTCGAAGATATTATGATGCCCAAAAGACTCATTTAGAGATTATTGTAATTTTCTGAGTTATTTGAATAAAAAGTGTGAGCTCACTACCAAGTATTTTAAAAAATCATAAAGGGGCAAAAAAAAAAAAAAACCAAGAAAATGAAAAGTGTAACTTGGAAAGTGTGCTTTAAACAGAAATTCCACCCCAAAGTAAAATTGCGTCTATTGCCAAATCCCCCATAGATAGATAAGTGGGAAAATACTATTTGTAACCAGCCCAGTCATTTTCCTGATCCGGCAGTACACTTTTAGCTTTAGCTTAGCATAAAACAATGTAAGTGAATGGTTCCAACTAGCCTTGCGTGTGGAAAAAGTCATTAAAATGACTCAATAGTGATCCTAATTCTGCTTGGTGACTTCAACAATCATATTGACTGCAAGTGAAAATAATGAGCAACACAAAGAAATCACAGCCGCCATTTTGGACTTGGGACTACTTTGGCTTGCTTTTAGCACCCCCTAGTGTCTGTTAGTGAAAGCAAAAGTGAAACTTATCTCCTCGCTGTGCGTTCGTCTTTTTAACACCTCAATCTAACTATGTAATTGTTTTACTGACATCAGCCTATAAATAGATCAATCTTTTGAAAAGAAATTCTGATTGTTTTTGCTTTTTTAAAATAAAATGTAGATTACATATTCTTTAAAAAAGTGTTTTACCTAAGGGGTTAATGTGCAAATCTTTATCCTTTCTATTAAAATAAACTCTAAAATATGCTAATTTTAGCAAAAACATTTACAATCTATGGAGTTTAAACCTTTTATTCCTGTTGCTCTTTTATTTCCTTTGTTCTCATTTGTTTTTCTTTATCAACCTCATTAAAAGTCCAGCAAAATTGATCCTAATGAGTTCAAGCAGAATACATTACATAATAATGTCCGTTTAACAGATACTCACTTCTTCCACACGTTGTTGTGCTCCCAGAATTCATAGAGGATGAAGCGTGATTCATTTGCCAGCCGCTGAACTGCGATGCTGAAAAATAAAAACAGAGTCAAACAGTGGCTAATTAGCGTGCTGCATCATGCTCGCCAACACAACCATGATTTTACAGCTCATATGTGGCCACACTCAACATCTGCATGTTATCGTAAACATCTGAGCTAAAACAAAAATACATCTTTAGAGGAGGAGGCGATGAAGCGTGTCAAAGTGTCCTTAAGGCTGCAGGATTTCATCAAAAACCAAAGTGACAGATAACCGAGTCAGCTGGAAGACGTGTTTAGTCACAACTGAGCAGAGGAATTTTAAGGCTTGGGCTGTAAAACTAAAAGAAAAAAGCAGATGTTTTCCCGTCGTGGCCAGAATGTGTCAAATATTCTTAGTTATCCTGATTTATTATGATGCTAATTTGCTCTTAAATATAATTCAATGGGATTTTATTTCTGAAATCACATCAAGAACAAGACTCAAGACTTCAAACGAGTCCAGGAGGATGATTTCATCAGACACATCAGTAGAAACATCTTAACATCAATAAAAAAACTAAAAAAGACAAACATGTCTTCACTGCTAATTCTGTTAATAAAACCGCTTCCCTATGGAGGTATTTTAAGGTCAAAATAAATCAAATATATATAATTAATTTAATGTAAGGGCATTAATATTATATCCATTGCTTGATTGAAAATCTGCCCACTGAAGTGAGAAATTTGCTGAATGGTGTGACGTTCTCACATTCCTGCGACAGAAAAAATATTTTCTTAACTCTATGTTGAAGTTTTGCCTCAGATTAGTTTGAAACTCTAAAAACTAATATTTATTACTATTATTATTTAATATTTAAGATTTTAAAGTGTTATTTATAAGTAAAATAAGTCATTTTGTGAAGAAAAAATGACTTAAAGGTGCAATATGTAACAATTCTACTGTGAAATGATCACAAAACAACCTAAAGTTTCAATCATGCTGCCGGCTGGGGGGTTGTCAGTTTTTCTCCTTTTGAAAAAAACAAAAGAGAGACGTAGTTACTGTTTACACTCTGTGAGATTGTGAGGTTGCCGAATCTGCAGCTAGCTAACGCAGCAGTGCAGGCATTTATAATTCGACACCGGCAGGCAAAAAGCTCCAGAGTTGTTTAAAGAACCAAAGCCAGTAAACAGGAGCGACCCAGAAGTTATTTTTTGTACTGCTAAGAAACCACGACATCTTTTTGTTTTACTCTAATAGTGAGTGAAGCAGGCTAGAGGCTAACGTTCAGCTAACAATGCTAGCTGTGAATTAGAAGCAAATAGTCGGCTCTAAAAATATCTCAAGCTACTTTTTCAATCACCAACAACTGGATATTACAGTGAAATGTGTGTGGGAAGTGAATAATGAGTCAATTTTACTTCCTTTAATGAGTCGTTCAGAACTATAACAGCAAACCACACTTCCTCTAATGCCAGAGACATACTACCATAATAAGTGTAGTAAGTGCTCCCTACCGTAAAACACCCAAGAGTGCTAACACCAGATATGACAATGTATTTATCTACTTATCAACTTATTGTGTATGACTCGTCTTTGCTTATCATCTAATATCTTCTAGTGTTGATCCATAATTGGCAACAACCATGAAACTCATGAAACGGCAGTGAGAAAGTGATTTTTGTTTAAAAATGAACTGCAGTTACCATATTTGACCACACGATGTGATTCTTACATAATGCACCTTTAAAGTTACTTGTAAATACAGATCATATTCTACGCTTCCACTCATAAACCTGCAGGTGGTTGATCATTAAAAATTAATAAATTAGTTTTGATTTTAGACGTTATTTGGGTTTAAAAGCTTTGGTCAGAATCCTATTTTTGAATAAGATCTCAAAAGATATTGTGTGAGTTACTCTTCTATAATAATGTCCATTATGAAGACAATAACAGATGACAATAAACAGTAAAAATAAAGAAATGAACCAACTGTAGACATCCCGTCTGGGCGCAGGCGCACTCCATGTACTGTCGGAGAGCCAAACGAAATTCCTCCAGCTCTTCCTCCAACACCGAGAGCTGCCGTTGGACTATTAAGATGTGCTGTGAGCACACACACACACACACACACACACATTCAGAAGGTCAGAAGTTGCCTCTGGTATAAAGAGAGCATGCGGGATGCTTTGCAGTGTTCAGAAATTCTCCGGCAGAACAAAGGTAGAGCTTCTTTCGGCTGACTGGTGGAGAGGTGTTACAATTCATCCCCCCATGAAAAAGGTGTTTGGTTTAATGGTGACAACAGGCAGCCTGCTGATGGTGGCGGGCGCAGCGGTGGATGAGGACAGGACGTGAGCGGTCTGCCTGCTGGCTATGAGGTAAACCGTGTCCGTTAATGAGGGCGAGTCTCCTGGAGATGAAGTGAAAACACTACTGTGTGTGTGAGTCCGAAGCTCGAGGACCTTCTCTCACTCCACCGCTAATTTAGGAGAAAGACATAAACAAACTCATGTAGATAAACACCACCAGGTCATTATCAGGATGGTTTTTCTTTTTGGGCTGATTTATTCCAAGTGAAACGCGCCTTTAAGCCAATTACATATTGATTAATCCACACAGATGTCTGCATCGACTTTATAATGAGACACAACAGAGATTAATGATATTCATGTGATAATGTTGCACAGAATTTTCAAACTGGGGCCAGGCCAATTCAAGATGGCTGCCACAGCTAATGGATGATATCTAGCACAAAAAGCACTAAAATGGAACAGATTTTAAAGATAATGAACCATAATTTCATTTGTTTGAAGTCAAGTCAAGTGAGATTTGTGTTCTCAGCTCTGAATCGAGTGACATGAATCTTGATTAGCAACAACAGCAAAGTGTTTTTATTGCCTCGGCATCATGCGGACGCTGACAGCACGTGCATACCTGCACACTGTGCATCATTAACAATAAATCCCTCATAATCACAAGCCTGGAAGATATTTCTAGTGCGATGAATTCATGTGTGGTTCTTTTCTGACGATCTACAACTCAATATCGAGTCCAAACCAGACAGCAGACTGAGGGGGCAAAATGGAGCGGGGATCGCTCCTGATAACTTTAAACTGTGGTGTTGCTATGACGACCACCATCTGTGCATTGTCAGCGTGGCTTTCTTGCCTGTGCCACTGTGTGATGGGACTAATTCGCAGTGTGGTCACTGCTGCAGACAAGCGCACGGTGAATAAATGTCAAACTAACCGATTTGCTCTCGATGACTTCCTCCTCGACGGGCTCCAGACGAATATCCTGCAAAAACAGAGAAGGGGGTTGGTCCTCATCGCTACACAGATTTTTATTCACATGAGAGCTTCACTCAAGTGCAAATGAAAGTTTTTGGAGACACTAAACAGAAATTAGTGGTACAATACAATAAAGACGTATCGCTTACATTATATCACACTACATGATAAGACAATCACTTTTACGGATTTCTGAAAAATCATACACAATGCCTGAAAGGGGAAAACTCCGGATTGCTGCTTTAAGTATATTTTTTAACTATCTATTCAGGGAAAGTGATTGATTATTGTGAGAGGTTGCTCTGTTAGATATTTCATCCACTGGTGTGTGTTGCCGCTCCATAAATGTGCAGACTTTTGCACATAAGAATAAACATTTCAAGATCATTTTAGTAACAAAAAAATCAGTTTTATGCATTTGACAAATGTGTGAGTTTATGTCTCTACTAAACACAAGGTAAACAATGAGATATCCGTCCTTAGAAGATGTTTTATCTGCATCAACTGACAAAAAGACACAAAAAGGTAAAATATTGACTTTGCTTTTCAACCATGCTTCAATGGCATTATTTAACAAAATAAACTCATGGAACAGGCCTGGACTAAAATGATGGTACCCCTAGAAAATAATGAAGATAAAGGGACATTTTAATTGAAGGTGTGTCCACTAATTAGCATCACAGGTGTCTACAATCTTGTAATCAGTCAATGGGCCTATATATAGGGCTCCAGGTAGTCACTGTGCTGTTTGGGGGCATGGTGTGTACCACACTCAACATGGACCAGAGGATAGAGTTGTCTCAGGAGATTAGAAAGAAAATTATAAACAAGCATGTTAAAGGTAAAGGCTATAAGACCATCTCCAAGCAGCTAGATGTTCCTGTGACTACAGATGCACATATTATTTGGAAATTTAGGATCCATGGAACTGTAGCCAACCTCCCTGGATGTGGCTGCAGGAAGAAAACTGATGACAAATCAAAGAGACGGATAATCTGAATGGTAACAAAAGAGCCCAGAAAAACGTCTAAAGAGATCCTAAGGTGAACTTCAAGCTCAAGGAACATCAGTGTCAGATCGCACCATCCTTCGTCGTTTGAGCCAAAGTGGACTACATGGGAGACGACCAAGGAGGACACCATTGTTGAAAATAAATTATAAAAAGCCAGACTGGAATACACCAAACTACATGTTGACAAGTCACACAGCTTCTGGGAGAATGTCATATGGGTAGATGAGACCAAGGCACATCAGCTCTATGTTCACAGATGGAAAAATGAAGCATATCAAGAAAAGAACACTGTCCCTACTGTGAAACATGGAGGAGGCTCTGTTATGTTCTGCTGCTTTGCTGCTTCTGGCACAGGGTGTCTTGAATCTGTGCAGGGTACAATGAAATCTCAAGACTATCAAGGGATTCTAGAGAGAAATGTGCTGGCCAGTGTCAGAAAGCTTGGTCTCAGTCGCAGGTCATGGGTCTTGCAACAGGACAATGACCCAAAACACCCAAGAATGGCTCAGAGGAAAACAATGGACTATTCTAAAGTGGCCTTCTATGAGCCCTGACCTCAATCCTATTGAGCATCTTTGGAAGGAGCTGAAACATGCCATCTGGAAAAGGCGCTGTTTGCTCATGAGGAGTGGGCCAAAATACCTGCTGAGAGGTGCAGAAGTCTCATTGACAGTGACAAGAATCGTTTGATTGCAGTGATTGCCTCAAAAGGTTGTGCAACAAAATATTAATTTAGGGGTGCCATCATTTTTGTCCAGGCCTGTTCCATGAGTTTATTTTTTAAATAATTCCGTTGAAGCATGGTTGAAAAGCAAAGTCTGACTTTTATTGGTTACATTTCATAGAATTCGTATTTATTATTACTTTTGTCAGATTCAAGTTATTTCTGTGACCATTGCGGGTTTTTCTTTCATTGACCAATGGGTACCAACAATTTTGTCCACGTCTGTATATAAATATGTTTTTAGCATTTTGTTTTCTAAAGTTAAGGCGAAAATTTAGCAATATCAATTAATCAATCAATCAAGTTTATTTATATAGCACTTTCCACAACTCTAGAAGGTGACCAAAGTGCTTTACGAAACAGTAAAAGATGATGAAATAAAACCAAAGAGCATAAAATCGAGATCGCGATATTAGATATGACATAGTTTTCACATAAAAGGTTAAAAATAAAAACAAACATGTATCAAATGTTTGCAAATAGAAACAAAAAAGGAACTCAATTAGCTAGCATTAGCACTGCAATACAAGTAGCTGCAGAATATAGCTGTTAGCTGTGGAGCTAGCTAATGTAGCAGAAATTCTATAACAATTATTAAATAGGAAATGGATGCAAATTTGAAGAATATTTGCATAAACTGCCATTAAACTTTTGAGAAGACATTACGTACCTGGCCCAATTTGAGGCTAACCAAACGTTAGCTTGTCTTGATCAGAGCTAATCGCTATTTCTCTAAAACTACGTTGTTCTAAAAGCAATTTCAAAACATGCGAGCTGTTGCTTTAAAATAAAAATGTTCTTATTTATGTTTAGGAGACTCTTTTTAGCATTTAGCTTAATGACGAATAGTTAGTCTGAATAAAAAAAGTCCATGTTAAGTCATTTATTTTGCACCTGTAGCATTCTTGTTTCCTAATTATGTTTAATATGCTTCATGCTTTTTTCACTCATTGCTAAACAACCAAACACAATTTTTTCTGGCTGCATTTATGCATTTTCGCCTCTCCGTTTACAGCAGATTGCTTCTTTCAACATGAACAGACAGCAGCTGTGTGAATTTCAGCTGATATCTCCTGTGTGTATACATATGCTCATGCGTTCACGTGTGGGTGGGTGTTGTTGAGCTTTCACAAATCCACAAATATGAGGTAAATTTCAGAGAATAATGTAAAGAGCAAATGGCGGAAACAAAGATTAGAGACTGAAGCTGTGCAGAAAATAAGTTGTGTGAATGTTTGAGAAACAGGGTGAAATAACCTTTTGTTCCAGACGGTCGATGAGCTTTTGCAGCCTGTTGACCTGGATCGTCCACTGACAATCTTCGTCGTAAAGACCTGGAGGGGACAACAAAGGTGAACAGATGAAAGGCGCCGCTAACATTGACTTTATTTTAAAATATTTTTCTGCATTGATTTCCCAAACTAAAAAAAAGCCATTGTAAGTGGAGACAATGTGCCAGGGGAAATTTCAAGCTTTTCTTTCATGTCGTGCTGCAAACAAGCACGCTAATCAATAGAAAGACTCTGAGCCCCGTAATCAGCCTGCAAAGGTTCTGCATTTGTTTCCCAGAACTGCTGGCGATCACAGCTGGTGTCATGTTGAGGATGCAAGCAAGAAAAGACTATGTGGAATAGAAACATGCAAGAAAAATAAGAATGTTGACAGAGCAGAAGTGATGCATCAGTCTTCTAGTCACTTGAGTTATGTCGTGATCCTGAGGTGTTTCTGCAGCTGTGACTGATTGTTATAGTTGCAACCGTGAGTTTTACTCAAACGCTGCAACTCATCTCACATCACAACCTCTGTGTTTTTTCCTGAGTATTTCTTTTTCTTATCCATACATCTTCAAGTACCACCTGAGCCCCATTAACGTGGTACTTCACTGAAAAACACATTTTTAATTATTATTTCTGATTATAATCGGTCACTCTGACTCACAACAGGGAAGGCTGTTTTTGTTTTAGCATCCAGGAAACAGCAGAGATCATCTCAGCTAGTAGAAGCTAACCGTTAGCATTAGCGACTCCACAACATGGCAGAACTCCATCAGACTTTGTGTTATTTGTGGAGATAAAACATCAACGTTGCAGAGCAAACAGAGTCAGTGGTAGTCATGTTGCTGTTAGCCAATCAGAGGAGAGATGTCCAAATGTCAGGAAATAAAACTTCAAATCCTGCCGTCTGAATCTCAACTCTGATCTCGCTCACTTCTAGTTCCTGAAACAGGTTCACCAGAATGTGTACTTAGTACAAAGTACACATTCTGGACAGAGAAGATAGATGGTTTGAGAGAGGAGTAAATGAAGCTATCTATATCAAACAAGAAAAACCTACATTAAACAGAGGAGGATGCCTCAGGTGTCACCTTTCCAGCACCTACAACGCAGCTTTACACCTAATTCCATAACAGTTTCACTAGGTCACACCCTCCTGCATCTAATCAAAACAACCATCCCCACACAGTAGAGCCTAACGACTCCTCAGGGGTAGGGAGGAGGGGTATTCATGGGTAGTTTCAGCTCGTTAAGAAACAATAGACAGCTACAGTTTATAAGCTTGACCCTCCCATATTCCAGTCAGAATTGACAAAGCTCCTCTGATGAGAAGCGAAACGTCTTCAAGAAACCAAAGAAGTCCAGCTGCCTTCATTTGAACCCCTTTGCATAACCATAACCTGGATGACTGGGAACCTTCACTAGCATTTTTTACATATGTACCGCAGGTTTAGGGAATTTTGGCATGTTAAACCCACCTGAGTTGACCAGACTGAGGAGTGGGTTGTTAGGGGAGAGGCTGTTGTTCCTCTGGAGCCTCCGATTTAAGCGACGACCCGACAGCTGGATGGACAAAACCTCTGGCTTCAACGGTCCTTGTCTGGAGAAGGAAAGGTTCATTACCACTCCAATGTTTAGAGTTACACTAAAGCAAAGCTCACTTTAAAATGCCTTTAATTCTTTAAAGCCTAAATTATGAAATAATTTGTAGCTCCTCCACCAGAGGGAAGTAAACGTGTAGGACTTGGTGTGGGTTTGTGTTGAAGGAACTAATCCTCATACTCTTGACGCGTTAAGGACAAATTTGATGCCAATTTGCAACAACAGTCTGCAAGAGGTTAAAATCTCCTGCTAGTTTGCTTCTTATGCACCTCGCTGCGCTTACACCGGTGTGTGCAGGACAATAAACATTATATTATAGTTCTGTCAGACGGTGGCGCTCTCCCAGCAGGTGACAGCAGCACAGAATCCAAAGCAGATTTGTTCCAGCTGGGAATAAATTTAGTAAAAACCCAGCGATGTCCAGACTTCTGCTATGTTTGTTTCCCGTGTTGGGCTGACGTTGAAGCTAATGTCACTGACAAGGTGCATGTTCCCACAGGGTGACATCACCTTAGATTCATCTTACTACTGTCATGTTCTTCTGTCCTGTTCCATGAAAACACTGCAGGGATTCTGAAGGGGAACAATGAATATTTTCATCCACGTGCTTGTGCTCATGATGTTTATTTTTAGTGTTTTTGGTTCCGAGGACAGGCTTTCTTCATATCTCTGTTTTTGTTTACATGTGGTTTAGTTTGGAAAGGTGTGCAAACTCCCTCTCACTTATTTTCTATAGTAGACAGATTTTGAAGCAAGAAACAACAATACATTTTGAAAATATAACATTTTCTTCCTTTCTTTGCATTTTTACGTGTTAAAGCTGCTTACTTTTTCCACACAGAATCAGTTTAGTTTCACTTAATAAACAAAATCCTCATTTAAAACAGAATTTTGTATTTGCTCATCTGTTTGCTGATCTGAAGCATGTAAATGTGACACGAAAAAGCAAAAGCAGAAAAAATCTTTCCTTTTCCACATCACTCTAAATGAGAGTTAAGAAAATTTTCAAATTTATTGCAAAAATATCATTTTTAGGAAAATTCTAAAATTTTATAGGCTGACTTTACATTTTATGAGTCTGAATCTATTTAACATAGAGACTCCAGCATATTACATATCATAATTAGGTATTATACAGAACATATTATGGCTTTTTTTCTTAAGTTTTAATATACAAAACACATTTATGAAGTTCTTTGCACAAAATCTCTCTCACATAAAACCATTTCAGCAGTTTCATTCTTTACATTTTCAGTACCTTCCAGATTGAGTCGTTTCAGGGCTCTGTCACTTTAAAATAACAATAGATAGTTTTTAAACTTTAAGCTAAAGCGTTAACATTGATCTCAGTGATTGTTTAGTTAGAAACTTGACCAGTTTAATATTTGACACCACTCTGCAGCCCTCTGCTGAGCAAAAGCCGCACTTAACAGTTTTGTGGAGCGGGTAGGTGCCCTATAGGGGGAGCTCTTTACCTGCTTTACGGCTGTTTGCTATAATGCTAGCGGTTAGCATTTTCAGTTCGCTGAGTGTCAATAAAAAGCACAAGAAGAAGAAAAAGAAGATGTTTGCTTTCTCTGTTGGCATCATGGTGGAACCTGGAAGTAAAAGTAATAGTAATGTCTTTGGAGGTGAAGCAAAGAGCTAAAACCGGATTGAACATTGGCGTGGCCTACGCTAGTTTGAGGGAGCTAAAGGAGGCTACAAAATCACAAACTGATGGTGACCTGGCTTTGTTGCTGCTGGACTATTTTTTGTGCAACAGTGTGGATCTTTTTACTTTGTTGTTTATTTTAGTATTAGTTGGCTCATGTTAGCGTTAGCTCGTTGTTAGCGCTAGCTACAGCAGGCTGCAGCAGGGTTGTTTACAGTAGTTATAATTCCATTTTCAATCAGCAGGGCAGAGGAACAGGAAACTGCTCTGTGTTACAAGCTGGAGCTTGCCACGCCCACCCATGCCACACTCAGGCTAATTAGTCATTTGTGACATCACAAATAGGGACTTTTGGAAACAGCCTGTTTTATGCACATAATTCCTTAAACCAAACACTTATATTTTTTCACATTTGGAGTTTTTATAAAGGCAGTAGAGACCCACATGGCAGCACAAAAGGATGTAAAAGTTGATTTTTCCATAATATGTCTCCTTTAATAACCTAATTATTAGACTACAATAGAAATGAGCTCACTGGTGATTTTGTTAAGAGGAATATGAAACCACTTATAGTAGAATGACTCTAAATGCTAACGTCCCACCCTGCAGGAACGCAGGTGGGTGAGAGCTTTGGGGATTTCTAGGTCTGTCTGACTCACATTTTCAGCTGCAAAGCAACTTTAATCGCTAAAACTAAAAGAGAGGGAAAGGAAAAAGTTGAGGGCTGGAGTGTAAAGTGTCAAGCTATTATTATCAGAGTGCTAGGACTAAATTATCCATGGGGTGACTCAGAAACAATCAATAACCATTGGAAATTCAGAAGAGAAGGGCTAAAAATGATTAGAACCAATATGAGTTTTTCCTTTTGACCAAAGTCTCTAAAAGATAAAGCCAGCAGAGAAACAAACAGATGTCTTGATGTTCATCCAGATGTTTACACTGATAACAATCAAACGCTCGAGGGGGAATTTCTCAAGTAGGAAGGATGCTCAGACAGTAAATGACACTTGTGTTTGGAAATTTAGTTAAGAGGAAATAGAAATGGATACAATTAGGAGATGAGATGGAAATAAAGGAAACAGAATCAGGAAAAATCTCCAGAATCTTCATTTTACAGCAAAAATGTGCAACTTGAGTCACCTTCTGAGAGAAAATACGAGTTATTCTCTTTCACATCTAATGGGTGCAAAGATGATTATAATTGTTTCAATCAGATCAGCTTTGTTTAATGGCATGTCAGCGAGCCCGTCATTATCTGTTCAGCAAGAGAGGAAAAGAGTCTGAAAACTGATTTATTTCTTATTAGCAGAAAATCACAGCTCACTCACTTGAATCCATGCAGGTGAAAAGATGCGGAAAAGCATGTGCGTCATTTCCCCCGTCATAAAAATACACCACGCTTCAAATAAACTCAGACGTAAACCTGCAGGGGGGTTCGCACACATATTTTCTGTGTATGAAAGTTGTGCATCCGTGCACTGAATGAGTCATCGCCATCGTTAATGACCTGAGCACACCGGGGGCATGTTGGGAGGTCTGAACACAGACCCCGACTGATGAAGAACGGAGGCCGGAGCGAACGCATCCCTGTGAGAATAAAAAGCCTCATCAGCGCTGCGCTCGTCTCACACAGCCAGAGAGGTGCTCATTAGCCCTCGGTGCATTCATGAATATGCTAATAACCCGATCATGACCAAACAATGGCATAACTCATTTATCAGCCTTTCATGTCGACCGCGTTTTGTGGAGTGAGTTGATTCTCTTATTTTGAAGCCTTTGATGAATTTAGACAGAATATAAATGTTGTTAATGAATAACTTTAACATTTTTGCAATAACCATCAATATTTACAGTAACTAGACATCCAAACAGCACATGAAACATGAAAAAAACACACAAATTATCGCCCCCTAGTGGCTGGCTGCAGTACAAGTATTAAGCCCCGCCCCCTTCATGTAAAGTAATGTGGCCTTTTTTGATCATGTTGTTCCCACCTTGGTTCTGCGTGTTCAGATGCTCATTTTTTTTAGCTGTAATTAGCTACTTGTGTCCAGGTGAGTAGTTGGGTGGTTCAGCTCCACGTTCTGGTTTCAAAAATCGAACAAGGCGACGCCTACATAGAAGGTATCAAGGCTTCACTTTAGTACAGCCAACTTCATCCATTTTCATAAATAGCAGAATTTAGCTTTAGCAATGTTCTAACTTTATTTATCCCTATAAAGATCTTAAAATTAGATTTTTAGGGTTTTTTTTCCTCCCAAAACAATATAAAAGAAAGTCTAACACCAAAATTCTGTCCTAAACTATTTGGTTTTTGCAATCAGGAGTTTTGGTTGAGAATTTTCAAAAGGTATTTCAAGTTCCATTCAAATGTTGGCCCTCACTCATCAAAATGAAACTGGAAATGGATGCAGCATGTATTTAGTTTTAGGATTTTTTCGCAAAAAATCATCTATCGTGCAAGACTATAAGCCCCATCGATGACAAAGGACATTGTCGTCACCAGAATGCAACACAAATAGTTAAATAATTAAAGTCTAAATGAAACTTTTACATATTTTTTTTAGAAAACCAGGATGTAATTTTAATTGTTTTGAATTTTGAAGGGATGAAGTGTGTGTTTTAGTGACATCTAGCTGTCAAGTTTGATATTACAACCAAATGAATCCCTGAATAAATTTAAAAGGACATTTTTGTCATTTTTATAATAAAAATAAATAATTACGGCTCTGCTCCAAAACCGCCATGTGTTAAGTTTAAAAGATGGCAGCCAGCTCATCTGGGGGTAATCAAAAACTGTTTTCCAATTTAACCCTAATCAAAATGTTGGTCCTAATATCATTAATATTAATATTTTTGGCAGCGCTGCTGTCTCTAAATGTTACCCACATTAAGACAGAATAAATGAATAAACAAATGTGTTTTTGTGTGTTTTGCTGATTAGTCAGCATAAATACAACTTATCCACAAAGCTTTTTATTCATTAAAGTTGTCTTTCTTTGTGTTGTTCTCCTTATTGTGTGTAATCTTTCTTAATGAGCTCTCTAGAATTCACCATTCTCCACAGGAAGAGGATTAAATAAGTAATTAGTCAGATGAATCTGATGGATTTCGGAAAAGCCCGGGTGGTTTTAACAAGCAGCGCTGGCGTCTCGGACAAAAGCATCATTCATATTCCAAGACTGAAGGAAATTATGGGTTCCAGTGTACATTCTGTTCAAGTTTCACAGACGTCGTGTGTGTGTGTGTGTGTGTGTGTGTGTGTGTGTGTGTGTGTGTGTGTGTGTGTGTGTGTGTGTGTGTGTGTGTGTGTGTGTGTGTGTGTGTGTGTGTGTGTTTATTAAGAGTGAAGGACCAGAGAGGTTTGCACTTACTTCTCCTGGCGCGTCTGCTCGGCTGTGGTTTCCATGGCACACTCCAGCGAGCTTTGAAGCGAATGAAGCTGATTGGTTGTCTCTTTTAGCAGGAAGCGGGTCACAAACTGCTCCAGGTGGGTGGACTCCTGATAATCCTGTCAATCAAGGTGGGGAGCCGGGGGAGGAGGAGGAGGGGTGGACAAGTTGGTGTGGGCGGAACAATAAAGAGAAGCTGTGACAGGTTTCACATGCCACTCGAGAGTCAGTAAATCTGCCCACAGGAATATTCAGGGGAGATTACATAACAGCGCTCCTCAAGACAAGAACACATGAAATTAAAGATGGGAGGAAGATATGAACTCGTGGGTCACGTCCACTAAAATCTGCAGCTTAATCAATTATGTTAAACTAAACTAAATAATTAGTCCACTTACTGAAATTAATAAGACAGATCCAGGACTGCTTGGGCTAAATGAATGATGAAAAAAAAGGTTTTGAGACATTATTGCATAATTAATCAAATTAATAGTAAGGATCACTGGTAATTCTCTGTTGTTGTCCATTCAATGTTTGAGATTTACAGTTAAATGAAGACAAATTAAAGAGCATCACTTTTCAGCAGCTGCGGCCATGTGTGTTGTATTGTGTGCATTTTTAAAATTCTGGGATGTCATTTCACAAGAACTTCAAATTTTTTTGTGTAACTCTGATTTTTATCTACTGATTGATGATTTGCAGGAGTCTCTTGATGACAACAACAATACTCACAAGGGAATCCTGAGACGTTCACAATGGCCTCTGGAAACATTCACAAGGGAGTCTTGACATATTCAGTGGAGAGTCCCGAGATTTTCAATAGGGAGTCTCAAAACGTTCACGAGAGAGTCTCAAGACATTCATGAGAGAGTCCCAAAAGGTTCACGAGGGAGTCAAGAAACAATCACAAGTGAGTCTCAAAACATTCATGATGAAGTCCTGACACGTTCACGAGGGAGCCTTGAGACATTAATGAGGGTGTCTTGGGACAATTACAAGAGACTCTCGAGACGTTCATGGGGGAGTCTTGAAACATTTACAGGGAAGTCTCGAGACTTTTACATAGAAGTATTGAGATGTTCAATAGGGAGTTTCAAGACATTCATGACAGAGTCTCAAAACATTCACAAGGGAGTGTCGAGACCTTTACAAGGGTGTCCTGAGATGATTACGAGGGACTCTCGAGACATTCATGATGGAGTCTTGAGATGTTCACAAGGGAGTCTTGAAACATTTACAGTCTCGAGACTTTTACATAGAAGTATCGAGATGTTCAATAGGGAGTCTGGAGACATTCATAATGGAGTCTCAAGACATTCATGACAGAGTCTCAAGACATTCATGACAGAGTCCCGAAACATTCACAAGAGAGTGTCGAGACATTCACAAGGGTGTCCTGACTCCCGAGATGTTCAGGAGGGACTCTCAAAACGTTCAAAAGGGAGTCTCAAAACATTAATGAGGGAGTCTCAAGACTTTCACATGGAAGTCTTGAGATGTTCAATAGGGAGTCTTGAGACATTTGTAATGGAGTCTCAAGACATTCACAAGGGAGTCTCGAGACTTTCATGATGGAAACTTGAAATGTTCACAAGGAAATGTCAAGATATTCACAAAGGAGTCCCAAGACTTTCAGGAGGGAGTCTCAAAATGTTCAAAAGGGAGTCTCGAAACATTCATGGGGGAATCTCGAGACTTTCACATGTACGTCTTGAGATGTTCAATAGGGAGTTTCAAGACATTCAAAAGGGATTCCAAAAGGGCTACAATGCTTAGACTGTGTAAAATATTATATTTATGGTCTTCTGACTTTGTTTTACATGAAAATATTTACGAGAAATGCTTTATAGAAGCGACTTGCTTTGTAGTCAAATGTACTCTACAAAAATGATCCTAACTTGTCATTTTTTTCTATGTAACATGACACATTTTGGCATAATTTGTGCAAAATAACATGCTTATTTCTCTATTATGTTGGAAAAAAATCCCATTACACATGCGATGGAGTCACAAACGCCTCATCTTTCTGTGATTCAGTCATTTTAATGGTGTCAAGCTGCGCTAGCTGAGAATTCTGATGGAAGAACATCAAACTCTGACACATTGCACATGTGATTTGAGCTGCCTGGAACGAAGCAGGAGGGTGAGTGTTGTTTTGGATCTAATCAGAGGAGCCAGGGATCTGTGGAGTCTACTGTACACACACTGCAACGCTCAACTAAAAATGACTTATATGAAGTGGAAATAAATGATCAAACATCTAGATCACTAAAGGAATGTGTGTTATGAGACAAAGAGAAAAAGGCAGCAACTAAAATCTGTATTTACTGCATGCAAGTTAAATAAAGGTTTTGGTATCTCATTATTGGTTATAGGTAGTATAACTACTGTGCACGCATTAGCACTCATCAGTGTGCATTCACCTATTGAGAGTGAGTCATAACAGAGCTGGTAAAGGTCAGTCTCTTGTAGGTGTGTGTCCATCTCACGAATTCACAGCCATTTTAAACAGCATCCAGTCCGCCTGATTTTTTATTTTATTTTTGCCTCTCGTGATCTTTAATAGTCAGCAGCAAAAGGTCAAATGAGAGATTTGTTGAAGCCTTTGCGAATTCTTCTAATGATTTCATAATGCAAACTATTGAAGACTGGAAAGAAATTAAGCAATTACAATGATTTTTCTAGTCTAAATCATATGTTCAGTTCAGAGGTCGTTTTTCTTTCATTGACCGAAGGGTACCAACAATTTTGTCCATGTCTGTAAATCGCTAGGAGTTTGAAGATCTCAAGTTTGTTAAAAGCTTTGAGTTCAATGGTTCAGGCTCACAGACGACACACATAGCATCAAAAAACCAGTTTTATTAGAAGTGCGACTGTCATTTTTAAACAAAAGGAGCAGGCATTTAAACATATTTACCCAATATTGATATTTTTCCTCAGAAATCAATTATTATTGCCCTTATTTTGCAATTTAATCACTTCTGCCTTTGCAACATTTTATCAGAAAGCAACAGCTTCACTTTTCTCAAGAATAAACCAATCAAGATTATTTTGGCTTATCCATATTGCCTCTAATCAGCTCCCTGCTGTTAATAATCCCAGCTTTGATTTAGATCCACCTTCTCTTTGTAGCGCCCACGCACATGTGCATAAATATACCATAAATTAGCTTATACTTGTCAGAGCAGGAAAAGTAAGATTCAAGACACCCTGTGCAGTCACCTTTGTCACAGAGAGAGAGGGAGAGAGAGACATAGACCACCCACTCAAATACTTATACACTTCATCAAAGATGTCCAAGCTTTAACATGTGACTAATACAGCAACAGTTTGCCTTTGCTCCGCCAATAACAGCTAGAGAGTATAGTATCTGGTGCTATGAGTCATTTCTATGGTCATCACAGTCATCATAATTTTTATGGCTACAAAATATTGAAACTGAAGAAGAGGCACGATTATACATCGGTAGTGTGAAATCTTGTCTTTCAGTTTTTATTACTACCAGTCCTGTCTAGACAGTGCAGAGTAATTTCTTTTCAACTGACTTTCAATATCCAACAACCATGAAGGGGCATGCAAGGCCACCTGTGAGGGCATCTGGGGTCCCGTACCTCCTGTGAGAGATGTCTGGAGGCTTTTAAAAGTCAGGGGCAGCAAAGTAATTCCTTCTCAAACGAATTAATTTATTGTTGAGTTGAAATCAGGACAGGACTGTTTTGACTTTGTGACTGGATTTTATTTATTAAAGCTGAGGTACGTAGTTTGAATTTATTTTAAAGAGGACCTAGAATGTAAACCAACATTTTCCCTGCTGTAGTTGAATTAGACAGCTTGGGTGGTCAAAAGTAGCATGCCGTGTACTTTTTATGTAAATTAGAAAGTTGAAAAAGGTGAGAGAAAAACTTCTGTTCTGAGAAAGCCTTCCTTAACACGTCATAAGGGGGAGCCCCTCCTCCTCAAACCTGCATGTCTCCAGTGTCTGAGGCCTTCTGGGGAAACCAACCAATCAGCAAACAGCTCATTATTATATTGAAGTCCTGGCCAAGTGGGAGGGGCAAACAGCTCTTTTCACAGCAAGGCTGGTTTAGGGGGTTTAGAATGGCCTGTATCAGGGCTCCTGGGACAGATGAAAGCCTAAAAACATTCCTTATGCTTTTTAGAGACTCAAAGCTGTTTCAGATTGTTGATTAACTACATTCTTGGTCACCTTTAAAGTAACTTAAAAATTGTTCAAATGTGACTATCTGACCTAGCCTGGCAACCCATCCTGTATGTGAATATATAGTCTGGCCACAACCCATGAACAGATCTGCCCAATATCCCTACAAATTTAGTCACAAACTGTTCGTAATTCAGCCACCAACCCCTGGAGACGGGTTCCAGGCCTGCAATAACTCTTTGAATCCTTTTTTTAAAAATTTTGCAAACTTCCTTGCAAATTCTGTTTGTGATTTGTTGCCAACAGCTGCAGCCTAGTGCAATAATGACCTAAAATGAAAAAGTTGGAATTGGATTTTTGTCTTTTCTGTGTTTTTACATCTTTTCAACCTTGTTCCATTATTCCTAAAGCTTCAAACTGGTTTAAACTTCTGGATAAATCTTAACTATTTAATTTGTAATATTGATACCACTAAACCTATCTGGCTCTGCTGTCTGAGTTTTCAGTGGGCTGGGACTGTTGACACTTATTTCTGTGCTAATAGAAGGAAAAAAAACTACAACTGACAGATGAATGCTCTGACTCCCACTCAGTGTCCACAGTGAGACGTTGTCGACTTCTGTGCTGATCTGAGGGCTGATTTGAGCGTCGCAGCAACTGTCACAATGTGTCTGATGAGATACAAACGCAAAACGAGAGCTGGTGCAAAGACAGAAGCTTCTCTTTTCTCCGTGCGTCACTTTAATCTCTGATCATTTACTCTCATTTTCAGCTTTAGTCCTATTTCTTCTCTGTGACATCGTAATGAAAAAATGCTTGATGGTACAAGAACAGCTCGTTTAATTTGATATTTATGTTGTAATCAGCCTGCTTTTGTTTTGTTTCATTAGTATGAGTAAGCACTGGCTTGTTGCTTTTGGCTTCATAACAGATGTTTGACAAATGGGACCTCTGGAGAGACAAAGCTGGAGTCACAATCTGAGAAAATCTGTTTCATTATTAACTGTTTAATTTCCACATCTGATGGGTTTTAGTCTGCTGATTGATCTCCGTCGCTTAGGACACAAATCTGTCTAATTTAAAGCAGTCTAATTTGCAATATTGATCTTGCACACATTGATTTTACAACTAGTTGGTTTTGCAGCCATTTTGTCGGCTTTGTGCCACTTTGTGTGGCTAAAAATCTTTCATTTGCTCTTTAAACTGCTGCTTATTGCTTTTTTAGAATTTAGCTTCTTCTATAGACATTGCTTTGTCAAAAGTCACTTGTTACGTCCCTGTGGGTCATTTTGTGGCCAATCAGGGCAGTCTACCTAATATATACCTGGCTTATCGGGGTAATGTAGAACACCTGGGGTGTCTGTTTATGCTGCCACATTTGTGTTCAATTTGCAACTCCTTGTTTTATGGTTCTGTGGGAGCAATACCTCCTATTGTCATGGCCAAACAAGCTGGGTCATAACAAGTGGGGGCTCGTCCGGGATTTGGACCCTCTCAAAACCTAACTTTTTCCAAGGTCGGAGGTCGTAATATCACTAAACACATCCACATCAGATTAGCATTGCAGATAAATAAGACACAAACTAGGCTTACACGTTCTGAAATGGGGTATGAAAAGCAAAACTACTGATTGATGGTCAAATGAAATGTCATGTTTGTCCATGCAAAAAATAAACCAGTAGCAGAACATTTCCTTGTCATTATTTCCTAAAAGAAAAATTAAATTTTCACTGCATTAGACCCAATCTTTCTTGCGTTTGGTCTTCAAACAACAACCAGACCAATCGTTTGCCTCCTTACCTTCTTTGTCTTGTCCATCGCCTTTAATATGGACATGTTCAGGTCCTCCAGAGCTGCAAGAACATTCTCATATTCACCAAGGTGCTCAGAGAAGTACTCTGCAAAACACACACACATACCTCGTAGGGTTTGCATACAATGTATTCTTGCATTTTATTGCAATACAATTTTAATTTAGGAAAAGTCTGAACTTACCACAGAGTTCATCAGTGTCCAAATTGCTGCAAAAATCAGCAAATAACAAATTTTTTAAAAATCACAAATTTTAATTGTTAATTAGCTTAAATTCTTTTCTGATTGTTCTGGACAAACTTTTTTGGGATTATAATGTGATCTCAGATTAAAATATGTTTTAATACATTTGTTTTATTTGACGAGACAGGGAACTCTTTAATAATTGGTTCTTTGTGCCTAATGTTTGTGCGTTCAGGCCGTCTGAATCTGAAATGTGTGAGGAAAGAAGAGGTGTTAAAAAACATTAAAAGAGAGTCTATTGTTCTCGGTTAAAGACACACACACACACACACACACACACACAAACACAAAAGACAAGTAGTTTGTAAAGAGACAGAGTCTGGGGGTTTGCACTGATTTTAACTCTGTCTCACACTAACGTTCACCAGGGGAGAATAGTGCAAACAGTAGAAAACACTTAACCAAAAGGACAAAACGGACCATCAAGCTGTTTCTGATGTGGCTCTTTTTGTTTTCCAACCCGCCTGAGGAATACAATCATCACTGTTTTAAAAATAAAACACTTTTCATACAAACTGGTGAAACACACGGTGTTTATAGACAAAATAAAAAATAGGACAAACATAAAAAAAGGAAAAATCTACAGTTATGAAAGTGATTGAAACATTTTTTAAAAACACAAAATGTATTAAACTGCAATGGAAAAAAAAGCATAATAAAAAAATACCAGAACTAGGTGTTAAATAGTAATGGGGAAAATGTATAGGTTGTGAAAGCTGTAAAATTTTAATAAGTAAATAAAATCTGTTTGCTGAACAAAAAAAATTAGTTAAAAAAATTAAGTTTGGTTAGAAAACAACATGTACATAAATTTTTGAAAATTAAAAGATTTAACTGATTCATATATTTATAAAAAATAAAAGATTTTTTTTTTAAATTCAATCAAGCATGGAGGTAAAACAGCAACACAACACAAACAAAAATGTCACAAACTTTACCTCAGATCTGTCATTTTTTGACATTTTGAGTGAAAGGCTGAAGAGTTTGATGTATAATATGTGCATGGTATGTAAAAGTTGTGTCATTAAAAGAGTAAAAACCAGTATAAATTAATTCTGATATTACAGTTTAATGCCAATACCGGACATTCCTTATAGTTAAACAATCAGTAAAGTTGCCTAAATGGAGCATTTGAATGAAAATTGTGCACCTCTGAGCTTATTTGACAGCAAAACCTACATTTTTACTGGTTTCCTCCGTGTGCACGGATAAATTAAAACCCGAACGAAGCCAGACTCACTCTGTGTTGTGAGTATCGATGGCGTGGAAAAGCTCCTTCAGCTCCTCGGCTGTCAGGACCCCATCAGAGAAGTAGGATTTAAACTCATCAAAGGACAGCTTTCCATCATCTGGGGACAAAATGACAAATCCTCTCAGCACCGTATAAGGAGTGACATTTGAAAAATACTTTTATATAATAAAAAAAAGTGCATGATAGAAAAAACATGAGAAAATAAACAGAATCAGAAATTTTCTTTGGCAAAAACAGGGAGAGCTGACTTTTTCTGTTCCTGTGGACACAGGGCGGCTGATCTTTAGCTCCTCGCCGCTGAGCTGCTATTGGTGGAGGAGACCTTCATATTGCCAGAGACTCAGTGAGCATGTAAGTGGAACGTGAAGTGACTCATCGCCGATGAGATCAGAAATCTGCTCAGCTCGACATGATAGTGCTGCTGTTTGTACATGAAAACAAAGGCGTGGGACGCCTTCTGCTGCATGTGAACGCCCCAGATCATTCAGCATGTTTAATGAACAACCGAGTGTCACGTAAAATGTTTTGATGAGCTATTTTTGGCTCTAAAATTTACCTCCAGTTGTATTTGTTTTTATTTCTTATACAGGTCAGGGCCCAGATGACAACAGGAACCAATTATGGGTCATGAAACAACAGGTGAGGGTTTCTTTTGGTCAACAGAAATCCAACTAAATTTGACCCCTTGTCAAAAATTTCCATCAAAGCCTTTCAGGCCTTAAGGCGTTCATGTGGAGTGTTAGGATTAGTACCTTCATCCGATACCATCCTATACTCAACAAAACCATGCATGCAGGTTAATTGGAGATTCTAAATTGTCCCTAGGTGTAAATGTGTGACTGGTTGTCTCTGTAGCCCTTTTTATAAAACAATGCCGCCAATTTGCCGCAACATCGATGCGGCATCTGGGAGCCTAAGGTCGTAAAAGCTCAGACCATGGCGATAATGTTGCGCAATCATGTCCGTTTTATAAAAGATTACGCGATGGCGGCATAAAGGAGGTATGGGGGCGGTCTCTGCACTGTCGCAGACTTCTGTTTATCTTGGACATAACTTGCTTTTTATTGCGATCGAAGCCGCGCTCGTTAAGTTTTTTTTCCACAAGCAGCTACAGGTGTGTGTCCTCCACCGTCCTTGTGAGCTGTCCGATGATCTGAGCTGCAGATCTAACGGAGAGAAGCTCCCGGAGCACCGCATCGCTCCAGTTTATCATCTCAGCTGATTCTGTTTACAAAACGAAACTTATGCCCGTGTTTACTTTCATTTTCAATATAGTTCTCGGCTGGAGCTCGACATTAATTCATCACGTGGTCATGACACCACCTTCTTTTGAGCCAAGGCTTAATGTGCGTTTATAAGACTGGCAAAGCCGCAATATTACCGCAATATTACTACCAAGCATGGCGGCATGAATGCCGCAAAAATGTTACGCTGATTTGCCGGCACGGTGTGTCTTATAAAAAGGGCTAATTTGTGTCCCTGTGAAAGACTGGAGACCTGTCCAGGTTGTCCCCTGCCTCTAGCCTGATGACAGCTGGACTTATAGCTCGGATCAACCGCGAAGTTCAGGAAAGGGCGGGTCATCGTTGGACCGGTATGGGTCTGCAATTTCAGGACAGCGTTTCAATCGCAGTTTGGACTCCCACTTGGCAGGCGGGGTTAAATGTAAATGCGTACCGTCACGTGATACCAGTGCAACGAGGAGACACGCCAAACCACAACAACAATGGAGTCTAGGCAGCAACTCATTACTATTCAGTATTTTTGCACTGCAATGAATGGTCTGCAGCACTACAGACCAAGAAATGCCTACTAGCAGGCTCCACAAGTGACTCCAGGAGTGCGGTCGCTGAGTCCAGGCCTGCCTCGCTGCCTCAGTTTGCCGGTCTGTGGCCGTAAATAGCTTCCAGAGAGTCGTACCACCTCCATGTATTTCTCCCATGTCTACTCTGGCTGTCTTTCTGGCATTTTCTCACATCCTTGCACAACTTCATAATAATACAAACAACAAAACTCCGGGGTTTGTTTTGCTTGTTGCAAGTATAGTGATGTATTAATGTCCCCCGATCAGTGGACTGTGTTGTTTGATGTCTAAGGTTAAAAACGTAAGCTGTTTTGAGGGAAGCTTAAAATTATCCATAAAATATGTATTTATTAGTTTTAACTTACTAAACGATTGTGATCACAAAAATCAAGTCTGGTTTAATAATTTGACCACATTAGCAATAAAAACAAACCTTGATGTGTCGGTTTGTTCCTGAATATAAAGCTGCAAATAATAATAAAAAACAAAAACAGGATCCAGAAAAACGGACCCGTTTTCTTTGTGGACTGGAGATGAAGTAGAAGATTTCCTCACAAATAAAAGTCCTAAATTCTATTGGAAGGTATAGATGTTGTGCCTCTGGGCTAAAGAGACAAAAGACCATCTGGCTTCTTTGCAATTCACAATTCAAAAGCCAACTTTAAAGGGTGCATTAGTGCACATGTAACATGCACATCTGTGAAGGCACCATTTGTAGCAGCATATGCTGCCATTCTGTATATGAAGAAATAAGTCATATAAAAACAAAACACTCTAACTGAACTATTGGTCTATTCCGTTTCAACAGAGAGTTTAAAGAGGAGGTGATGCAAGCTGGTGGTAAACGTGTCTCCGCATCACGGTTTTAGAAGGACTTATAGGTGTAAAGTTAAAAAATGAGGCTATCTTTAAAAAAATAAAAAACATTAAAGATGTTTCTGTTTAAAATATTCAGCGTTCTGTAGTTATTCTTGTTATTTATGTGCTGCTGCAACACCACGAATCCGATGTTTATCTTTGCAGGTTTTGAATAAGTAAAATAAATAAAAAAATTATGTTTTTGCATTTTTTGGAATTTTGTCTCTGAAATATTTACCTGCACATTATATTGTTCAATTTCTGCATTTTAAGCATTTTGAACCACAAGTTTGCATGATTATCCAAATATTCTAACTTGTGATGTAGCTGTAAAATCCACCAGCGAATGCTGCAGATGAGGTCATATTCAGGTGAATCCTTCACATTCTAGCATATAAGTTAAAAACAAGGTAAAAGCTGGAGATTCGCATTGTTATTTAGGAAGTTTTTGCCTTCACGCTTCATTGTTTTCAGGTACATGATGTAAGAACGAAGTAAGAATGACATCCTGTGGTCAAATTTGGGTACTGCAGCCCATTTTCAAAACACACAAGTGACTCTCTCACTCGGAATTTACCTCAGAAGTTGGAACTAGGAATGACGAGTTAACAGCATTCTGGTTACCGTAGTCGGAGAAGTTGGAATTTCAATATGGCGGCGCCCTCAAAAACTGCTGTTTTTGGTAGCTCTCAACGAATACAGACGACTAATAAGCAACACTTTTAGTTTGTTCAGCTTAGAGATGCAAGCGCTACATGTAACTTTGATTTGAAACGCACTCTTATATGCGTGTCTTGTAAAATAAACACATTTCAACCAAAACGTTCTGTTGTTGATACGGAGAGCTGCCATTTTGGATTTCGAGGTCGGAGTTCTGAAAAACTTCTGAGTTTCTGACTGGGAGGGCCGACTTTGTGGGGCGTTTTATTTGATTTTTTGTACTCGGAAGTCGGGATTTCCGAGGACAAATTGAACATATCATTAATGGCTCTTGCTATTTTCGGATCAGCACCAGAAGATTCTAGATGACAAGCGAAGACGAGTCATACACAGTAATTTGACAAGTAGAGTAGAGACTGTAATAAGGACGTGCTGATAATTGAAAAAGTAGCTTGAGATTATTTTTAAGGCTGACTGTAATTCACCGTTAACATTGTTAGCTCAATATTAGCTCAATGTTAGCCTCTAGCCTTCTTAACCCGATATTAGAGTAAAACAAAAAGATGCCGTGGCAACTTCTGGGCTGCTCTTGTTACTGGCTTAGGATCCTTTCAAAATGATGCTGCGTTGTTCCGGCCGGTGCTGAATTACAAATGTTGGTGCAGATTCGGCAACCCGCGGGTTCACATATTGTAAACAAAGACTACGTCCCTCGTTGGCCTTTTTGAAAGGAGAAAAACTGACAAAACCCCATCTGGCTGAGAAGGAAATCTGTTTCAATGTAACGTTCCCTGCAACATGATTAAGACGTTAGACTGTTTTGTGATTATTTCACTGTAGAATTCTTACTTATTGTACCTTTAATGTCAAAACAACCCTTGTGTTGAAGATGGACAGATTTAAGCCTGAAACATGCAGCGAACAACCATAAGAGTGTCTCCAAATTGTTCAAATTTTCAACACTTTCCTTAATTAACGCTCGGAAGCAGAACCTCGACGGGCATGGTCAGTTTTCTGTTTCCATGGAAACTGATCAGCGCAGAATCATGATCGGAATTTGATCCAAGGAAGTACATCTGTTCTCGCACATGAGGGAAAATGGGGCTGAAGTGTATGTGTATTCGGGTCTGGGTACGCACCGTTTTTATCGGCTCTCCGCAGAATCTGCAACAGAAGAAGGAGGAGAGAGATGTCAGAAAGACAGGATGACACTTCTTCAAAGTTAAAGTGAGAGAGAGGGGGTGGGGGTGGTCATTGATCACACTCGCAAAAGTGGCATGTCGTTGAATTATTGATCGAGCTGTCCCAGAGTCCACAGGAGATGAAAGAGAGGCTTGGCAGCGACCACGTCAGCTTTAAACTGATTAAACTAAAAATAAACACTTTTTTTAAATGGAGCCACTTTCACTTGTAGAGAATCTGAACAGGCAAAGTCTCTAAAACTAGACAACAAACCTCCAAAATAATCCTTCAACATCAAATTCAGTCTCATCTCACATTAAAACCAAAGTTTTGTAAACTTTAAACTTCTGACCATTCATCAAACTCACCTTTAAATCCATCAAAGGGTTTCACCTTAGAAATATTCTACCTGCTTTTTTCATCTAATCTTTGTAATTCTGCTTGAAACGGCTCTCTCCTGACTGAGACCTGATGTTTCAGTGAGATTAAATGTATAAATAATTTGGAAATAAATAAAAGATAAATAGAATATGTCTAGAATCTAAGTGAACTGATGGTAAACTAAAGCAATTAATTAGTAAGGACGTTGGCCTTACACCTCTTATTCAGGTGGATTTTTTATAATTTCTCTATTTTTCTAATGAAGTCTTTTATTAATACCAAATTAAAGATGCAATAAAAACTGGGTTTTCAGAGAAAAAAGCAAAACGGATGCCTTCAGCTAATTAAAAATGTAAATTTATTACTTTTCATCACTGCATTTTAATCAAATCTCTATAAATGTTTCCTTGTTTTGAAAATTATAATTTATTTTTCAAATTTAAATAAGAAAAATTGAGTCCACACTGACACACACACAGCAGAAGATGTGTGTTTCAATCTGGCTCTGTATCAAAACCCAGCTTTCATCAGGGTTTCTTTCCTTTCCTCTCAGAATCAGAAGATCTGTTTGACACATTTTCTCTGAACCAAAGATAACTTGTGGTTATTTGCATCAGCACCCTGCGTTCTCCTCCTGCAGCAAAACGGAGCAAACAGGTTTTTGAGGTGAGCGAAAGCCTGGAGGATGAGCAGAAGTGAGGTGAAGCTCCTGGGAGATCATCTGCTTATCTGATGTTTGATTGTAATTTAAAAACATCTCAGAATTCTGTAAAACATTTCTGCACATTTGTTAGCACAATAGACTGATTTTCAGCATTTTAAGTCCTTAAATCCAAATATTTTTAAAGGCCACCCTTGTAAAATTCATTGCTTTGTTTAAAAAAAAAACTTCATGTAAACAAGTCAACTGTTGAATAAAGAGGAAACATCTAATTTTATTATTTTTAAATCGATATATTCTTTATAATATTAAACAGAAAAAATTAGGTAAAACAAACATGATAGTTGAGCATTAATCTTTAAAGAATGAAAAAAGAAGAGGAGACTTACATCAATAAAAATGGACATTCCCTTTTTGAGCTCCATCTGAGCGCCGGACTCCTCGGTTACAGACGGAACCTCCTGAGAACAATCCATCATCAGGAGCGATGCTTCAGGCGGAGTCAGCAGAGGAATGTGCGTCTGTCCGAGGCTCTGGTCGCTGATCTCTGCCGCTGCTGGAGAGAAACAAAAACATGTCTTTCTGTTAGCTAACGGTGATTAGTCACAACTTCCGGTTTCACTTGGAACTAGAACTTTAAATTTTATTTTATTTTATTTTACCACACACATGAAGGACGTTATTATTTCATGAGGGACGCTGTTTTTTGTTATTTATTTAATAATTTTAATTTCAGATTAACATTCGAACTCGTTTGTCACAACCGATGCTTTTATTTTGAAAGACTTCCGGTAAGGTGCAAACTAAATTTTCACTTCTCTGCCTCGACTTCATTTAAAAAATATAAAATAAAAAACTATACAAATTGTAAACTGTCTTTAAAAATAAAAATTAAACACATATACCGGTATTTCAGGTTTTATGTCTACTAATAAAAAAGAGGGAAACTGTCTTTCATACACAACGCTTCATTATGCAGTTTATTCTCATAACAGGATCGTTAAAAACAAATAAAATTTATTTGTAAAGCACTTTTAAAAAAATATTAAAACAATAAAGATTTCCATTTCAAAACACAAAGTACAAAGTTTACCCCTGAAATTATGCCAAACAAATTAAGTTTATTCAATTTAGGTCATAATTACATATAATCTAATTGAATTATGTCATATTCTATTTTTAAATAATATTTTAGAAATGGATTGGAACTTTTTTTATCTTGATTTGATGTTTATTAAAGAGTCAAAGTGTTTTAAATTATTATTATTATTATTATTATTATTATTGTTATTATTATTATTATTATTATTATTATTATTATTATTATTATTATTATTATTATTATTATTACCAGGAATTCTGAAACGAGATTCGTACAAAGGAGTGAATGATGAGAAAAATGAGACATTTGTGGTCGTTTAAAAGAATTGTTTACAATACAGAAGTCGCCATCTGCTGGTCATTATAAAAACAGGTTAAATATTTTTTTAATTTAAAAAAAACCTTATCCAGCCTATATACAATCATTTTTAACAACGATTTAAACACGATTGCATATAATTGTAAAAAAAATTTTTGATAAAAGCACTCATTTAAAATCTCCATCATCCTCTTCTAAGTCAGATTACTGGCAAGGCAAGGCAGCTTATATAGCACATTTCATACACAGAGGCAATTCAACGTGCTTTCCAATTAGCAAGAACATTAAAATCAACATGACAGCACAATTAAAATACATACAAGTTCAATTTAGATTTATAAATTAAAAAGAAAAAGACAAAGTTAAAGCGTGAGCAGTTACAGTGCAGAAGGTGCAGCATAAGAAACATTCATTCAAAGGCTGATGAATACATGAAAGTTTTCAATTTTGATTTAAAAGTTTCTAGAGTTGGGGCACATATGAGGTCATGAGGAAGCTGATTCCATCTGTGTGCAGCATAAAAGCAGCTTCACCCTGTTTGGTTCTGACCCGGGGTTCTACCATATGACTGATTCCTAAGGATCTCAGAGCCCTGCTGGGTGTAGATACTGTAAGGAGATCCAACATGTATTCTGGCCCCATGCCATTGAGTGATTTATAAACTAGTAGAAGCACTTTGAAATGGATTCTGTAGTTTACTGGTAACCAGTGTAGCGATTTAAGAACAGGAGTGATGTGCTCAGTAATCTTGGTTCTTGTTAAGACTCTAGCAGCAGCATTCTGAATGAGCTGCTGTTGCTTCACAGCTTTTTTAGGAAGACCAACCATAAGGCCGTTGCAATAGTACAGGGGACAACCGTATGGTGCAATGGTTGCTTTCGGTCCGATCAGGTTTCTAGACAAATGCTAGCGAACCATTTCATTAGAAGGTTAAGAGACATGAAAAAAGATGTTTTAAGCTAACTTACTTTTCAAATTTGCTATTGCAGTACTGGAGATCTAAGAAGTTGTTTCTATATTTGACTATTTAAGGTCTTCTGAATATGAAATATTTTTGCTTGATTATTTAACAATAGCGTTTTCTTCTGTAACTTCAAGCAAAATTTAAAAAATGTTCAAAGTAATAATTAACTAACACAAAATAGTTTTACCACTTTAAGCTGTTGCTTTCAAACTGGTTTTATTGGTTCTTGAGCCAGAAACTTGAGCAACTTCACATGAGCGAGCACTCTGCTGAAAAGAAGCTGCACTAAACAACTTTGGTGGTTCAGGTATAGCACCACGTAGGTCTCTACTTGCTTTACTGTGCTGGGAGCTTATATAAAGGCTAGCGGTTAGCTTTTTAGTTTGCCAACCACCAATAAAAGCACAAGAAGACAAAGAAGAAGTTTACTTTTTTGTTGGCATCATGGCGGATCCTGGAAGGAAAAGAGAGTATTGTCTTTAGAGGCGAAAAAAGTATATTTCTCAGATAGAATTTATTTTCACAATTATTTTAAATACGTTGTTCAGTTTTCCTTCAAACATACATACAGAATTAGCACATAACACAATGTTTTGGTTTTCTTAATGTGCTAAATATACAGGAAAATAAAATCAAAGAAGCAAATATTCAGCACACGTTTGTTTCTGTTCACTAGTTTGTTTGAACACATCCAACGTTTTACAGGATCACATCAGGAGAAGGAAAGCAGTGGTCAAACAAACACAACACCTTCAAAAACTCAAAACAAAAACATGTTTACTGATTTTTAGAGGCATAAAATAAATATGAGTATTTAATATACAGTTTTCTTCCCATGTCTTCCATATGCTGCATGTAACCATCGTGTTATGTAAGGGGAAGGACAGCCACAATAAAAAGACAGCAGTTTGCGTGTTTGTTTGCAGGTCTGAACAAACAGGAATGATCAAAAATAAAAACCCATGTTCAAGTATGTTTGATCAGAATGAATCAGCTTCTGACCGCTGTTCAGTTCTCTTTCAACATCCCTAATGGGTGTGCAAACTCACAAGTAAGAAAATGATACAGAAAGTAAAAAAATATAAATGAAAAGGTTAGAAAAAAGGAAGCAAGAGTGAGAAATACTGAAATCTTGTGAATTTGAACATGTCACATTAGAACAACACAGCACAGGATGATACTGGAGTGTTTAGGCTTTGAAGTCCAGCAGGTTGCAGTCGATTTTGTAGTAAACATAGGGGTAGTACTCCTGCTGGCTCAGGTTCAACCCAGGGATGTCCATGGAAGCCTGGAAGCAGATGACAGTAAAAAACTCAAAACCGGTTCAGACAAAAATTTTACAGAACTTAAAGCTGCGATAGCAAATCTGGAAAACAAAACAACAAAAGACGTTTGGACCTAGAAAACGGCGACTGGTGTTTAGCGCTTTCTCGTTTCCTCTGGCAATGTAGGTTTACAGTTCTGGCCGAAGCGTCTCAGAGAAGATACCCGAGGGGACGGGTGAGTGTTCAATGACCGTGTTTGCGTTTAAAACCTAGCTTGTTCTGTAGATTCGCTATAGAATCTTTAAAGTCTGTTTTTTTTTAAATGGAAACTTCTAGATGTAAACGAAACTTACATCAATGATGGCAGCACTGCTGTCCAGGTGTTTGTACAGGTCGTACAGCACTTCCCTCAGCTTTTTCATGTTTTTCTTGTTGGGCTGCAGCAGCATGGCCTGGAAGTTGACGGGCAGTCCGTATCTTTTAAAAGAAAAAGAAAGACCATTAATAAGTTTTCTACAACAGTAACGTACGCTGTTACACCCTAATCAAGTCTCACCTCAGTACCGATTCAACAAACACCCGCAAGGCTTTTATGTGAATCCACGCAATGAAAGCCTCGCTGAAATTCACCTTCAGCCATCGCACCAAAGGACCCTAAAGACAACAGCAAAGTCATTTAATAACCTAATTATTATTTTAGACCAGTAACATACGGTCACTGTGACGATAGAAGAAAATCACATACAAACTGTTTCTTTTTGTCCGTGGACAAACGCGTCATCTCTTCCTTGTCTGCCTTCATCTCTTCCTCGTTGTACTGGAAGTCGCGAACTGTAAACCTGAATAAGACCCCAGAGAGAGTTAGACCCGCTTCACATGGCAGGGTTTTAAAATTGCCGGACGACTTTCAAAACACGAGAGACCCTGCACGTGTGATTAAAAAAATCACAAATTTAAACGTTTTGGTCTAACCCCGGCTTTCCACCGGATACGTAATCATTGCGTAATGGCTGTGAAGCGTAACACGCAGCTAATGATGGCGGATATAGACGATGGGAGTGTTTTCACTGGGTGTGGAGATGTGCGTCTTGGACATGTCCCAGAAGCGTAATGTTGCAGCACTCTGCTAAATTTACACTCTAACCCCGGCTTTCCACACGACGTTAAAGCGGCATGAAACGGCCGCGAAACGTACTGCGTGGCAATTAGCCGCCGTTATAGTGGACAGGGTCCTTTCCACCGGCAGCTATGTGCAACGTTCTGGACACGTCCCAGAAGCAAAGGGACGCTATCATTACGTCTGGAGTCTATTTTTTACGTGCTATGCTTCTAAAACACGTCAAACTCCACAGTTTACATTGGGACAAACAGGAAGTCAATCACGAAGTCAGTGTGAAACATCCGGAAACTTCCAAAATAAAACTCACGTGCAGTACGTCATTACCTGTGAAACCCCCGTAGCTGATGGAAACCGAACAGAAAATAAACCACAGACCTTTTTTGGATACATGCAGCCATTACGCGTGGTGTTGGAATTCTCCCGTGATTTTGTGACCTCACGGGATCAGATGTGTGGAATGCTTTCGCTCCCGTTTTGCATCAGAATGACGTTGCGGGTAAAACGCAGCTTTTATGTTTCTCCACGCTTTCGCAGCCGGTGGAAAGCCAGGGTAAGTTTATTTTTTACGGACTATGCTTATAGGACACATCAAGCTTTGCCAATAAGATGGAGCCAGAGAGGAAATCACACACTGGAGCACTGCGAAACATCCGGCAACTTTCAAAATAAAAGACACGTGCAGATTTCCAGCTGCTTAACTAGTAAAAATACATCATTACCTGTGATGCCTTCGTGGCCGAGGTAAAAAGAACAGAAACAAAACCATAGACCCTTGCTTGTTATCGCGTGAACTGGTGAAATCACAGGTGATCTTTTGATTCTTCGCTGATTTAATGACCTCGCTGGACCAGTTGAATCTTGCGAAACCTCTTCAGAGAAAAAGAACATGACGGACGAGGAGTATGCAGCGTGCTTTAATTACCTCGCTTTATTTTTGTCTACACGTCCAAATCATGAGGCAGTACGCTTGTTTGTCCTCCAGATTGGACCAAGGAAATCCAACAAAACTTATATCTAATAACACCATTCCTAGGGCAATTACGGTAATCAGGCATGTCGTTAAGATTGTCAGAAAAGGAGAATAGGGTCAAAATTTAGCATAATTATATTGCCGTGTGAATCGGGCCTTAGCAATCATACAACTGTTGTAGCGGCACTATTACTGAACATCTCTCTCACAATCACTCGTGTGCTCAGATGAATTAGAAAAGCTCACTTGTTTTCTCTGGCTTTGTGTTTGAAGTCGTCCATGGCCTTCCTGAAGAGAGTGACGCTGAACAGACCGCTTTCATTGTCTTCAAACAGCAGCCTACACAAGTGGAGACAAGTTGACCAGACCTTGATGTTTTAAGTGTTTTAGCAAGTGATAACGAACATTATCTTTAAACTTTAAACCCTTTTGTCCTCAGCTTGTAGTAAAACACGACTCGTTATGCTGCTGAACGTCTGACTTTCCAGGATGTATCTCATTCACCCTCGAACACACAAAGACAACAGCTGACTCTCGGGTTGCTCAGCCTGTCAAAAGCCATTTTGAATCTATTGTGTTTGGATCACAGATGAGTAACGTTACCCGTGATTGGGTGACTGTTAGGAGATGAGCCTGTTATCAAAAACTCATTGTCCAAAGAAGAGAGAGGTAGACTTCCGGCTCGGTACATTTCATTCGCCACAAGCATTTAACGGGAACTTCCAGAGGACAACAGCAGCTGCTTCATTGGCTTGTTTTTGGGACTTCTTTTAGTTGCAGTGGAGTTGAATTTACAGGGTTTAACATATGTAGGGTACGTGGGTACGGAGACATGCAACCCCATTTTGCATCGACACAAGGGGTCTGCGGCAGGCCTGCAGAGAGTGACGGAGACCATAAGCCTGTGATTGGTTAGGACGCTGCTTCCTTTAAATTCGTCAACAGCTCCGGCATTCCCCCTCAAAAAAATAAAACGAGTGCTAAAGATTTAGCAACAGACACGGAGCAGATCGAACATCTAGTGGAAAAAAGTCGATGACATAAACATTTATACACCCGTGACTGAAGAAGTACAAAGATTTGCATCAAACTTTTTCTTCATGGACAGAAATTACGTGAAACGTGGGTTTGGAGGTGGAGACTGCATGAAGTCTCTGGACTACATGACTGCAATGGTGGCAGGATATCCCCAAAAAAGCACCATGCCCTCTGTTGTTGCTAGCTGGGCTCTAGCTAGGGGGGAGGGACGGTCAGAGGGTAGTTTGATAGATGGATCTTGATCCAATCATTAAGAATGGGACGTTCAAAATTAACCAATCATTAAGAACGGGACATTCAAAATTATCCAATCATTAAGAACGGGACATTCAAAATGATTGGACGAGGTTTTTCCAGGATTGTACATTTCAGAAGCAATTACAATTATTCATTTTTTTGACAAAACATTAAATTTATTGGTCACCATCGGTATGTGAAGAGCATTTCAAGCAATATAGTTAAAAAAGGCTCCAGGAAACCATCTCATACCCTACCTTTTTTATTTGGATAATAAAAAAAACTTACTTTGAGGAACGTGGCACGACCATTTCTGCAAGCGTTTCATAGGTTTTCTGCCAATCAGGATAACCTGTCCTGGTAAGGAAACAAGACATTGATCTCATATTTACAAATTCACTGACAAATATAAAATTCTGAGCACTTTTAAGACCAAAAATGTATTCATTAGTAGGGCTTTGAGCAGAGAAAATGTGGAGTTTTTCACTGTTCACTGAACATAACAGATAAAGCTTCTTTTTTCCTTACTTTGGAACGACCACCAGCATGGTGATCAGGTACTCCGAGTCCAGAACAAAGTCCTCTTTCCTTACTATATCAGCCAGACTCCTGGTCAACAAACTCCCCCTAAAAGAAAGACACACATTCATAAACTTTAGATCAGAAACAACTGGAGGACAGACAAAACATTCTGATAAAGAACGTTTTGAGAATGAGTGGAAAAGATCTTTTTACACCTTAAAATCTCTTCCCAGGTGAATAAAAAGAGCAAATGTCATATTTGAAGCAGTAATGTTATGCTAAAAGGTTTTATAAAAATATCTATAATTCCCTTTCTGAGCATCTGGTTTAAGGAATGAGGTGAGAAAAAACTTTGTTTCTTTGTCATCGTAAATTAAATTGTTGAAATTGATTAGATTTAAAGTTACATTTTCATTAATTAGACTGGGTAAGTATGAGAGTGTGATGAGTCTTAATCAGAAATGAAACAATAAATAAACAAATCACTAATTAATGCACAATTAGAAATGTTTTCACATTTACTCACGCGTTCTTCCTCTCCAGATTCTGCAGGTTTCCCTTCAGATTGTTGTAGGCTGAAGCTCTGGCCTTCAGGTCGTTGTCAATCTGGGTCACTTGCTAAACCAAAAGGGAAAGACTGAGTGAGCTGGACAGTTTTAAAAAATGCTACAAAATCTGTTATTTTTTATTTGTTCAAACTATTTCTTAAAGCGAAGTACATGATTTTCTCTCTTTAAGACAAGTTTATGACTAGAAATTAATTTTGATGTCCACTGATTTACACGTGAGTCATAACTAACATTTTAAAGCCATACTATGCAAATTTTTCATATTTTTAAATCCTGTTCTTGAGCCAGTATGTGCTAAAACGACCCTTTACAGCAGTGTTCCCCAACCCTGGTCCTCAGGGCCCACTGTCCTGCATGTTTTCCATGTTGCCCTTTCAAACACCAGTGTTTCCCTGCTGCCACACACCTGACTCAAATGAATGAGTGATTAACAGGCATCTGCAGCACTTGAAGTCCTCCTGAGGAGGCAATGCAGATCAGGTGTGCTGAAGCAGAGACATGGAAAACATGCAGGACAGTGGGCCCTGAGGACCAGGGTTGGGGAACACTGCTTTACAGGGTTAATGAAACGTCACTCAGACCTCCACCGCACTTGCAACTTCAGAGTGGCGGTCCGGTCTCTGTTGGACTTAGTAAAGTGGAGCTGACATGCCTGGCGCTGCAGTCTGCTTCCAGCATGTTTCCTGCATGTTTTAGATCAGTGGTCCCCAACCCTGGTCCTCAGGGCCCACTGTCCAAACAAGCCAAACCTGCATAGAATCCTTTTAAGAAAGCGCCAAGGGGGTGTCTGCTTAGTAATGCATTACATAATATGGTTAAGTAGCAGTTGTTAAAATATTTTATTTAATAGTTTATTAATGCTTAATAATGCATGAAGTAATGTTAAAAAAGGGACTCAATGCAAAGTGTTACTAAAAATATATATAAAACAGCATTTGCTGCAGTACAGGACAGTAAGAACACATTTGGCATAAATGAAAACAAATTTCAAATATTACCCTGGGTTTATTTGACCAGTTACCTTAGAGACGATCTCTGAGATGTTTTTCAGTGACTGTTTAATGGGATATTTAGCCATGTCCCATTGAAATCTGGTGATATAGGTGACCAGGTCGACTGCAGGAAAAAAAAGAATCCCAATAAAATCCGTTAGAAATAAATATTTTCATTTCTGTGAGCAACAATGATCATTTTAAGTCACTTTGATTGTGTTGATAGAGATTACCTCCATTGGCTAGCAGATTCTCCTGCACTTTGTCTCTGCTGTCCTCCAGGACATCAGCCATGTATTGAGCAACCTTCTTCACTACACTGAACATAAAAAGAAGACACGTGAGTACAAAGCACCTCATGGGACGTGCAAAAAATGTGTTAGGTTTAAATAAACCCATACCTTTCAACAAACGTGTCCAGTTTAGCCAGCTCATCCGATAGACCCACCAACACGTCTAGTGTTCCGACCTGTTGGAGGCAAAATATTAACAAAATAAATTCTAATTAATTCCCATCTGATCCCCATAGCGGCTATATCGAAACACTGTGCGTCACCTTGAGGTCGGGGATGTTGAACTTGTTGTTGACGGACAGGTTATTGGTGCCTGTTGTGGCCCCCAACAGCTTGTCCCACGTCTGCTGACACGTCTTCTCCCCCGGGGCGGAGATCAACCAGAATTCTGTCATGGCTGCTGGCAGGAAATCCGTTCACCCAGCCACAGACGTAAGAAAGTCACTGAGGGAAGAGAACAGGAAAAAGGTGAATAAAAGTCATATCAGGAATGGATAATTACATGGTATTAGTACTAATTAAGTATCCTGTAATTGTAAATAAATATGATGTCTGAAAGGATGTTTACGGAGAACTTTGAGTTACCCAAGCACCTCCATTACATACTTTGATGTGAAACTCACCAATCATGTGACATAAAAATGTCCACATTTGGGATAATGTGTCCAATATTGAGTGATTATTACAAATTCTTCCTTCCTCTTTATAATGCACTCACTTCCTCACATTTACAGTGACTGCTGCACACAGACTGCAACAGGAGAGCGACAGATGACTGATGGTCATATGATCTGTTACTAACAGGCTGACTGCTAAATAATGATCCTTTAATTAAACCATATCAGCATCACGTGACTAAGAACTGCTGATTATTATTATTTTGTTTGCAAATGATTCTAAATGCGAGTGGAAATCAATGGCGAGCAGCTAAATTAACCTCGTTCGTGAAGAGAAGCTCGCTGCTGACAGCTTGTTTATCACGGGAGTCTCGCGCGAGCAGTCACGACACCGACAGCGGGGACGTTTGTGAACTCACCGAGATGTTTGGCGGTCTCCGCGTTTGGTCCAAACGTGTACCTCAACCGAGCAGGAGCAGCTTCCCATATGTGAGGCAGAAAATAACGGGTTTTAGACGCGGAGGTCCTTCAGCTGAGCATCACACAGTCAGCTGATCAGGAAAGCAGCTCTGCGTATGCGCAGAAGCCCCCTGCGCACTGCTGCTGTAACGTGACCACAAAGAGCGTCTACGCATGCGTACAAAATCTTATTAGAAGTTGTTTGTTATTCCAAATAAAATTATAATGAGTGTGATTTGTCGTTTAAATTATTACTTTTAAAAATATTAATATCACCGATTACATTAACTGTAATACTAATTCAAGTTTTTTTCAACTATGAGTAAAAGTATGACTCCATAATCTTGAAAAAAAGTAAAAAATTTTTTACAAATTTGTGATATTTAATTTTATTTTTTTATTAATATTAGATCATTCTTAATTTATTACAAGTGACACAGTTAAAAGATTAGACCAAAGATTAGATCAGACTGAGAATAAGTGGAACATTTGATTAATTCTTTCAAGACGAAGTAGTGAAACTGGAGAAGTAACACAAAGCTTTAAAACTACAAACACTAGTGAAAAGTCAAACACTGTAAGAATTGTGTTCATTGCCCTAGAATAAAAATTGCCAGCATTGTGCCTGAATGAGTTCATTGAACGATCGTTCATGAACTCGTTCATTTTTTGTATGAACGTGAACTGAACTTGCTTGTATTTTGCCTGATGAACATTAAAGTGAACATGGTATGAGGTTCCAAATGTGCCAAAAACATGTCCATGTCTTTGTCTAGTTCATACATTCAATGCACAAGCGAGTTAACATTTGGATTAATCTTTTTAAACTGCACAGGTGCGTCTGTGGTCACAAATAGCATTTTACTTCTACAATGTGCAGAGAAATGAGTAACATGTCATACCATTTAACAATGTTTTATTATATTGTTCTGTATATCTGTAATGTTATGTTCTATTATCACTCTTGTATATAATTTTTTAAGCCTAATAGCATCAGGTAGGCTAATGAAACAGCCAGACAACACTGATAAGATAACGTGAAGACAGGTTTTAACGTCATTGTAAGACGACATCAAGTAACAATACAGCTGGACAACAGACTATAAAAACAGAACAAGACAACATCATGTAACAACATCAGGTAACAACATCAAGTAACAATGTCAGGTAACAACGTCAGGTAACAACATCAAGTAACATCAGGTAACAACGTCAGGTAACAACGTCAGGTAACAACGTCAGGTAACAACATCAGGTAACAACATCAAGTAACAATGTCAGGTAACAACGTCAGGTAACAACATCAAGGAACAACATCAGGTAACAACGTCAGGTAACAACGTCAGGTAACAACGTCAGGTAACAACATCAAGGAACAACATCAGGTAACAACGTCAGGTAACAACATCATGTAACAACGTCAGGTAACAACATCATGTAACAATGTCAAGTAACAACATCAGGTAACAACATCAGGTAACAACGTCAGGTAACAACGTCAGGTAACAACATCAAGGAACAACATCAGGTAACAACATCAGGTAACAACGTCAGGTAACAACGTCAGGTAACAACATCAAGGAACAACATCAGGTAACAACGTCAGGTAACAACATCATGTAACAACGTCAGGTAACAACATCATGTAACAATGTCAGGTAACATCAGGTAACAACATCATGTAACAACGTCAGGTAACAACATCAGGTAACAATGTCAAGTAACAACATCAGGTAACAACATCAGGTAAAAACGTCAGGTAACAACGTCAGGTAACATCACGTAACAACGCCAGGTAACAACATCAGGTAACAACATCAGGTAACAACATCAAGTAACAACATCAGGTAACAACATCAAGTAACAACATCAGGTAACAACATCAGGTAACAACATCAAGTAACAACGTCAGGTAACAATATCAAGTAACAACACAGCCGGACAACAGGCTATAACAACAGAACAAGACAACATCAGGTAACAACATCAGGTAACAACATCAGATAATGGCGTTGCTTGTCTCCGTGCTGAAGCAGACAGAAAAGCATAAATTAGGCTTTAGTGTTACCTTATTGTTAGAGCTAGCTATAGCAGGGTGCTGCAGGCTTGTTTACGACAGTTGTAATTCCACTTTCAACCAGTAGGGCGTAGGAGCAGGAAACTCCTCAATGTTACTTTAAATAGGAAAACAGGATCTGATGTATGTGTAAAATTAATATAAGTAATTATTGTTATGGAAACATAGCGAGTTTTCAGTGCATGTCATTAAATTCATTTTTAAACGTTCCCAGGTATGTAACCATTTGCGATAAAATAAAAATTCTGTGGGCAAAGGATGTTTGAGTGGATACTTTGCTAATAATATCGTCAGAGAAAAGTGCGTGATTGTATTTATTTTTAGCTTTTTAGGTGCCTAATCATCTACAGCAGTTATTACAGTGAATAAGAATCTAACTCTTGCACATTCCCATGTCAGTTTTTGAAGCTGGTTTATAGTTTGAGTGAAATTTAAGTGAAATTGATTGTTTATGCTGCTGGGTGTTTCTATCTCTGCTTCTGAGAACAAATTAAATTTTCTTTTAGAGGACAGTGAAGGCATTTAAACAAGACTCAGTGGAACTAAAGCTCAGAATCTCATTTTCTCTTTTTGTCACGAATCCTCATATGAATGTACATGGGAATTCTTTATATGTTCAAGCTGCCTGAACAGATTTATGACCCAGTCCCACGTAATCAGAAATACCAAATATTTCACAACTAAGAAGTATTTCCCCCATTTAATTGGCTCTTTTTGCAGCTCAAGAGACTCATGACTGTTCAGCCGGAATCAAAACATCCAGCTGACTTGTTTTGCAGAGTCAGATGCAAAATATTTATCTTGGAGGACCTCCCTTGTTGTCTAGAATCTTGCATGTCTAGGACAGTGTTTTGTGCATGCAGCATAAATTGGAGGGTTATAAATTAAAGATAAGAACTTTAAAGCTGCCACAGACAGTTACACCCAACAACAACAACAACAAAAGTGCAAAAATCGTATGACTGAAGCAGCTGCAAGTTGAGCGTTTGTTTCACAGAATATTCTGAAACACATCCGGTGTTATAAAAATAAATAAATTCCAATCAAACTGGTTTATACAAAACATTAGACATAAAGAAGAAAAGACATAAAGGGTTAATAACAAAATAAATTATGTAAGCTCTAAAACGTTTAATCCCCCACATTCCACAAGTTGTAAGCAGACAAACCTTGACAACCAGAATGAACACTGCTGTTCAAACTAATCAAAGGGCATGAACCTGCAGTCTGTGAGATTTAAAATCCAGTTATCACCTTGATCCTTTGAAATAAGAAATCGTTTGGCCCTTCGACTTTCTCATAACTTGAGCAATGGCACAAAAGTGCAAAAAAGTACAGTATGTCTTTTTTCCATTAAGATGGGCAGAAAGGTTGTTATCACAGCATGTTGTTGACAGCTTGCTACTTTGACACAAAGACGCATTTCATCATTCTCCAAACTTGGGAGAATGCCCGAAGGTGTTCGAAAGCAGTCTGAGCAGGTTTAAACTGAGTCTCATTCTCATGCATTTTTGCATAACATTAAGAACTTTGCACACATGGGTCCCTTCCTTAGAATAAATTCATAATATACAGCTCTATTTCTGCTTATACTATTTATTCTGATATAAAGTTAAATATAAATAGTTGCACTAATTTCTACAAGTTTGAAAAATAGGATATCATCTGTATGCTTTTTATACATTAGTGTTTAAAGATTATTTGACATTTAAAAAAATATTGTTTTAATTTAGAGAACAGCTTGAACTCTGTTGTAAGAATAGTCTTTTTAGGATGAGAAACTGGGGTTGAATCAAACATTGACAATTGGTTTAAGATTATGTACTTTTATTACTGTTTAAACCGTGATTTTTGCATTTGCTTCCTCTAAATGTTAATCATTTCAGTTGTATGATGTTTTCTAGTCAGACTCAAACATTACCTCTCAAGTCTCGGGTTGATTTGAGTGGCCATCAATGGAAACTTCATGATTATGTAACCTAAACAAACAACACATTTTTATTACGGGCTGTACGATATCCGGAAATATAAATTTGGTATGTTCCCAAACACACCGAACGCTGATTGGTGGATCTGAACAGTAAGCCCCGCCCACTGGGCCGTTGATTACCTTTTGCACTTCCCCGTCTCTTCCAGTAGTTCCCCACCCACCAGCCAACAGAGAGGACGCAGCTCGACCTATTCGGGTGTCTCGTCTAAACATATGGCAAAAACAGCCCTCTCTCTTTCTTTCATCGTTGGGCCCACTACTCTTTAAAAATTCCGCCGAAAAAGAGAAGACGATTTTCCAAAACCTTTCGGCCGTTATCTCACGTAAGTACTAGCGAAAGCTCTTCGTTTTTTGGGCACGAGCGGCGGATGTAACATGGCGGGCTGGTCTTTCCGTCGTCTTGCTCCACATGACACACCGATTTATTCAAGTCTGTGTTTTCGACGTGTCGACAGTTTTAATTTGAAGCTGTGAATGATTTCCTAACCGACCTCAGCTTAATGTTTAATCGTGAAGTGTGTTTTTGCTCGTTTATTGGCGGGTTTTCGTGACAACATGGTGCTAGCACAGCCGTCTCCGATCGAAGGGCAGTCGGCTACAGCTCAGCGATAGCGGCTTCTTCTCCATGAGTCTTTCATGACTGCGTTTATGGCCAAGTGGAGCTCTGTAGTCTCCGGACGGCTTCACCTTCATGCGATAATTCTAATGAAATCCCGTGGTTTGGTTGTTCTGCTTTAGTGACGCATTTATAAGCGATTTGTTAAGTTGTCACTCATTGTTTTTACACTCGGCGCATGCGCGAGACTTCGCTCTTAGTACTTTGAAAAGCCGGCGGCTGTGGTAGTTTTAGTTGAAATTCTGACGTCAGCTTCCTCTTGAATTAGTGAATTACAGAAAAAAATAGTATTTAAATTCGTCAATCTGAAGATATTAATGAATCCTAAAGGAAAACCTGGAATTTTCTGGCTTTATAGAAAACTCAGGGTGATTACAATGGGCTAGAACTCTATGAAAAATGCCTAAATATTATTGAAATGATCATTTTTGACCACTTGTGTGCTACTTACGTAAAGCACCACCAAATCAGGTGTTGGGAAGTCTTAAAAGCACATCTGGAAAATTAGATTTCCTAAAGGGGTGTTGTGTTTCTATCTAATATTTAGTTTTCTTTCTTTTACCAGGGCTCCCCTGTCTCCGCACAGGTGTATGAGCGCTACCCAGAGGGCCTAGGGGCGGCCCTTTACCGGGAGCACTTTGACTTCAACGCTGAGCCGCCTTGGGATCCTAGCTGATAGCGGGACAGGTCCATCTCCTGACTTGTCCATGTAAGTTGGATCAGAACTCCAGGCTTGTTGTTTTGTAGTCTCAAGTGTTTATTTAGTAAAATTGTGTTGGTTATTAAGAAAATTCAGTTGATTATGGGTGTAAATGTTGGAATTTTGTTTTTGTTTACAGGATGATATGAACAGTTCTTTCCCCCCTCTCTTCTTTTGCAGTTTGTTGCATACCGGCAGGACCCCATTGGCTCAGTCGTGACCCCTTGACTTGCTTTTCTGTTCTTTATGATCGTCGGCTTAGTAGAACACGGTTAAGATGAAAGGATTCCCCGACAAACCAAACTACATCATTGAACTCCTGGAGGGGGGAGTTACTCTGGAAGATGTCATTGATGGACACATCTGTGAACAGGCTCAGGTACGTTCAGGTTCAGTTTTAATTTGGTTTTGATCGTCGTCGGGCACTTCTCACTTCCTCCTGTGTTTACAGGTGGAGAAGAGTGCGTTTGTGGTGGGAGACCTCGGTGCCCTGATGCGCCAGCATGTATGTTGGCAGAGCGTGGTGCCACAGCTGCAGCCATACTACCCAGTCAAGTGCAACAGCAGCCCCGCAGTCATCGAGGTCCTGGCCTCCTTGGGCCTGGGCTTCATTTGTGCCAACAAGGTAAGCTTGCAGTGTTTTGCAGAAATAAGCGACTTGGATTAATGTATTTATGCTGCATAGCGCTTTATCCTCTTAGGAAGGCAGTTGCATCACCAGCACTCAATTGATTACTGGTCAGCTGATAAATTTGATCCGACAAGCTTATGTAACTCGACATTTTTGGTAATTTTGATGAGGATTTTTTTATGTAGTTCCTCTATTAACTTGTGTTTCTGCTTACCTTTCAGGCTGAGGTAAGCCTGGTTCTGGAGCACGGTGTGCCGCCGGACAATATCATCCTGTCTGGTGTTTTCAAGCAGCTGGCACACATCAAACACGCCGCCAAGAACGACATCCAGCACCTTGTGTGTGAAAATGAGGCCGAGTTGACCAAGATTGCTCGCCTGCACCCAAACGCGAAGTAAGTTAAAAAATTTAGCTACACGTGTGAATGAGGAATAAAGAAATTTTGATTCTAAGTTGCACATTTCTTTTCTTTTTTTAATTCGTTTTAGGTTGCTGTTGCAGTTGACAACTGAGGCCCACGCAGCTGAGACCAGCATGCCCTTTGGTTTTTCTCTGAAGAGCTGTCGACATCTGCTGGAGAAGGCCAAGGAGCTGGGTGTCCAGGTGGTGGGAGCAGCCTTCCACATCCCGAGCTCCTGCCAGGACCTGCAGCAGGCCTACACTCGTGCTCTGTCTGATGCTCGCTGCGTGTTTGACATGGGGGTGAGTTCAGTTGTGTCTGTTATAAAAAGGACGTCTGTTTTAAGGGTTCTTCTGTAACAGCTGATTGGCGTCTTATTCCAGGTGGATCTGGGGTTTAATATGTACATCCTGGACATTGGGGGTGGATTTACTGGCTCAGAGTTTCAGCTCAAACAGGTAAGCAGTCACTCTAATACGTCAGTGGTCTTTGCTTAATTCTTCATAAATATCTGGGAATGTGGATGGGTCTAAAAATTAGAAATCTGATATATTTGATTTGGCTCTGCACAGGTTGAGTCTGCAGTCAGGCCGCTCCTGGATGCTTACTTCCCCCCGCTGTCAGGTGTGCAGGTGTTGGCCCAGCCAGGCAGCTTCTACGTGGCCTCGGCTTTCTCCTTGGCTGTCAGCGTCATCGGCAAGAAGATGGTTACCCACCACTGGGACGACTTGTCTCCATGTGAGGCGCTTAATACTTTTATTTATTTATTAGAAGTCGTTTTGTATTTAACGATTAAACGTTTAAATCCAGGTGAGAAGAACGAGGATGCAGAGTTCGTGTACTACATGAACGAGGGTGTTTACGGCTCATTCAACCACAAGCTGCTGGGAAACAGCGTCGCTGTCCCGTCTGTACACAAGGTTAGTGATTTGGGAAATTTATATTAAGAATAACTCAGTTCTGGGTTCTTCTCACAGAGCAGAAGTATCAACCGTAGCCTAAAATAAACCTTTTGTTTTAAATGTTTTAAGTTCTTTGTAAACAAATCATTTAAAGGGTTACGAATTCATTTACTACTATGACTCTTTTTGTTTCTGTGCACTCCTTATTTAATGGCTCAGTGGCGTTCGTTCAAACCAGACCTGTGCTTTAGATGACTAATCGTGTCAGATATAGTTTATGGTCTAATGGTTGTGCCACATCATCCAGGCTGACCTCTGATGCCAATAAGCTAACAGCACAAACAGATGTAAACGGGGGGGGGGTTAATAAGTGGAACACCCACAGAGATGATGAAATAAACTAAATATGTGTCTAAGACTAACTTCAGAGATTACGTGTGCTCTGTACTCTCTTTTATTACATTAATTGGTTTAGATGATATATGTGGGTTGTTCTTTTCTTTTTGCAGCATGCGTTGTGTGCAGATGAGGCCGTGTATCCCAGCAGCCTTTGGGGTCCGTCCCTGGATGAGCTGGACCAGGTGGTGGAGCGCTGCCTCCTGCCTGAGCTCAGCGTGGGAGACTGGCTGCTCTTCTCCAACATGGGGATGTGCGGCCTGGAGGAGTTCAGCTGGGCCTCCAGCTCCAGCCAGCTGCCGGTCTACTACACCATCTCCACCCCTGACTGGTGAGCGTGGAGCCTTTTTAGTTCTTGTTTCACGTTGGGGTTTAATTTTCTCATGAGCAAATTAGAGATGATCGTACCTTCTGTGTTCCTCAGGTTTGATATGCAGGAGGCCGGCGTGGCTCTGGACAGCGCCATGAAGAACTTCTCCATGCTGCAATACAGTGCGTAACCCCCTCCCTCCGGCCCCTGTCCTGGTACATATTGCACAGATCTTTCTTACCTCTGCTTTCACCGTGTGAGAAGAGAGGTCGGCGTGGTCTTTGGGATAATGTGGTCAACATTCCAGCCACCATGGAAAATCCATCACAAGTCCATCCTTTTTGTTTTTTTCTTTCTCTTCTTCCAGAGTTTGATTAATCGTTACCTCTAGTGATGAGAAAGTGAGTCGGTCGTGTTGATACCTCAATCATGTAAAATCACCTGGAAGATAATTAAGAGATTTTTGTTCCCCTCTGTTTTCTAAAAGAACTTTAGCCCGAGCTCAAATGATATTATGCAACAAAATGGACGACTCTTCGGAGATGGGACCCCCCCTTCCCAACGCGTTTGGGAAGGTTTCTTTCTTAAATCTAATTCAGTTTACAAAATGTATAATTTAATCAGTTGACTCAAATGCTTAGATGTCAACACTCCTGTAAACTCAAGTGCATTTTTGTCTGTGATTTTTTTTTTTATAATAATTTCAAGAATTCAGTGCTTTGTGTGGATTCTGTACTTCAGACCCATTACTTTGCATAATTAATTTGAAATGACAATGATCTAACCTGTTGCTTTATTGTATTTCCCCTTGATGTTTTATTTTTTTTTATTTATTGGATTAGATATTACTGTGGCATATTTAAAATCCCATCTTTCAGCGTGTGTGCCCAGGTATTATCTTGTGGCCCATCTATCAGTGTTTTTCCACATAAGATATTTATGTTGTGCTGTTTTTTCCTTAAAGCTACAGGATTAGATGTGTTATTTTCATTTGTAACCTCTGAGCAAGGCAGGATATCTGCGGGAAATCTTCCCGGTGATAAAACTGGATCTTGATTGCACAGAAGCTGCATCGTAAAACACTTCTTGCCTTTAGCAAAGAAGGGGTCAAATCTGGTTCAAAATGCACAAAATTTACTTTTGGATTTTAAAAAACTGCATTTGGCATAACGACCCTAAGCTCTCAGATCTTCATATTGGAGTCTTCCTTGGTTAATTACGGCTAGCTAAGAAGCTCCAACTATTAAAAGATATTTAAACTAAAAGACGTTGCATTGGTCGTCCACAGGCTTCTCCAAGGAAATGCTAACGAGTAACACGCTTTCCTCGTGCCTCTTTAAATCACAAGAGGTGTAAAGCACAGTGTCTTGTACAGCTTTGTGGTAAATAATAAAAGAGGTGACGTGACTTCAAAGCCGTTTCAAAGAATCCTGCCCTTGTTTTACAAGTGACTAATGTATTAATTACTTGTCTCAAGCACTAATGGACCATAGCCTGTTCTTGACTGTAAATGTGCTCGTTAAATGGAAAGTGATTAATTTAATACATTTCTGACTGAAACATTCAGTGTGTGTGTTTGTTTTTAGGGGGGAGTTTCTAACTCATAAGGGGTACGGTTTTTAATGTGAATCTAGGGTGATTAAATTAGCTTAACAGATTTTCACCCTTTTGGCAGCCAGGAAAACGCTGTTCAGAAAATACTGATGTACGACGTCTGTCTTCTATAGGCATTGGAAAAGACCACACAGCCTTTGGAACTCTAGGATAAAACGAGAATTATAGAAAATGCAGGAATGAATCTTTAAAAGATCATCTGACGTCTGCAGTTCATTCAAACAAACTGTTCTCAATTTGGGGAAAAAGCGCTGTAAAAAAGCTAAATAAGTCAAAGGAGCTGGTATTTACTATAAACTGTTGGGTAAATAATGAACTAGAACGTGGCTCTATAGCTCTAATTCTGTCCAGCTGATTGCGTAACTTCTTGCTCAGAATATTCAACACCTAAAAGGACTTTGTGTTTATTCCAGTCTTTGCTCCAGGTATACTTGGCTATATGTTTATTTTTTTAAAGCTATAGGTATCGTTTTAGATGTTTTCAACCAAAAACCCTAGATGGAAAATTTTTGCCAGCAGAAAACATTTAAAGTTGGAAGTTTGAACCAATTTGATGATCAGAAAGTAAAGGGAATGTTTGTCCTGGCCAGTGTCCAAGAGGATCCTTAGATCATGTAGTATTGGTATGTATTATTTCCCTGGATGACATAATCTAAAACTCTGGCTATTAAAGAGAACCATCATATCTCAGATTCTATGGAAATACGTATGTATATCTATAATAAAATTTAAGATAGGAGCTTTATGATTAATTATAGATACTAAAGCAGTCTACTGCAGCTCGTATTGTTTAACATCTGCTAATAGTTTATTAAAGTCCTATTAGTCAGCACACACTGGTGAAATTATTTCTCCGCATTTGACCCATCCCCGTGGGGAGTGGTGAGCTGCACGGCCACACTCGGGAACTTTTTCAATTTTTAAACTCTTTGGTATGACCCGACTTTGGATTTGAACCCACGATCTCCCAGTTGCAGGGTGAACACTCATACCACTAGGCCACTGAGCTGGTTTAGAGGTAAAAATTGCTGATTGCATTAAAAAATATATAAAAAAGTCAATTTCACTGAAGGCAAAAACACAGAAAAATCAAACTTTTTTAATTTGGCACATTGATCAAATTGAGTTACTTCTGATAACATGTAAAAGTATTAGTCAACCAGGAAAAGAGCAGCACACTCTTTATCTGGACCACTTGGGCCATGGAGAACTGGTGCCTAACTCTAGCATCAGGCGGAGGACAATCTGGACAAGTCTCCAGTCCATCACAGAGACACACTCACACCTAGGGACAATTTAGAATCCTATTAACATGCAAGATTTTATCCTGTGGCAGGAATCTGAAGTACCTGTAGCGAAGAAATGCATTCATGAGGAGAACATGCTAGCTCCATCCAGAAAGGCCATAGCCTGGATTCAAACTTGCAACTTGCAAGGCAGCACCAACTGCGTCCCCATGCAGCCCGCAATAAAGCGAAATGACATATTTAAAGTTAAATAGTGAGTCATACTGTGTTCACTCTAAAGCAAGTATTTTCACTCTGTGACTGGCAAATGTCTGATTGTTTTGACTAGAGTTCACATCATCCTGGTGTGCAAGAGGCCACAATGGTGAAAATGACACCGTTGGTCAAAACTCTAAATTATGTTGTTACAATACAAACACGTGAGCTAGCCACTGAAATTATGTAAGGGTATGAAAAAAACATGAGTCATGTTATTGTCATGAGTTATGACACCAGGTGCTATGAATACAGGTATTACTATCAGGATTCCGTGGTCAACAGGTTGGTAACAAACGAAGTGGCTCAACACTCCACCACATGGACGCTTTTAATTGGAGTAAAACGCAAATTTTACTTCGATTAATCATTGAGTCGTTATTAACGTCACATTTTTTGCGAAAGGTCAAAGAATGACCTACGTTAACGTAAACATTTTTTAGAAGGTAATATCAAAATATATTTATCGATTGTTAAAAATATATAAATCAAATCGCTATTCATTGAAAATTGTCATGTGACGATAGCGAGAAAAGTATTTTTTTGGAAAGACAAAGTTATTAAAAAGTTATGTCCATTATGTTATGCTAGCAAAAAGGCATCTAACATATCAGTCTATTGTTTAAATCATGGGCTAACATGATTGGCTAAAAAAAGTAGCAAGATGTGACATCAACTCATAAGGACCACCCATTAGCTCATTTTCTCGACAGCTGATTGGTTTGGCTTGGCCATGTACCACGTGACTGCTAGTAGGGGTCGGTGTAGCCACGCCCCCAAAGTAGCTATTTCTCATAGAATCCAAAAAGTCAATTCAAGAGTTCAGATATGAGACAAAATTCAAAAGCTAAACCATACAACACAATGTCTGGCCAACTTTGAGCAATGCTGCTAGTTACAGAGAAAGAATTAATGAAGTTATATAGTTTTGGGAGAGAAGTCTCCCATTGGTCAGTTTGTGCTGTATGCAAATTAGGCCACCTACGTCAGATCCTGAACTTGAGCGCCATTTTTTCCTCAACAGGGGAAGAAAGGGACAAAAGCTAGAGCAAAAAATAATAACTTATCACCGGAGTTCGTTTGCTATCATTACGGTTCGTGTTTGACTCCGGTGTTGACGCTGCGGTGTGTGTACGGGAGGGTGGCGCTCCGGTGAGTGTGTGGTGCGCGGCGCTGGGAGCAGACGCAGCTCACCGACGCACACAGGCGGGCCAGTGGAAGCAGGCGGTGAACGTTAGTTAGCCCTACTGCCGGTGGCACAGCGACGACTAACGTTAATCAGCGCTGAAGATCCAACGAGGTAAGGAGGCTGTGGAGAATCCTCAAGCAGGAAGATGCGCTGTGACCGCCTCAATGACCCGGCATTCTGTTATGCTGCCAGGAGGGGCTTCATATACTGACTTTAGTGGCTCACACACACACATACACACATTTTTTTTCGCTTTTTTTTTATAGCATCAATCGCAGTTTAGTTCAGGTGAAATTATCCCCCGGTCATGTTAGTTCACCAATACCATACTTAATCTTTCAGGTTTTTTCCACAGTAATTATTATTATTTGCCGTTTTTGCATTAATAAAGTATTTTAATGATTTTTAATCCGTATTAATTGAGATCAATTACTATTATCATTAATTTGCTGGTAATAGTTTTCTATTTTGTGCATTCTGATCTATTCTGATCAGTTTTTTAGATGCTGATCATTTAAATAAACCTGCTTATTCAACATTTATTTATAAATCAACATCATATTTATTTTGCGCTGCACCAGATAACTTGATGTATTTGAAGCAGCAATAAAAAGTTGAAAATACATTTTATTTTATATTTAGACTTTGCTGGGAAACATTGCAACAAAAATTATATTAGAACATGACATAAGTCAGTATTAGAGATGTACAGATTCTGATTTTGAGGGCTGATATTGATTTCTGATGCTTGTGCAGATGCAAATATGGGCTTTTTCTGATTTAACTTTCATTGTAATTTATATAAATATTTTTTTTCTGATAAAGTAAAACGCCAACATTGCAAATTTTATTGCCAGAACAAATGAACACTTAGTGATGGTGAGTTAATGGACCAGTATTAATATTAAATAATTTGTTTTGGCTACTTGGCAATATAGTGTTCATTGACTTTCAAATTGGCTGATAACCAGTTGAATATTGGTCATTATTTTCTCTACTAAATGAGATGAAGTAATTTTGAACAACTTCAAATGTGCATCTAAAGGTGTTCTTTTCTTTAAAGTGTGTGAGAATCATGTATCAGCTTCCAGTGGGCAATGTTGAGAAGATTCGAAAGGGACGTAAAGCAGTGAAAAACATCTTAAGTGAGATTGGCTTGGAAGACTGCCAAAACTTCCTGAAGGTATGCTGTTATTTTTTAATTTATTTTGAAAACTGATTCCCCGGAAATTAGAATTATTTGTGTCGGGTTGTTTTTTTTCCCCACATTTACCTCATGAACACAAGTCTTTTTTTCCTACATATTAAAGATGGTTTTAAACATTTCTTTGTGGCTATAATGCTCCATCCATCAATTTTTATCCACTTATCTGGGGTCGGGTCACGGGGGCAGTAGCCTAAGCAGAGAGGCCCAGACTTCCCTCTCCCCAACCATTTGGGCCAGCTCCTCCTGGGGAATCCCAAGGCGTTCCCTGGCCAGTCAAGAAACATAGTCCCACCAGCGTGTCCTGGGTCTTCCTTTGGGTTTTCTCTCCTACTCCGAGGCCCTCCTGGGTGACCAAGCTTCTCACCCTATCCCTAAGGGAGAGAGAGAGCCCAGACACCCAGCTGAGAGAAAACTCATTTCCACCGGTGGCCTAGTGGTATGAGTGTCCGCCCTGGGACTGGGAGATCAGGGTTCGAATCCCGGTCGGGTCATACCAAAGGCTTTGAAAAAATGGGACCCGATGCCTCCTCGCTTGACACTTAGCACTAAGGGGTTGGATTGGGGGGTTAAACCACCAAATAGTTCCAGAGCGCGGCCACAGCTGCAGCTCACCGCTCCACACCACGGGGATGGGTCAAATGCGGAGATGTAATTACACCAGTGTGTGATGAATACTTGGGACTTTAAATTTGACTTTAACTTTCGGTCACTACCCAAAGCTTGGGACCGTAGGTGAGGGTTGGAACGTAGATCGACCGGTAAATCGAGAACTTTGCCTTACGGTTCAGCACTCTCTTCACCACGACAGACCGGTACATTGCTTTCATCTCTGCAAACGCAGCACCAAATCTGCCTATCGATCTCGCGTTCCATCTTTCACTCGTGAACATGACCCCGAGATACTTTAACTCCTCCACTTGGGGTAGGACCTCATCCCTGACCTGGAGAAGACATTCTACCCTTTTCCTACTCAAGACCATGGTCTTGGATTTAGAGGAGCTGAATCTCATCCCAGCTGCTTTACACTCAGCTGCGAAAGCTGGAGATCATGTTCTGATGAAGCCAACAGGACCACATCATCTGCAAAAAGCAGAGACCTGATCCCCAGGTTACCAAAACGGATCCCCTCAACACCTTGGCTGCACCTAGAAATCCTTTCCATAAATGTTATGAACAGAATCTGTGACAAAGGGCAGCCTTGGCAGAGTCCAACTCTCACCGGGAACGAGCCTGACTTACTGCCGAAAATGCGGACCAAGCTCTGACACTGGTCATACAGGGACCCCCCACAGCGGTCGAACACCTTCTCCGAATCCACTAAACATATGTAGATTGGTTGGGCGAACTCCTGCGCACCCTCCAGCACTCCCCTAAGGGTATAGAGCTGGTCCAGTGTTCAACAGCCAGGAAGAAAACCTCATTGCTCCTCCTAAATCCGAGGTTCAACAATCCGACAAACCCTCCTCTCCAGAACCCCTAAATAGACCTTACCAGGGCGGCTCAGGAAAAAGTCTGAAAAAACAAATGTTTATTCACTCGTGACTGAAGGACGACAAAGATAAGCAGCAAACGTTTTATTCATGAACGGGAATGACGGGAAACGTAGGTTTAGAGGTGGCAACCGCATGAAGAGGTGGAAGAGAACGTGGGACAAATTTGTCCGTGTTAAAAAGTCTCTAAAATACATAAACATAACATAAAGAAAATAGTAAATACACAACGTGATGGAGAAATCTGAAGGGAAAACATCTCCGTCTGTGCGACTCCACTCTCGAGCTGAAGAAGTAAAAATCAGCCTTAACTCTGAATGTTTTCCCCAGTACCCGTCTCGGTTAGCCTAGTGAACTAGACCAAATACTTGCTTTGCAAAGTTTGGTCTAGGCACGCTTCATTGGAACCCTCGCAGCCTGATCCACTGCTGTGGATGTCCAATCACAGCTCGCTATAGTTTTGGTTGGGCCAATCACAGCGCTCTATATTTTGGGGCAATCACAGAGCGGGAGTAGCCGATGACGTCAGCACTGCGGCCGCGAACACAAACAACATGGCGGCAACGCAGGAACCACGTTCGTTTGAAACGGCTTTGTCATCAACATTGGACGATTTGGACTCCAACATGCGTAAGTCTGTCAGATATACTTAGCGGCTTCTTATTTTTATCAAAGTAGTGCAATGTCCCAGTACACCTGATATTCGCATGTTTTTCATACAAAAACGACAGAAATCATTGATGTTAGACACCATTGCTGCCTCCCGCTTTTCCGTCGCTGTGATTACGTCACGTTGTTCGTTACTCTGATTGGTCCTAGCGCTATCCAATTGCATGCTGACATTTTGAAAGACAACCGTAGATCCCGCCTCACGACTGAGAGCCGTCAATGGTTCGTGGCCAGACTATATATACACATATATAGGATGGCTTACCAGGCTACGTCTCAGTCTCTTCTCAATGAGATCTTGGACTGAGGGACAACTTCTAAGAAAGTTTTAAGCAAACTTTATAACCTGCTCAGATCACATCATCGGACCAGTCTGGATGTTCTAAAACAGAAATGGGACCTGGGTGTTGGATTTGGTCTGGCACAAGGTTCTAAGGAACACAGTGTTACTTAGTTCAAAGTGGTGCACTGTTTGCATCGGTCCAAAGATGGATTGTCTACGATTAAACCAGACTTGGACCCAACATGCGAGTGTTGCAGACGGTCACTCGCCACACTTCTTCACATGTTCTGGACTTACCCGAAACTACATGAACATTGGTGGTCCATTTTTGATGCACTCTTCAAGATTTGTGGAACCACTGTGTTCCCATGCTCTCTGACCGCCTTGTTTCGAGTGATGAGTGGATGCTTCTTTGGACGGATTCCAATTAAACATGATTGCTTTTTGCTCTTTCGGACAAAAGACTCATATTTTCCAAATGGACGGATTCTCATCCGAGTCGTATACATCTGGAGAAGATCAGACAGTCTGAGGGGCTTGGTCAATAAATGTAATGTTTGGTTGCCATTTGAGTTATTTTGATAGAGTGCCAGTGGATGCATTTTTGTGATTGTTTCTTTTGTATATTTGATTTAGATTTACACTGAAACCTTTCTGTTTCTTTGAGTTGATCCAGTATAGTGGGGTGGGTGAGGATGGGTTTGTGGCGTTGGTTTTGTGTAGCTTGTTCTGTTTAAAACCATTGTTAAAAATAAATAGATCTTGTTCAAAAGCACTGCACAAAGCTAAAAGACTGCAGAATGAAGAGTCAGAAAGATTTAATCACTACTTTTTTGTGTTTTTATCTTTGCTATTGGACTTGGTAGACTTTTAGTGGGTTTAATGGATAGTTTTTCCATCAGGTGGCATAATGGTGAAGTCGTTAAGGTTTTTTTTTACTAAAGTAAACATCCTATAATTAATAAAGCTCTGTTGCTAATTTCCTGTCTTGTCTCCACTCTAATGCAGACCAACGATGGCTCCATTTAGGATAAAAGCAAACGATAACGCAGGTTTTAGAGGATCTTTGGGTTCTCGCTGATTTGTGAGATAAAACATGTAAAAGTTGGCAAGCAAATCATTCATTTAATGCTTAGTTTGTTTTAACAGATTCCCGTTAACCTGTTTTTATTAAAGACTGTGATGTTATCGTTCAACTTCAATTAAAACTGAATGCTATAAAATTAGAATATAAAAACATTAAATAGAATATTGGCTAAAAAAACTTGCTTTTGCCAATAAAATGTCGGATTCTTGTCTCATTCAGTTGAAAACCACTCTGAAAGTAAAATAAGTGTTTGTTTGATTAAAGTTTTGTTTTTTTTTCTTCACAGGATCTGAATGAAAACTCGGAGAAAAACACAGAAGAAGATGCAGCCTTTCAGGAAACTGACTGGATTGATATCACAGAGGGGTACAGCAGCCGACACCGAAAGAAGGTAAATGTTTTGTCTTTTTCTCTTGAGGACATTTAGCAGTTAATAATTTCATAGAATTGTAATCAATCTGTTGCTCAACAGTTTAGTATGGAAGAAATGTCATACTGGTGTAGTTTTTTAGTCGTCTCATGGAAAAGCATCTAGAAACTTAGTTTTATTAAACTTACTGCCCTTTTATCTGTAAGCATAGAGAAATATGATTTTAAATTAGAATTTTTTGCAGCCTAAAGGCAAAATAACAACGTTTACTTTTTACAACTAAAACTGACCTGTTGGACGAAGATTGTTTCAGAAGGGAGAAAAGTTCTGTTTAGGATGGCTTCATGACCATTTTCTCCGGCAGCAGTAGAGGATGAAGTCCTGTAGAGGTGGTGATTATTTAAACTATCCTCGTGTGCTATTGCACAACAAACGTGACATACTCACCGCTGCAGATGTCAGCCAACGGGGCAGTCTGCCACACACTGTCGAGGAAGATGCAAATACATCCTTTTTCTAAATAAAGGACTTGAGTACCTCTATCTGCTCTTGACTCAAAGAAAAGCCGAAGTAGTAGTCCAAAGTTAATGCCAAAGCCGTTTCAAACGGTAAAATTGGTTGGAGAAGTGGTCAGTAAAAAATAACAGGATTACAACTCTTACTCATTATTATTCAAGATATGCAAATGTCTTGCCTCTGCTAACAGCAACGCAACTCATCTGCAGCCTTCGTTAAAGAAACTGTAATGTTGGACCAAAATGTTTCGGAAGATACACCCTTATGTATTTGTTCCTGACCCCAAGGAAGGTGAAATAGGAGAACCACTTCTTGTTTGTTTGTTTGTCAGTGAACATTTTAGAATCAGAAACTTAGATTTTCCTCTAGAAGAGCGGAACAGTTGGTGATCGTCATAATGCTGGAAGTTACAGTAAACAGCTGGCAATGGTTAGATTCAACTATCCAAGACACGTTTTGCTCGCTCCTGGCTGTAAAAGTAATGCATCCTTCTACGGTTGCGAGCTAAGTTGGGTGAGACCATGAATGCTAATTTTCTGTTTGACGTAAAAAAGAAACTGTTTTTTCGGACTGGATCGTTTTCCTGTTTATTTCCTTCATGCGGCTAATGCAGGCAATGGGGATTGAAGAAAATTTTTATGTACAACATGCAACTGAAACTAAGAGTGACATAAATTTAAAAAAGAACAAGTATTACACAGTTTCTCAGTGAACAAGACCTTTAGGAATAAGGGCCGGAATATACTTGCAGTTTAACCTCGCGTTGGCGCAGGCTGCGTCTTTGTTCATATACTTGCTGCTATACAGCGCAGCACTGCATGTAGTTCCGGAGTGTTCCACTGGGGGGCAGATGAGAGTACTCAGACCGGATAGAGAGCCGGTACAACCAAAACAAACATGGCGTCAATAAAAGAGATCAGTAACCGGTTAATTTTGAGATTACAGCAGAAAAAAGACAGCAGCGGTATCGTAGATTGTGTGAAAGACCTCTAAACCAGAGAAGGAGTCACCATGGTGAGTGTGTCTCGCTCATTTTGTCAACTCCACCTACTGGTTACTCGTATATTACAGCGTCGCGTCGCATTAATTTCAGGGGACGCGCACAAACGACGCTTCAAATCAACGCAAGCTACGCGTGGCAGCCATTTTAAACACGCGTTCGCGTCGCTAAACAGCAAGTATATCACGGCCCTAAGTGTAATCATGCTTAACTGAAGTTTGTAAATTTTATTCACCTGGTTTTTAATTTTTCCTCCCCTACGTAGTGGCCTTATCGGTCTCGACCTCTATGCTGCAACATGTGCAAGTACTCTTCACAAAACCTCTACAACTTCAGGAGTCACGTAGCTCGCTGCCATGGATACGTCGAGTCCTTTTGCGCACTGACGGCCTGCGCTCAGTGTCTTTTTATAAGTCACCCCAGGAATGTCAAGAAGCACATGCTGTTCTTTCATGCAAAAGTCCCATTACCGCCCATACAGCCTCAGAAAAGCTCTTTAATCACGCACATGGGAAATGAAAGATACCAGTGTCGAAAATGTGGATACCCAAACTCCTCCATCTTCGCAATCAAGAAGCACGTCATTCTCAAGCACCTGCAGAGTTTGTCAGAGCAGTATGTTGGATACAGATTACACCAACAGCCAAATGCTTCCGTAAAGATCTACTGCTGCAAGGTGTGCTCAGTGAACACTGGAACTCTAGACCAAATGTTGCATCACCTGCTGGTGGAACCTGTGCATCACACTGTCGCCATACAAGTGCAAGGCTATATTGTTGAAAACAAGAAGTACACCGTGAAACCCACTCCTAATGGGAATGGATTGTTTGTCACGTTCCCAAGTAATACTCCAAAAACACAGAACTCTCAGATAATTACAAATAACTCCTTAGTTTTACAGAGTAACGGCCAGTCTGCTGGGACTGTACTGGCTTTGCAGAAAGTACAAGGAGCTACAAACAGTGCAACTCTGATTTGCACACCAGGAACCAACCAAGCTTTCCTGCCCCCTCAAGCCTCAGCGCTAGTGCAGCTGGCTAGCGCTGAAGCTAAAGGTCTGCTTCAGCCCGGTGCCACAATATCCCTCCGAAGTGCTCCACCCCAAGGATTATCATCCGTTGTTCAGGTTCCCACTGTGTCTAATGTGTCTCTGAAGCCGGCACCGGTAGCCCAACCTGCTGCTACAACTCAGCCCCAAAAGCAACTGACTCCACAAGCGCGGCAGATTGTTCTTCCTGCCGGAGTGCAGCCCAGTGCATCTGGGACCGGGACTGGGGCTAAGATTGTTCTTCCTGCCGGAGTGCAGCCCAGTGCATCTGGGACCGGGACTGTGGCTAAGCAAACCAAACATGTCCCATTACAGGGTACCATGCTGACTTCACAATCCCTGCTGAGTCACCTGATCCCGACTGGCAACAGAGTGAATGGCATGCCTACGTACACCTTTGCTCCTCTGCAAGCAACAATGCCCGTCTCCCAGAGAACAACCACTCCCCTTCAGCCTGTCGAGCAAACTAGTAACTCTGCACCACAAACCAAGAAATGGATCACGTGTCCCCTTTGCAATGAGCTATTCCCTTCAAATGTCTTTGAGTTGCACACAGAGGCTGCACATCAGACAAAATCCTCCACCTCGAGGTCTCAAAGCGTGGCGGCCAGAGCGGCATCCCTCAAAAAAATGCCCGACAAAACCGTCAAATGTCTGACATGCAAAATTCTACTATCAGAAAAGACACTCTTCCAGCACCTGCTTCATGGCCTCAACTGTTTGTACTGCTCAGGTTTGTTCTTTTCTATCAAGCAGCTCATAGAGCATGTGCAGATCCACAATCCCTCGGGCAAGGCATACTGTGATTTCCTAAGGCAAAAGTACAGGGTGTACTCCAAACCAAATGGAGACATTCTGTTTCCTTACATTGACGTGAACACCACTGCACCTAAGGAGATTCTAGGAGATGCGGAGGTCAATCTTGCTCTGGTCACAAACACTTTGGACTTGATCTACTTTAAGCTCCATCCCAACAACCAGCAGGAAATCTGCCAGGCACCTGTTAAGCTCAACAGCATGTACTGCCCCTTCTGCAATGAAAAGTTCCAGAATCAGTCCGTTCATGCCCAGCACCTGAAACAGAAGCACTTTGTAGCGCCCACCATTCATGCCATCCTCAAGACAGAGGCTTTTAAGTGCATATACTGCAACGGTGTGTACACGGGAAAGGTCACCCAGCAGGCCGTGATGCTCCACATTCAGCGGTGCCGCTGTTCGCCGAAACCTCCTCCGCCGCCGAAGCCCCCTCAGCTGCCTAAACCCATACCAGTGGTGCACCAGCAGCAGCCACCAAAACCAGCCCAGCAGATCAGTCACACGGGACTCTACTTTGTCCCGATGCCTCAAGGACTGGCGATGGCACGAGCTATAGCTCCAGCTCGAGTGATTACTCCCGCAAAACCACCGGAACCTGAAGAATCTGAAGCAGAGAAGCAGTCTAAGAAAAGACTGGAAGCTGCGTTGAAGGAGGCCATGGAGGCCAACAGACAGGAGCGGGAACAAAAAGCTGCCAAGCGCAAGAAGAGAGAGGAGGAAAGGCTGTTGCAAGAAAAGCTGCAGCAAGAGAAGAAGCTGCTCCAGCCAGAGCCTGAGGTACAGAGCGACCCCACAGTGAAGCTCCTGCTGGAACCAACCTCGGTGGAGCGACGTTGCATCGAGGAACGCCGAGACTTTATAACAAAATACTTCAACCTGAATCCGTACGCAAGCAAGCCTGAGACCGAAGAGCTTAGCAGGAGGCTGTCTCTAAACAAATCAGAGCTGTTGGGGCAGTTCAGCAAGAGACGCAGCAAGTGCATGAAGAGTCTCAAGAGTACCTCGGCCGCCATTCTCCTCGGATTTAACATGACTGAAATGAGCAAAGTAAAGCACAACATGCTGATTCCAGAGCAGCAGCCGCCTGTCGACCCCTTGGATTCTCAGCAGGATGATGAAGCGGAATCGCCGCCGCCATCTGTTGATGCGGGAAAGCAGGCAGAGGACACCGAACCAGAACCAATGGATGTAAGCAACGCTGCGAAAGCCTCAGAGGGAGAGCCGATGGAATGAGCCGATCAATGTTTGAAAACAGGACCTGGAAGCAAATGTCTGAATATAAAATGAAAAACCTGCTAATTAACGATGGCCTTTTGAGTTGATTCATAGAACGTTTACGGAACCTTACGGATGATGGTGCATTTCCTCATAATAATACACAACCTACTCTGTTTGGGGCAGTTTGTTGATGCAGCTTAGTGTTATCAGTGATCCCAACTTGAATTTTCCACATCCCACGATGTTGATGCTCTGGATCAATGAACGGTTTAGTCGGAACAGTATCTATCTGGATTCAATCTTTTCCTACCGTGTTTCCTTTGAGACTTCCCATTTTAGTTTCAGACCATCTTCAAGACCAAATTCTTCATAGTGTGTGTGTGTGTGATGAGTTCACGACCCCTTTTAGTAACCACGTTGTTTGCGTAGGCAAAAACCAATTACTTGTGCCATTGTTACGTATGTATTTGCGTCGACTTTTGAAAATTTCCATTGTGTTTCATTACATTTTTGGGGTTTTGTGTGCATTGCTTTTATTTTCCTCACCTTTTTCTTTTTTGTACTGTTTTCTATTAATTCCCTAAAGTATAAGACTGTTGGATTATATATAAATAAAAAAACATCACTGTCCAAATAAAACAAGTGATTTCCTTTTACATAGATATGTTTATTTTTAATGGGTAACTGGAAATGTATTTCTCAAATTTTTAACATTTAAGAAGCTTTTCAATCAACTAAACATCTCATTAATAATTGCATGCATAGTAATCAGACTTCATAACCATTTCAAATAAGCTAAAATGTGACTAGTGTAAACTTTGTAGTAAGACCAAACCAGGCCTAACAGGATACCTTCAGATTCAGTTTCACATAGATGGGTTTGTTACCATGGTAACAGATGACAAACGGCACCTTTCAGCTAATCAGTGTCTACTATAAATGAAATATTTAGTATTTATAGGAGCCTAGAGCAGAAGCTAAACACTCCAAAACGTGTTTCTACTAACTCCAACTTTTAGATTAGGTAATAAAGTTTATTGGTTTTTAGTAAACATGCAGCTCTTTGTGTTTTCTGAACATTCAGTTTTCGCTGCTCGGCAGTACGATTTGATCACGGATTGATGGGCCGCTGTAGTTGTTGGTCTGAAAGGCCATCAGCTTGGTCACGTACTCATCTGGGAGCTTGTTCTGCTCTGCACCCAGACACATCACCTTTTGATAAAAAAAACAAACATTAATTAGGTTATAAAAGTTGTTTTAAGAGAATTGAGTTTACAAGCACACACCTGTTTGTACTGAGGAGATGGAGGTGCAGTATGGAAATTATTCATCTGATACGTCCTGCAGAGCACTGTGCCTTCATCCGTCTCCACGGACACCTCCAGAGGAGTGTAGTATCCAGCATTCACACCTTCCTGGCTAGAAGATAATCCACGTGGTTATTGTTTCACTTATTTACTGATAAACCTATTAACAAATGGGTGTTTGTGTGTCTCACTTGTCTAAGTTTGCGAGATCTTCATTGCTCAGAGACCAGATCACCCCCCACACCTCTGCACCTGGACTAAACTCAATGGTGCCCACTCCACCGTGCCACCTATTTTGAATGTTTTCACCCCAAACACCAAAGTTCAGCTTATAGTCCTGAAGACACAGAAAACAGTTGACAGTAGTGAGCAGAACTAAGTCATTACTGTGCTGTAAGAAGAGAAACTGCATGACATCACTGAATGAAACTGGCTGTGTGGTGGCAGGTTTGACGGGTACATGGTTTCCTCCCCCAGACCAAAAACATGCATGATGGCTTAACTTGATTTCCTAAATTGTCCCTTGGTAAGAGTGTGTGAATGGTTGTGTGTCCCTGTCATGAGTATCCAAGAGACCTATCCAGGGTGTCCCTCACCTGGATAAGATAAAGCAGATAAGATAATGAGTGATGGACACAGGTGAACTCCAGAAAGCACAATGATGCACATTTACTTTCATTTAGAACTAAAATATTTAACATAAACCTATTTATTTTCTTTCTATTGTATATAATACAACAGAATCAATTAAGAAAAGTCAAATAGGCATTATTATTTTCTGAATTGCAATTTAATGATGAATTAGAGGAAAAACAGTTACACAAATTAGTTTGACCAATGGCGAAAACAGCTTTTGCTCTACTGCATCAGCATCAGCCCTGCAGCATAAACAGTCTCGTGCCACCCGGAAGTGTTCGCTAAACAAATCTGTCATCATGAAAGCGTCATCTCGAGACACCAGCAGTTTCATAAATATAGTGAAAGCCAATAGTAAAAAATAGTAGCGTTATTTAATTGTGTTACGTCAGACGCAAATTATTTATGGTATGTTTCTGTAGCTAGCTGACAACCCACACCTGCTAGCTCCGTTCATATTTCACATACGTATTCATGTATATGGGAGATAACCGTAGCTACTGTTAGCTTATATGATAAACCAGCGATATTTTCAACGAACAAACCTTCAGGCGACCTGTAGAGACGAATGTAGCCGTAGGGTTTGCCAGCTGTAGCCTTTCCTTTAATAAGTTGCTTCCGAACGCGAAATACAAGAAGCAGCCGACGGAAGCCACAAACATTGTGATCAAAATAAGATGTTTGCTTCTCGAAGATGAGGAGTAGGAATGGAGGTGCCGGTGGTGTCTTCACCAAGTGATGTGGCTGTTAGTGTTTTTACAAATATGAATTTTATACTTTAGTCAAAAATAGTTGACGTTTATTTAGAATGATATTACAAATCACTTTTATGCAAAAATAAATAGTTCTGGATGATTAGACGTTCCAGAAGGTGATTTTATCAAATCGCCTTTCTAACAGCGACACCTAGCGGTCACTTTGGTTTCTGGTGTTGTGTCGAACAGTGTCCACCCAGCGAACTCGGCTCATCTTTGCTGTTTTATCCTTTAAAACTGTTGTTTTGAGAAACCTCATTCTAGCAAAAATAAACTATGAACTTTTTACTTTATTTTCCAAATTGTAGTAGGGTAAAGGACTGATTGTTAAATAGCGCCATAAGAGGTTATTTGTGTTTTTGATAAGTATTTGCATTGACTTTTGAATATTTCTAGTTTTATCGCATTTTGCTTTTATTTCCCCATCTTTTTCTTTGTGCATTTTTTTCTGATAATTCCTAAAGTGTGAGTCCTGTTGGATACTATATAAATAAAAGACCCGTCAATGTCTACATAAAATGAAAGCGAGTTCCTTTTACAAAATTCATTTATTTGTTTATTAACTCAGTACATACAGTACTTTTAATGGGTGACTGGAAATTTAGGATGAGTGCAATAAAAAGCTGAACAAATTTTTACTGCCACAAGATGTAACATTTAAGATGATATTTGTTCAACAAAACATCTCATTAAGTGCATGCATAATCAGATTGGGAACAATGGGAACCACACATACACAAAAGCTGTCATTTTATATTTTAATAAGAAAGAAATTAAGTTTTCATCACCGCAAAAAAAAAAAGAAAAGTAAAATTCAGCTGAAACGTGATTAGTGTAAACTTTGTAGTAAAATCAAACCAGGCCTAACAGAGTACCTTCAGGTTTAGTTTGGGATTTTCAGTTTCACAAAGCTGGGTTTGTCACCATGGCAACAGATGCAAGAAACACCCCTCTTAGCTAATCAGTGTCTTCTAAAAAAGTAAAGATGCAGGTGTTTCACAAATGGATTTTTTGGCTTCTATTTTCTCGCTTAACATTTTACGATTTGATCACACAGTGATGGGCCGCTGTAGTTGCTGATCTGAACGGCCTTCAGCCTGGTCACATACTCATCTGGGAGCTTGTTCTGCTCTGCACCCAGACACATCACCTTTTGTGTAAAAAAAAATCACCTTAATTAGGTTACAAAAGTTGTTTTAAGAGCTGATTAAGTTTATAAGCTCACACCTGTTTGTACTGAGGAGATGGAGGAGCAGCACGGAAATTATTCATCTGATACGTCCTGCAGAGCAATGTGCCTTGATCTGTCTCCACTGAGACCTCCAGAGGAGTGTAGATGCCAGCATTCACATCTTCCTGGCTAAAAGAAAACCTACATGATTAATGTTTTGCTTTTTTACTGACAAACATATTAACAGATGAGTGTGTGTCTCACTTGTCCAAGTTTGTGAGATCTTCATTACTCAGAGACCAGATCACCCCCCACACCTCTGCACCTGGACTAAACTCAATGGTGGCCACTCCACCGTGCCACCAGTATTGAATTTTTTCACCCCAAAAACCAAAGTTCAGCTTATAGTCCTGCAGACACAGAAAACAGTTTATGGGAGTGAGCTACATGAAAGAGCAGAACTAAGGCATTACTGTGCTGTAAGAGGAGCTGCTGTTTGAGATCTCAACAGAATTCCCTTCCTCAAAACCGCATGACATAATTGACAGGTGAGGTAAACTGTGGTGGCAGGTTCGAATTCCGGCTGCTTGCACAAAATCTGCATGTTCTGTTCAACGAGACTCGGCATGCAGCAACACTGAACGTGTCTCGTGTCACCCGGAAGTGAACTGAACTGGTCATCATGAAAGTATAATTTCAAAAGTTTCTTTAATAAAGTAAAAGTCAATAGTGACAACTACATTTTTGTTACGATTATGGTGTTTCTATAATTGACATTTATATATAAGACGCAAATAATTCATGGTCCGCTGTTATAGCAGGCTAGCTAACAACCCACCGCTTAAGAGCATTAACTTTAAGAGAAACTGGCGACATATTTAATGTACAAACCTTCAGACGACCTGTAGAGACGAATGTAGCCGAAGGGCTTGTCAGCTGTAGCCTTTCCTTTAATAAGTTGCTTCCATACGCGAAATACAGGAAGTGGCCGTCGCTAGCTAAAGCCATTGTGAAAAATAACCAAGTTTTCCTGCTAGAAAACAACCCGGTGCCTTCTACATGTGACGAAGCTGTTGGCGTTCTCAAAAATGACTCAAATTGTTTAATATAATCAAACAACGAACTAGTTTTGGACAATAAATAAAGTTCTGGAATCGACGTTCCGGTAGCTAAATTTACCAAGTCGTTTCCCTAACAGCGCCATCTAGCGGTCACTTTAGTCCCCGGTGTTGTGTCAAACATTGCTCCCCCAAAGGAACCACCCTATTCTCCGCTGCCCTTCACCAGTTGTGAGAAACCGCATTCAAAGTCGCCAAACTCAATTATTGGACTATTTTGCTTTATTTTGTCAATTGTAGTGGGATAAAGGACTGATGGCTAAAGAGCACCATAAGATTGTTTCCTCATAATCAAGACAAAAGACAAACCTGGTCCGTTTTCCCCAGAAAGGATTTTCTCTAAAACAACGCAGTAATGCTAGTTTCTGTGCATTCACTTTATTCAGCATAGAAAAACAGAACAGTAAAGCTCAAGAACTCAGAGCAGACTTTGTTCTCTTAACAAGAAGTTTAATGTACAAAAAAATGAAGGAAAAAAACTAAAAAGCACACCTAAATCCACAAAATGTTTCCTCTTAGCTGAAGAAAAAAAATCCTGTACAAACAGTGAAGTGTTGAGAATCAACAGAACAGCCTTATGATCATCTCCGTGGTCCACCTCGTCCCCGTCCCCTTCCTCTCCCACGTCCTCGTCCTCTGCCTCGTCCCCGTCCAGCCACTGAGGACAGATGAGCATTAGCACAAATGTCACAAACATTGATTATTAAAGCTTTGAGAAGTTTATTATTTAGCACTTGGTCTTTTAAATTTTAAAATACCCTCTCAAATTCTGTCATACAGTTTGTTACAACTTTAATTCAGATTTTAATAAAAACCCTTGCAGCAATTTATACCAAAACCCTGGTTACATCACTATAAAACGTTTTTGTTCGTGCAAAGTAAGATTTGTTGTGTGTTTTATTACAGTGTTGTTCAAATGCCTGTTAATACAAACTACATCTATTTAGAGGTCACAGTCAACAGAAACCAGTCACATCTTTGTTATTGCTCCTGGAAATCATACTCTGGGCCCCAAATAGGAACAAACAACCCAGGAAACAACAAGCCAACAAAAGAAAGTGTAGATTAACATAACCAAACACAGCTTATGTATTTTAATTTTCCTCACCTGCTTCTCTCTTCTTGGACTTGATCTTTGGCTCGATGTCGACCAGCAAGGTGTCCAGGGGGAGGCTGTCTGGCAGGATGAAGTAGCGGATATTGTTGCCACGGATACTCAGCGACTCCAGCTGAGTGGGCTCCCTGTTCTTCAGGGTCATTTTAACCGCCTTCAGGTGGGTGTTCATGCTCACATCAACACCTACAAAACAAAGAGGAGGGATGAAACACCAGCCAGCTGTGGACCTGGCACTTGAGTTTAACCTTATCATAAAGGATTAGAAAAGATTATAATCATAATATGCAGTGATGCTTTATCAGGAATTGCGTATGTATTTGTAAAAAATAGGATTAACCAATGATTTAGAGGCAGGCCAAACATATATGCAAAAATCTGGTGCAAAAGGTTATTTGTGCAAAGGAAACATGCATTGTGCAGATTTATCTGTAGAAATGTCTGACCGTGAGGATAAAAGCAAAGCTGTGGTTGTTACTCTACTTCATGCGGACAAATATCTCCTCATGTACTCAAATTAAAATGCTCCAGCTTTGTTTCCTGGTTTATTTTGATGTAACCTTAACCTTTATGAGCTCACCTGTGATGGTGCCGTGAACCTGGGTGCCATTCTTCAGCTCAATGGTCACAGTCTCATGGCTGAGCTTCATCAAAAACCTGTGGGAAACATTAGAAATGATTACTGAGGGAAAACATCACAGTTTAATTGGGACATTTCTCGGACAGGCTAGAAAGTAGCTTAGCTTCAGCTGGCTAGCCACCGATGGCTATTAGATGTTATTTTTACAGCGTTTGAAACAACAAAAACACCAACAATTCACTCAGTTTAACCGCTAAACTGAATATAAACACAATGAACAACTTCGCGGGAACAAATTATGTTAAAATATTCCATTTCGGTCAGCTTTAGTTGATAGAAACAAGCTAAAGCTACAACGGGTCAATGAATTAACGTCTAGCCTAATTTACTGAAATACAAATGTACTTGAAGTAGACATTTACTTGTGTTAATACATAAAAGTATGTGTAGGAACGTGTGTTTTACACCCTCAGTGGCCACCGTAACGTCGCTTAGGATCCATTCATTTTTCTACTTCCCGCCTCATCACCGTCTAATCAAATCGCAATCCATCCGGCCACATCGCTTTCATTTGATCGGTTTACGTTAATTCCCCGGTTAATCCGTGACCTCCCGCAGCCGCCTACCTGACTAGTTTCATGATGGTGGAAAACAGTAGAGAAAAATCCTCCACCGAAGAGAAAAATTACAGCGATCGAGTGAAAACACACAGGCCGCTGTTGTATCCGAAACGTTGAGGGATGTTACGTCACTAGTAGGCGACAACAAAGAAAGGGGGACTCAATACCACTACCGCCACCTACTGGTGGATTTGTGATCCGCAGAATGTCCAACAAATAGGTCAAAACGTGTTTAATTTAGTATTTTTTATAACGTGTAACATGTTGTAAAGTCGTATTAAAATTCACAAGCTTTATATTTTACTGATTTATTGAAATCTGCGAGTTTAAACGATAAAACATCCATAATAAAAAAACAAACTAAGATCAATACCTAGTGCAATCATGTTAATTAAATGGATCAGGATTATACCTGGGAGAACTTGTCAGAGCTGAATAAAACCACAAAGCAGCACACTTTCAGTTCATTTTATTGAGAGTAAACTCTGCACTGATACTTTGTTATAGATTTGGCCACACGTCAAATCTGTCTTGAGACCTGCTGGGAATGTATCAAGTATAATCAATGAGAGTGCTTTTTCTATTCCAAAGATGTGGGTTGAGACCACTAAATCATAAAGTGTGAAGCACAAAAAAATAAATGGCACGAGGCCGTTAAACTCAACAGCATTAGTCCACTTCTAATAATAAAAATAAATAAAACCACCATCATCTCTGCCTGCCAGCACAGGATTTATGAAACACATTAATAATATTCTGGAGCAGAAAAAGACTCCAGATTCAGTGCATCTGCTGTTGAACTCTGGAAAAGAAAATCAAAATATGCAGTGATTTAAAGCAGAACAATTCATGAACTATTACAGCAGGTGAGTACGTGTTGATGGAAATCTTTCATATGGAAACAGAAAATGTCATTTTTGGGGGGTTTTGATCGCTCACTGTTACAGGTGAGCAACGATTCTCTGGGAGCTCCGCCTTTAGATCATTTCTCATCCCAACGGCAAGTTTCATGTTTTATTCTCCTGTAAACATTACAGCAGGGCTCAAACAGGAAATCACACGCCTTACAAAATCAAAGGTCAGCTAGATGTGAACATTCAGATAAAGTGGTCAAACTTCCTTCAGAGGCTGAAAACTCGAGTAAACATGGAGCTATTGTGTCATGAAATGTTTTAGGCTTTTAAACTTTGATTTAGCATGTTAAAAAAACCTTTAATATTAACAAAAAAATTAAAAATTAAAGGCACAGACCGAAAGAAAAATCCTCATAATAAAGGAATGATAAATGATTAATTTCTAAAGGATTTAATGTGCAAAACTCTTGATCCAAGCAGCCAATAAATGTGACGCAAACGATGCTGTAGTGTAAAATCTGATATGATGCTAAAAGTGTACAAACCTCAACTTATTAATGATTAAAGTGACTCAAAATTACGGAAGCATAGAGCTGCCATCAACGCAAAAATAAAATTAGAGCGATATCACGTTATTGTTCCAACACTATTTACATTTGTCCAATATAATATCACATTCTTACAATATTGTAAGAATGTAAAAAATATATTGTTATAATGTAATATCACTCCAATTTTATTTTGCGTGAGTGTCAGCTCCACGCTTCCGTAAAAATAAATGTAAACCGCTCAAAGAGAGATTTTTAAATACATTTAATCAACTTTTTAACTTAGGACTTAAATTGCAACTCCTCATACGGAAACGTGGAGCTGCCACCCACGCAAAATAAAATTGGAGCGATACGTTATAACATCTTAACTTTGTTGTTTATAAAAATATAATTTTCACGTGATAAAATATTGTACAAATGTGAAAGTTATATTGTTGGAACAAAAAAGTTATGTTATAATCTGATATCGCTCTAATTTTTTTGCGTGAGTGGCAGCTCTATGCTTCCGTATTTTCAGGGAGAAAATCTCAGATTTAGCTTTTTTGTTAAATAAACCAGTTTAAGAGTTTTGCACGCTAGATGGTCACCTCTGGTAGTCGGGGAACATTTCTGAACAGAGTTAGCAGCAAAAAAATAAAAATTTCATACGAGCACCGACTCTGATGAAGGGCCCTCCCGCCTGCTTCTTCTCGGCTGGTTGTAAACGTTTAGAGGTTTTATTGATCAGTAGTGTGTTGGCACCAACGAAACAGGCACAGTGTGCGTGAATTTAAAATGATGATGATAAAAACTTGTCGGGATTAGGGCCAATGATTGTACGGCGCTAAACGGGCTCTGAGGTTTCAGCGTTTGGCTCGAGTTTGGGTCGGTGTCGTTAAACCAGGCAGGTTTGGATTTCAGCACCAAAACTGAGATCGATAGAAAAGTGAGAATAAATAAAAGAGAAGATGCCGTGAAGCGTTTTATAATATCGATGTTTCAGAAAGAAGCGTGTCTGATTCTATGGCAGACACAAAAAGCACTTGAACATAATGAGACTGAGTGACATCATGATTACTGGGCAGAGTCAGCAGATCTAGGATCAGTAAACTCTCTTATTTTTTATTTTTCTATTTCCTGTTCTTGATTCCCATCACACTAGGTGTTCCTGCTCCTCCCACTCCTCAGGTGACCTGTCCTCCTCTAAATGAAGGACGGTGTCCATGTCTCTGTCTGTGTGTGTGGGACACGGGTGTGAGCGCGCTTCGTCCAGCGACAGGTCAGCCACACACCCGGCGTCCACACCCTCCTCCGCAGCGTCTCTGTGTTCCGCCTCCAGCGAGACGGGCCCAGACCTCTCTGGGTCCTCCGCGCCTAGTGGAGGAGTCGGCGCCGCCGCCTGGTCCGCTTCCAGCTCGCCCTCCAGGGGCATCCAGACCGGAGCGGGGGTCACCTCCCTGGAGGTCTGGCTCCCGGCTTCAGTCTCGGTGTGCGTGTCGGGGGAGGAGTCTGTCTCTGTGGTGGGTGGGGAGGGGATGAGGGCCAGGTTCTGGGGGTTGATGTTGTTGTTGAACCAGGCCATGATGTTGTCCAGCAGCTGAGCGCTCGCCGTGGGGTCCAGAGTCTCCAGACTCTGAGGGTCGCTGGGGGTAAAAGGGCCCCCCGGTGGGATAACGGGGGACAGCAGCAGCTCCGGTTCCAGCTCTGGAGATGGGAGGCACAACTGGACCGGGGGCTTGGCTTCGGACCTGGAGGTGTTCTGCAGGGCGTAGGTGGTGGGGCGCTCTGCGGTGTAGGAGCTGCTGTGCTCTGGGCAGGGGTGGTAGGAGCAGTCTGGTTTGGGGGAGCCGTCATACCCAGCAGTGCGTTCCCAGTTATAGGAACTGGGGTGCGCCACATTCTGGGTTTGTTCAAGTGCAGAAGAGGCAGTGTGCTCAGCCTCAGCTGAATACGCAGAGGAGTGGCAGTAGCTCTGCTCTTTGCTGTCGTGACACGGATCGGCGATGTGTTGGAGCACGTACGGAGAAGTTCGTGCGCTCTGCTCGTGTCTATGGCTGCAGTCGCTGTAGGGCGCGGTCAGCGCGCCGTGGCTGTACGTGTGCTGAGAAGTGGTCATGTTCCCCAGTTTCATAAGGCTGTCTCCCAGCTCCAGCAGCTCCGCGCTGAGGGAGGGAGGCGGGGGCGGGATGGCGATGGAGCTGGAGATGGATGGCTGCGAGGTGGAATCCGTCCGGTTAGGAGGACGGGGAGGATCCAGGAGGGAAGCGGGGAAGGACGAGCCTCTGGCTCCCGGAGGATCCTCGGTGTTCAGAGAGTGCAAGGCGATGTCGGCCAAATCCCCCGCCGGACCCGGCCTCCTCTCCTGACCTCTGTCCAGCTCCGGCCCCCCCTCCAGACCCTGGTCCCGGCGGGAGTCCTGGAGCGACAGCTGGATGGCAAGGAGGATGTTGGGATCGTCTTCATCCAGGGAGCCCAGTGCCCTCCTGCGACCCTCATTCCTCTCCATGCCCTCTGAAACACACACACACACACACACACACACACACACACACACGCAAAGGGAAGCTGGTTTGATCAAAAACACTTGTGACTAAAACAAAACAGCCCTCTTCTTCTGCATAAATAAGTTATAAATCAAGCGTGCGGTTCTCCTCAACCTGAGTTCTCGCTCCTCCTGCTGGTCTCCGGCGTGTTGCTGCTGCTCCGGAGGCGCAGACACGGCATGTCTCCTCTGCGCCGTGGTCTGTGTCTGCGGCGGTACTGGATGTCGGCGTAATCCTGCAGAGAGGCGTCGGGGTCGGGTTACAACACCACCTCAAACTGTTTTTGTTTTTACTGAGCGGGTTTTACAAGCTTCAGCGGGGAAATGGGATCAAGGCCATGCATTTGCTCGCCGGTGCTTTACCTGCGACGCTCTGTCTCGGTGATCGCCGGCTCCCAGCACGGAATGACGGCTTCCCATCTTAACACACAAGTAAACTACATCAGCAGCTGCAGCAGTCATGCATTAATGAAAGCAGGCGCCGAGCGTCGGTTTAGGAAGCAGAAACTAAAAGACCAGCAGCTCGAACGTGTTAGTTTCACCGCTTCGTGTTATTTATGTATTTTTTACCTCAGGAGACGCAAAGCCGAGGTACTCCCAGTCCCACGATCCTCCGGCGTAACTGAAACACAGAATAAAAGCAAAACGTTCGTACCTGAACTCCAACAGCTGATTTATTAGTGAGGGGTTTGTTTACTTCCTGCGTTGAGGCTCGGGAGAGTCGTTAGGAGCAACGCCGCGGGCGACCGAGGCCAGGAACTCCTGCCTCTTCTGCTGCACCAGCCGCGCGGCGCTCATTATCTTGTGGCGTGGCGTCCTCAAGTACGGCCTGTTGACCTTCTGGGCCAGATCCTCCACCACCATCTCCAGGTCGGTCTGGGAACACAGAAGGGACAAACGTGAGACTCTAGAGGGTGAATTAGTGGAAGGAAATGTGAGCCAACATCACTAAAAGTGCATTTTGTTTCAGGTTTTGTGTTGAAAGGTGTCAAACCAAAAGGCCTCAATGATATAAACGTTACAGAGAAAACTAATAAAATACTCCTCTGTGTTAGTAAACACGGCAGGTGGAGTTGCACCTTCCTCAGATTACCTGCATCAGCTCAAATATCTCCTTCTGCGTGCTGCCCTGCTGCAGGAAGAAGCCGTACGGATAAGAGCACTTGAGAATGCGCCGCGTCTTCAGCAGCTCCGTCACGCCGTCCTCGATGAACCGCGTGTCAGGAGGGGAGCCCTCACCTGCAGCAGAAAACACACTTTTATCTGCTTTCGCTAAAGATCTCATGAGAAACTGGACCGGTTTTATTAAAACTCTTAAAATCTGCCTGCAACTCATTCAACTCATTAAGCGCTTATGTGAGCTTTGGGTCATGACTGAACAGACGAGACTGAGAGTTCCTCTGCAGGGCTCAGTGCATTTGGTCAGGATGCTTCCTGTATGTCTCCTAGTTCAGGTGTTTCAAGCACATCCTCTCAGTAGGAGACCAGGTCTGAAATCTGGTGTTGCACCCCAGCCCGCTGCTCATCAGGGAAGCGTCAAATGCAGAGAGAAAAATTCCCCAAGGTGAAGCTAGGCTAAAGCTACCTCACTTCCTCTACGTGTTTTGGTTGACAAATACGTTCTTGCAGTTCCTGTCGATCATACACCTGCTGAAAGGATGTCCTGCTGGAGTTTGGTCTCAGGGCACCACCTAGAGGCAGAAAACTGTATCACACCTTAAGCCTCTCTCCCTACTTCTGTGACTCCAGCTGGAAGCAACGCTTCTCGTTCGTGAACGCTCACCTCTAGCCGACCAACAGCTCTAAAACATCATTTTACATTTATTACACTTGTTTTATGCTCTTTACATATTTATTTTACATATATTTTAAAGATTTACTTGCTGATAAAAATGCCAGCTCTGCATCAGTCTAGGTACCTCAGCTAACGCTCGTGCTCGCTCTCTGAGTGACATCTGTACGTAAGCGGATGTCTGATGCTATTGGCTATTGCTGCTTTACGTTCTGCCAGAAGCTTTGAGCTTAGAACAAAGTGTGGTGAGTGATGAAGTCTGAAATGTGCTCCCTACTGTTCTGCTCGCCCCACCCCACACCCGCCTGCTCAGCATTAACTTTAATCACGACTCTGAGAAGAAAAAGGAGTTCCAGACTCACGGCTGAAGAAGGCTCTGCTCAGCTGCTCCATCTTCTCTTTAGCGGTTTTTAGCAGCTTCTGCTCCAACTAAAACACACACACACACATTAACATACACGTGTCTAATAAAACCTTTTCCACCTCCTCCGTGGATTTGGAGTCACTACCTTGTAGCTATGCTCATGGTTCCTAAAGCGAGTGTAGTAGTGCATGAAACGGTCCAGCTCCTGGAAACTTTTGTGCTTCTTTTCTGCCTGTAAAGCAGAAATAAAGAGAAGCCGGTTGTTTGTGTGTGTCTCAGTGTGTGTGAGAGACGTGTGTGTGTGTGTTTATACCTCCACAGTCATCTCTTTAGACTGCTCTTCTAGCTGCTGAATGACCTCATAGCGAGTGCAGCGGTAGTAGCCTCCGGTAGACGAGCTGTGCTTCTTCCACTCCTCCAGACAGATCCAGCAGAAGTCATATTTACACTGCAGAGAGACGGAGAGCACCAGCGGGGTTTAGCTCGCCGGTGTAACGGTAAACATTCAACAGTGACTGATCTGAGGCACCTTGGCACACTGCATGTGGTTGCAGCCTTCGTTCTTCTGGATGGGCGACTTGCAGTTGGCGCACGGTTTAGAGTTGGTCAGCAGCCACAGGCAGTTAGCAGCGTCCTCGTAGGCCTCGCCCACTCCTGCCACTGAGGAAAACACACATTAACCACATCAGTAGGATCAACACCTGCCTCACACACACTCACACAATCAGCTAATGTCAGCGACCTTAACACCTGTCAGGCTGTAAAAGAAAAGATTTATCGCGGGTTTCCCGGTACAACAGCTGCAGTAAACCAATCCCTGGTAATGCTGAAAATTCCCAGGAATGTTAAGAAAACAAAGAGGCGCTTACACTCCTCCGGCTTCATCTCTGTGACTTTCTGGAGCCAGTTCCTCCACATGTGACAGTCACATGGTTCGTGGGCCTCACCGAGGCATTCCCTGCAGACGTACGGGGAGATAAACACAAGCGCTGGCTCAGGCTCTCGGAAAACCGTTAACCCGTCCCACGCTTGGACGGAGACGTTTACTAACTGATGTTTTGGTTTTCACGTCCGTAAAAACGTCAACAGAGATAAGATGTGGCTGTGAAAAGGAGCGGATCGCGGCGTTTACCAGCAGAACAGGTGACCTTTGCCACAGTCCACAGCTGGAGATGGCAGCAGCGGGAAGCTGTGGGGGTCGTTGTCCCCGGGTCCCGGTCGGGTGAGCCTCACCGCCCGCTCACAGCGAGCAACGGGACACCAGTGGATGGAGGGATTGTTCTCCACAAAGGCCTTCCGTAGAAACAGATTAAATAAGAGGAAATGGATAAAAGTTTAGATTTCAGCGTCCTGCAGATCCGACGCTCAAATCTCCACGGATCACGCTGCACGCTCCGTTTCTACCTTAATGTCAAACTGCAGATATCTTTGGTCCATTTCCCTGGAGACCAGACTCTCGATCACATGCACCGGTACCAGCTGGTAGCACTCGTACGCCGGGCAGAAGATGTTGTGGGCGTCGCCCTCCTGGATCTTTATGTTGAGGAAGCTGAGAGAAACACGCCAGTGAGAAGAAGAGTCAAAAAGATCTGCTTCAACACACACACACACACACGTATGCACGCACGTATGCACACACACACACACTCTGGATCTCTGGAGCCTACCCCTCCCAGCAGATTCTGCAGAACTCGTGGCCGCAGGACATGTCGATTGGATCCTCAAAGACGGAGATGGAGCAGAAACAGATGCCACACTGCAGGAAGGAAGGGAACCAAAAACCTGACGTTTATACGACATCTGGGGTCTGAATACTTTGGAAAACTCAGGCAGGGATTCTCAGGAACACGGATCACAATGGAAACTTTTCAGGCCCGGCGTAGGGCCGGAGGCTAATGATTATGCACAAGAACACAGAACAGAGAGAGGACTTCTGGTTAAACCGATGACCTCTGACCTGGTTCTGCTCTGGGACGATTAGACATTAACCTGCTGCTGCTAACGTGACAGCGACGGCTAATTATTACACATTTATTACGCGCGTTTTACTACAACAGGGTGGAGCGGTGCTGACCGTGGCCAGGCCCTCCTCTCCAGGCGTGAGGCAGCTGTCCGTGGGGGAGGTGAGGGTGAGCGTGAGGGGGGATCGTGGTGTCCTGGGGGTGCGGGGTGACGGCAGGGTGTCCCAGGCGTTGTAGCCGCTGGGCGGCGGGGTTGGCATGGTGACGCCGGAGCGCTGGCAGCAGCCCTCGGCATCGGACATCCAGGCTTCCAGAAGCTTCTCCCTGTCCCAGTCTGAGAGGAAGACACGCAGAAGAAGCTTCAGTTTTCATGTTTCCTTTAACCCCCCAACACACACACACACACACACACACACACCGTGTGCTCTGAGCAGGGCCTCGGCGGTGAACAGGGGGGCTTGCAGCATGTCTGCCGTCTCTACGATCAACATGTCCTTCAGCCTGCGGAGATCCTGCAGCTTCAGTCCCTCGTAAGGCTGAAGGGACAGAGGGGACACGTGTTAAAGGGACACGGAGAGAGAGAGAACAGGGAAAAGGACGGATATGTGGGACAGTGGGGGTGATGGGAGAGACAGATTATGTATTAGCACGGATTTGGCTGCAGGAAGAAAGATCAAGCTGCTATCGTCTGGCAGCAGCTGCTGGTTTCCAACGGCGACGGGGATGCAAGGAGACACAGGAAGTGAGGTGTTTGCATACGTTTACCATAGACTTGTAAGAACCGCTGAGCTGTGACCTTTGAGGAGGGAATATAAATGCAAAGGCTGTCTGAGTCACAATCGGGAGTATCAGGAGGAAATTCCAAGCAAAAGAAAAAGCCGGTGTGAGGTGTGTTATTAGTGAAACTTTATCTGTGAACCCGAGCCGCTGTGCAGCTGGAAACGTGACCCGAGGATGAGGATTCTGCACGTTTGTGACACACATGCTAAATTTATTAGGAAGAAAACAACAAACACAGTAAAAAGTGACGCCTGTCTTGGATTTAAAAGGCCAAAGGAAGCAGGAGACCTGTGGTCTCACCTCCTTGTAGTGCAGCAGGCTGGTTTCCCCGTGAGCGTCTCCGCTGGACTGCTGAGTCGAGGCGGTGGAGAAAACCATCTGCGACTCCAGACTGAGGGCCAGCTCGGTGTGGTGGTGCCGCTCGGCGTGGTCGCACGGCGTCAGCTTGTCCTCGTCCTCCACGAACAGATCCGCGTCGCTCTGGATCAGCAGCTAGAGAAGAGGTAAAGACGGAGGAGTGAGAAGATCCCATCCTGGTTTCACCTGACAGCTCGTCTCACCTCTACGCAGCTCTTCATGCCCGCGGCTGCGGCGTAATGCAGACAGGTGCTGCGGTGGTTGTCGGTGGCGTTGACGTTGGCCTTCTCGTACTGGCCTCCCTCCAGCCTGGCTCCGGTCCAGCTCAGGATCATCTGAAGAACGACGCAGAATCATTAGTCTGAACGCGCCGGCCTCGTTCCACCGTGCGTTTCTACCTGCAGGCAGTCGGCGCGGCGCTGCTCGTCCCTCTGCGGCCGGGCCAGCCGGGGCGACAGCGCTCCCTCTGGCAGCAGCAGGATCTGCGGGCCTTGGCACAGCACATGGAGGCACGTCTCGTTGTGCACGTTCCGCTTGTTGGGGTTCCCCTCTTTGCTGAACAAGAAGGACCTATTCAGGAAGAGCAGAGGTAATGGAAAAGGAGACGGAGTGATTGGGAAGGAGGAGGAATCATTCACAGAAGCAGATGGAGGAGGAGGAGATGTAATCTGGCCGCATATTGACTCGTTCTGTTTAACATCACTGATCTAATGGACATGCTGGATGACACGTGCACACAAACACGCTGCTGCAGGAGCCAGGATGTGGCTGCAGCTCCGTTTACCAAACAAAACATCCGTTTGTCTAATTTCATTTAATAACAAAACAAATTCAGAAAACGCTCCTCTCCTGCTTCCTGCCTGGTTATTCCGAGCGTGCAGCCTTGCGTTTCTCCTTCCGCCCTCTTATCCCGTCACCCACAAGCCCCTGCAGCTCTGCTCTAATCACAGCACGCAGTAATAATCGGTAATTATTCCCTCTCAGCTCCAAACCAACACCCCCCCTCCTCCAGGAACACAAAGCCCCGCGCTGGAGCTGAAAGGAGCCGGTATCCGCTCGGCGGGGAGACGGCGGCTCGGGGAGGTCACCTTTCAGGCGCGTCCTTCACGTGTTTCTCCCTAAAACAACGGCGGTCAACGGCTCCCGGTGAGTCAGAGCGGTTATCTACTCCCGCTCATTATGGAGGAAGAGTTTCCTGAACTGCTCCCAGTTTTCCAGTAATAGGTGCATTTGCTGCTTCCCGGTTCTCATCGTCTGGTGAGATTAAAACGCCAAACCGGCCCACGGAGACGACGGGAAGGAGAAGAAGTGGATTATAAATAATCTGGGAAACAGATTCTACGCCCACTAGCCGGCGTTTATTCTGTCTGGGACTTCTTTTCCCCCCGACTGAGCCGAACTCCGGGAACAAAAGGACTCGGAGCACTTCCTCTGATGCTTATCAGGTATCGGAGCTTCACTTCCAGCAGGCCTCTCCGGCCCATTATAGGTCAGCAGGAAAGAACACAAACAGCACATTGCTGAGCAATAATCTCAGACACATTAAGTAGTCCGAGGAGCCATGGTACCCCCCCCCCCCAGATGCTCGGATAATTGACTGGCCTTTTCAAACTGCTTCCTCTGACCCCCCCTTACCCTTGTAATCATGGGAGGAAAGGATGAGGAGGAGGAGGAGGAGATGAGGGGTTCTGAGTCACACAATCAGCTGTTTCAGTCATGCTAGCAGCGTAATAATCTCAGCAGGAGGTGCACACCACGAGTTCTTCAGCTCAACCCGTTTATTTTGGGTTAAGATAGAAACAGCCGCTCTCCTTTAGGGTTCAAAGGTCACCGGCAGCCCGCCGTTCGCCTGCTTGGAGCAGAAACGTAAAGGCACCCAGACTCCCAGCAGCACGATGCTGTGGATTAAAATCTAAAAATACTTTTGCAGATGTACTGTTGGGACTCAGAGCTGCACTTTCATTAAGCAGGAACTCTATAAAGAGCAGCAGATCCATCTCAGCGCTGTTCTTAGACAGCAGAGCCTCCAGATTCATGTTTACCGAGTGTGCAACGCCAACTTCTTCTAACCTAAAGCAAAACTTGAAACAAAGGCGATGATGTCATCGATTGCGACACAGCAGAATATTGCACAACTGTTTTGACCAGCAGGAAAGTCGTGTTTACCGTCACCGCTCAGCAAACTGGTGTGTTCATCGCTCAGCGTGACGGTTTCTTCACCACAAACCGAGCAGGCGTCTGTTTATCCTCCAGACTGAGTTTATGAACGCGCCTCGTTTAAAAACGCTGACTGGTGAGATTAAAACATCAAACATCTGAGAAATTTAGATGCAAAGTGACCTGGATCTATTTGTTGGCTTTGTTTTGAGCTCTCAGGCAGAGTAGCCGTTTTATTTTATTATTTTTACCCACAGGAGTTTTGCCGACGATGACATTTAGCCTCATAAATAAACATAAATATAAAGCAAACAACTGTAATATGAAGGTGGAGGAGAGGGTTATGAATTAATTATCTTTTATGGGATTGGACACTTTGGACACGGCGGCACCAGAACTAGCCGTTAGCTAGCTTAGACGCCATTTCTCTAAACTGAGGCTTTTTAAGAACATATAAGTTTTTAGAATTGTAAAAAAGGGTGGCTAGCTAGCCCATAAACGTATTGTGACTTTTGAAAAAACAAAACATAATTTTGATGTTATTCAGTTTAAAACTTAAGAAACAAATAAAACGTTTGTAAAATATATATAAAATGTTTTTATTTGCAGAAAATGATCTAACTGATCTAAAGACATTTCTGGTACTTTTATTGTCTTTTTTTCTGGGAAATTCAAGGCAATTTTTCTATGAAAACCCTGTAAAAAGCAGCTTAAACCTGCATTTTTGTATTTCTATGTTTTTAATTTGTTATCCATCATTTTAGCCACTTATGGCTGCGTAGCTGCAGGTTGCAGACCCGAGTCAAAATAACGTAAATCTGTTATTTATAAAAATAAATAACTCACATTTTTAATCCGTGGAGAGAATATTAGAAACACCAACCGTAGTTTTTGTGTTTTTAACCATTAGTTGGACGTAAGAAAACATCGATACACTAAAATGTTGCGATTTTTCGTGTTATGATACTGAATCGATATTGAAAAAGCAGCTTATTGATTATTTTATTGAAAATTTAAATGCAAACATTTACTGTATTTCTTTGTTTGGTGCAATTCAAACACAGACCGCTAGATGGCAACAGTTTTACCGCCTTTAATGTGACGGAACAACGAGACCCCCACGATGATGCTGGATTTGTTTTGGAAGCGTCTGGCCTGAGTTTCCAGTTAAATCTATTCCTAAAAATTGCAAATATCCTCTGGCTTTTAGTATTGTAACATATTGTATCGTCTAGATTGCGATACATATCGTATCACCAGATTCCTGCCAATGGAAGAACTCTGACTTGAGGTAAAACAGCGATGATCATGATGACCCAGAAGCGGGATAGTGATGAACAAAGCCACAAGCGTTTGCCCCAAACAGAGGAAATCTGTTATAAATGACACATTGAGTTCAGAAAACACGTTCTACCTGAGCAGGCGAGTCATGGCGTGGCGGCACACGTAGTGCAGAGGTGTGTTGTGCTGGTATTGCTCTCCATAAGAAGCGTTCGGGTCCAGGCTGTCCCTGAACTGAGGGTTCCCCTCGTACAGCTGCCAGGCCAGAGCCTCGTCGCCGCTCACCAGCGCCTTGCGGAACTTTGTGGCCGTGTTGCCCATCGCTTCGCGCCGGCGAGGGAGCCACCTACTGGGAGCTGTGGCAGACCACTCCTCACCTGCCTGCGCCTCACTCCTCCTCTTCTTCTGCCTCCCCCGTTCACCACAGGTCACAATTTAGAGCTGCATGGCTCCGAGTTTTCCTTCCCTGGAAGGAAAGAAAGACTTGGATAAAGGTCGTAAAATAAAAATAAGAGCGGCTCGATCAATCTGGGTATTGATTAATCAGCTGATGTGCTGCAGAAAGGATGTTATCTTACAAGACATGAAAGAAAATAAGGGGGGGGCAGGAAAGGGAGAGAGATAACTATAAAGAGGCCGAGCTGGAAGAGTGGATTAATGATATTGATTTGTTAGTCCAATGATGAAAAGCACGGTCAATACCCCACACACACACACACACAAATGCATGTCTCTGTGTGCATTTGGGCCTGCTCAGGGTATCGTTACAGTCTTCATTCTGTAGCCATCTGTCTGGCCGTCACAAAGAGCCCCTCTCAGGCCCGGCTACGGTTGGCCGCTGGCCGGTTGAGCTCCAGAACGTTTGAATAGCGCGGGACGGCCGCCTCCCCGCTCTTTCTTCGGTTGACAGACGGGGAAAATGCCCCCGACAGCTGAGACATAAGGAGCTGCTGCCACCGGAGGACAAATGTTTTTAAAAGTTTTTTTTGTTTGCACGCAGCGCGACGGTGAAAAGGGGGGGTTAAGACAGTTAATAGGTCAGTCTGTCTGCACGGCTCTGGTCTGTGCACACTAGATTACTTCCAGTTCAGGTCACCTCTGTATGAAACTGCAGCTCTTATACTAAATAAAGACAGAGATCCTGGACAAAACTTTGGAATCTGAAGAATTACACGTCTGAAACTTGGCAGCCATCTTTTAATTATATTCTGGTGTGATACTCGAGCACACGCGCGTCATTCAGTGGTCAGGCGGAGACGAAGCGTAGGAACGGTTTCACTTCCTGGAAAGGAGACATCCATCCCTCTAGCCTTAAATCCAGCAGGGATCAAGGTATGAGGTGTGTCTGCAAAACCTACAACACAAACTCAGCGAGTCAAGTTAAAGCCCTTGTTTGGCTAAATTTAGACCGTAAAACTTGATTTATAGATGAAGCAACTTCAGAGAATATGTAAAACTCACAACTCAAGTCTGTAAATAATCCAAAAAGACGTTTTTATCTTAGTACCAAAACTAAACATTCACTCTGCACCTCATTCTGACTGTAGGTGGATTAACTCCAACGATGCTGTAATTAGCTCAGCTGGATGTGAGAAGTTTTTATTTATTCTTGTAAATCTCAACTACATCCAGATGTCTACAGCTAGACTCAGACATTCACAAACCTGAACTCGTAGACCTGATTTAACCAGATAAAAACCAGGATATTTTAGAAAAAATCTTAAGATTTCCTTTCTTGCCTAAAATATTGACTTAGAAATGAATCGATATTTCAATTCAGGCTCAAAATAATCATAAAAACAATTAATAATTGAGAAACTTTTGAATTATTTTGTTTTCCCATCTGAGTGATGGACCCCTTCCTAAGGCTAGATGTGGCAGAACAAGGGCAAAACACACCTATGGTGTGGAAAAGAAAATCGACAGTTTTCCGTAATGAATCCCACACCTTCTGTGGGGTGGCTCCCAGCCACGTTTGGCCCACAATAGTGTTGTCACGGTACCAGAATTTCAGTATTCGGTACCGGTACCAGTGAAAATCCACGGTTCTCGGTACCAATTTCGGTACCAAACAAAAATTTAATTTAGACTAAATTTACCAATAAAAACATAAATTTTCCTGTAAAGTGCTTTGAGATGACATTGTTTGTGAATCAGTGCTGTATATTAGAAAAATGAACTGAGTTACTATTGTACTACTATCAAAACATGTTTTAATGCACTTTTATTTAATCAAAATGTGTTTTTGTTCATATATTTTTGTAAACCTGCTAGTTATCCAGACTAGAACATCTAGTTAGAACAGTTTTATTGACAAACTGATTTTAAGGACATGAACACTGACTGACTACAATAATTAAAAAAAGAAAAACTCCGGTCTGTGAGCAGTCAACGCCTTTATGTCATCCTGTTTGTTTGTTACCCTAATTAAACGTATAGGAGATTTAAATAGTTAATAAAGACGATGGTGTATTCACACCACACTCTATGTAGTACTGATTCTGACACATATGCGAAGTTTTTGAAAGCGACTAGTCTGAACGGTCATGTCGCATTAAATCCGCCTCCTACGTCACTGATCAGCGGAAGTGAGCGTCGTGTCAGGACGTTCCTGATGACAAGCGCTGACAGAGGGATTCAGGGGTCTGTGGGACATCCTGTCAAGTTTTGGAATTAAAAATACAAGAAAGCATGAAAACGGGAGGTGCTGCTGGAGCGAAGCGTCAGTCCTGTCGGTCTCCGTGACAGCGGGGCGGGGGGGGGTCTCCGTCGGGGTGGGGGTTCTCAGTGACAGCGGGGCGGGGGTCTCCGTCGGGGCGGGGGTGTCTCCGTGAATGAACTTTATTTATCACATCAGCTGGTCCACCGCTCGCCGTCACTCTGCGTTCTGCGGTGTTGCTTTAGAAGCGACTGCACGCGCCCAGTGAATGCGCGAATCATGCGCATCAAGGATCCGGTTTTTAGACGGGTCCTCGGTACTACCGGTACCTACAAATCTTGGAACCGTGACGTTTACATTTTTGTAGTACCGGGTTAGTACCGAAGACCCGGTTCTTTTGACAACACTAGCCCACAAGATTCTTTTTCCAAGCACCAACAGAGTTTTATGTGAACTTGACTCACTGTTCGGATCTGGGCTCCTTTACCATCTCTTCTCCGCTTTTATAGCAGTCCTGAACGATCATGTCTTTGTTCATGCGACGGATTCGTCAATTATAAAATCATGTACACCTCAAACGTTTTAATCACAGCTAAACAGCTCAACTCTGCCACCTGTTGACGTAAATCGATACCTGCAGTCTTCTTAAAGCAGAAATCCGGAGGTTTTTTATCTGACAGCACCATCTAGAGGTTGAAAAATGTGCTGCACCTTAAGTTGTTCTTCCTTCTTCCGTTTTTACGGCTGAAAGCAATGGCTCTTTGTGAAATTTTGTGACCCATTTTCTTCAAACTATCGCCCTCATTAGCCACAGAAATGAAATAGACAGGAAAACGGTCGGGTCAGAAAAGGCCAGGCTCTTTCATGTCACAGGGAAAATGAGCATGTATGGTCCCGAGAGAGCTAGAAGAACCTATCCATTAGCAACTCCATAACATGGCGGAACACGTTCAGGCTTGTGTTATTTGTGGCGATAAAACATACACGTTGCATTTTTTACTCAAGAAAGAAAAGAGAACGAAGGCAGCAAAAGAGTTGATTTGCTGTTAGCCAATTACCATTTCTGTAGAAAGCGGCTCACAAAGAATTAATTCATACTAGATACCACTAGCCTAGAAATCTAGACAGACGGTAGCTAAAGCAAAATGATTTTTTTCTGCTTTTCGGTTTAGCCACGCTTCATCGTAGCCTCGGCAAGGTCTATAATTGGCCCGGTCAGTTTTGTGTTATGCCAATCACAGCGCTCTATCGGTTTGGCGGACCAATCACAGCACTCGATCGGTTTGGCGGACCAATCACAGCACTCGATCGGTTTGGCGGACCAATCACAGCACTCGATCGGTTTGGCGGTCCAATCACAGCGCTCTTATCGGTTAGGCGGTCCAATCACAGCGCTGTTATCGGTTTGGCGGTATAATCACAGCGCTCTATCGGTTTGGCGGTCCAATCACAGCGCTCTATCAGTTTGGCGGTCCAATCACAACGCTCGATCGGTTTGGTGGTCCAATCACAGTGCTCTACTGATTTGATGGATGGGATGATGCGACTGAGGGGAACAACTAAGGTGGTGGCAGCTCGTTTGAAACGACTTTGGCATCAACTTTGGACAATTTAGACTTGGGCTTTTCTTTGAGTTAGGAGAAGATAGAGGTCCTTAAGTGCCTTTTTTAGAAACAGGAAGTATTTGCATCTTCTTTGACATTGTATGACAGACTGCCCCGTTGACAGACATTCGTTGCGGCGAGTACATCACGTTGTTTGTTAAAATACAGAAATTATTCGAAAGACAACCATAGATTTCGCCCCACGACTGAGCTCTCTCTATGGGTCGTGGCCATACTTTATATTCACACATATAGGATGGCTTGCCAGGCTAAGGGACCACAGCTAATTTGTTGAAAGTTGACTTAATAATAAGACCTTTAAAATGTGAACTCTGGATAGCATTTCTCAATCCAGTAAAAAACTAAACAGGTTCTTCTGTAATCAAGCAACCATATCACTTTGTACAGTCAAACCAAAAGGCCTGAACATCTTGTCCACTAAATAGACAACTTAACAACCCTTGAGCTCAATAAGCTCAATCATATTGATCTGCTCCAGCGACTCAGGTCAGGTTCACACCTGCTTCTTTAATACACGCATGCAGAAAAAATGAAAATGCATCTGAAAAATATTGGAAAGTCATCAGCAACTGCTACACACTGTCAGATCATTGCGATCAGCTGATTTGGGGGTCAGACTAGAGTTGTAAACATTCATTGTTGTTATTGAGGCTAGCCTTTTATATGATGAAAAAGTCATTGAATTGCAATAAATCAAAGGACTGGTTTTTCACTTTTCCAATACAATATGGGACTTAAAAATGTTTTGCTAGAAAAATCATCATTTCAGGCCCACCTGTCAGGACAATGTTAAAAAAAACAGTTCAGTTAAACCTACTGAGACAAAAACACAAACAAAGACACCCTGGAGAGTGTTAAAAGTCAACTCACAGTATGGATTACCACTCAGCAGTGTAAAGCTGCTGCGAGACTAAAGTCTTTAAGCCAAAAGAGGCATGAAACTTGCTGGAGGTAAAGCTGCAGCTGCGAAGGGATATACAGTTCGACTTTACCCAAAATTAGCTAGGTCGCGGTGTTTCTAGCTAAATATCCAGGTCAGACCTCGGGTGGTTATCCTCCAAAGTGTGTCAGCATGAAATGGAGCACAAAACAAACAAGCAACCGACTTCCCTTTGCATGTTTGTCCATGCGGCCCCTCGTTTTAAAGCGCCTTTGTTCAACAACACTGTGGCAGTTTGTGTGAACACAACAGCGAAGCGGCTGAAAAAGGTGGAGGTTGTCCAAAATGTTGCCGGACGGGTAATTTTTTTTTCCTTCACCAGTTTTTTTCCCTCCACCTCGCGCCAGGCTGTGGCGGTGCCATGGGGAAAACGTTACCACCCAAACCAGTCTACCTCTCTGTTGTTACCGAGGCTGAGCAAGCTCCTCGGTAAACGCTAGCGCGACGTGTTAGCTTCAACTGCCGACACTGAGCTACAGCAAGCCTCCGCACATTTACTTACACATTAGGAAACTTGCGCACATCGAGGGCCATTGTCGTACGGCTGTCATTCGCTTCCCCGGTGAACCATCCTCTCTGCCACCAGACCCGGCGGATGCTGCTGCCGCTTGACAGCAGAGGCGATACAGACTGCTCTGCTTCACTGTGTTATCAGACTGGACGCTGCCACGAAGAGGACCAAAACGCGCATGCTCAGTTTCAACAGAGCGCTCCCTCTGATTGGCTGGCTGTGTGGCTACGTAAGCAGTGTTTGATGAGCGTGGAGGCCGGAAAATGCAGGTGTAAATATAAATAGAGAAGGGGAAATCCACGCATCTGATTAGTAAACCTTGTGCACGGGTTTGATTAATGCCATCATTTATTCAGAGAAAATTAATGAAAAAATATTAACAGATAATTATGTGAAATTAGTATTTACAAAAATATAACACATTTAAAATGAACACTATTCAAAAAAAGAAATTTATGACAAGATAAAATAAAAATATATGTAATCAATAACTAATTGTTGGACTTTTAAACAAAGTTTTTGCCAAAAATGTAATACAATTTAATATTTCAGCTTGAATCACTGAATTTTTACATATAATTTTTTGTGTGACATGTTTTATATGTGCTCAGACAAAATTGCACGCAAATCAATGGTAATGTTTTGTCACAAATTAGCCACAACAGTCTCATTTGTTTGAAATTTATACATTTACCTATTGGGTCACCAACTCCTCCCATGGTTGTCTCACGTTTCTTGCTGCTTCTAAATCAGAATATGAATCGAGCAAGTTCCCAGATGCAAGTCTTGGGGGGGAAAGGAGTTGCGCAAGTTTTTGAACCTGTTCAAAACTCCAGCAACACCAGAGTGAAGATCTGTGACTCACACAAGGAAATTGAGAACCTTCGCCAACACTTGACAAACTTCCTCTTGCTATAGGAGCTGCCTACAGAGTGACTTGAGGATTTCTTTAAATCATACCAACATACTCATGTCTAATTAAACTTCACTAAAAAGTGATTTTGAATTAGGTGAAAACAAATCTGTGATTTTTTTTTTTTTTTGCAAAAATGACTAATGCTGTTAATTTTTGACACCTTCTGGGCTCCATAATGTTCATTTTAAGTCTTGCAAAAACAGAAAGAATGTCTAAAATAGAGTAAAAATTGTACAGATGTGTAAAAATAACTTCAGTTCTAGTTGATCTGTTTAGCGTCTAGCTGCTGTTGCAAGTAAATTTGACAAATAACGTTTCTGATGTTAAAACAAATCTTAAACAGCTGAATATTACCCAAATGCATTTTTATTCAAATAACCTTAACAAACGCAACAGTATTAACAACTGTAACAATATTAACAATCATAACGGTCAAACATTTACAACTAGAAATCTGCATGTCTCACAATAAATAAAAAGGCAACAAACGAAAAGAGAGCTGTTGTGTGCACGTTTGTGCCATCTGCATCAAATGATTGAAATGAAAGATCATTATGAAATAAAGATAAATGTTTACAGGTACATCTATGCACATGTACTCATAACATCTCTCCTAGTCAGATTTTTGCGTCTGTATACTGATCGCAGATCCCTTGCTGACAGGCCTCACACAGCTCATTCTCATGAGGTTTGGTTGCCTCTGGCGGTTTATATGGTGATTTGCTGTCCTTGCTGTCATACTCCCTGTAGCAATTTGTACGAATTTTTGACAAGAGCTTTAGCAAAACCTCTTCCACATCATTCTTGGTGAAAACAGGCAGGTGAAATCGACCCTGACAGCGAAGACATGCTTGACCGAAGGGCCGCATGACCACGGTGCCGCGGCCTTTTCTCAGCTGGTAATGGAACAGCAGAGACACATGAGCTGAGGACCAGGACCTTCGGCAAGTTCGACACTGAAATCTGAAGAAATATAAGATAATTATTACTGTTGTCAGAGGCATGTTAAACTTTTAATGATGCGTCATGAAAGCAAATATTTAACATTTTTTCGTCTTTTATCCCTCTAAAAGTGGCACTGCTGCACAAAAGCTTATTCATGTAACATTTCAACTGCTGAAGTTCAACAATAACTTTTTGAAAACGTACATACCTTCCATCCGTATGGAACCCGAAGACTTTCAAGCCTCTCTTCTTCTCCTCTGAGCTGATTTTATTTGTTAGTGTGTAGTTAAAACTGAGAAACCAGTCATCTCCATGTGTCAGTTCATCATCCACTAGCTCAACAAATGTATTCCGCCACAAGGACGGGGTCCACCCTGAAGGAATAAGACAAATTCCAAGTTAAAAATATACAAAAGAAGTTAATATCTATACTCCCAGACCTATAGAATGTAGAAACAACTTCAAAAGAACACGTCTAACATGAAGTAGGTTAAAAGATTTCAAGAAGCAATACAACATACACCGTTAAGAAGGACTTATTTGGATAAAAATGGCAAAAAAAAACCAACAAATGAACACTGGATAGAAGCTGAAATCAAGCATTACATTTTTTGCTCTTTTAAAAATAATGTTGAAATATGATAATTGAAAACTGATTTTAAATTGCTGTCACATTATTATAAATAGAATTTCTAATTTAATATTAAAACACCACAAATCCCACTTTATATTCCAAGATCTCTTAACTTAGAAAACATGTTTTTTCATCTTCTGACCACACGAGGGCGCACTTTAACCAATGAAGATAAGTGATTTTTTTCCCCTGGTATGGTGATACCAGATATGGTTTTTATGATGTTCAAATTTAGCACCAATAACTATTCTCATATTTGTAAAACGTCATTATTCACATACAAAAAATATAAATATATAGATTTAATGACTATCAAAAACTGACTCATAAACATTTGTGAATATTAAAGAGTGCAGCTTTAAAACGAATCAGTTACATTTAGTATTTACAGGCAATCTTGATCATTTTAAAAGCCATCGCGTTCTAGGCTATTTGTGTAATCTCTGTTTCAGCTGCTTTCATAATGAAAACTGCACTCAGCTGTTTTAAATCAAAATGCACTTTAGAAACAATTTAAAATAAACATCTGAATATATTTTTGAGTTTTTTACCCTGGACTACACGCAACAGCATTTTTGTTGCGCACTTGCATTAAAGTGACGCAAACACGCTAAAAGTCGAACCAGAATTCCAGGTTGTTTCTTACCTGTTCGTTTGACCATGGCTACTTTTGGTCCAAGGTGTGAAACCCTCTTAAACGTTTTTCTCAAGTTGTTTCTTGTTTGTCACCGAAACGCTGCTTCTTTACTCCACACACCTGGCGTCTCTTATTAATTACGTCTCAGATCAGCTGATCCTCAGGAAACTGAAACCCAATGTCACGTTCATTTTCAGTCTCAGGATGGAAACGAAAAAGGGACAAGACTTATATATATATATATATATATATATATATATATATATATATATATATATATGTGTATATATATACATATATATATATATATATATATATGTATATATATATACATATATATATATATATACATATATATATATATTCTGAAATCTTTTCAAATACTAATTACTACCTTGAAGTTATTAGGAATGCAAATTATTATTTTTTTCTCTCATTTATTTGGCTAAATCTTTTTTTTATTGCTTGTTTTGTATGAAACTGAAGTTGGTTTCATTTCTGATTCAGAACAAATGTTTCCACAGCCTGAGTAGCTTCAATCCGCTCTATTTATACAATTTAAAATGTTTTACTTCATGGGTGACCAATCAGGACTTTTGAAATAAATGTGTGAACATCAGCCTATAGAGCTGAAAAATGTTTCCAATATGATAATTAAACTCACAATAAAAAAGTGAAGAACGTAGTCTTCTTTGAACATTCACTAATCAACAAAAAGTTTCACAAATTACCAACTGTCTGTCATAGATGCTGCTGGTGATGTAGACTAATGGTCCGAGTAGAAAAGTCTAGGTGTGTAGTTTTGGAGTAGGACATTCACAAATCAAATAAAGGTTTCACAAATCAGATAATGAGCTTCGGTCGCTCACTAATAGATGGTGAGATGCCGGTACGCTCCAAAAAAGTCCCAGTGGATGGTTGCCACCGCTGCCATTTTGGCTGTGTCACGTATCTAATCGTCACTCCTGGAAAATACAAAAATGGGCAGAGGTGGAGCTAAGAGTGGGACTGTGAGCTAACTGAGCTAATCAAAGCTAACAAGAGGTTGGCAGGCACTTTTAACCAGAAAACCCCAGTTGAGCAACCCTGCTACATTCTAGGCTATGACACTTTTAACGTAAGGTTGAGGCCTTCCCTGGAGCAAGCAGCGGGGGCAAGCTGCCAGCACTGACGGCTCATCTGACACATGTCAAACAAAAGGAAACACCCTTACTTATTCATAATTTCAAGCTTTAATAACATCTCGAATGAGTTACAAAAAATTCACCACCCTCAGAGTTGTCATGACGGTAAACTTGAAAAATTTAACCTAAAATGTTTTTTGTACCAGGCTGTAAACATGTTTATTTCTGCTGTGAAGTTGGCGTTTTTAAACCCAAGAGTCAATGGGAACTTGCTCCTTTCTGTATCCATGAGGGGGATCTGCGATTTTTGTCGCTTCCACGTTTGCTTCACGTTTAGCAGGTGAAGTTTCCCCCTTGGTCACCACTTAACCAATAGCGATGGCTGCATACATCTGGAAATCTGCATGTCTCACGATAAAGGGCAACAGAAGGAAAGAAACTAAAACTGTTGCATAAACATATTTGTGCAACCTGAAGCAAATGATCAAAAATTAAAGATCATTGTAAAATATAGATACATGTTTATAGGGACAATAAATACATATATACAGAAGCACATTTATGCATTTATTCAGTGGGAGGAAAAAACAAAGGAGCAGTGTTTCATGAGAACAAAAACGTTTCTCGTTACAAAGTGATATAAATCTATTTTAACAGAGAAACCTTCTCATAATAGCATGGATTTATCTCTTAACAATTAGAAAGGTCGTAACGGTAAAATGGTGAGACACGTTGTGTCATTCTAGCCCAAATGAACGAGTCAGAAATTCAGTCCCTGATGTTTAACTTTTTAGAATTACAGAAGCTTGACTCCATCTTCTCCCTCTGTATTTTCTGGAGGAGATTCAAACATGCTGTGAAACGTTGGCGTTTCACCGTTACGAGCTTTCTCACTATTACAAAACATTAAACTTGTTTTTCAAGAAACTTTCTTGTAACAACCTGTTTTAGTACCTTTGTTTTATTAACAGATACGGCTCCATTTTGCACTGAGCAATACAGTTAAAAAAAGAAATGTATAACCTATGCATGTGTACTCATTACGTCTCACTCCTAGAACATTCGGAGTCATCCTCCTGATTGCAGATCCCCTGCTGGCAGGCCTCACACAGCTCCTTCTCGTGAGGTTTGGTAAACACTTTGTCAGAAGATGTGGAACCTCTGTCGCTGCCGTCGTTCTCTCCGTAGCAATTCTTACGGATTTTGGAAAAGAGCCTGAGCAAAGCTTCTTCCACATCGTTGTTGGAGAAACCAGGGCGGTCAAACCGACCCTGCTGACATTGACGACAGTCCTGACCAAAGGGCCGCATGAGCACGGTGCCACGGCCGTTTCTCAGCCGGTAATGGAACAACACGGTCACCCGAGCTGAGGACCAGAACCTTCGGCAAGTCTGACAATAAAATCTGAGGAAAGACAAGATATTTGCTATTGTCAGAGAAATGTCAAATACATTTTTGTTTCTGTGCCATCAATGCAATTTTTAACATTTCTAGTTAAGTCATCATCGTTTTTCCCCTAAAAGTGGCATTTCTTTACAAAGGCTGCTTCTTGTCACAAATGTTTCCTTACATGATTACGAGCCTCATTTATAAAACTTCATGTAGAATATTTACTAAAACTCTCAACCATAGAAAAAAATGTTTACTTACGCAACAAAATCTTCAGACTCTGGATAAAACACTACATACAAACTGCTGCTTACAATTTCACACCCTTCCTAGAAATATACCTATATACCTATATCTATATTATCTAAATAAACTGGCTCAACTGTGGCATTTCAACCAAACATGGCAACAGAAAGGTCTAGAGAACTCAATTTCACTGAGATGGAAATTGAGATGCTTGTGGGTGACGAAGAGGCACGGAAAACATTTTATTGCCTTCAAGTGGCGCAGCGTTGTTGTAGTGGTGAATGCTGTGAGTGTGGCAGAGAGGATCTGTGGGGGACCTAAAAAAGAAGTGGCGTGATCAGAAGGTAAAGAGGAAGATGGGAATATTCCTTTTATTGATGCCACCCAAACAGTGCTCAGAGATATGCCAGATCTAACATGGAACATTTAATTTAACCTAAAGGGGCAGGAAATGTCCTACATTGTTCATTGTATCAAACAAATATCATCCTGTCTGTTGGCTAATTCCCGCTGGAATTAACCGGATGCAGGAAACCCGAGAGCGGTCAACAGCTGTAGGTGCACCGGGATTGCACAGTTTCAGGATTTCAGCCAATCTAAAGCAGGCCCACTAAAACGGCACTCATTTGAAAGGCATCAACTTTGGACAATTTAGACTTGGGTTTCTTCTTTAACGGTGTGTGGCGGACTTCCCGATTTCTGATGCTATGATTATGTCATGTTGTTTGTTGCTGATTGATCCTAGCGCTGTCCAATTGTGTGCAGAGACAGTTTGAAAGACAAACATAGATTTATACCCATGACAGAGCTCTGTTTATGGGTCATGGCCCAGACTACCAGAGTCAGAGTTTATTTAAAAGTTGCAGACATTTTTCTATCACTTTTTTCTATAAGTCACAAAGTTTGCATTGAAAGTGACTGAAGCAACTTTCCATTCTGAGCATTAGGAAACTTTATTAACAAGGCCCTTGCTCAGTTACACAATTTTATCTTTTTACTTGATATATTTAAAAAATATATAACAATATATTTTTAAAAGTACATACTTTCCATGAGCACAGTGGCAGAAGACTTTCCAGCCTCTCCTCCTCTCCTCTGGGCTGACTTTGTCAGTCAGTGCGTAGTTAAAGTTGAGATTCCAGTCATCATCATATTCCACCTCATCATCCAGCAGCTCATTAAATGTATCCTGCCATAAGGATGGTGTCCACTCTGCAGGAACAAAAGAAAACATCTAACTTGAAAACGTACAAAAAAATGTAAATATATACTATTGGACCTGTAGAATAGAAACCACTTCAAATGAACGTGTCTGACAACATGTAGTATGTTAAAAGATCTCAAGAAGCAATACAACATGCACAGTTCTGAAGAAACTCAAAAAAATAGAACCATAGAAACATTTATACCAGTGCAGGACTTATTTGGACCAACTTAAATCACAAATAACACGCTAGAAGTGAAAATCTAAAATTAAATAGCAGTTTTAAAAATGTTGTATAAAAGATGATTATTAAATAAAAAATATCACTTTACTGCCATTTTATTATAAATTGAATTACTAATTTATCATTAAATCACCTCAAATCCTGCTTTATAGTACAAGATTTGGAAAAGATTTGTTTTCATCTTCTGACCACACGAGGGCACACTTTAAACAACAAAGACAAAACTGAAATGTTGTTTTTATTTTGGTATGATGTTACCAGGTGTGGTTTTTATGATGATCAGAGTCACATTTTGCACCAATAACTATTCTCATATTTGTGTTATGTCATTATTTACACAAAAAACTATCAATATAGATTTAATAAAACACTATCAAGAACTAACTCGTGAACATTGGTGAAATTAAACATTAAAGTGTGCAGCTTTAAAACAAATCAGATAAATTCAGTATTTACAGGCAATCTTGATTACTATATTTAAAGCTTTTTTTAATCTGGAGGACTACACACTACAACATTTTTACTTACATTAGAGTGATGCAAACAAACATAATAATAATCGCTCAGAATGATTGATTTGTTTCTTACCTGTTGGTCTGGCCATGTCCGTTTTCGTTCTGATGTTAGAAAATCCTCTGAGGTGTTCGTCTCAAGCTGTTCTCTAGGAAATGCTGCTTCTTCCAGCAGCTTCTTGTTTATAAAGGGATGAATCAGCTGATTCTCAGGAAACCGAAACCTAAACGTCACTTAAGTTTCACTTTCCATCTCTATGGAAACCAAAATATTTATGTTTTTGTTGAACTCAAATGAATTTTTTTGTATGTTTAATGTGGGAGACATTGTGTAACAGTGATGTTATTCTTGCTAGAGTCCTTCTGTTTTCCACCTCCTACACCGGGTCGAGGGGGCATCTTAGGACAGAGCTGGCCTAACTGATGAGCTTATCTAATCTCTTCCTCTCAGCTGTAGATGAGCTGCTGCTGCTCCAACAGATCGCACCATAAAAGATGGCTGATGCCACCACAGAAGGGCCCCCTGCACTCCAAAAGACCTCCGTCTCCTCAGCAGGTCGAGTCTGCTCTGACCCTTCCTAAAAAGAGCATCAATGTTGTGGCTCCAGTCCAGTTTGTTGTTGTTCAGGTGAACACCCAGGTACTCAGAAGAGTCCGCTATCTCAATGTCTGTTCCCTGGATGCTTACTGGTACCAATGCAGAGGGCCTATGTCTGCAGAAACCCACCACCAGTTTGTTGTTTTCCCCCACGTTGATCAGGAGTTGGTTCTGCTGGTAACAATCCACTTTTTCTTGTAAATTTTTAAATAAATAATTTAAATAAATCTATTATTTCTTAAGAATTTATAACATTCATTGGACTTTTAAAAATTTTTATAAGCGTCCATGAACTGCACATACAATAAACCTAAAGCACGTCTGGGCTCTGTCCGCTAGGGGGCGGTGTGAGTCAGCAGCTGCACCAAAGTGATTCGGCTTTTGTCACCCGGTGAGTTCTCATCAACTGGATCAGCTATTGTTTTAGACAACAAATGCTTAAATAATACATCTGAGAGCTGGAAACTTGAAAGCTAACTTGAAGACTTATCAGGAGTCACATGATCACATCCATCTGCTCAAACACTCATGCAAAAACAAGCACTTGCATGGATTGTAGAAAATATGTTTACTCTTTCTTTGAGATGAATTATACCAGAGCTAAAATGCAGACATTTATCTTAAATGTTAAAGCTACTGGCAGTGGATCATTAGGGTAACCATGGTAACCACTGATGTCTCCTCAAAATGACGGTCACAACAAATGGCTCATTTAGGTCACTATGGTAAGGTATGGTCTGAGAGCAAATGAAATTTGAGACACATAAGTAACGAAAAACCTAAACTCGTATTAAAAAATCTTGAACTGTGAGCAACAAAAGGCTCTGGTGGTTGCATGTTGGATTTTTAATGTTTTATTTTATGAAGGAGAAAAGTTTAGAAAGACCCTTCATTTCTAACTTTGAAGATAATGTTTTGAGCTACTGAAGTCTATTGAGGTCTGGGTGTGCACTCTCTGCATTCTGAGGGGATTTGAGATAAAACTGTAACTCTGACATCAGTGAGACAGACAGCTAGCCTAGAATCTTCTAGACCATCAGTGGCCAAAGCAAAATGATGTTGCTCTGCATGTTGGGTCTAGCCACACTCCATTAGAACCTCGGCAGCCCCAGGCTGTCTGGTTCAGGTCCAATCACAGCACTCTATCTGTTTTAGTGGGTGGGATGTTGCATCTTCTTTGACAGTGTATGGCGGACTGCCTCATTGACTGAAATCCTTAGCGGTCCAATCACAGTGCTCTATCTGTTTGGTAGGCCAATCACAGCTCTCTGTTGGTTTGGTGGGCGGGATGTTGCTGCGACTGAGCAAAACTAACCACACCTACACACTAGCATCGGCTCCACTCCATTCCGCGCCGCCCGCCCCAGCCTGGCCAGGTTTGTTCCACACTGCATTAGGAATGCGGACGTGATTGAGCACATGTGCGGTCTCCAAAATTGGTGCGAATATATCAGTGATGTCATGAGCACATCTCCGTGCATGTGGGTGGGGGAAAAGCGTGGAGAAGTCCATGATATCTCCCTTATTAAACAAAGGCAACCTGAGCAGTGTTGCGTTTGGAGACTCTCTGACTCTGATATTGCATCCTGCTTTGCTGTGTGTGTGTGTGTGTGTGTGTGTGTGTGTGTGTGTGCTCGCTACAGAGACAGAGAAACTGGGCCTAAGGGGTTCAACCACGTAAAGTCCAACTTCCTGGCTTACAGCTCTAAAGGAGGCATGGTTATTACAACTGTTTCGCTAAAATTCTAATGTTGTCTATGTGTAACGTTTTCAGTTTATTTCTTTTTTTGCAGATTTTGCTTCCGCCAGATAAAAACTTGACAGAATCATAATTAGCGGTACGGATCGTGAACAGAGTATTGTCGTGTTTAAGAGTCACTTCACTGAAAACATTTAAGGTATTGTTTGGTTTTGAGACGTCAAACATGCAAATGACTGGTTAGATCTTGTCTGAGACTTTGTCCGTGTTATTATCGGTCTGACTTTGAACTCAGATAGTCATCGTTGCCTGCACGTTGAGACCTTTATCAGCATCCACCTGCTGATCAACCGTTTCTACTGTTGGCGCAAACACTAATCCATGTCGGCTTGAAAACAATCAATTAAGGTCTTGAGTTTTGCTGCAAATCTGAGGAACTTTTCAAGCCACAACATGTTTGAGGAATTCCTCAGTTACTTGGAAACGGGGGGGAAAAGACAGTCTTTTTAAACTCAACCATTTTTATTTTCAGTTTTCTGCACAATAAGTAGCAGCACGATGTTATCAAGCAGTCCAGTGCTGCCTGATAATCATTATGATCACTTCAACACTGCAGTAATAATAGCATCAAAGTGACAACACCTGTCCAAGGTATGCAGGGAAGGCGCCGTGTCATTTCTCTTTTCTCTCTCACACACACACGCACGCACACACACATACCATGCACAGTTCCTTACAGTGGATGAAGGAAAAACACACTCGGTGAGAACGTTCCTTCCACCTGCGTCGGTTGCGGTTTGTAACACTTCACCCAGGGCTATAAAACTCATTTGTCAGCATGTCTTAAAGCAGAAACACCAATCTTAGCAGCAGCTATGCAAGAATCTGCTCTCTAGTTGGAGGAAACTGCTTTCATTTCTGATAATTGTCCTGTCTTCAGTACAGAACATGATGTCAATTGGGGAAAACTGATATATATTTGCTGCAATGGCAACAAAGTGTTAAGTAATTGATGAGAATTGGCATACGCTCCCACCTCTTACACAACCTCCTTTGGTTTAATGTACAGCGCTGCAGACGATGTGTGTGTGTGTGTGGTGTGTGTGTGTGCTCGGTTGCTGCAAACACCGCGGTGCAAAGATGACCTCAAAGCCCCAGGCTCTAGAGAGTCACCTTATACTCAGGTGTGACATTACAGCGTGAGAAAAGCATGCTGGGAGAGCTCACAGGGCCACGGAGATGCAGGACAACAGAAGACAGGACACTGACTTTTTTTGTTGATACCAAAATCTGCCCTTTAACAAAAGCTGCGTCACTCACACACACTATGTGTTTATTTAAAAAGCCCTGAAGGATTTAGAACAACCACGGTGTTGCTTGACTGCAGACCCACCCCGCTTTTTGTGTCAAGTCTCTCTTTTCTCTCGTTTTGCTCATAAAACACGATCCACTACAATAAAAAGAGTAAAACACAACAAATATACACACTTATGAGCATGAATAGGCCTGATGCTCATTTTTGAGGCATTTGCAACAAATACTATGCTAACAAAAGCTATTTTTATCTTTTTTATTCTGGAATGCAACACAAAGCTTTGATCTATGCAGAAAGCACAGCTGTATGAGGGCCAAAAGGCATTTGGATCTGCTTAGATGGAACTTTTTATATCATTTCAATCTTCGTCCTACTATGTCAAAGGAAAAATGAATAAATTAAGACGTATAATATATTCAGTGTGTCTGTAACAACTTGTTCCTAACAGCTGGAGGTAAGTTTTTGCACCGTCATGTTGGCAAGTCCTTTGCTTAATGGTGTCATGCACTACTTGACGTCTAAATAACTGTTTTATTTAGTTTACTTTGCTGTTGTGCTTCTAAATTCAGTTTAATTATTTATTTGATGGCTAGAATATCAGGAAAAACTGTGTGGCAATGTTTTATAAAAACTCATCCACTTCCTTCTCCTTATTCATGATCACAGACAGCAGGTCAAGGCTATCGAGCTTCTCCTGGGGGATCAAAAGGTGTTCCAGGCTAGACAGGATATTTAATCCCCCCTCAGTGACTTCCATGGCTGCTCAAAGTGGAATGAACACAGAAAACCCCCAAAGGAAGGTTTCTATTCTAATCAGATGCTCAAAACCGCCTCGCTGACACCTTTCGATGAGGAGGAGCAGCAGCTCTACTCCAACAAGACAGAATTTAATTTTTTTAATTTTAAATTAGTGATAAAAAGTAAATGAAATAGTTTGTTGACATACTGGGGATTATATGGGTTATACTCATTCATGGAAAAATTGAACTTGATAGAAAACATGAATATTTAAAGACCCGGCCGCCTCATACTTGGACATTGGCTTCTTGTGCTATATATTTTATTCTTTTCAACTTGCATCTGTTTTTATTATTTGTAGACCAGGGATGTAAGAAAATGCTGATACACTGAAATATTGCACTATTTCATGTTATGACACTGAATCGATATTTAAAAGCAGAAGAAGAAACAATCTTTTATATAGCGCAAGATAAAAATAATGGGACTCATTTTAGCAATGTTCCTGAGATGGAAGAAGGAAGTGCAAACAAGAGAACTGACATGCGAATCCAGGGTGAGAGCTGGGTCAAAGGTCACACCAAGATTCCTGACAGAGAGTTTGGTGTGCGAAGCAAGCTGACCAAGAGAGTCTCTGACTTTGGGAACCAGCAACAGCTGCAGCGTTGCGTAAAAGTGTTCAATAGTTAAGCCAAAACATCCCCTTTATGGATGCTGCATGCTTTAGTATTTGCATAGAAGGCGGAGCTTAAAATTTACAATGCAGCCAGCCACTAGGGGGCGCTTGTGTCAGCTTCTAGTTATAAGTTGACAGCATGAATAAAAACTAAAGTTCAGTAACTGGAATGTACAAAAGCTCCTCCTCCTCGTAACTTCGGATAAGAAATGTTTGCAGAAATCATAAATAGGATGTTTTACTACTACAGTAAATATAGAAAGTACACATAAAGCCGATCATTTTAGAATAAATTAAACCCCAAATTTCTGTCTGCAGTGAACTCAACAGTGTCCATACAGCTTGCTTTGAATCCACATGATTCATGGGCAGGTGAGCTTTGAGGACACGCCAGGATTTTGTTACAGCTTGAATTAGCATACCTGTTGAAAGGTGACTCAGAGGGAGGAGTCTGAGGAGGAGGCTGTGTGATAGAGGAAGAGTCAAGAAAAGAGGAGGGGACGAGGGAGAAACAAGCTGGGTGTGGTAAGATGCCTTAAGCACATTCCTCGGAGCAGCCGCACCCTGCATTTCAGCGTCTTTCTACCTGCTGGTGTTTGTTATCACAACTCATTCATGTATGAAGACACCTTTTTTTTACCAACATGTGGCTCTTCCTCCCAGCTGTAAGCTCTTACTCCTCTCATTTTTCCACATTTGACTGAGTAAACATGATTTTTGCAGTTTTGTGTGTAACAGATTAGATGTTTGAGCAGGAGGCACACCCTCATGGCTATCAAATACCTATCAGACAAGGTGTGTCCTGTGTGGTGAACATGTTTCAGGTCAAAGGACGGCCCATATAAATGGAGGTTTATCTCTATTACACTATGTGCTGATGTCATTACTGCTATTTGAGTGAGAGCGAGCGTTCGGCAGCTTGAAGGTGGAAAAGTTTTTTCGTAAAAAGGGAGCGTGAGGAGAAAGAAAAATCAGCCAAATCAGCTATTAATGGTGGAATTCTGTGTATTTGTGCAGCTACGCGCTGCTGCTGCTGATCGGCCTTCTGGTCAGATGTGAGGAAGAAAAGCAGGAATTTACAGCCTGCAGCAGTGAGACGTTTTAAGGGAGACTTGTTTAGACATTAGAGGAACTGAGTTAAAAGTCAGGTGACTCAACAAAACAAGTCTCTTAAAGAAAAGAGATTTAAACGCAAAGGTTTTCCCTAAAAGCTAAATAAACACAAAGAAATTACAGTTTATTCAAATATATTTTACTAAGATCATTTGACTAAATAGATTAACTGAAAATGGGTCAAAAATGCTTCAGATTCTTATATGACAAGGAAATATTGTTCTTTAGTATTTAATAACATTAATAGATTCAAATGAATACTAAAAAATAGGATCATTTCGGCCAAATAATGCAAAAAAATGCAGGAAATCACTACAAACTAATATAATACTAAATTTACTATAAATAGGAGGAAACTACCATGTTTTCTTTAATGATCAACTTCACTGAGAAACCATTTTTACGTATTATTTTTTAAAATATCGGCCACTCTGATTTTTTCATGCAGGCTGAACATGAAAATAGTCTCCTACACCTATCTCCTGCATTAGCTTCTGATAGAAAATAGACGGTGAAACTCTAGGATTAGAAAATCCTGACAGATCTATGTCACACTGTCACTTAACATTCATGGACTCACCCATCTTAACTCTTGACGGGGAAGGCTGTTGTTGGTTTAGCGTCCAGGAAATAGCAGAGAATGTCTCGGCTAGTAGAAGCTAACCATTAGCATTAGCAACGCCACCACTCAGAACTCCTCAAGGCTTGTGTTATTTGTGGAGATAAAACATCAACGTTGCAGAGCAAACAGAATCAGTGGTAGAGTCGTGTTGCTGTTAGCCAATCAGAGGAGAGATGTCTGAATATCAGGAAATAAGACTCCAAATCATGTCATCTGAAGCTCAACTCTGACCTGGCTCACTTCTTAGTTCCTGCAACAGGCGCACCAGTGATTCTTTTCCCCAGAGTATGACTTAAAAGGCATTCATTCCTACCAGAGACCACTGCAAATGTATTAAAAATATGAGTGAAGTTGATCTTTAATCAACAGTTTAACCCTTTAAGAATCTGGTAATGTTCAGCTATGGAAGCATGCATTCACCTTAAAATAAACAAATGAAATGAAAGAATACAATCACAGAATGATGTATGAATTCATTACCACCATCCAGATCAAGTCTTTTATAACTTAAAAATGACTTAAATCCTTAATTAGATGAAGCATTAAGTCTAGTGACATTTTAAAGGGGCCATATAATGAAGTTTTCATAGGTTATAATAGTTCTATACAAAAACATGTTTATGAAGTTCTTTGTATAAAATCCCTCTCAAATAAAACAATTTCAACAGTTTTATTCTTGACATTTTCAGTCCCTTCCAGAATGAGCCATTTCAGGGCTCTGTCACTTTAAGAAAACAAGCTGGAGCTGGCCACGCCCCCTCCTCCCCAATCAGGGCACTATAGGCTGAGAAGCTCCGATATCTGGGAGGGGCTCGGAATAGAATCGCTGCTCCTCCAGCAGCGCTCTCTCTTGCATGTGAGGGGTGGTTCTATTCTGATTTATCCATTAGTGACATCACAAAAGGGGACTTTTGAAACGGCTTGAAAGCAAGTAATTTCTAAAACCAAACACTGACAGAAAATGGATGATGGAATTTTTTTTCAAATTTGGAGTATTTATAGAGGCAGTAGAGACCCACATGGCAGCGCAAGAAGATGCAAAAGGTGAATTTTGAATAATTTGTCCCCTTTAAATCTAATACCCTTACAGGTTTTTTTTAGCAATTGTAATAAACAAATACACAAAAAGAAACAAGCATATGACTTCCTTGATGGAGCCCAACTGGTTTTCTTCACAAACATTTAGTGGAAGAAGTGATGCAACGTAGCTGTTAGCATAACCTGTGTCCTTGCTTCTTTTTTTACAAGCATTTCGCAGGAATCCATTTTTAAACGAGTTAAAGGAACAATAAGGGTTCTTTTACAAAAAAATGTCATAAAAGGAGTCAAGTTCCTAACTTTTTGTTCCTTATGTCAAACTAAACACTGTAAAGCTGTGGTGAACTTATTACCAGCTGGCTGTCAAGCAGCTACCTTTGGAAATAGTTTAAATATGACCTTAAGTTGACTTTTCAAGTCATTTAAGGTCTTTTTTCTTGACTTTAACTGCTTCCTATTGTCTAGTCTTTATGCCCAACCATCCACAAAGGATTATGTTGATTATTTTTGTTATTAATTCACTCAAAATACATCTGAGGAATGAAAAAGTTTTTATCACGGTCCTCCTGGGTTAATGTGTAATTTTGTTGACATTTTGGGGTGAAAACTGTAAGAAGACTCTCTGATGTAAAGAGGAATCTTATGGTGTTCTGAATCTAATCGTGAAAAAGTCAAACTCGTTTTCTGTGAGGTACTGAGAAGGTCAAGAGGGAGGTACAACACTGAGTCATGCACCCATCTGTAAACAAAGGCTCGGTCTTGGGTTCTGGCAAGATTTCACCTCCCGCTGTTGGACATTTAGCCAATTTTCATGGAAATTTGAATTCAGACACGAACAATCAGATCTCAATCCTCTGGAAAGTGACACTGACTACAAACACCCTGGCACTAGTGCAGCAAAAGCCCTCATGAATAGAAGGAAACATGCACAAAGGGACACTGTCCGGGTCTGGCCTCCCCAGAGCCCAAAGCTCCACTTATGTTACTGAAGTCTAGTCAGAAAAGACAGTAAATGTCCAGACAGGAGCTCCGTTCAGTCAAAAAGCAAGAATTCTTCCTGGAGGACACCAAAAGGTAAAGGTGTGACCATTATTAGATTTGTACAAACTTTCTTTTGGCTTTAAATGTTATTTTATTTTACCAGGAAATACCATTAGGATGTAAAATCTTAATTTTGGTGTTTTTCTGTTACTTATGCACACATTTATATAGTTAGTTGCTATTTTTTCCACTTTTACAGAAATAAAAATAAAGATTAATCTCTATTCTTTTGCACATCTAAGTGGAAACAACTTTTATATTTAATCATGTATTCGTGTTTGGATGCTGGTTTGAACGGTTCTGCAGCCACAGACAACAAAAACTATAATTCCAGGACTTATAATTTTCCATTGGTACTTTTTGAAATGCAGCAGCAGGAGAAAACTTCCAATGGTGTTCGTCCCAGTCGCTCTGGGAGGAGTCTCGCCGGTGGGAAAGCCCTTCCTGTCAGGACTCTGCTCCTTCCTTATTGACGGAGCCCAAACTGCTGCGAGTTTCCAGCGACGGATCCGGAGGATCTCACACCGCCGAGCGCAGCTCTCAGTCCGGGTACGGAGGTCGCGTCGGCCCGCTGCGGAGAGGGGAGGAGCGGGGGTGTTGCACGCCGGATAGGGGGGGCTGACTTTGTCCGATCTGAGGAATGTGACGCACGGACTAGAAGGAGACCTGTAGGTCGGTGGTTTCACCGCGGAGAGGTGAAAGACAAACGAGGGGAGAAGTAGTGCTGCAAAGGTACGAATGGAAAATAAATCATCAGTGCGTCATGACGCGACTTTGCTGCGTTCTTAACTGTTTTTATTCTTATAACTGTGTCCTCAAGATGTTATTTCATCCCTTTCTAATCTCTCTTTAACTCAGAATAGAACTAAAAATTGTGGCCTTCTATCCTCACCTTCCTGCAGGATTAAGTCATCCATTGCAAAACCTGAACAGTTATTACAGCTCCACGTTGGCTGTTATCAGTGATCTATAAAGCCTCATTCCAGTCAAGGAGGAAAACAGCGACTGATTCTGAGAAAAATCATATTAGAGAAGAAGAAAGGGTAGAGACGTTTTGGAAAGCTTGTCTCCTGTCATGTTTGAACAATGCTCATTGTGAAGGGCTTACTTCCAGCCTTTTGATCGTAAAGCCTCGTCTGTCGAGCAAGGAAGACTGGTTTGCAGGCTTGGATAACACCTTAATTGCACACACACCACTTCTGTTTCACGGCCCTTATTCTTGATGTTCACAGTGAGTCACCAGGTTAAGAATAGTTCCCACATGTGGTTTTAATTTGTGGAAAACAAAGTTAGAAGTGCCAGCTTTTTGTGGCATCTGCACTAACCATTCATTGGTTTGCAGAAGTCTTAAAAAGTTTGAGCATTAGTGTGTTTTAGGAAAAGCAATACTGGGATATTTTTCCGCTTTAACGGCATTTGAGTTTCCAATGGAAGCTGACCGCAGGCCCAGAAGGCAGTTGGAACAGATGACGGGTCGGTGGAGCTCAGTGGACCTGTTTTTCTAGCCACAGAAAGGGGGAGGATGTGAGCCGCCACCTCCAGAACGACATCGTCTGTCCCTGAGCCGTCTTTTGTGTGTCATTCAGCAGCAGCGAGGCTCACAGTATGGACTTATCTCAGTTTGTGTACATTAACCTGACAACGACGGACTGTAAAAATGTCCTGACAGGACCGTCAGGACTTTACAGGCTGATCCCTCCAAACCTGTTCTTGCTCCTTTCACACAGAATTATCATGCAGAGAGAGAAAAAGGAATGCCGGATCAATCATGGTGTTTGTTTAGCGAGGTGTGTTCAGATGTGTGTTACAGCAGGAAGAGAATGATCGTTCTCGATGGCTTTGTGTCTCCTCCGGCTGTCTGTCCTCCTTGCTCGTTCACTTTTCTTTCTGTCGTTTCGTGCCAGCGTTCAGGAAGGAATGCTGAAAACGAGCCAGTGACACACTCACAACAGCGTGCACGCTTGAATATCATCGGCCTCGTGAAGCTGCTGTGGAGCTGGTTTAGAGTTTCACTCAGGTTTCTGTTGGTGCTAGGTTTAGGTTAGCTCCTCCTGGTGTGAGTAGGCTTTACAGCAACACGGAGATCCTGATCATCACTTTCTGTAGTTTGATGGTTGCTATAACAACAAACAAAGCCTCAGTGTTTGTTTGGATATGCTACCTGTCAGCAAGGTGAGGTGTAGGAAAATCTGTCATGTTGGAGAAGAAAGCACCGTGCGTTGACTCAAAACCGACGTTGGTGGGAAATATTATATTAAAGAACATTATGTTGTGTTGCCTAACACCGTTTACGTAATCATCCAAGCACATCTCTCAGTTTGTGGTTTTCAGCAGTTCATCTTTAAACCACGTGGAATATTTTTCTAATACAAAAGAACCCACTGTGGGAACCGAGCAGGACCGATGAGCGTGTAAAAACAACAAAGGCCTAATTTCGGTGGCTCAAAACCAGAGCAGAGACAGGATGTCGGCCATTCTCGTATACGGATGAATCACCACACGGCAAGTATATTCCCCTCTGGTGCTGCCGGACCGGGCTGCTCGATGACTCACAGGTTCGAAGCGGGTTCTCCCACTGATTACAGGTTAGGACTTCTGCCCCTTTGCTATTGCTACCAATAAGCTGTGTACACAGAGCACATGGCATACCTTTACAGCAGGTTCAGCCTTTACAGAAAACCCCACCCGCCCCTATGCCAAACCCACACATCCTGTGCAATTAATCAGACCTAATCAGTTCCTGTGATTGAATGTTCTCATGGACGTTTATTCACACCGTCGTGCTTCCTGTTGTGACCTAGTCCAAACAAAAAGGAGCTCAGGTAAATTTCCTGAGATGTAGTTTAGATTCAAAACGTCGATATGGTCACCCTGGTTGGAATCAAGCCTGAAATCTATCCATCCACATCAAAGGTGTTAGTTTTTGACCATTTTGAAGCGTGTTTCCGTGTAATAATAGCAGTAAAGTTGTAAATAGCTTCTGTTTGACTCAAAATTCCCACATAATTATGTCACAGTTCAAAGAAAGTTCCAAAGTGCTGTTGTAGGTTTCGGCAGACTCACTGAAACAAACTCAAATAGTAGAAAGACTTTTCTCGACCAGGTCTAAGCGTGAGTTACCGGCATGACGAGTTCACTGAAAGGACGTGTCTGTACACCTCCTCATGCCTTTCCCACCTCTCCCTCGTTTCTCCCATGTGACTTCTAGCTTCAGGTTAATGATTAGCATTATTAAAAGACAATTAATAGCCAAAGAAGCACACTTGTTGACAGCTTTTATCCCTTTAATCTTTTTAAATTGAAAACTAGACAGACACGTCAAAAGTGAGATTCTGATTTTAATTATAAGGGAAATGTGAAAACTCAAAGAAAATTCCATATTTGTGCAGAATCTCTGTAGTTATCAGACAAAAAGCTGGTTTGTTTATGTCATAATGGACTCCTGAGTCCATGTGCTAAATTTAAATGCGATTACTGAGATCTGATCTCACTTCCTGTTTGTTCTAAACACAACCTTTAGGGCAGATCCAACTATTAAAAACAAAACATTCACATGAATGTGAATATTTCTCTGCTGCTGTGGGGTAAAACACTTTAGTCTGTCCGCTCAGATAATCTCAGCACAGATCAATTCAATGCTCTGGCTTTGACTCACCAACAACGGCTGCTTTGTTTAGGTGGTTATAGGTAACTTGTCTGAGTGTAACACAAAGGCTTCTTTCTTTCGCCACCCAAAGGGATATTTAATTGAATTATTGTTTGACATTAATGGGGGAGTGGTGTGTTTTTATAGTAACTGACAAAAGGAAGAAGGTTTAAACACAGGAAACCAGCTGCTTTTGTTTAACTTGATGCTTTTCTTCTCACTCTTTAGGGGCCCAAACTGAAATATGTGAATCACTTAAAGAACAGTTGTCACTTAAACATACTTTTCTTTTCTGCAAAGGCTCAAATTCCCTGAATCCCTCATCCTTGACGTTTGATCAGACCCACTTTAACGATGGCCCGTCGATCACAGAGTTCATCGATAGGAGACAATCCTCTGGACCCAAACTATCTGCCTCCGCACTACCGTGAGGGGTATCGTTTGGCTATTGATGACCTAATAGAAAAGGACATTGAGGTAATCATTTTTGTCACAATTTTCTATGTAACTGACATATTTTTTAAAAATGTGCTAAATTTCTGTGTTTACTTTTGCAACAGGGCTACAATGAGTTCATCCAGAAGGAGGGTATTGTAAATTTCCTCGCCCAAACGGAAATCGAACACATCAAGTCCACGCTTCAGGTACCCAACGTGACCTCGAACCTCCCAGAGTTGACGTACTATGAGGGAGGTCAAGAGACTGATGGGTCCTCCGGCACCTACTGGCCGATGGAGTCCGACACGGCGGCACCGGGACTAGATCTGGGATGGCCGCAGTTCACCTATGCTGGTCCCACAGAGGTCACCACGCTAGTCAACCCCTCTGAACCTGACGTTCCAAGCATTAAGGAGCAGGCACGGAGACTCATCAAGAATGCACGACAAGTATGTATAAGGGGCCGCTGGGGAGGCAGAAAATGTGCGGATTAGGACATTTTACATGTCTGAATACTTCCCCGTCTAGTCTGTAAAAAACTCTCTCTGAAAAACAGGTTAGATAAAGGAGCTGTCAGTGAAGTTGTGTTTACTTTAACTTGCGCTGGGCTTTATTACTGTTAGTTCAATCTCAAAATTTGTCTGCCTCTGCCAACTTTGCAACCACGCCCTTTTTAGCAGAATTTTCAACTGGCTGTCCCCTTAACATAATTAAAAAATTTGAATAACAGAAGCATAGAAAACAAATGTGACAAGCAGTCAAACCTGTTGGTCTGATGGATCCTGACTTTATTTGTTCTACGTTTCTGTTTGAGGGTTTACAGGACTGGTCTGTGTCTTACAGGCGTTACCTTTTAGACAGTCGGACAACTCAACAAGCAGCTTCAAAATTAATCATTAATCTTTGAATACTATCTTTGTAATGTAAATTTAGTAGATTACCCCATATTTTATCAGTGATTCACTGAGTGTAGTCAAATGTGCATTTTGTCTCAGTTATTCAGTTGAGTAATGCTGTTGTACCATATTATGTTGAACAAAACTGTGTTTCTTGTGTTTGTGCTTCATATCCAGGTTATTGCAATTGCGATGGACATATTTACAGACGTTGACATTTTTTCGGACCTTTTGGACGCAGCGGCACGCCAAGTTGCAGTCTACATTTTACTGGATGAGCAGGACGTTCATCACTTTGTCTCTATGGTCAACGGCTGCAAAGTCAACTTGGACTTGATTCAAGTGAGTTTTGTGCAACATTCCCTCCATTTTCTACATTGATTTTAAGAGCTTTTAAATCAACTAACAGCAATAAACAGCAAATAACAGCAATAAAATGTTTGTTTTTAGATGATGCGCGTCAGAACCGTTGGGGGGACAATATATTATTCTCGGACAGGGAAATCCTTTAAAGGACAGATGAAAAATCGATTCATGTTGACCGACTGTAGGGCTGCGCTCAGCGGGAACTACAGGTATGCTGATGTCACTTATTAAGATGTTAATATTGTAAAAATTATTTATTTGTTTCAATTTTACTTTTAAATTTTCCCCTAGTTTCATGTGGTCCTATGAAAAGATCCATCGCTGCATGGTGCATCTCTTCCTGGGGGAGCTGGTTAACTCCTTTGATGAGGAGTTTCGTATTCTCTACGCCCAGTCAGAGCCTCTGGTCATCAACCAGTTCAGCGTACCACTTGCTATTTCAGACCACACCACCAGCAGTTATTTACACACCCAGATTGGTTTGAAGAGGACACAGTCTCTGCGTAATCCTGTCGGTTACAGGCAGCAGCCCGAGATTCCCCCAGCCTTCCCCTATGGGGACGCAGACCGCAACCCTTTTAGGAGGAACGATCCGTTTCGTCACACGCTTGAACCTAGCGCAGGAATTACAATTGGGAAATATTCTCAGCAACAGTTTCGTCTGCAGCAGTCTTACTTAGATCAGGGGAAGTCCATAGTGTCCAGGCAGATTGACATGAGTGCAAGTGCCTTTCAGAGGCACAGCTATGCAGAAGGAACGCAGGAAACCTACTCCTCTTCCAGACAATTCATGAAGAACAGAGTCATGAACAATCTGGATGAGACGGATTTCCATAGGTATGTAATGTCTCATCCTAGCCATCTTATGTACCACACTGTTATTACATATCTATACATGTCCTGATATATAACTGTTATATGAATGATGCAACTAAGAAATGCTTTTTTTTTTTTTACAGGGAGCAGTTTCCAGGCAGCTATCACTACAGTGAAGGGCCTGGACCAGGTTCTGGCCATGGACACTATGACAGACTTCGAGCCTATCCTTCACACCTCTCCCTCGACCAGTATTCAGACTCAAGCTATCGCTCAGATCTGGAACCTCCACTTGGAAACAAAGACTACTTTTCATCTGATGATCTGAAAGGACCCGAAGGGCTTCATGGTCCTCCACTAGCTGGGAGGTACGAAGGAGGAACCTCCAATAGGAGGCCAACCATCGGTCACGCATATGCTTGTCAGAGCTCCCCGACTCAGCTGCACCCACCAGAGAAAAAATCATTATACAAACATTCTGATCAAGACCACGACCAAGATCCAAATGTAAAGGAAGGCATGAGGAACTGGAGGATCAGCTCGTATCTTAATAATTATGATGGTGGTGGAGAAGAGGGTTTGCCTGAACCAATTGGACCTGACACGTTTGATGATCCTCCAACTATTGAGCAACCAACTGCACCTGAAATTTCAACATCACGCTTTGGAATAAAGGAGCCACCAAACGTTTTCCCTAAGCCCAGACCAGACTTACTGACACCCCGCTTTGGAAAGCCCAAACCGATTGAGAGCGGCAATAAAGACTTTATTCCGTCAGCAGCAAGGGATGTGCTTTCTTCTCGCAGTGATTATAGGTCTTCTATTCTTGAGAAGGAAAAAGAGAGGGAGTCAGAGAGAGTTGCAGCAAGGGAGGCAGGAGAAGAGACAACAACCAAGGATGCTCAAGACAGCTTTCTGTCCAGACATGAATCAGTCCGATCACGTATTAACCCGCTCCTTCAACGTAGCTCTCGCCTGCGCTCCTCACTTATATTTGCATCTTCCAAGACGGAGATACACAGCGGCAGCTTAGGTCTAAAACCAGCAACAGAGGAAGATGAGCAGTTAGATTCTGTACAGACCTCCTCCATAGTGGCCCAGATTCTTGCAAAGAGGAGGTCTCTGTCTCGTGAGCCATTTGAATGGCGAAAAAAGTATGAGGAAAAGGAAAGGAAGGAGAAGGAGGAGGAAAAAGAGAAACAGCTGCAACAAGAGAAAAGGACTGCAGAGGTGAAAACTGAAATTAAGGAAAAGGGGGAAGCTCAAAACACAGACAAGGACGAAAAATCCCAGAGTGTTGAGAAACCTGAAGACCAGAAACCAGTGAACATAAGTGATGTAAGTTCTAGACTGCAGTATTTTAAAGATCTGGAATCCAAGAGAAAAGTCTCAAAAATGGACACAGACGTATCAGTAAAAGTCCCAGAGCCTCCTGAAAAGAAGCCAGACCTTTCAGAGAAACCTCCTCTCAACCCTTCAGCTACTCCAAGGTCCACAACTGTAACAGTCAGTTCAGCGGACAGTGAACCAAAGAAACCAGACATCGCTGCAAAACTGGCAGAACTCAATCGCAGACCATCACTAAGTTCACCAAAAGTCTCAATACTCTCTCCCAGGCCTTTTGTGAGTTCTCAGAAGTCTTCAGAGACATCACAATCTCAAAAAGAGGAAACCATGTCAGAAGGTCCAAAGAAAGAACTACCTAAGTTACTAAAGCCTCTGTCCTCACCTAAGATTTTCAAGAAAGATGCGTTTAAATTGAAGGGACTGAACCGTATCTCTTGTGGCGAGGAGATTCTAACCACAGATGCAACAGACGCAGAAAAGAGTGAGCTGAAAAGGAGCCGCACTCGTAGTTCTTCCACTCTGTCACATGAAGACTCTAAGGAAGGACTGCTTAAGCGTATGGGATCCAGTACATCCATTAACACAATTGGTGAAGGGAAAGGTGATGGCAAGACCCTTGAGTTTCTGAAGAAACAGACTCAGAGGTTAAAAGGGTTCCTGGGGCCAAAGGATAAAGACAAGAAAGCCTCAGGAGAAGAGAGGAACATGACCACGGTCATGGAGGTAACTGCTAATTTAAGCAAAAATCAGAGCTCACAAGCTAAAGAAACGGTGCCCGTTACAGCCAATCAACCCGCAACCAATCATAAGACTTCAACGGGAACATCGGGCTCATCTCGGTACCAGTCCCCAGGAAGCTCCGTGTTGTTCAGCAGCAACCTACGAGATGACACCAAGGTCATTCTGGAGCAAATCTCCGCCAACAGCCAGAAAAACCGTCAGGAGCGAGAAGAAACGGGAGGGGACAAAGGTGATGCTACCGCAGAGAAAGGACTGGAGACATCCAACCCTGTGAAAAAGAGTCGCTTTCTACGAACGCCGGGCAACAGCCAAGAGAGGGAGGGCTTACTGAAGAGGATAGAGAGTCTGAGGAAGGAGAAGAAGGTCTACAGCCGCTTTGAGGTAGTTGACGTTAACAGCATTGATGGAAAAAATATTTAAGTAAAGCAGACAAGCTCATGTCAAATCAAAATAATTTTGGGAGTGAAAATTAGATTTGATCAGAGAAAATCAGTTTGTCTTTTCATAAAATGTTATTCAAGTTGATTAATTAGTTTATTTACTCCGAAAATGGAAATTTTAAAAAGCAAATATGTTTGTGTAGAGTTTAAAAAATGTTTATACAGTTAAATCCGTAATGTTAAAAATACAAAATGCAATATGATGGTGGTGTCCAAATTATTTTAAAATACTGTAAAGAATTAGAAAAAGCCAGCACACATGGGGAGATGGAGAAAAAATGGTGGATGTACTTGATTTCACTGTTATCCCTGTTGCTCTGTTAACAGATGGGGAATAGCCTGGGATAACAAACGACGGAGGAGCGACCTTTTATTTGGAAACTATTTATGCAAGATGATCAAAAACGCCTATTGCCAACTTGTGCCAACAACACTGAAACACTCCAAAAAAGTACCTCTGCCCAACACTGCGGCCTGTTCTGGATTTTTACAAAGAAGTAATAAAACTTGAAGAGACTTTAAAGAAAATGCTGAAAACAAACTAAAGTCATTGAGTTTGGAATGTGCTTTTATGCCAAGACCTGGTACTACTTTGCCTTATATGGTGACTGAGAGGCAAAAGGGACTACTTGCACACCGGCTTCGTGGGCTGATGTTTCACCAAACACAAGAAAGGTTGGGTGATTCACCTAAAACTGAGCTTGTATGAACGTGAGTGTGGGACTTGGAGAAGACAGACTGCACATGTTGCACTCGAGGGAAAGAAAACAGATACATGCCAGTCCAAAAATAAAATTAAAGCATGGCAGTATTAGCAAGTGTACCAGAGATGTCATTTTTTGGAAATGTATGTGTGGCTGGGAGTGGTTTCTTAACAGAATGGGAGAAAGTGTCCTTGTGGTTTCACCAATGTGCCAACAGCTTGTCAAGGCCGCAGCTAGAAAATAATCCCAGAAGAAGAAAATAGGGTCCAAGAGGTGATAAAGAGGAAGTGTTTTCTAAAAGCTAACATTGAGGTTGTAGTGAACCTTACCCTTCAGGAGAGTGTGATGTATCTTTTGATCAAGGTGTGGACTCAATGTTCAGAGTTAAAGATGTCAAAAATACTCATTCAGGGAGGAGCGCTCCAAGTCAGAGGTCATGTGTTTGTGCTAGCCTTTGTTTTTAATAAAATATAAATAAAAATGTAAATGATCTACAGCTGCCTTGAGTCACTGGAATATACATTTTCACTAGGCTGTTTCTGTCTTTTCTAAATTTCAAACAAGGCCATTACCTGTGAGGGAAAGGTTGGGTGTACGCTGTTCTGGAGCAGAGCCATGTTTCCTTACGTAACTCACTTCACTTTAAAGGCCTACGCCCTAAGCAGGACTCTACTCTTTTGTTGGCCTGTAAGCACAATTAAAACTTAGTTATATGCTCGCCAGCTTGACTGGGCATGGAGTTATTTTGTGTGTTCTTGTAGAGTAAATCTGAAGACTGGATTTATTGCTAGGGAACAACAGAAAGTTTACACTGTCTTCTATACAAGGGCTTTATTGTGTGTATTTATAGAAAATGAGGCTTTTTCATATTTTATGTGATGAATTAGATCACGATCACCTTTAATCCACTCTAAAAGGGATTTAATGGTGTTTCTAAATCAGACGGTAATGCTGGAAAAATTCTATTGGCATTGATTAGGAGAAATCAGTTGCACAGGGTTTTTTTAAACTTAAAGAGTATTATATTGTGTTTTGAAATACTGCAAAAAAAGGTTTTGTTATTAAAAACGTTTAAAATGATCTTGATTGTGGCTGTGTCTGTATGAGCGGGTGTTTCAGTCAACTGTGAGAAAAGTGTTGTAGATTAAAGGCTTTTTAATGATTTTTTGAACAGTAACAATGTCATAAAGGGAGAATAATGGTGGATTTCACCAGTCACACAGTATGAATACTTCAAATCAACCACAGGAATTCTTGCAGCTAGATTGATAATAAATGCATTTTTGCAGAACATTCAATGTAACATTAAATAAAAACAACTGAACAGAGCTCATCAGCTCATATCTGATGCTATTAAGGAACTGTTTGAGAACTAGGATTTGTTAAACCATCAGCCTCTTATTATTCTGACAGAAAATGGAACAAAGCTTCACGTTTAGGATAAAGTAGAACATTTTTATCTTTAAATGTAGAACTGAGCCTGTGCTTCCTCCTTCATCTACTTTTGTTTCTTCATCTTCTCCAGCTCCTCATCAAGTTTGCACAGCTGAGCCAACTTTAACTGCTCTATCGGAACCACAGGATGAATAAAATATTGCGTGTTTGTACACATTTGCCTATAGATGATCACAAGGATATAAATAACCAGAGGATACTTACCGGTTTCCAGCAGTTGAGCTTTTGTGTTTTCAGCTATCTCCAGCTCATATGGAAGCCTCTCTGGATTCTAGTCATTTAAACAAGCCCCATTATTTAATATGTTTAAAAAAATTAACTAAAACTAAATGCATATGAATCAACAGCCTTACAAAGACAGAGTGGAGTTGCTTGTATTGCTCCATCAGCAGCTGAAGTTGGTTTTCAAATTTCATCCTGCAGAAACAGAGTTCTCATTTGTAAACTGATTTAACACTTTTTTTGTTTTTGTTGCCGTGATATCATAAACAGGTACCGCAGCTTCCTGTGTTTAAGCCTGACTTCCTGGATTTCACATCTGTACTGCTCCAGCCGTTCCATGCTCGCCTTGTTCTGCTTCAGCTGTCTGGAAAAACACACTTTTATCATTCTGCACAAGATGCAAACACACACATTATATTTATGTGTCAGGTTCATTTAGATGCATCCAGAGCATCATTTAACCAACATAATAATTGTGTTAAGCCCATACTTTGGAAGATAGCTGAACCTAATATAAGCAATAAGAAATTGTGGCGGTGGAAACTTTTTTAGTGATTTTTTGATCCAAACCTGCAAAATTTACCTCTGAATGTTTGGAAACCAATTCATAAAATGAAAGCTGGTGGGGGAAAAGGCAAATTTGGTTTAACTAGCAGCTTAATTAGCTAAGATGAGATGCTAGGTCAAATCCGGACAGGTCCCAAAAAGGGTCAACAACAGAGACACACCAGTATGCAAAAATACTCATTCTTATTTAAAAGCTTTAACACCTGGAGGAAACCCCGTCAGGCACAGGAAAGCAGGACTAGAACATTAACAACCACGCCAGCTTTCATGAAACAAGTCCTTCCAACCCTCTGGTGTTTATGGACACAGAAACTGATGGATGGCGGGACATTCTTCAGCATTTTGCTATCAGATTAGTGAGAAGAAAGTGAGCAATAAAAGAAGTCTGACTCGCTTTGTCCCACAGCAGAATAATGACTCCAAAAGATGAAAGGATGAGTCAGTTTCACAAACCCCCACTGAGCTGGTTTAGATACTCAACACAGCAATAAAGGCAAAGCAAGATGTGTGTGGAAACTTTAAACACAGAGTCAAATTTCCTGGTCATTGTTAAATTTCTGCTCCGAGCGCATTATTAATGAATCTATTTCTACTTAAATAGGGTTTAGGAGCCTCTAAAAGTATCTTAAATAACTAAAAATGTCAGAACATATAGAGAATAAAGTAAAAATTATGAATCATTTTACATAGCCAACATAATACAATAAAGTTTTGCCACTGACCATTTATCAGTTTTTATTGTAAGTTACTGCCATCTAGTGTTATGAACCACTATCAAGCATGCTTAGAGTCATCTGATTTTAATCACTGAGTGATTACATGCTGAACATGCAATTCAACCATCAGGTTTGTTGGAGAAGGGAAACAACTAAAACATGCTGGATAAGGGCCCTGCTCTAGGGAGACGTGTAACATGCTTTACCTGCAGCACTCCTGCTCAGATTCTTCACACTGCAGCTCCAGCTTCATGAGCAGCTCTGAAAAATCCCCAAATATTAAAAAAATAAAAATAGTTGAAGGAAAATGTTTACACACCAAACCCCGACCATACGCAACATCATTATAACACAAATATGGGCACCTCTTTTTTCTTTAGCGAGTCCTTCCAGTTCATAAGCTTTAGTATTCACTGCAGAAAAATGAAGCATAGGAAAGCTTTATTATGAGATGTGAATATCATGAGCAGGGCTCTGATATCTGAGCTCTAAATATTAATAGTCTCACGAGTTTCCAGTTCCTTCAGCTGCACTTCTTTGGTAGATTTGAGTTCTTCATATTCTTTCTTTAGGACCACTTGACCTTAAAAGAATTGCATTAAGGACAAATAATAAACCCCACACACATTGAATTACTCTTTTATGTTAAATCAGGCATAAAGACAACCAATTTTATGTTATTCATAATTATATTTTACAGCTGGCAGATCAGAATGGGTCTTGATGGGTGTTGCTGTTCCCACCAAGCCAGAGACATTAATCACATCTCATTTAGCTCCATTCATCATTTTCTGCAACTCCACGGATGGAGTAACAGGTAAGGATGTACCTTACTGTAGATGGCGCTCGATTTCTCAGAATACCACTATAACCAGTACCCCCAGCCGTCTGACTTACGGTTTTAACTTGAGCTCAATATTGGAATTTTAGAATGTGTACATTGATATTCTTGTCAAATAATAGTGCCTGAAATACCGAAATCGTGCTAGTTGTGCATTTTATTTCTTTTAAACTCACAAGGAAGTGACTTTATTTGTATGTCGTCACTGCGGAGTGCGTTCTTATTGGTTCGCACATTAACGATAACTTTATAGCGGAATTAAACATCGAAAGTTCATGTTTTCTGCTTATATGTTTTTGTTTAGGCCCTCGCAATTTTCCCACACCTTTAAAGTCGTTTATTTTCACTGTTTTAACGATAGCGGAGGTTTAAACAAGAAAGCAGAATCGCTAGCGGAAGTGGAAGTCGAGCTTTACAAAGAGTAACGAAAAGGGTCAAGATGACTCACCTCCTTAGCTGAAACTGTTCGCCGAGCAGACAATTCGCGATTAAAAGACAACAATCCTTGCTTAATTATTTTATTTATTCTTTTATCCTAATTAGTACACTATGGTGCGGAAATAACCCACATACCTTGAATGTATCCGTTTGTACCATTTCCGTACATTTGTTTAAGCACTCGAACACGACAGCGGAAGTACGAGACAGGGAGTTCGATAGCTGTATTTATAACCAGTGATTAATTTAGGTAAATTAGATAAAAATCTAGTTTGTTATCATTATGAGATGTTGACTTGTAAACTTGTAAACGAAACTGTGGATTGCTTCCCTGATTTGTATAGAAATTTGTAAAAGCATTTGTTTATTCGACAGAAGCATAAACACAGAAAAAAGTTTTTCAGTGACCTCTTGGTGTTAACGCAAAGTTAAAAATACATTTTAAACATAAAATATAAATAAAACAAATACCTCGTTGCAGCTTTCTAACCATTTCCGTCATCTGCGCTACGTTGGGCGGGTGTAGCAGATCACCTGCTCAAAACAGTGGAAGAAAATATTAAGATTTTTTTAAAAATGATTTTATGCTTTGTTACCTTCTTTCAGCGATGTCAGGTTCATCAGTTCCTCAATGCTGTCTCCTGTTATTTACATGAAAATAAATAATAAATAAAATTTCAAATTTTTTGTTGCCTTTGAGTTGCGGATGAGTTTAGTCACTGGCTAATTTAACAGATGTATCATTGAGTCGTAAGCTAACAAAGATTAGCTAAATATACCGTTTAAGCTAATTTTATGACGCATTAAAATGAAACAAAGTGACTCAAAAAGATTTTGAGCATTTACACACTAATTTTTGCTCGTTAAAAGCAACTATTTGTTTAATTATCCAGACTTATTTAAAGTGTTGACCGTCATACCGCTTGCCTCTTCCATAATTGCGCCCAAACTTTAAAAAGTCTTCACGGAAAGTGGCTCGTGCCATAATTATCATAGACGCGTCATCAAACACCGGGGGCTCCGGGTGGCTAAGCCCCCTGAAAGTCCCCCCATTCCTAACCCCAACACTGCCTTGGTGGTTTTATTACTCAATTTCTAAACAATTAATTTATCAAGTTTTATTAAATATTTACCAGACACTTACTATCTCATTATTATGAGATAGTATCTCATAATTATGACTTAGCTATCTCATAATTATGAGATAGCTAAGTCATAATTATGAGATACTAGTCATAATAATGAAATACTAAGTCATAATTATGAGATAGTATCTCATAATTATGACTCAGCTATCTCATAATTATGACTTAGCTATCTCATAATTATGAGATAGCTAAGTCATAATTATGAGATACTAGTCATAATAATGAGATACTAAGTCATAATTATGAGATAGGATCTCATTATTATGACTTAGCTAAGTCATAATTATGAGATATTTTTTTTTTATCTGAGTGGCGGGAATGGGCTTGCATACAAGACCTTTCAAAAAGAGACAAGTTATAATTTTTGAGGAATGTCTATGGAAGAAGATTAGGACCACTGGAAAAATAAGAAAGAAGAGTCAAAATTCTGACTTTTTTTAAAGTCAGATATCGTCTTTAACTCTTCCATAAATATTACTGAGAGATTTGCTGTCATTAAAAAAAGAAACAAACATTAATATTTTGTTTTTATTAGTAAGTTTTTAAAATCAAGAAAGAAAATATATGAAACTTTTGCAAAAGGACAGATTTTCTTTCAATGGGATGTTGATATTTGTGGAAAATGATGTAAAAAAACATAAATAGATCTCAAATTATTACTGGTACTTCTAGTGTCATTCTATTAATTAAATCAACGCAACTATTCCATGAAAAAACTTAAAAGCTGCATTTAAAAAATATATCAATATTTAATAACATTATTTAGTTTTAGCTTCACCAGAGGTTGCAGACCACTGACCTAGACAAGGGGTGTCCAAACCTTTCAAGACGATAGCCAAAATCATCAAGTTATTAGTAATTTCAGGTTAAAAAAAATTTGATTTTTGTATTCTAAAAAAAATGCTAAAATTATTTTATGGTTATTTTTTATTTTTACTCCTTAAAACTCATCCAAAGTAGGCATATTAGTAAAAATCTGAACACTTATTTCTCTGTGCATGTGCCCTAAGGAAGCCATAATTAAACCTGAAGCACAAAGCAACAAAGCCCATCACCTTTACATTGTACCCATTTTATTGAAAAGCAAACAGCTGTGAAGAGGAATACATTTCAACTTCAGTTTGATGCAAATATACAACGTGAAGACCTACGAAGTCCAACCTTAATTTATACACATCCAAACACTACAGAACCCTATGTACACTTACGTTAGCTGGATACAAACACAGTAGTTTAAAAGAAAGTTCTACCAGGGTTTACGAACCAAAAACAATAGCTTAACTGTGCATTGTTAGCACATGCAAATGACGATGGAGTCATGCAAGAGGTATAAATAACTAAAAACATGTAGAAATTGTGTTAGATACACCCTTCAACATTTATGTGTTTAAATGTGGAAATATTTTGGCCATTAGTTCATTTTGATTTCTTAATTTTTTATAGGTTAAATTTACAATGAGCATAAATAAATTAGACCATCTCAGGCATCATTCTGCAGCTGGATTATGTCCTTTAAATAAACTTTTATGTACAATAATCTCAAGCAGATCAGTTCACACAATCATAACAACCAGCTTTATATTTAAGTGATGAGCTGCAATGAGGAAATTAAAATTATTACTCCACAGCGACGACCACACAGGAGGAAAGTTAAAAGACGAGAGAGGGGTGAAAAGAGAAAACCATACCTGTGGTGTTACACCAATACTTCAGAACAAAAATATATTCTTTTGAAAACAATCCATAAGAATATACTGTTTATAAATATTCTTTCATGTTCAAATGAGTCAAAAACATCCAAGGTGGAGCACGTTTCCTCCAGCATGCCTTTAAGAGGTAGGAACAGGGGAGAAGGAAGTACTTGCGTCATAAACAGAGATACGTTTAATTATTATGTACAGCTGTGCCAAGCAAGTTTTTAGGTTTCCCTCTCATAGATCTACTGCATCTTCATTGGTGTTTCCAGTTTTGTCATGCAAGAACAGCTCACTCCAGCTGGCTGAAATGGAGAGCCAGACGTAAATAATAATAATAAAAAAAAGAGTATTTCTAACATCTTTCAGGCAAAGCTGGTTCTGGATCAGCAATAAGCATCATTTTCCCATCGCTCTTGCAGCAAGGCAGCGCGGAGCGTCGAACGCTCACAGCAGAGCATGTTCTGTTCTGAATGTGCCGAGCCGTACTGGTGGTTTAGACGTGTGTGTGATGTTGACACGATCATACGTGTTAGCAGAACCAGAGACAAGATGGTGCAAGCAGACTGGCTGCAGTCTGTCAGTGAGTAAATAAACACTGCTTCCTGTCTGTTGGATTTTATGGCATGCTGCATCTCCTCTACATTTCCTATCTGTTTAAAGAAAACAGATCTGTGTGTGTGTATGTGAGTGTGTATGTGTGTGTGTGAGGGACAGAAGGAACAAACGGGAGGAAGAAAGATGAGTTAGCAACTTTTCACAATAAAAGGGAGCCTTCTTTATTTCGCTGCTGTGTTCCTGAAGGGGCGGGCTCATTCGCGGGAGCGCCCCACGATGGCCAGGATGTAGAGGAAAATGTTGATGATGTCAGTGTAGAGGTTCAGGGCAGCGAAGATGTACTCCTCTGGACTCAGGGCCAGCTTCTTGTTGCCGAGGAGAAGCTGAGTGTCAACAGCCAAAAACTAAACAGAGGTAAAAGGAGGATTTTGTTATTTCCAGAATGTTTCAGAGTTGAAATTAAAAGACATTTTCTGTAAACTGATCTAATTTTCTCATGAACATGAGAATCAACGTTTCATTTAGATACGTGTGCTGAACTTACGCAGGTGAAGAGCAGGGCCCCTAGTGAGGCATAAAAGATGTGCAGGATCTTGTTGCGGATGAAGATGCAGAGGATCGAGAACAGCAGCAGCACGATGAGGCACACAAAAAGAACGCCCCGACAGGAAGTGAAGTCATACTTGCTCTGTGATTTAAAAAACAAAAATCTGTTTAGGAAATGGCTTTAATTCTGAAAACCTATGTGGAGAGTGTTTATGTGGAGTGACCTTATCAGGAAATTTACCCTATTGGTTCAGTTAAAGCTCCAGATTCAGAGAAACAATGTGTGTGTGTGTGTGTGTGTGTGTGTGTGTGTGTGTGAGCGAGTAGAGTTGTGCTGACCTGCAGAGAGAAGAGGACGACGGTGAAGCAGACAACTGCAGTGATGCCGACAGCTATGATGACCGTCTCAGTGTTGTAGAAGCTGGCGATCATGCCCACCATGTAGGACAGGCTCAGCGTCAGGATGGACTACGAGGAAGAAAACAAACAACTATTCCATCATTTCATATTGCGTGCTACTTGTTTAAATCAGATTTTTAAAGACCAAGTTCACTTGTTTTTTTTCAACACATCTGCAGTGGTCTCTAGTATAAACGAATGCCTTGTGAGTCGATCTCTGTAGCAAAGATCACCTTGTTGTTGTACAGATGAATAAGAAGGATCTTACATGTCCACATCAGAGGGCTTGAATTTGTTTGCTTATTCTTTGTTATTTAGGTAAATTCTTACCAGAGCGACCAAATTCCAGGGGTGCTTGCGACGGAAGTCCCCACAGCAGCTGAGCACAATCAGAGACACAAAGAAGACAGCGTAGGACACGTAGTACGTCCACGGATTACGGCGCACAAACAACTTGGCGTCGGGGACAAAGGTGAAGACGGCCACAAAGGAGAAGGTGACCAGCAGCTGTGCTGTGAGAACTGAGAACACCTGATGGGAATAAAGAGAAAAAAACCACTCCGTTTTTGGACGCTTTACCATAAAAACACATTTTTCTTTTTCAGCCACTAGTTTGTCTTACTTTCCTGATGAAGGCTTGTCGGATGTTCTTGTCCTCAAAGCCAGAGCTGGTGAACTCTTCATTGTCGTAGTAAGATGGAGGAACATCACCGTGGTAACCAGGGCTTCCTGCAGGTGCTTCTGAACGATTAAAAGATTGCATTTAATACAGAGCTACATAGATAAACGCAGGATTTTTAACCATTTCATAATTTTTTTAGCAGCAAAAATGAAAAGTGTAACTTACCCATGGGGTCACCAGGAAAGCCCGGCTGTCCCGGTCCTTGCTGATAAGGACCCTGAGGGTAGGGTCCTTGTGGGTAGGGTCCTTGTGGGTAGGGCATCTGAGGGTAGGGCATCTGAGGGTAGGGACCAGGGGCAAAACCCTGGCCTGCTGGGGGGAAGGCTGGCTGTCCATATCCAACCGGTGGTGGGTACGGTCCTCCAGGGCCCTGGCTGTAGTTGGGAGGGGGTGCACCAAAACCTGGCTGAGGGGGTCCGTAGACGTTGTTATGGAGTGGGTTGTTCTCACCCATAATGGGGAATCCACTTTTGTCCTGGGACATGGTGTGGACCAATGCTCACAGCCTCAACAATCTAAGAAACAGAATTATACAACAATTCAAATGTGATTAGAAGTTTGCACTCAATAAGTGAAACAAACAGGAATTTAAATATTTACACACCACAAATGAGCCGAGGTGTATACCTAAGCCTTCCTAGAAAGACCGAACTGGACAAAGACGGGTCCTCTGTGCTAAATGTTAAAAAGGCAATTTGAACTAGGGATGCACCGATCCAATCTTAATATCTGTATCGGAACTGATATAGAAGAAAATTCTAGATCGAGTATCGGAGACTATGGGCCCGATCCATAAGAACTGATCTATTCAGTATATTTCTATGTGCTGTGAGTGACGACGTCATGCTCTACAGTCCCACGATGTTGATTTCAAAATGGAGCGAGCAAAAGGATCGGCCATTTGGAACTTTTGGGCCCCTGAACAAAAGGATGATCCCAGTCTTTTTCATATAGTAACAAATAGTTCATTATGTAATACAGTTTAATGCTGTTTTTCCATATCGGTATCGGATCGATATCGACGATACTAAACTTCTGATATCGGTATCGAATGTGAAAAAAGTGGATCGTGCATCCCTAATTTGAACACCTTTAACCTAAAATTCCTCTTCAAAGGTGATGAAGCAAGTGAACGAGTTTCTGCTGCCCACTGGAAAACTGGAATCTCTCACCGACAGAAGACACGTTCACGTAAGTGCTTCCAAATGTGCTCTGCAGGTCTGATAGCGGGCTAAAGCCACTGAGCCAAACACGGACATCAAAACAAGACCTGGCTTTTTAATAGTGCATAAACCCCTGCTGCTTGTGAAGAGAAAAAACACCCTCTGCACACATCTCCTCACTAACTTTGGAAAAAACCTGAAACATTTATGGTGCAGCAGCAGATTAAGGAGGTAAACTGACATTGACGGTTTGTGCTCCCTTCCTTCCACTCCCCTTTTCCAGGCCACGATGAATTAAAAGTCAGCGTTATGCAACATCACTCCATTTTGCGCCTGCAAATGCGTTTGGACACCAGCGAGCGTCCTGATGATCCGTCTGTGCGGTAAGACGCTCGCTGCAGACAAACATGCTGGCAGTGTTTCACACTGACACTCTCCATTAAGATCTTTCCAGATTACAGTCGGTCTCTCAGGAGCCAGATCCCACAGAACACAACAGTGGTTGTGTAAGGCAGGTAATGTATTTATTACACACAGCGTTTCCTTAATGATCCACCCAGTTAGGAGTTTCATTTACGTAAAATGAAACCATCTGTAACAGCTGTGTAACACAAACGAGTTTTATTAGCTCATAATGGCAACTCCAAGAGCCTTTAAGTATGAGACATGAAGTCAGAGCATGTGATCTTGTCCCAGTCCAAAGTTCATGGAACACATTGTCACATCTAATAGACCGAGGTGTTCAAACAGCAGGGTTGTGAACGCAACTAAATATACCAGTTAAAATAGTTGTCCATGCTTTTTATTTTGAATTTGTTGTTTTTAGGCTTAAGGCCTGTTGTGGATCGTGGGGGCCGTCTCGTCTGACTCAATACTTCGACCCCCCTCAGCCCTCCATCCTACGGGTTAGAACCATCATCTGGCCTGGGGGAAATAAATACCTCGGCAGGTTTCCAGTGACAGTTATTAGGCTGATGTGTTAAGGCTGAGTTATATTTCTCCGTCTGCTCCGCAGGCTAGACGCATACGCGGTGACGGAGAAGTTTTATGTTTATACTTCTTCCTTGGCTGGGGAGCGTTGCAAAGCAACACCACTTTTCTTTAAAGTAAAATAACAATTTCCCATAGCTTTTTCTAACTTGCAGAAGAAAGTAGTTAATCCTGGAACTGACACTCTGTTAATATTGATTGTGAATCGATTTGAATCAAGAATCGATTCTGAATCGAATCGGCACCCCGAGAATCAAAATCGAATCAAATCGTGAGTTGTTGTAAGATTCACATCCCTACTACTTCCTGTCTCCAATTCACAACAGTCAAATCACAGTTACAATTTCAATTTCAGTTTACATAAACATGGTACAAATTACACCATCACCTTACAATTACTCCATAACTCTCTTTCTTGCCATTAGATGTTTTTCCCCTTACGCACACAGCTTTCACTTCTCCTTTCTTTCCTCAGGAGGGGGTTCACGCAGCACTTTCTAGAACCTCTTTTCTCCCAGTCAACAGGGGCACCTGATTCAGTTTCAACACTTTTACAATGTCTGCGCATGTAAATGCTACTGTTAGAGCTTGTTTTTTCCAGCTCCGTCGTATAACCCGTCTAAAACCTATTCTCAAAAAACAGCATCTGGAATCTGCCATACATGCATTTATCACCTCAAGACTTGATTATGCAAACTCTGTTCTCATTGGTGTTAATGCATCCACCATAAGCCGCTTGCAGAAAGTCCAAAATGCTGCAGCAAGGTTTCTTACTAAGTCAAGTAGACGCTGTCATATTACACCTGTTCTGGCTAACCTACACTGGCTCCCTGTGCACTACCGGGTGCATTTTAAAATTTGTAATGTTTGCTTTTAAAGCTTTGCATGGTCTTGCTCCCCTCTACCTAACAGAGCTGCTCTCACCTTACATTCCCTCCAGGTCACTAAGATCAAAAACTGATCAAAAACTCCTCTGTATACCTAAAATGACCTATAAAGCTCGGGGGCAACGTGCATTCACATACGCTGCACCGAAGTTGTGGAATGCACTCCCTCTGTCCGTGCGCCAGTCTCCTTCACTGGTGCAATTCAAATCCAGCCTGAAAACTTACTTTTTTCAACTAGCTTTCGGCTGATGAGTGTGTTCTTGTGCTGCATTTGACTTATTTTATGGTCTTAGAGTATTTTGATCTTATCGGTTTTATTTTTTTGATTTTTAAACATGCACTCTCTGTATGAGGGTGAATTTTAAATCCAGTGTTTTTATGTTTAAGGTTTTTTTTTACCCTGTGCAGCACTTTGGTCAGCTGACATGCTGTTTTTAAATGTGCTTTTACAAATAAATATGGTATGGTATCCATATTCAATCATTTTATTCAACCACAAACATTTGGGCCTTAACTCTGTTATGATCAACGCTCAATTTCTTTTTGTCTTCTGACCCATCCACATTTGCCACACGGATGTGGGCCAGCTGCCCAACTCGGATGCTTGTCAGCAAGTTGCGGATCCTCTTTTGTTTTTTGTCGTGACTTGTCTGGGCTCAAACGACCTTTGAAACAGTACCACAGTCTCAATCAAGTAGAATCACTTATAGATTAGACTTTCACATATATTTCTTTTTTTTTTGTCAATCACACTTGATTTTTACACATCACATATAATCAGCTTGATCAAAAATATCATTATAATGCATCAAACACTGTAGCCAGCACAATAAACACACCAGAGCCACTTATCACAACAGGCCACATGTCAGCCACGAGTTAAAACCGACCGATTATAAATCACAAGTCTATCAAACCTATTTAGATTAGCAACAAAACAAAACAATGACAAAATGAAAATCTAAAAAATAAAGTTTCTGGGGAAAAACTGGAATTTTCAATTAAATTTCTGAACACGAGTTTGCTCGTGCACGGCGATTTTGCTACAGATGAATAAGCTCCTTGTTGCATTTATGAACACTCAGTCAAGTGGGACGTTTCAAACAAAACTCTAGCAAATCTAGTTTAGTGACTGCATGAATAAATGTTTAACAATTAATTTTCAGGGAGATGCAGCAGATTCCAGCAACATAATATGATTTCAGGACGGTATGTGTGTATATGGGGCGTTTTGACAATGAGACACCTTTCTTTCATGTGACATATTTAGTGACACACAGCTGTCATTACAAAAGCACCTGATGTAAGAAAACAAAGCCAAAAGTGGCGTAACAAATAGTCTGTATGAAGCAAATAAAAGATTAGACACAAACAAAAGATGATTCAGCAGAGTTACTGAAGTCTCCGACCTGTCCAAAAGCCACAACACCTACAAACCCCGTAGTTTCACTTCCATGTTTGAGGAAATGGTAAAACCGATGTGGATTTTGTTTTCTCCCAATCGCCTGTTTAAGACAGAGATCACTCAGCTATATAAGTGTCAAGTGAGGTTTCAAATCCTCTTAGTGGAGACGCCGCGATGCTGCGGATAAAAATGTTGCCACTGTCCCTGGCCTCTGCTGATAGGCATCACCACAGGAATCAGGTTAAAGGGAGGGATTCAGTGGTCCGGTCGGAGAGCCAAGTTAACACAATTAGGTTAGGACAAAACCTCCATGGCCCCACAGGCAATGTGCAACTATGTGCAACAGCAGGAAACACAGAGACAAAAAGGGTGCAGCCAAAACAAGCAGTGGGGCCAACCTGCAGCGCAACAAAAACTCACATAATCTGTGATCTTTGATGGGAAATCCAAGGGGTTCAAATGAAGGCAACTGGACTTCTTTGGTTTCTTGAAGACGTTTCGCTTTTCATCCGAGGAGCTTTGTCAATTCTGACTGGAATATGGGAGGGTCGATCTTATAAACTGTAGCTGTCTATTGTTGCTCAACGAGCAGCATCTGCCTGTGAATGCCCCTCCTCCCTACCTCTTGATGAGTCGTTAGCCTCGTTAGCCTCTATTGTTTGTGAGTCGTTGTTTTGATTAGATGCAGGAGGGTGTGAACTGGACTGAAACTGTTTTGGAACTTGGGTCAAAGCTGCATTGTAGGTGCTGGAAAGGTGAAACCTGAGTCCTCCTCCTCTATTTAATGATGGTTTCTCCATTTTGACATAGATGGCTTCCTTCACTCCTCTCTCAAACCATCTATCTTCTCTGTCCAGAATGTGGACTTTGTCATCTTCAAAGGTGTGGCCCTTGTCCTTCAGGTGTAGGTGGACTGCAGAGTCTTGGCCAAGACTCTGCAGTCCATTAAATAGAGGAGGAGGACTCAGGTTTCACCTTTCCAGCACCTACAATGCAGCTTTGACCCAAGTTCCAAAACAGTTTCAGTCCAGTTCACACCCTCCTGCATCTAATCAAAACAACGACTCACAAACAATAGAGGCTAACGAGGCTAACGACTCATCAAGAGGTAGGGAGGAGGGGCATTCACAGGCAGATGCTGCTCGTTGAGCAACAATAGACAGCTACAGTTTATAAGATCGACCCTCCCATATTCCAGTCAGAATTGACAAAGCTCCTCGGATGAGAAGCGAAACGTCTTCAAGAAACCAAAGAAGTCCAGTTGCCTTCATTTGAACCCCTTGGATTACCATGACCTGGATGACTGAGAACCTTCACCAGCATATTGCCCTACACGATGGGAAATAACACCAGATTTTTAAAAAGTATGAATAATCCATTCAAAAAGCGACAAACCGACATGAAGTACTACTTCAGTTGTTGATAAAAATCTAAATGCCGTTTCACCGTCACATGGTGTCCAAGTGTGGGTTTTGCAAGCTTTTTCCCCTCACACACAACTTAAAAGAGAAGTGTTTAAAAACAAACTCCTGAAACTAAACCAGTGTCCTATTTGGATTAACTGGCCATTGCAGCAATCGGTGAGAAAAGATACCGCCATGGTGACGTGTCAGCAGTATGTCTGATTGTGTCAACAGATTAGCGACTCATCCATCTACCAGCATGTTTTAGCTTCAAAATACTAGAATTTTACTCTGCTCTGTTGAGCAAAAGTGCTTTAATACAACAAATTTGTGTAGGAGTAAAAATTGTAGTCCTTTTTTCTCACCTTAGGTTTAAAGTTGGACATCTAAAACTTCTTAAAGTGTGTAAGAAGTCACCAACATCACCAAGATGGATCAACATGTCGTAATAAACGAAACTGAACATAACATAAATAAAAAACGAACTATTTGATAATTCTAGAGTTGATTTAAGCAACTCAATAATAAAAAAAACCTAAAAGAACGTATAAATCTTCCATGACATCAGTAAACGTTTAGTTTCGCTTTTAAAAAACCAGCTGATCTTCATAGGTTAAACATTCCTTCACTCGCAGAATCACATGGTTACAGCATACTAAAACAGAACACTTCAAATGATTTAGTTAACTATAAAAAAGGGAGAAAGGGTTATAAAATGTCAATAAAATAAACTCCTGTTATTCATTTGGGGGCTGAAGGCTTTTAAATACAAGAACCTGAACATCTCAAATATATTAAATCTCTATTTTAATAAAAATATTACAAACTAGTTAAGCAAGTTTCTAAAAAACAGCAACCATACGCTCAAAGTCAGCATCTGCAGCTGAAACTTAACAGTAGATTTATCTTTATGTTATGCATTTTCCTGCTTCTGCAATTTTTAAGAAAAATATAAGAACAAATCAAATCTTTAATAATTAGCTAAAATGAAAATAAACTTCTACAACAGAGCCATCCCTTTTGATGTTTGTGGATGTACTAAAATGCATGTTAGCATACAAGGTCTGTCATCAATGTGCAAGACTGATAAATAAAAAAGAACAGTAATAGCTCCAACAGAGTTTGATTTGTTTCAGTAAATTTACTTAGGAGAATGTTTCTAATACACATTGTGGTTATTTAGTAGTGTTAGCTAAATTTCAGCTGTAAATCTATTCTTATATGTGTGTTGAATTTTTTCCAGACCAAGTTTCTATTGATTATACCCTTAACAATATATTTACCTAAAATAAATAAATACATCTACTTCATATTTCATTTGAGATTTAATAAATATGTCAGATACTATAGAAATATAAATATTCACACAAATATTCAGTTCTTATAACTGCTTAAATGCTATATTCACATAAATAAAAGTTTCCTTTCCTATAATAATAATACAAAAAAAATCACCAAACTGGTCGATTTACCTACTAATATGTTAATTAAACTGATAAACACCAAATAAAAGAATTTCCTGCGAATCAAAGAGAAAAACAACACAGAGGATTTAAAAGTAGGCCAGAAAACTGTACTAGACAGGAAAATAAATAATTTAAAAAACAGTCTAGGTCTTATGGCTGTGAAATTCTGCAAACCAAAACAGAAACAGAGTAGACGTGCTGCAGAGGCTCCACGCAGGCCTTCAAACGTCCCAAATAAATGCGACACGCAGCTCATCCGTCAGAAAGTCTTCCCATAAATCATCACCAAGATGATCATTAATGCGACATTAGAGCGGAATGAATACAACTGCCTAAAAGACACTAGGCCCAAACATCTGCTACACAACACAACGCGCCATGATGGATCCATTTTCAGTGACATTATTTTAACACAGTGACCACACGCCGCGCCTCCCACGTTCACACTGATGCGATGGCAGTTCTCTTTGAAGCGAAACCGCAATTTGTATACATCACCTTTAATCAAAATAACACAAATTTCACTAATAAATCGTGTTTTCCGATTTTAAAGCTTCCCGTTAGCCGCTAGCTAACAAGCAGGTTTGATGCTAACGGCTTCAACCAGGTCTTTCAAGTTTGTTGGCGCGTGCACATTTAATTTAAAGAAACCGATAAAACAAACCAACGTAGTGGATGAAATATAAAATCTGCTCACCTGAAATGAGTTTATTTCTGAACAGCAGCAGAAATTAAGTATCTCCGCTCCGCCTACCGCTGAATCTCTAATCCGACTGAGTTACCGAACTGTGACGACACGAGAGACGTTTTACGACACCTCTCAGCGTGGTCACGTGATTCGTGGGAATCTCAAAACAGGGAATTCTTCTACCGCCACAGTGACTTTGCGTTTTCTTATATATACAGTCGGTTTTCCCTGTAACGTCACGTGCTCTTGGTACTTTGTCTCTGAAATGTGGAGCACAAAAAATATAAAATAAAAAAGAGGATTAAATAAAGTGCTACTGAAGAAAGATCCAGAAAACTCCAGAGTCATGTGGTCACCAGAGCTGAAAAAATATAGAAAAAAGTTCTATTTCTACACGAATCTGGTTCTAAAAGTTGTCAGCAATGATGATTAATCAACAGAAATAGGTGATCATCAATATTGATTAGTCATGGTGGTTACAGAGTCCTATCGGACCTTTACAGCATCCATCCTGTAGATCTTCTCTTCTGTGACATCTGTTTGTAAGAACTCCAGGTGCGTGGGGTGCCATTTGTAAAGTCAAGAAGAACAGTGACCCTTGATCCTTTAACGTTATTGTCATTGTACACAAGATCCGACCGCTTCAGTCTTTCTTTATTATGAAACTTCATGTTTTTTCAGTGTCACACAATATAAAACGTTTAAATGTATGCACACATTTGAACAGGAAGGCTCATTGCTGCTTTCATTGCACAAAATCAGTTAATAAAAACATCTATTTGCATATCTTACAATTGTTATTTGTCCATCTGAAAATCACTGGAAAAATGTCTTTTAAATGGTTTTGGATCTTTTTTTAATAGATCCAAAATTCCCTTAAAAAGTCACTCCTTTCAATTTGAGTTCAGATAAACTTTCTGTCTGTTGTGACATGAAAACAAAGGGCTTTATCCTGAAGATTTTGGGCTTTACAGCATTGCTGTTGGCAGTTTTTATTAGCTTAGAAATGCGATTACATTAAACGTACAGAAACAATTTTACTCAAATAAAGCCAGTGGCTTCAGTTTGATAAATGTAACAGATTTCACCGTCAGACAGTAAATCTAAAAGTATGTCTCAGTGAGTTAAATTTAAACAGTTCTTTTGACTTTGTGTCCGTACACACGTCCAGCTTCGGTGTTAGCGTTGACCTTACAGAAGCTAATGATTATGAGGTCGGTTTCGAAGCAGATTGTCCAGTTCTGTCTTGTTGATGGTACCGTAGGCCTGGGAATAGCTGCCTAGTTTGGCTCGTGGGTCTCCAGAAGCACCGACATTGCTGTTGTTCTGGAAAACCTTCTTGCTGAATCGTGGTCCTGGCTGAGCCTCGCGAACCTGAGAACTGGAGCGTTGGTGCTGCACGTGGAAATGGAAGTTCTGTTATTAATGTCTTAGAAAAAAAAAATATGATCTTGAAAAATTAAAAATAGAATGCTTAAAAGAGTCAGTAACACTTTACAATAAGGGTTCCATATTGCACGTTACTTAGTGCATTATTAAGCATTAATAAACAAAGGGGTCCTTTATTAACGTTAATGTTATTGTTAACTATTAAGTGTCCTTAAGGCTAGGGCAAAGGGCCACGGGAGTGTCTGCTTAGTAATGCATTACTTAATATGGTTAAGTAGTTGTTAATACTTTATTTAATAGTTTATTAATGCTTAATAATGCATTAAGTAACGTTAATAAAGGTACTCTTATTGCTAAGTGTTACCAATGAGTCTTAGAAGTCCTAGTTTCTACACCGTGATGAGTGACTGACTGACCAGTCGAGCTGAAGTGATGTGCAGCCCTGCAGAAAGAGATGCCTCCTCCTTTCGGACTAAAGGGTTGCTGTGGGTTTGGTTCAGGCTCAAGGAGAAGGCGTGGTTATGGACCACCGGGGCTGAACGGCCACGCTGCAGAATCTGGTCCATGGACTGTTAAAGAAGTGTCAAATAAGTCAAGAAACCAAGATAACGTCACAAGTGCAGGTAAAGTAACTTCTGTGTGGCTTACTACAACAGCGCTGCTGCCCTCTGCTGGTGGTGTAGTTACAGTCTCATTCCTGATCTGCGCTGCTGCTTTCCTGCTGGCTGCAGTAGTATGAGTGTACTGAGTTGCACCAACTGGAGAGCGACCAAAACCATCTGAAAGGTGAAAAGAGGAATTTATGTGATATTTTTCTATTAACATCAATTACAACAGTGGGATAAACTCATACTTGGGGTGTGTGTGATGGGGTTATATGATGGTTTTCCTAAGCCACGGCTAACTGGGCTCATCTTCTCCACAGCAGATGAGGCGGATGTTGCAGCCCCGGTTTTGGTGACACCTGGTTGTGCAGTTATATGGTTTGTCTTCTCGGTCTGCTCACGCTGCGTTTTCCCTCCATCACCGTGACCATTAGTTGCCACTGGGTCCTTCTCTCTTTTATCGCACCTCACGCTGGTTTTCTCCTGGCTACCTAAACCAACTCCATCCTTGGGTGGTCTCAGCATCCCGTGGTGCGTTCTCCTCTCCAGTATCATCTATGAGCAAAAAAAAAAAGGACAAACCTTTACCAAATTTGATTTGATTGTGCAATATTGGAGCAACATAATATGACCTACTATGTGATATTTGAATGCATGTCTGCTTTCTGTACCTCATACAGCTTGTTGCGGTATTGACCCACAGATAACTGCACATCGTCATCCACTGGCAGTACTACATCATAGTTGAGAGCTGGTTCTTTGGCTGGATTATGAAACCTACAGCAAAAAAAACCCCATAAAACAGTTGTATGATCCATAAATGAGGATTGCATAAATATTGATCCCTCTAATCATCAATATCACAAACAACAGAGAACAAACTGTTTATTAACAAGAAAATAGATGTAAAGAAAACTTCAATTCTGCTTTCAATCCACAAATCAGTATCAGGGATGGAGTGCTTGAGTCCCAGGCTCAGACTCGAGTCCTGACTATTTATTTATATTAGTATCACCTGCAAATAAGACACATTTTAATTAAAACCTTACATAAGTCATTGATGTATAAAATAAAAGGATTTGGGCCCAAAACTGACCCCTGTGGTACCCCACAATTGATGTGAAGCTGTTCTGAGTTGGAATCATTTATTTGCACAAATTGATTTCTGTTGGTTAAATAACTTCTGACCCAATTGAGAACAACACCCCTGATAACATATTTTTGAAGTTTGTTAATTAATATTGTGTGATCTATTGTATAAAAGGCCTTTTTTAAATCAATGAATACACCAACTGCATTTTCCCTCCTGCCTATAGAACTGGCCATTCCTTTTACTATTTCCATCAGTGCCATTGATGTGGATCTATTTTTCCTAAAACCATACTGACTGTCTGATAACAGATTGTGTTTTCCAACAAACGTATCCAACCTACTGACATATAGTTTTTCTAAAAATGTTTGAAAATTGAGGTAATAATGAAACTGGCCTATAATTTGTAAATTGCTTATTGTCCCCATTTTTGTATATTGGGATAACCTTAGCTGTTTTCATTTTACATGGAAATATACTGGTTGAAAAGGACATATTAGTATAAGCTAATGGGTGTGCAATGACATTTATAGCTCTCTTTATTATAGACATGTCTATGTCATTCCAGTCTGTAGATGCCTTGCTCAGACAGTTACTGTGTGTGCATGCTGATGACTTGCAAAGATAGGACTTCAACTTGGACATGTTTAAGCGTGGCACGCTGCCGTGTGACGTATTGAACATGTCCAAATGTACCAGACATTGTGTAGTTTTACTTTTATGGATTTCTCCTCAGAGTCAGTGAAAGGCCCCATCAGATGTACACTATGGAGGTGGACAATAGAAGACAAGACTGGGACAACTCAATGCCCTTATGCCATGCTATCAAAAAGCTAACACAGCAGCATGTAGCTAAATATTAAAAATGCTTAAAATACATTTGAAAACAATAAATAATGGAAATGTCACCAGCACTAAACTGCTTAGTAATCTGACATAACATAACAAGCTAATATTAGCATAGGCTACATGCTAATTCTGACACTAGCTACTTTTCTGTGTGCAAACGTAACAAGTGGTAGTTGAAGTTGGACACTGGATTTTGACTTCAACCCGAACTTGGACTCAAACACTAAGGACTCGAGTGTGACTTGGACTCGAGAGATGATGACTTGACTAGAACGCTGACTAGTATAAAAGCCTGCATACCTGGCTACGTATGGGTGCTGAAGGGCTTGCTCTGCAGTAAGCCGCTTGTCTGGGTTGAAAACCAGCAATCTCTTCAGCAGGTCGATAGCATCGGGAGGCACAGACGGCTGGAGGAGATCCTCTAAAGGCACCTGTGGTCTAGAGAAAGAGGAGAATCAAAAACTTCAAACAGCTGATACAATAAAAAAACTATTCCTGATGCCTCTTTAAAATCACAAATTCTTGCAGTCAGCTCATTTAGTGTTCTCCATGTTTGTTCTTTCCACAACAAGATGGCCTGTTTTGTCTTGTCACTGCTCCAGCTCCCTGAGTTTTTAATTAAGCTCCTTTCTGCGTGCATGCTCGACGATGATCCCAGTGGAGAGGAAGACATGACCTTGCATCACTCCCTAACTTATCGCTGTGCCAACAGATAACACATTACCGTGTAGATGCTACATGACGATAAAGATTTGTTGATTTTTTCCATCATGTAGATTGGAGCTTTACAGCACAATCAACATAAAAAATAAATATTGGCTTACTTCAGTAACATTCTCTGAATGACGGAGGAGCCATATTCCGATCTGATTGCGAGAACATCTGAAAGTATAAAATCATATAATAATTTCAACATGAAATTAAAAAAAATTTTTAAATTCAGTCATGACAGTTTGATTTCTCACTCACCCTCTGGGTTCGGGTTAGGTATGGCACTCATGATCTTCTCGATTTGGTTGATGGTCGACGTTCCAGGGAACAAAGCTTTTCCCAGCAGCATTTCTCCCAGGATGCAGCCGAGGCTCCACATGTCCACGCCATTAGAGTACCTTCAGACAACAGAAAGGCTTGTACGCTTGAATACCATTGTCCTATTTACATCCCAATACACCCTCTATGTCAGGCATGTCCAACGTGCAACCCTGGAGCCGTTTGCCACCCGGAATGATTTGGTGTGACCCCAGATTGCATTTCTAGAATGATGAATTTTGTCTCTCCAGTAGGCTGCTGATGTAGACCGACATGTTCTATAATATTTATGTTCAGATTTTTACTAATTTGCTTATTTTGGATCAATTTTAAAGTTAAAGTCCCAAGTCATCATCACACACTGGTGAAATTACATCTCCACATTTGACCCATCCCCATGGTGCTGAGCAGTGAGCTGCAGCTGTGGCTGTGCTCGGGAACTATTTGGTGGTTTAATCCATAGACATGAATACGTAGACCCCCCATGTGGTGCTGGAGAGAATAACAGCGTCGCCGCCATATTGGATGGGTCTTCTCACTGTCCAAAGTCAATGCAGAGTGAGCAACTATGCCCATTTTTGTGCTGCCTATGGTTGCAACAACCGGCGTACTATTGAAAACAGATCACGGGGGATTACTATTGACTTTTATAGCCTATTTTAATCTTTTTTCATTTATTTTGTTTAATTATATTTGTATTTTAACTATCATGCCATACCATGTGTCTGAATTAGTGAAAAAGCTTGATAAAATGTGTTTTTTAGCTGGGTAAGCACCTTCCTCAGTAGAAATGAATGCACTGGGTGCGAATGGAGACCCATCTAAGATGGCGGCCGGCCAGTACGGCAGCTCCAATACGTAGCGCCAGTCCACGAGGTCTCTACATATATATGTCTGTGGTTTACCCTCCCAATCAAACCCCTTAGTGCTGAGTGTCAAGCGAGGAGGCATTGGGTCTTTGGTATGACCCGACCGGGATTCAAACCCTGATCCCCCAGTCCCGGGGTAGACACTCATACCACTAGGCCACCGGAGCTGGTTAATTTTGAGGAGTACAATAAAAAAAAAATCACATTTTTGTGGCCTATAAGGATGATTTTAGCCCTTGTCTTAAAAATGTGGACACCCCTACTCTATTACCTTCACATAATGGTATTTTAACATACAGGTGAGGTTTTGAGAATTGGTAAAATTCTGGTTGATGTTGGATTTTTATTCCTCTACAATATGAAAAGCTCTTAGTTTGGTTACCAATTACATTACGTCAAGTTATTGTCTTTACTGTTGATTAAATCAAGAGAAAATAGGAAAAACAAGCAGAGATTAAAAATCAGACGACAACAACAGACGCTCATACCTCGTGGATCCCAGCAGGATCTCAGGCGCCCGATACCACCGCGTGGCCACGTACTCCGTCAGTGCCGGATTCCCACTGTCCTCTTGGATCTGGTTGAGCGATCTGGCCAGGCCAAAGTCACAGAGCTTGACGATGCAGTCTGAATCCAGGAGCACGTTGGAAGGCTGTGGGAAAACAGAGCGGAGCAATTTTTAAAAAGTCTCTCAAACATGCTTAAGAATAAAGAAATTAGTCAAGAAACAACAACGTAAAGGTGGTTTATTATTGTGTAGAACCGCAGTAGACTGAAAGAAAAATGTTATGAAAATCCAAAATAAGTCCAGCTACAAATATAGATTTCATCAGATTTCCATATTCTGATGAGATGCTGACCTTTTGGTCTCGGTGGATAACACTCCCAGAATGGAGGTATTTGTTGGCTTTGAAGAGCTGGTACATCACATAACGCTTGTGGACATCCTTCAGGAGAGAGCCTTTCTTTATCACAGCATGCAAGTCGGTGTCTGAGACAAAGGGAAAGCAAACTGTGCTGCTAATAACGTCTTTTATTGTCAAACACAGTGAAAGCAGCATATGCAAAACAAAAAAAAGCCTGAGGGAATATTGCAGTACAGCTAGGGATTAGGCTGTGCAGAAGGTGAGGCCAGTCTGTGGACTCAGCAGCGACAAAAGCCACCAGCCGAGGGGAGGAAAAGCTGTTTACACACACTTGCACAAGCACATATCCAGTGCCAAGTTTAACTGCTAAGACCCACTGCAGCCATTCTAATGACTCCAGTTTTAATAACTCATGTTTGTTTCTTTGTTGCAGCTCTGCATACGTACCCATGTATTCAAAGATCAGATAAATGTCTTTGTCGTTTTGTGCTTGGATGACGTTCAGAAGTTTGACGATGTTGGGGTGATCTCCGAATTCCTGCAGGAGAGATTCAATGTTTTAGTGACAGAAACACATTTTTAGTCCAGATCAGGCTCAGCAGATGAACTAATGAGGTTTTTCTTTAACATGAACAATATTATTACCTGGAGAAACATGATTTCTCTGAATGTTCGCTGTGAAAAGAAAAAAACTGCAATCAGAAACTTGAAGCTACAAACTTGGAACACAGATATTGATCCAATTAGTAACTAGCTGGTTTAATTGAAGGTGAAGGAGGAAGTCTTATTGTAGATCAGTGGGTGGCAGTCTGAGAGGAAAAACAATCATGGAAGTCAAAAATAAAAAAATAAAATCATTTAAACAAAATGACAGAGCAAAAGAAGAAGAAATAAGGTTAAAAAGTAAAAATCTGTTTATTATAGCTCACACACCTGGGCATCTGTTCTGTTCCTGAATGCATCAAAGATCTTTTTCATTGCCACAATCTCTCCAGTCTGTCTATCAACGGCTTTCCATACGATGCCGTAGGCCTGAGAAAAGAAGACAACAGGGTTTTTTTATTACTGCAGGTGCAGATTTGACGTTTCTGTTCTTTTAAACAGGAAAACGTACACTGCATGTGTTAAGTTACAGCTAATAAATGTAGAAGGAAGGAAAAGAAACTAGACCAGAGCTGAACCAAGGAATTCAAGCCTATCCTCCAGTTTTCAATAATAAAATCTAAATTCTGTTGCATTTACAGCCGATCTTTTATGCAGAGGTTTTAAATTCAAGAATAAAGTTCTGACTATCGAGAATGAAGGCCAGGGTGCTGCGGAAGGAGAAGTCGAGCATTACTCAGGCCTGAGACAGGACGTCAGAATACGCTTATTGTAGTGAGGTCAATGGATCAGATCACGCAGCACTGGAGAGTCTTTGTGCCGGGCAAACCCAGGACCCAGAAAAACAAGAGTGATGACCCGTCAGTGTTTGATGCTATAATAGAAACATTTACGCCACGTTATATCCAATTACAGTATCATCCGACTCTTTGCAGCATCACGTGCAGCTGCTGCACCACCAGGTCCTCTGCAAACAGGTAGAACAGCTGTGTAACATGAGTCACAGCCATCTACTTTCTTATGATGGTACGTTTACGCTGCGTTTACCAGCTGGCTCTAAAGCAGCAGCAGTTTGTGACTCTCAGTGCCAGCCAGAGACCAGCAGTGGAGAGAAAAACAAGCCTTCTCACACATCAGCTGATCTTTGCAGAATAAACCACCTGGGTTTAACTCAGAAGAATGTCAGGAATAAAACGTGCAAAAATAAATACTAAACCTATACCTGTGGGGAAATCCTAGATCAAGTGAAACTTATTTTGTAGAATAGTTTATCATCAGCAAAAAGTAAACAAATCATTAAAAACACTCACCCCTTTTCCAATTCTCTTCTTAATTTCATATTTGAGAGAAATGTGCTCTTCCACCTCTGACACGTTTGGTTTCTTGCTCATTTTTTTTTCTTTTTCCACCGGTAAGTTTGTAATTCAGCTCAGTGCGAACCCACCATCACGCTCCTGGATGAATCCTGTAGGAAACGAGCCTAATCAGGTGTTGGGAGGTCTTATGGCAGCAGAACAGCTCCACGGTGTGTGTAAGTTATTAATGTAACGCTGTGGGATTACCTGGTAACCCTCGAGCGACCACACTCCGCTTTCTCCCGCTTCCTACCGCTGGTTGTCGGTTGGCAAATGAAATTTCACCTCCATCTACAGACCGGAAGGTCCCATAAGAAACAACTCTGCGACTTTACGCACTACTTTGCTGCTACACTTAAAGAAAACTCGTCTTTTTTGTCGTTGCTCATCGTCATGGTAACGCCGCTGCCCGGTTCTTAAAGGGACCGCTGCAACCACAGACATAGACGTAGATACAGATGTAGACGCCCCGTGGACTGGCGTTGCCTATTGGAGCTGCCGTAGTGGCCGGCCGCCATCTTGGATAGGTCTCCATTCGCTCCCTGTGCATTCATTTCTACTGAGGAAGGTGCTTACCCAACTAAAAAACACATCAAACATTTTCAGAAAGTCTGACACATGGTATGGCATGATGCTTAAAATATAAATATAATTAAACAAATTAAATGAAAAAAATGGAAATATAAAATCCCATCAGGTAGGCTAGAAAAGTCAATAGTGATCTCACGTGATCTGTTTTCAATAGTATGCTGGTTGTTTCAACCACAGACTGCACAAAAAAATGGGCATAGTTGGGCCCAATCCCAATACTCGCACTGCACCCTACGCCCTTCTGTCAAGTGCACTTAGAGGAGGTGCGCAGTAAGGCTTTGAGTGCGTAGTACACAAGTGTGCTGAATTGGGACAGAGATTGACCGTGACACATGCTGTGATGCCGGTTGCTGTTTGTGCTACTTTTTAAAGCACCTTTATTAACTTTCACACAAACAAAAGTTACATTCATTACTGAGCACATTAAATCTTACTTTAAAACATTCAGAGCATGAATAAATGTCATTAATCGTCTTAAAATGAACTTCTTTCATTTGAAAATACATGTTTTCAGAAAAGGCACTTGAGCCATTGCTCTGCCTTCTTCTCAAACTTCTCATGCAGCAATGGATTGTGGGTAATACCCTTGACAAAGTCTGCATTGATGCAGACTTGGGCCCAATCCCAATACTCGCACTTGCACCCTTGCGCCCTTCAATTGCGCGTTCCCGGCCAGGGGTGCGAGTGCGTAGGGTGTCCCAATTCTCAAGTGCGGAAGTTGACCACGCCCCTTTTGCACCCTTAATCCGCACTTCACCCAAGCCTGCAGCGATGCGGACTTGGGTGAAGGGTATTACCCACAATCCATTGCTACGTGGGAATTTTGAGAAGGAGGTGGAGCCATTGGTCAAGTGCCTTTTCTGAAAACATGTATTTTCAGGTGATAGACGTTCATTTTAAGACGGTTAATGATATTTATACATGCTCTGAATGTTTATAAATGTGGACAGCAATTAATTTAAATTTAATCAAATAAGTGTTTATTTGAAAGCTGTTAATAAAGATTTTTAAAAAAGCACAAACAGCGACCGGCATCCCAGCATGCGTCACGATCGATGACGTAATGCTCAGTGTCCCAATTCGGCAATTATTTGCACACTTGTGTACTACGCACTCGAAGCCTTACTGTGCACTTCCTCTAAGCGCACTTCACAGAAGGGTGTAGGGCGTAGTGCGAGTATTGAAATAGGGCCTTGGACGAAGTGCAGGTTAAGGGTGCAAAAGGGGCGTGGTCATCTTACTCACTTGATAATCAGGACACCCTAAGCACTCACACCTCTGGCCAGGAACGTGCAGTCAAAGGGCACAAGGGTGGAAGTGCGAGTATTGGAATTGGGCCTTGCTCACTCTGCATTGACTTTGAAGAGTGAGAGGACCCATCCAAAATGGCGGTGACGCTGTAATGGTGCATTCCAGTTGTCCTTGGAACTCGGAATTTTCGACCAGGAAATGACGTAACGAGCTTGTTTTGCGTTCCAGATTCCAACTCGGAAAAAAATGGACACCGCTAGTAAAGCTGTGTGTGTTGTTGCTCTGTATGAGTACAAAGAACTAATAACAAAGTATTCCCTGCACCTAAAGTCCCCCGAGGAGGAATGCAGGAAACGCATAGATAGTGTCACACACAACAATCGGCAGATACACACATAAAACCAGAAAAAAACATTAAACATCGAACGTCAAAATGTAAACATCAGGAACAGTTAAAAAACCATAAACACCGGTCAATTTCGGCATCAATGCTGACGTTTTCAGCAACGTAACTATTGATAACAAGAATAAACAACTCAGTGCTGTTAAATAGCAAACAGAAAGAAAGCAGAACATATAAACGATGAAAACAATAGACTACAACAACACTGGGTGCGGCCATCTTTAAAATTGTGATCTCGGGGTTGTCTGAAACAAAACGAGCTCGCAGCTCGGAATTCCGAGTTCATTAGCGTAATTTCCGGTTAACTTATCTCGGAAAAACGAGTTCCGAGGACAACTGGAACGCACCATTAAGATCTCCAGCGCCCAATGGGGCATCTACGTATTGTCTATGGCTGCAAAGCAGTGTAATATTGTGTTGAAAATATGAAAAAGTTACATATTATGCCTTTAAATATCTACTGAGAGTTTGCCATTTTTGAAAAAAAAAAAACAACAAAAAAACAATATGTATATATGTCCCCGATTGCATTTCTAGAATGACATATACTGTATATATATATATATATATATGTTTATTTTTCAGTCACATTTTCACCATGTCATTTGTGCATAGCCTACACATCGGTTAGATATTTAGCTAAAAAACTGAATATTTCATTTTGAGCTAAATATTTTACTGAGTAAACATTTAGCTTGAGAAAATAATATACCTAAATATTTATTTTCCATACAAAATATTTAATTTGCGAAATAATTATTTTATTTTACAAACTAAAGTTTTAGATGCAAAACAATATTTAGTTTACAAAATAAATATTTAGCTCCAAAATAAAAATGTAACTTGCCAAGTAAATTTAGAACTATGACATGTATAAATGTATGTATGAGGCGGTAAAAATATGACTGAAAAATTAACTACCATTTCTTTCCTCTTCTGCATTTCATTTAGAACTTTGTTTCATCCAACTTCTGTAGAAAGTTCCAGTTGGTCTCCAAGTCATGACATAGCTGTCAATGGCTGCAGCATCTCAATGTCTGTCTGACATTTCCACCTTAACATCTTTGTAGCCTGGAAACATTTCATTTGATCTTTTTTCAACAAAAAACAAACACAGATTTATTTGTCATTTATTTCTAAAAAGCTTTTACATGCTTTTATTTAAAAATCAACACTATTATTTACAATGATAAATCTGAATAAATATGTTCTTCCTAATGATGTTTGAAGGCTGAAACATATTTTACAAGTCTATCAACCTCAGCTTTGCTTACTTGTAATGTGATGAAGCCCTCGTTTTTAAAGAAAATATGGATTAGATGTGTTAACAAAGCACAAGAGAACAAGTAACAAGCCTCTTCCACCTCAGCATTAATATAACTAGGGAGTGTAGTCCAATTAGTTACAATTAAACCTAAATTCTTCAGTCTCAGCCTGTGCCTTTCACTCTATTTACATTTAAAACCAGTGTGATATGAAACACAACAAACAGACAAAGTGACACATTAGGGATTCAGTTAAAGAATCAAAGACTTTGGCTGCTGAAGCCTTCTTTAAAATGCTTTTTTTGGGTGGTACTCTTCTAAATTTAGCTATAAAATTAGAACTTGTTGGATCTTACAGTATAAAGTTAAAAGACGACTGTTCTGTTAAACCCAGAATTGAGAGCCATAAAGATTCCTCACACACCCCGAGTATAAAAAAGGCTGAAGGAGCAGCTTACAGCATCGGACAAACCCACAGAACAAGGCTGTAGTCGGCATGATGAACCAGAAACAATGGAGTTATACAAGGCAGCAGAGTTTCAACTGAACCAAACTTCTGAACAGAAGAAAACAAAAACTTAATGTACAGAAAAGAGAAATTAAAAAAACGTTCGATGTGAGACTGAAAAATGGTCCAAACACGAGTCTACTCCCCGCAAGAACAATAAGGAGAAAGTAGCTTTTTATTTTTAGAGTTCCACACAGATGTTTCGACGATGAACAGAAGCTCTAAGAGGAGTGGAGGAAGCGGTTAAAGGCGTTGTAGGCTGACTCCAGATCGAACAGCATCTGACGAACCTGATTGTCATCCAGCTCATCTGAGGCCGACATGCCGCTGAGGGTGGTCAACCTGCCAGAAAAAGATCATGAGCTCTCATTTACCTGTATTTCAATAAATGTGCAGTGGTCTCTAGTATAAATGAATTTCTTGTGAGTCATTCTGGAGGAAAAAAAGCTCTGGCGCTCCTGTTTCAGGAAGTAGAAGTAAGCTGGTGGAGAGGTAGGAAAGAAAAGAGCCGGATTTTGCTCTGCAACGTTGATGTTTTATCTCCGCAAATAACACAAACCTGGAGGAGTTCTGCTGTGTGGTGGAGTTGCTAATGCTAACGGTTAGCTTCTACTAGCCGAGATGTTCTCTGCTGTTTCCTGGACGCTAAACCAACAACAACCTACCCATCGTGAGTCAAGATGGGTGAGTCCGTGAACGTTGTGACATAGATCTGTCAGGATTTTCTAATCCTAGACTTTCACCATATATTTTCTATCAGAAACGAATGCAGGAGATAGGTGGAGGAGACTATTTTCACGTTCAGCCAGCATGAAAAACTCAAAATGATTGACTATAATCAGAAATAATAATTTAAAAAACAGGTTTTCAGTGAAGTTGTCCTTCAAACTCAGAGTGACAGATCATTTGTCACAAATAACAAGTAAAAAACGGTTTCTCTGTGAACTTGACCTTTAAAAGAAAAGCTAAAACTAACCAGAGATTAACTTTGTCCTTTGCCTCAGAGTCTGGAGGCATGTTGCTCATTCTGTTCATGGTTTCCATCAGCTCTCTCAGGTCTGGTTGGATCTGGAACAATACAAAAAACAAACAAACAATGAGCTAATTTCCACACAGACACTTCTTAATTAATAATATTACATCTATTCAGTTTAACTTACCTCATCCATGGCTCTAATCTCCAGTCTTAGCTTGTCCATCACAGTGATGAAGAGCTGAGATTTAAAGAGGATGAACAGAGTCAACCTTTTGGAAGTGCTTTCACTATCTGTTTATTGTTTTCAGAATCTGGGATTAAATATAAAAAATAATGATGAAAAAGCAAAAACACGTACAGAAACGATGTCTGCGATGCAGCGGTTCAGGTTGCCTTTGTCATCCTTGATGGTGATTGGCCGATCCTCCTTGATCCTCTCCATTGCTAGTGGGCAGTCAAGCTAGAACACAAATAAATGACACCACAAACATAAAAAATATAATCTATCAAACGATATTGTCTCTAAAATAATCCAGATAAGGCCTCACTCTGTATTTCCTGCAGAAGTCATCGATGGAGCCAACATCCGCCCCCTGCACCTGTTTGAATGCAGCTTTATACTGAACCAGGAGTCTGGAACAGGAAGCTGTGTACCTGAAAACAGAATTTCCCACAAGTTAATGAAACATTTGTTGAAAGTTATAGATGCAAAAATGTGCAGATGCTCGTACTCATTAGGTGTAACGCAGTCTTTTATGTAGGCCTTTTCCAGGGCCTGCAAGGTCTTTACGACAGCAAACAACTCGGCCATATTGTCGTACCTTAAATAAGGAAACTCCATAAGTGTCCATTATAATACACCGGCAGATTGAGATTATAGTAACACCTACTTTTCTCGTTCCCTTGCATTTTTGTAAAGTTTCACTTCCTGAAATGACAGTTTATGAATGAAAGCTAGACTCTGGGTTATTGTTGAATGTTTGTAATTTAAAAAACATGTTTCATTTGTTTTACTTACCTCGTACAACTCAGGTTTATTAGCAGGAGCTGTGGGAAACAAAATATAATAAATGGACTAATAGTGATCTAAGAATAATGACCAATTCAGTTGAACTCAAAGTCCTACCTCCTCCGACTCCTCCTGTTCCTGGAATTCCGTGAAACATGATGCAGATGAATCAGGAGTCGGCCTGAAAATAATTGAGTTGTAGTTTGTTTAATAACTATGACCAAAAGCGTGACATTAAACTACAGCTTCCATTGGCAATACTGACATTTTTACACGTTGAACAGAAGTTCTAATATTTCCATTCCTTAGTTGTTATTTTTATATAGTTTCCTTTGGAATAAACAGGCATAGTCTCATTTTAAAGTTGTTCTTTTAAATGCTTACATCAGATCTGAGTTTAGAAAGCGTTTTAAAGTTTCATGAATGAAAAGAAGTATAACTACAGCCACAATGCAGATAATTTAAGAAAGATTCAATTTCATGTATAAGGTATACCTTTGAAAAATGAAAAAGACCATTATAAAGGTGTAATAATATACTTTTGTTCCACTGGCTGATTGTGACGTACACACTGACAGGTCAGGGTTTACTTCTTACACCTTCCCCAGAAAAGCTTTAATTTTTAATCATTTTGCCACAGAAACACACAACTCTTTATGAAAAGGATTGCTAAGGCACACTTTGACTTAAGGAGATTAATTACCCTTAATTTGACCAAGAGTGCCAAGTTTATGATTCATGAATAACCTTAATGATGACTAAATATTATTTATGTCCATCAGAATGTTTCCTTTGGCATTACAATTTTTAATTATTTCATCTAAACAACAAACTAAAATAAAATTGTAGCTTTGTAACAGGCTGCTAGTACCAAAGTGGCAAGGAATCAAATGTAAGTACTTTTCCTTGCCACTCCAGTGGTTCTTGTTTTGAGTTTAGGAGTTTTTGTATTTGCCTGAATGATTCGTGAAGCAGAGAAGAGGATTTCGAAATAACTGGTCTGAAAATGGTCAGGTCGAAGGACTGAAAATGAGTGAACACAGACAATATTTAAATAAAAACTTTGAGATTACAAGAACACTCTGGTTTACAAAACAAAGATAAAAACATGACTCATGGCATTACTTAAGGGTAAGGACTGTACGGTATGTCAAGAACTGGTGTAACAGTATGGTTTCTAAAATAAACAAAAAGAAAAAAGATGAATTTCATGGGGACGGATGTATTTATGGATTTCCACTCTGGGTTTTGTAGTTCAGCTCCTGATCCTGACCAGTTACAATACAGCTAATGAAGTGGGACATTCCATAATCTTAGCATGTGGTCAAAACAAGTGTTTGGGCTTAACGCTGAGATTCAGAGACATGTTTTAATAATATTATACACATTTCCGACAGTGAGAGCCAAATTTCGTCGCCATAGTCGTTTTATTACCGAAATAACAACCCTGAAGTTAGCTGTCGAAGCTGTCATGCTAACTTGTTAGCACTTCCTTTATTGTTCTGAACAGCTTAACCCTATTTGTGGTACATTTATATACACCAAACGACGTAAAAGGACGATTAAACTGTATATATAGAGGACGACTCGAGCAATAACACTCAATTTTATTAAAAATGATAAAAAGTGACATGAATACTTTACCTTGTTGGCAAAATGATGTGACGTCGATGTAAACACACCCTCGTCCAAGGACCAACATACGTCGAAACTATTAGGTGGCCATGGCGCCTTACTAAAAAAACTAGTTATGTTGTTACAATAAGTTTTTGTTTGTGAATTTTTATATGTAACAAATCCATTCAGTTTGTAGATGATTGACCTTTATTAGTTTTTGTGGTTTTCGTTCTTTTTAGTCAGTCAAACGACGAGGGCAGCCCATTGTTGTGGCGCCAGAAACAAACCACCGCACGCAGAATTTTGTTTACATAAAAGCGGATTTCTTCTACGTTATTTAAACTCGGTAAGTTAACGAACATATTTAAAAACAACCCAGAAACATTTAATTGCCTAAATAGCATAAATAAAGAGCCTAAAGTGATTGTTTACTCTCTAAAACCAGCCTGGTGTTACTGAGATGATTAAGATGATGATTCATGGTCAGGTGGTCTGAATGATATTTTCTCTTTTATTTAAACTCTAAACCATTATCTTTGTATTTAAAGAGATTTAAAAATCACTGTTTTATTCTGTCTAATGATCTGAAATGAACATTTCAGGGAATTTCACGTGTTTATATATAAAATAAACAGATTATTTGCTGCATAATCTACTGTAATGTGTAAAAAAAATCATCTTACGGTACTCCAAGTTACATGTTTCTTTTTCATCAATTTAAAAATAATATTAATTAATTTAAATAGTGAGTTAAAATAAGAGATCTGACAAATGAAAGCTAACAATATATATTTTTTTCACTGCCATGAGCTGAAATGAAACCGGTATGTGATGTTTAACATAAACAGATTCAGCAGCACTTTTTATTTATTACCATAGGAAGGTTGATTTAAAAATATATATATATTTTGCAGATCTTTTCATCACTCTTCATCATGAAGGCAACCAAAGCAGCACTTCAGAACTCTTCTCAAGAGGAGTGTGGTGTTTGGCTGGACCCAGTCCAACTTAAAGTACAAGCAAAACAGGTGAAATCTTCAAATCAATGCTTGAAAATACTAATCAGTAGCCTTTAATTTCATTATTACACTCATGTGCCTTGTTTTAGAAGGCTGATTGTTGCTAATGCTCATTTGATTTTTCAGAAACGTCTTGCCCGTCCCATCTCTAAACTGCTGAATCCCTTCATGAATGGTGAAGGCTACAACTTGGCTGTAGCGCTCAACTTCACTCAGACCAAAATGGAAATGCCAAAGACCAAACAGAGCTCCATAGCAAATTTCTTCACACCTCATCGGCGAGGTAAGCAGAACGCTCGTAAAATCAGTAAGGATTTATGAAACTCTGAAACTAACCACATTTTTTAAAATTTCTCTCCCGAAAGTCCTCCATAAGACGTCCTCTTCTGAAATACCAAACCCAGTGCGGTCTCTTTCTTCTTCCATATCAGCTGTGCCTACAGCTGTAGCATCTGGGAAGAAGCGAGAGCGAGATGCATGTCCTAGGATGTCTGACTTTAATGTGGATTGTGAGTGGGGAAGTGAAAATATGTCTGAGACTAAAGCAGCAGCATCACAGAATCAAGGGGGACATAATTCACCTTTGCTAAACCGTCAATCTGAAGAGTTTGAAGCACCTCAGATTAAAAAAAGACACCTTGAGCCCTCCTTGTCTCAACTTCCTCTTCTGGCTTGGAGTCAGGACCCGCTGCTTACCTGCAGTCAGGACTCTGAAAGGGAATTTTACCAAACGGACAAGAAATGCACAGAGAACATTGAGGATTCAGAGTCAAGTTTTCCAGACAGTTTGCAGTTTGATGAGGTTTTTGGAAATTTGAAGGGTAGAACATCAACTCAAAACCCCGATAAAAAACCTAATCAAAATGAAAAAGAAAACAGCAGGCCAGATTTTTTTAATTCCTCAACCAAGCATTCTTCTTTCTCTCCTCTCACACCCCTGTCGAGTCACAAAGGAGCAGATAGAAAAAGCTCTTCTCTGCTAAAACACACAGATCATCGTTGGATCAAGCCTGGAAAAGAGGGACGCTTCAACTCAGCTCGGTCAAAACCGAGCACCTCTCCACGGAAACCAAACTGGGAGGTTGATGAGGACGCTCTGGCCACGTTGTTTACGCAGGACTCTGAGGGCTTCAGGGTGATAGCACATCGAGATCCACCACCCAGAAGTCCACTGAAAGATCAACGTAATCTGGGATATGGGATGGTGAGAAGTGGTACCTATAAACCTCTGGAGGAGGAGGAGGAGGAGGAAGATGAAATGCTCTTTACTCAAGACTCTCAGGGACACATGGTGATCAAACACTAAAACATCATTTTATGGAGGTTTAATCTAGAAAAAAACAGTTTTTTATCTGTTTGATGAACTTCTTGTCAGCACAATGTTCTTGGAAACGAAATCTTTAAGTTTCTATATACATTCCCTCTATTTTTAATTTGTATTTTAAGATAAAATTAACAAGCTACAAGTCAGAATTTAGCTTTATTTGAAAAATGACAAGTCTTGGATAATAGACACATTAGTTTCATTATCTGTGGGTGTCAAATGTTATATTTGAGTACAAAATAAAGTGATATACAAAGACCTAGTGCCTTCTCAGGTGTGAGTGATTATAATTCATAACATGCAGAAAGAAAAACATCAATTAGCTATAGTATCTGCAGCACATCCAACCCTTTCTGTTAACCTAAACTCCATTATAACAATGAAAATAGATTTAGTTCCTGCAAAATCACTACTGCAGCTTAAAATTCTAAAAAATTTGAGAATTTTCACCCAAAAATACATTAATGTTTGATTTTCAAGCACTATACACGACTAGGTAAACAGTTCACAGGTAGAATTTTCTTGCTGAATAACCTGGAAACAAAATATTTGTTTTAATTAAAAGATCTGATAAGAGCTAGAATTAAAGGACTTTCCATAAATGCCTGTTACTATGGCACAGACTGAACTGGAGGTAAAGGTTACGTAGTTTTATTGAAACCTGAGTGCTGAAAGTGTTGGGGTTCGCTTTGATGTTATTAAATCCCCCTTTTACAGGTGTTCAATCAGCCTGCGATCTCTGTGGGTTCTGTCACCAGTTTGGAGCCGTCCCAGACGGTCTTGAACTGCTCCGGAACGGGGAACTCCCTCTGGAAAACAAGATAACATCATAGCATCAATACAGGTGGAATACTCATCCCTACATTTCCATCAGCCTCCTCACATAGTCGTCTTCTCCCTCTGGTACCAGGATGTTCATCTCAGAGCTCTTGGCACTGATGATGTCACAGTTCAGCGCGTCCTTGCTCAGGTAGATTTGGCAGCCCTCTGTCTTGTTGACAGAGATGGTGGGAACCGTTCCCAACACCTGCAAAAAGACAGGATAAGATGGTTAAAGAAGACAAGCGTGACAGATTCGTCACCTTTTCGATGCTCACCTGTAGCTGAATGGATTTGGAGTTGATGATCTCAACGATCCCAACAGCATTCTCAAAAACCAGACCCAGCTTCTTACAGTTGTCTAAGGAGAGAATCAACCCGTGTGAGGACAATGGCGTTAGAAATGTTCTATTTCAGTTCCCAGGTGGCTCACCTATGATGATGGAGTTAATTTTGCCTTTAATCTGCAGCGTGGAGCCGTTGCAGCTGAAGACGTACACCACCTGTTTCAGCTCCGTCTCCTCGATCACCAGGTCGTGTTTCTGCTCAAAGTTTTCCTGCAGAAACAGAAACACAAATTCAAACTATCCGTGACATCTGTAGAAAACGTTTAGAAGTAATTTATGGATCAAAATGTTTTATAAATGAGAGCAGAGTGGTTGAATCGTTTTAAATCTACATACCACCCTCCATTTCTTTCCCTCCAGCTCCAGCAGAGGCGGTCTTTTCTGGACGGCTGCTTTTGGAGGCTTTACAGGCCGGGGATCTTTACTTTTGATTGATGATGTTTCAGAGCGCAGATCTGGGTTCTTATGGGTCTTCTGCTCATCTGAGACATGCTTTAAGCCTATGGAACATATGAGGTGCAAGGATGATTAAAAAACACAATAAACAGGAGCCAGATTTAGAAGTTTTAACTCAAGTCGTCTTCTCTTTTGGCCCAGAGGCAAACCAACCTTTGGTGATGTCTGTGCCCTGGTTGAGTTGACTGAATAAGGCTGAGTGTTGGGCTGCTGTGGAGTTCGCCTCAGGTGTGCTGCTATCATCAGTAAAGACTGGAGGAGGACCAGGAGGAGGAGGCGGTGGACAGGGGGCACTGGGGGCTGGAGAGGAGTCAAAGAGGGATGCAGGAGCGATTGGGCCCTGTGTGATGAAAAAGTCAAGATTTTCTGAGCTCTAAAAGAAAGATGTAGTAATACAAATATCCAGCAGGGGGAGTAATGCGTTGGAATTGTGTTAAAACTCAGGTAATTCTCAAGTTTCTTCTTTTGGAAACTTAGAGTCTTTTTTCAAAATTTAAACTTTAAATTTAAAATGAGGTGTTTTTTGCATAAGTTTTGTCAGGAGAGTGATAGTTTCATGTACTTGTTCCTGTTCTTTTATGGCTCAGACTTTGGGTTTAACCCGGATGTGTCCAAACTTTTTAAGACAAGTCAAGTTCATGGTCTTCGTTGGCCACAAAAATGTGATTTTTTAATGCAAAAATTATTTCATAGTCATTTTTTGAAATTTTACTCCTCAAAATAGGTCTAAAATATGCAAATTAGTATTAATCTAAACATAAAATGTTACAAAGTGATGATTAATTTATAATCTACAGGAGGGAAAAAATTCATCAGTCTAGAAATGTATGTGTGGGCCGCAGAAAATCACTGACTTTCCACCGGATGAGTTAGCAGCACGCAACATAACAGACCGTATTCCCCGCAAGCTCCCTTCCCACCAGGAGTGATTCAGACGCAATTTGGCAGTAAATGCAATCCACGTAGCTGGACCTGCAAGGTCACAATATGACCGGGGAATTGCGAGATCACGCGTGATTTTGCCAGCATATACCGGTATCCAAAAAGGTCTATGGTTTATTTTTTCTTCTGTTTACTTTAGTTTTACTAATCAAGCAACAGGAAATATGCATGTCACGTGTCTTATTTTGAATGTTGCTGGATGTTTTACACTGTTTCTGTGTTTGACTTCCTGTCTAGCCTGAAATGAACTTCTGAGCTTGATGCATTCTGGAAGTGTCGCGCGTGAAAAAGCATAAATTTAGCGTAGCAAAGCGACACTACACTTCTGATACCACGTAGCTGGTGGAAACAAGCCCATCGACTATAAAGACAACTTTTAGCTGTGTTTGCTGGATGTTAGGCGACAAATATGCATCCAGTTGAATGCCAAGGTGAGGGCTGCAAATGGCCCCCAGGCCGCATTTTGGACACCTGGTGTAACACGCACGCACGCACACACACACACACACACACACACACACACACACACACACACACACACACACACACACACACACACACACACACACACACACACACACACACACACACACAGCCTTGTTTGTAACCACTTGTGGGGACACAAGACGGGACCATGCTTTGTGAGAACCACCATTTCTGAAGGTTATGCAGGAATAAAAAATATGCTAAAATCTGACAGGGCATCCCACTGAACTTATTTTCACTGAATTTAATGCAAACTTTGAGGGAACCAGGGTTTTGGTCCCCACAAAACATGTGGGCCCCATACCGTGAGTATGCTGTCAGGCTGTGGTTCCCACAATGATAGACACACACACACACACCGTAGAGAGTTGCATTGACATGTAGCGTGCCTCTGAGAGCCGTGACTTCACCTTTGAACCTAGGCACATGTGTTGCACACATCACAGCTGAACAATGCTGACCTGTTACATGAAACAGCTCAGCACACACCGCTGGATGACAACCAGTGAAACGATCTGACTGTCTCTTGCTTGAGCTGGTGAACACGACCCGTTATTTACTTCATATTTTCATTCCAATTAGCAAAACTTGCTAGCTACATTTTTAGCTAGCTACAAGTTTGAGTCTTATGATTTCACAAGATCTTGCACAGAAGTTTAATTATACTACAGCATGAAATCCTAGCACAATATCTCTAAACGTTACTGAGTCATAACCATTCTTTCCCAAAGGCTGTGGTGGTCATCTTAAACCACAATAAGATATTTGATCTAAAACTAAAGCAAAACAGACAAAAATCTTACCAACCGCCATTTGCATTGTGGCGATGGGTGATTAATGTACGTGTTTCCTCCTTTGGGGTTACTTTATCCCATCACAGTCTACAGCTTAGAGGCTGGTTTGTCTTCAGAAGACAGCTGCAACCCTGCAGAAGCCTTTTGCTGCTGATTAATTCCTTTATTTTATGCCCTGACTCCGGCACATATCGTATGAACTGTATCTGCACGTGTCCATATGTCAGCCTGCGGGTTCCAGAGAATAAGCTCATCATTAAACCCAAATCTGAGCAGCAGCTGACGGCTGTGCTGTGGAGAGACCAGCACCAGCCCTGCAGTTTAGGTTACTGCACAGACCTCGCACACACACAGGCACCTTTGTCGGGGTCCTTCTGTAAAGAAAACCTCCATTCAAGTGAACCCTGCATGATGACCACCTGTTAAGGTGACACACTCTCGTCCTTGTGCACACACACTCACACACAGCTCTATCGTCTGACAGCAGGAGCAACAGCTGACACAAGCAGCCACGGCAGCCTCTCAGGTTTCTGCACACAGAAAACACGCTGAGGGAACGAGAAGATGCAGCTGCCAGCAGCTCCGACGCACAGCAATGAAAAATTCAGTTTTACTCACTCACAATCTGATGCCTAACCCTAACAAAGACTCGCTGGGGTTTTATGGGGATTTGAAGAAAAAAAAGTCACACAAAGGTCAAATTTGTGTTCAAAACATCGTCTCAAGTCATCCTAATCTCAGAGATCCACTGTGTGCGAACGTTCCTGAGCAGAAATCCCTAAACAGGAGTTTTAGTGGGAGTGATGCAGGCAGGATGTGGTGCAGCTACTGAGGAGAAGCTCATTCATTCATTCATGCTCTCTGCAGTGGTTTATGTAACCCGCTGCTTCATAACTAAAAATGGAGATGTGCACTAAAACTGGCCAAAGCAGAAAAAAAGTCCAAACCCACAAATAGAAATGGGAATGATCTGAGTTGATATTGTGTGTTTATTTTTGCACACTCACAGTTTTGCTCCACACCAGTCCCGTTGTGTGGTGCTGCTTGATGAAGGACTGCATCTCGGTCCAGATGGACAGGTAGGAGTGCACCCAGTCCACGTGGCGCTTGTCACTGGGAAGGAAAGCAAAAGGAAAGATGCTTTCACCCGTAGAAAGTTTGCATCCAATTAACCTTTTTCTCATCTAATTTGAGGTTATTTTGGTGAGAAACAAACCCTTAAAGGTGCAATATGTAAGAATGAAGTAAGAATGACACCCTGTGGACAAATGTGGTTACTGCAGCCCATTTTCCAAACACAAGGGGTGACTTACTCCCATGCTGTGAGTTTCATGGCTGTTGCCCTCTATGGCCCAGCACCAGAAGATTCTAGATGACGAGTCGTACACAGTAAGTCGATAAGTAGATTAATACATTTTCACTGTAATATGAAGTTGTTGGTAATTTAAAAAGTAGCTTGAGATATTTTTAGATTAGCTTCTAATTAGTTGTTAGCATTGTTAGTTCAATGTTAGCCTCTAGTCTTCTTTACTCGATATTAGAGTAAAAGAAAAAGATGCCATGGCTTCTTAGAGGTATAAGAAATAACTTCTGGGTCGCTCCTATTTACTGGCTTAGGATCTCGCTAAAACACTGCTGCATTCTAATGGCCGGTGTCGAATTACAAATGCCTGCGCTGCAGCGTTAGCTTGGCGCAGAACCCAGCGGGCTCACTGTTTGTAAACAATAAATACGTCCCTCTTTAGCTTTTTTAAAGATGTGGATCACTCGTTTAATCAATACATTTGCAGTGGTCTCTAGTAAAATGATCGCCTTGTAAGTCCCATTCTGGGGGAAAAAAAGCTCTGGTGCGCCTGTTTCAGGAAGTACAAGTCAGCTGGAGGAAAAAGTAGCTTCAGACGACAGGATTTAGAGTCTTATTTCCTGATATTTGGACATCTCTCCTCTGATTGGCTAACAGCCGCACGACTCTACCACTGACTCTGTTTGCTCTGCAATGTTGATGTTTTATCTCCACAAATAACACAAGCCTGGAGGAGTTCTGCTGTGTGGTGGAGTTGCTAATGCTAACGGTTAGCTTCTACTAGCCGAGACGTTCTCTGCTGTTTCCTGGACGCTCAACCAACAACAGCCTTCCTTCCAACATGACTCAGACATTAGACTGTTTTGTGATTGTTTCACTGCAGAATTCTTACATATTGCTCCTTTAATAACAAATTTGTTTGTGGTTTGTAGCCCCTAAATCATAAACTTGGCAGCTCAAATCCACATTCTCAACATCTACACAGCAGCACAGATTCAAACATGTGTCCAGATCATGTGTGGGTCATATTTACACTTCCTTGTAGTCCTTTAGCACTCTGTTGGTGTAGAACGTGGCTGCGTCGTTCATCTCCTTCACATACAGACCGGGCTTCTGACTCTGCGATAAAGAAAAGGAATGATGAGAACATTTTCTCAAAGATAAACTCCTCCTTTTATTGGAAGGTAAAGCTGAAAAGTTCTGATTTCTGTTGGAGAAAAGGGCCTTCATGACAGCAAGAAGAGAAGATTTTATGTTAAATCTAAAAGGAAACAGAAATGTAATCTTCAGACCTGATTAATGAATCTTTTTAGTGTGTCAACTACATGCCAGGGCGGGTTTATTTACATTTATTCTGATAATAGTGTTTAGTGTGGTTTCTCACCACGGCCACCCAGCCCAGAGCGGGAATGCTCTCGCTCACGGCCGACAGGTGGTTGAAGAGGGGGCTGCCGCGGTTTCTTTCTCGGAAATTCTGGATCTCCTGGATGTGATCTGAAATTGGCTTCAGGAGATCTTGAAGCTCCATCTGTGGAAGTTTCAAAAGGAGGAGGAGTGAAAAAGTGCAAAGATTTGGGAGGATTTGACACACTCTTCGTACGTCACCATAATTCCTTCAGGACAATCTCTAATTTTATACGTTTTTTTTAACTCTTTTTTCCACTGGAAGCTCCAGATCAGAGCTTCATCCGTTCCTTCAAACATTCCTCTGTTCACAGGGAGATCCCTCTGGCCTTGTAAGGCATCCTGCTCCTCCAGTGTTTACAATTGACCAGTCACACACACACACGCGCGCACACGCATGCACGCACACACACCTTTTACCTGCAACAAGCTGCAAAAGGGTTTTTTTCTTTCCATTCAGATAAAAAATAGCTAAAAAGTTTGTTATTAATGCCAAAAATGTCTTTACTTTTTAGTCTGATTTTATCTTTTCATGCACAACATTAAATTATGTGCAGCAAATTCTTTCTCCAATGAGATGCATGTGATTCAGAGGTGCCTTCTTCTGGTTCCTAAATCCTCATTAAAGTTTCTAATATCTGTTTTTGCAGAAGCAGATTTCATGCACAACTTCTATATTCAGCATTTCAGCTCCGCTTCTTTATGCACACATATGACTTACTGCATAAGAATAAATTTGCACAGTCATACTTGAGCATGAACTCAAAAATTGTCTAATAATGTTCTGATGAGTGGTTAAATCAATGTCTCTCTTTGTTTAACACTGACTCTCCCTCTAACACACACACACACACACACACACACACACACACACACACACACACACACACACACACACACACACTGACAACAGACTCAGTTATAGAACATGACCATAAAAAGTCAGAGAGCACAACAGGACTGAGCTGGAGAGAGGTTTAAAATGTGTGTGTGTGTGTGTGTGTGTGTGTGTGTGTGTGTGTGTGTGTGTGTGTGTGTGTGTGTGTGTGTGTGTGTGTGTGTGAGACATGAGTGCATGGTCCTGATGGTTACAATTAAACTTAACTTTATCTTCTAACACATCTTAGAATTGCAGCTATGCCTCGATTTCAGAAAACACAGAAAGTCAGAAAATAAAATAAAACAAAAACTAAAAAAAAAAAAGTCATATTTTAGTCATTTATGTGAGACAATACACACAGGAAACAAACAAAGTTTTAATTTTGGTCAAAACATTTTGATACACATATATTATATTTAAAGGGTGTATGTTCTGCAACACTGGTTTTAAACCTTTAAAGTCTAATAATAATAATAATAATAATAATAATAATAATGATAATTATAATAATCACTTCCTACACACGCACACACACACACACACACACACACACACACACACACACACACACACACGCACGCACGCACACACGCACACACACACACACACCCTACAAACTGCAGGCCAAAGGGATGATATCATTATCGATTCCCCTCCATAGCCTTTCTGCTGTTTGCGAGCACATTGGGAATGTGTTGTTTTAGCCTTTTTCCAGCTCAAAGAGCAGATTTATCCCTCTGCGAACAGCACCGGCCTGCTGGGGAACACAGGAGGAGCGGCCAGAGGCCGTCACATGGGCCCGAGGTCCAGTTTGTGTCTCTGATGGACTACTGCTAACTCTCAAACATTTAATTTAATTTAATTTAATTTAAATGTCACAAGAAGTGTGTTGTGGCTCATTTCCTTCAACTTCCTGCAAGAGGTTTGAGCTCCAACAGCTGCATCACCAGAACCGGTTTCTGAAGCTTGTAGATAGTGAAAACATTCCATTCTGTTGTGGCCTCTCAGATCAGCTGTTCCAGGGTCAGTGGGTCAGTGTAAAAACCTGGCGTACCTGTGCAGGTTCCTGATGGGAGGTAACCATCTGGAGGAAAGTTCTCTGAGTCTGAAGCGCCTTGCTGACCATCTCTGCCTGCAAAAAGACAAATCACAGATGTTAAAAAGATTAACCAAAAGAATAATTTAAACCTTTGATGCCACAAATATGATTATATCAGACCTATATCATGATAAGCTTTATTTTATATGTAATTTTATGACAATAAAACAATAAGCGCTATCACAGATCTTTCATCCCCTCTGCTGTAAGAGTGTATAACTCCTCAGTTTAAGCTGTGCTGGTATCATCCTGGTACACAGTAACCCCAATGCAATATTCAGTATGTGTTCTATACTTGTGCAATAACGGATTCAGATTGTTGTCTGTGTCTCTTACAGTATGCTGCATAGTGCTGGTACCAAGTTTGTTTTTATCTTTTATTTGTGGTTTTTTTTAGTGATCTAAGATTACAATACTAGATTACTGCCTATGTGTATATAGATGTATCCTTGTTTTTTTATGGTAAATGGTAAATGGCCTGTATTTGTATAGCGCCTTCTTAGGGTTCTACAACCCCCCAAGGCGCTTCACAACACAATCAGTCATTCACCCATTCACACGCTGGTGGGGATGAGCTACGATGTAGCCACAGCTGCCCTGGAGGGCACTGACAGAGGTAAGGCTGCCGAGCGCTGGCGCCACCAATCCCTCCAACCACCACCAGCAGGCAAGGCGGGTTAAGTGTCTTGCCCAAGGACACACAGTAGCATTCTCTGGCTGGAGCTGGGATTGAACCTGCAACCTTCCGATTACTGGACAACCCGCTCTACCTCCTGAGCTACTGCTGCCTGCAGTATCTTCTTCTAATTACCTTTTGAGTGATGGTGCTGCTGTGACAAGTGAATTTCCCCACTGTGGGATCAATAAAGTCTATTCTATTCTATTCTATTCTATTCTATTCTATTCTATTCTATTCTATTCTAATAAAGTAATTAAACTGTTCCTTGCCACCTCCACTAGAGGGCAGTAGACACATATGGGACTGGATATGACAGGTTTTAGATGACTTGAGCTGACTTGAAGCCCAGGGGCGGTTCTCACCAAGATATTTAATCTGGAGTCCCACAAGGCTCTGTATTTGGCATATTAGACTTCCTTTGGTATTTTTCTTTTCTATGGCAATGATTTTAAAAATTATTACTGAAAAGATGTCCTAGTGAAATCTCTCATAATACATTATTTATAAACTGGAATACAATAATTTTATTTAGGAATTTTTGGCGATTACTATAAAGGGGAAATGCTGAGATTTTATTGATTTATTGAATAATTTAAGGTTGAGTTTGATTTATGGAAAAATGATTCAAATGTTGCAGATTAGGTAAATAGTTTCTTGTTCTTGTTTTTCACTCATGGATTAGAAGTCATTTGGATTAAACTGCAATCCTTGTGGAGAAAATAATCAATGTAGCTACGAGCTAACTGAGCTAACTGAAAGCTTTAATTAAATGTAAACGGATAAGTTCTTATGATGGTAAACTAGACCTATTAAACCTAAAATATTTTTGTGAACCAGGCTGTTTGTTTCTCATGGGTGTCAATGGGAATTTACTCCTTTCTGCAGCCAACCCCTAGTGAATGAGGGGGGGAACTGCAATTTTTGTCACTTCCGCATTGGCTACACTTTTGGCAGGTGGAGTTTGCTCCTTGGTTGGGATCTTGAACTTGATCAAATCGTGAACACAGCAGCAAGAAGAAGGTAAGGTCTGTTTCTACGCTAGCTGACTCTAACGTTTGTTAATACCACTCTCTATGAGCCCCACCTAGGTGTACTACTTCTTCTGATATGTAAACTGGGCTTGAACTAGTGGAAACAGGCTAAACTGGCAAAGAAAAAAACAATCTCAGTTGCCACTTTTGTCCTCTGTTCAGTACTCCCGTAACTCACTGTTGACGTTCACCATGGCGGACCCATGTGATCAGGTGACGTAGGTGCAAAGGGTCAATAAACGCACAACTGACAAACGTTAGGAGTCAGTCCAATTAAAGATGGCTGCCACAGCCAAGTGAAGAAAAAAACACAAAAATAATCAATAATTTCTCAACATGATTGGGATTCAAATCAAAAGGTCTATGTAATCTGATAAATAACCTAATTGTTAAGAATTTAAAAATCCTTTATTATAGCCGTCTTATTGTAAAATGGAACCAGTTACTGAGGTCCTCATGAAATGTTTCCTCGTGTTCTCTCTTAGGAGGAAACGTAGGCAGTGAACGTTTGTTTCAGACACACGGGGCTGAGGGAACCACCGAGAAGGCTTTATCCATTTAAGGGACTCTTAAGAAACGACCTCTGGCTTCCTGTCAAACACCTCCTCCTCTTCTCTGTTCAGTGATGGAAAACAGAGAAAGAGACTGTCTCTTAAAGTACAGAGGAGACGCTAGTGTTTGATGTTTCCCAAATGATTTTTCTCCTGTTGTTTGGGATGGATTCCACTTTGGCCTTCTATGAAAAATACTAACAGGAGTCCACACACACACACACACACACACACACACACACACACACACACACACACACACACACACACACACACACACACACACGCACACACGCACACACGCACACACGCACACACACACACACACACACACACACACTTCAGATTTCCCAGACCTGAGCCTATCTAAGTGGAATCTGGAGTGGGATAATCCTGCCTGTTTATATCCCCGTGTCCAGTGGGATTCATTTATCCAGAACTGGTGCATTTAAAGAGAAGACATTGCGAAAAGCTTTTCTTTTCATTTTGCACAATCAAATTCAAAATGTCAAAATCAGATGTTAATAAAAGAAAATGTTCAGTTTAAGCTGTAGGAAAAGCCCATGGTACTCTACTGCTGTTTAACACTCTTAGATCAACCGTATTCTAAAATCTTTCATCCTTTACTCTTTTCTTTGTATAATAAAACAAATGACTCATTATCACATTTATTAGGATTTAAAACTCACATGTTTCTCCACCTCACTTCCTATAGTTCGACTGTGGTTCAAGTAATCCAACAGAGGACCTCTCAGTAGTACATCAAAGACCTCCACGCTCTGAGAGGGACCTGGAAAAAAGCCGGGGAATCATTTGGATCTGAGTACAAAGAGATAAGGGTGTTTACTCTAAAACTCTGACTTACCTCCATTGATGCCATTGACACACTTCCCATTGGCCAAGGTGTTGGACGTCTCCATCGTGATGGACATTTGCTCCAGGCGAGTTACGGCTCGCTCCAGACGCTGCATTAACTCATCCATGGTGACAATCCTGGAAACAAAAATAGAAGAAGATTTTTTTTTAAGGATTCATTTTTAACTTTGATTGTTATTCGGAGAAGAGTTCACATTTCCTAAACTGCTGTTTTTCTTTTTCATAGAAATTACGCATTAGTGTTTTCAAAACTAAATTAAATAAAATTAAATAAATCACAGATTTAAAAAAAAAGACAGTTCACAAGTGGTTCATCTGAGGAATGAGAGCATCAAGAGATTAAATCTGGAGTCCCACAAGGCTCTGTGTGTGGCACATTAGACTTCCTTTCTATGCAGATGATAATTTTCTTTTCTATGGCAATGATTTTAAAAATTATTACTGAAAATATGTCCTAGTGAAATCTCTCACTAGTGATTTAATAATATTACATTATTTATAACTGGAATACAATAATTTTTAGAAGTTTTTGGCGATTAATATGAAGGGGAAAATCTGAGATTTTATTGAATAATTTAAGGTTGTTTGAGTTTGATTTATGGAAAAAATTATTCAAATGTTGCAGATTAGGTACATTTAGTTTCTTGTTGTTGCCCTTTTATCACTCACGGAATAGATGTAATTTGTATTTAACTTTAACCCTGTTGGAGAAAATACAAAAAACTATGAAAAAAATCTGTTATCGTTCCAGATTAATAAAAATATTACAAGTAATGTGTCTCAAACCAGACTGAGACTCACCATGAGACAGCTCAGGCCCATTTCTAATATTTATTAGTCAGCACAAAAGGAACTTAATCCATCAACCCTCTGTGTGTTTACACCAACAGCTGCTAGGTAACACGCAGTTCCTGATGTGACAAGTGTAACACAAAATCCCACAATCTGTTGTGTATTTACTTTACAAAATGACTTAAAAAGGCACAACGAAGCTCTACAACAACACGTCAGCATCAACGATAGTGCTGTCTGTAATTTCTGTAAAATATGAGCAGTAATTGTCTGCCTGATAAACATCATGGAGTCGCCCAGTCGCGCTACATGCCTGTCGTAGGACTCAGAGGCTATTTCTGCTCAGTGGGTCACAACAACCGGACCTAAAGTTAGACCAGAAACCTGGAGAGATGCTTCTTAAAAATGTTCGGAGACTAAATCTGAAAGATCAATGAGAACATGAAACAACCAAATATAAATAGGTTTAAAAAATGTCTGTTTATCTGCTTTTCTTATTTTTAATATTCTAGTTATGCCTTATTTATTAACATTGCTTAGTGTATTATTAAGCATTAATAAACAAAGGGTCCCATTATTAACGTTTCTGTTATTGTTAACTATTAAGTGTACTTAAGGTTAGGACAAAGGGCCAGGGGGGTGTCTGCTTAGTAATAGTTTATTAATGCTTAATAATGCACTAAGTAACGTTAATAAAGGGATGCTTATTGTAAAGTGTTACCCAGATAATTTCCGATGTTACATTTTGATAATATTTAAATTTAATTAAAACAATTATTTTATATGATTATTAATTGATCTTCAGTGTCGTAAATGACTTTAAAAAATGCCAAAAACAAGTTTTTGGCTTTTTTTGTTTAGAAGTTAAATGGATAATTATATTTTGAGACTTTTATTGTGAAGGACTGAAGGAAGTTATTTGAATTCCACTATGGATGCTAAAACTGCACCTCATTTTTTAGTTTACTCAGTAAAAAACTTGCAGAACCATTTGTTACATTAATAATAATAAAATTGGAACGAATACCGTTGGGTTCAGCAGCTGTTCCTGAAATAAACTACAGCTGACTTTCATCTGGAATTAGTCCTCTGACTTTTTTCTTAAAATAATATTTTGACTTCATTCTCAAAACTTAAATTTTTGTTCTTCATGACCCTAACTTGCCATCAAATACTAGCTTAAAAGTTTGTTTGAGGCAAAATGTACATAAATATCCAAAAGCTCTAAAAATGAGACAAAGTCTTTTTGTGATGATTATTTGTGTCACGGCTTTTAAACCAAGATTTTAACCTCCTAAGTCAATCAAAAACAATTGTGATCATTTTACTCACTTTAATTTTAAAATCAATATTGCACAAGTCTTCAGAATATCAAAACAATCATGCCAAGGATGACCTTTCACTAAAATCTGATGCTTTTCTTCATGAGTCAAAGGAAACATGAAGGAAAACATCTACAGCAGAAAGAGTGTAGATCGGTATGCTCTGCAACACCAGCAGGAGGAAAGTAGGGAGTATTTGAAAATGTTTGGACCTTCCTGTAGAGACAGACATTTCCACCCACTCACAGCTTAACCTCACCCCTCCGCTCCCCCCATCCCTGGGTAAAAAAGAGACGAAACCCTCCTCTATAAACACTTACCTCCCTCCTCTGTTCTGCAGCAGGTTTCCGTCGTGGTGTTTTACTTCTGCTTGTCAGTATTCCCCTCTGGGTGATTGTGTTCCGTTCTCCTGCGTTCCAGTTCTCCGTCTCTGACCCGTCCCTCAGCTCTGCTCAGCAGCAGCGGCGACACTTTTCCGGGATGTCCTAATTAAGCAACATGGTGAACCTGAGAGCCTGCAGAGACCAGAACCGTGACTCAGTAAGAGCAGCCGTCTGTCCTCTGAAGCGAACAGACAGTCTGCTATAAATAGATGAGTGATGGTGATCCCTGCATGGGGCTCTGGAGGAATAGTCTTTCAAGACCACAAGTCCAATGTAAGGTTTTTCACTAATAAACTTTGTTTTTAGCGATTTAATAAACTGTTGAAGTGCTTGTCCCGGTTTGTCTTTAATAATCTCCATTTCAATCCTGACCCAACCCAGCTCAACCCTGCAGTCCTCGACTAGACACAATCTTGAGAGTTTATTTGAAAACTCAGTGTTAAAACTTGGGTTGAGAGTACCCAACCCAGTTCAGCTCTATAGAACTAAAGAAGCTTCTTGGATGAAAGGCGAAACATATTCAAGATAACCAGAAACGTCCAGTTGTCTTCAATCAAACTCAAGTTTATCATGCCCTGGATGACTTGGAATCGACACCATCGACTAGACACAACTCAACTAAACTCAACATGACTTAATTCGACTCTATTCAACACACAAAACTTGAATCTGCTCAACTCAACTCTAAATAAATTGACTCAACTTAACTCTATTCGACTTGACTCAACACATATTGTCTTAACTTGAATCGAATTGACACGAGTCAACACAAAAAGGCATAACCCGACTGAATTTGGCTTGACTCAAGTCAAAACAAATCAACTCAACTCATTTAGCAACTTAGCTCAACTTGACTCAGTGTGACTCAACTCACCCCAACCCAACTGAACAGTCAGACTAGAGTTGACTCGACCTGACTTGACATAACACAGATCAACTCAACATAACTTGACTCAACTTAACTCGACCACACTCAGTTTAACATGATTTGACATTATTTGACTCAACTCAGCTTGACTTAAACAATTTGGCTTGACTCGATTCAAATTGACATGAGTCAACACAACAAGTCTCAACCTGACAAAACTTGGCTTGACCCAACTCCACAAAACTTAACCCAACACGACTCGACATGATTCAACCCACCCAAGCCCAACTCAACATGGCTGGACTAGACTTGACAACAACACAACTCAATCGAACTTGAATCAAATCGAACCGACTCAACAAATTTCAACTCAACTCAAATGTATTTCTGTATTTTTGTTGTGAATTTTATTCTTTGGTGTTTCAACTTGTCTGTATCACAGAAAATAAATCCATAATTCATATCAACATCCTGGTCATTTTCTGGGAATTCCTTATTCCTTTGTGTTTTTTCATCTTCAAATATTGGAAGAAGAACTGATGTCAAGGCAGAGGATGGTTGCATCAACTATTGATTTTACTTAAATTCATTTTCTGTTTGCTCACTTTAAAACAAACAACTAAAAAATATATATATATATTTAAATTATCTTAATTTACATCCTTTTTTTACACAAACTTACAACTGCTGCATAGAAACGTACTCACCGTCTTTCAAAAATTCCTAGAAGAGAAAATTGGTCCATTAACAAATTTATATTTCGATTTTAACCAAGAGCAGCAGCTCACCATCCACTGAATGAAAGAAACGCCTGCTGGATAGATAGATGGACAGAAGATGACTCACCTGTTAGGTCTTTATCTTTGTCGTGTCATAGTCATACATCAATATGTGGTCCGGGTTCAGGTTTCACTAGTGACCAAAATACTTCTCTGACTGGAGTGAAAGAAGGCAGAGGAGGAGCTGCACACAACATGACTTATTGATTAAAGAATTGATGAATAATTGATCAACGCAGACTGTAGGAACATTGTCATGTTTCATTTGTATCAAACCTTCGCTGGCTGCCAGGTCAGCTTCTCCAAGACCTGAAAGTAATAAACATCTCCTGGCTCGGCTCAACTCAACTCAACTCAACTCAACTCAACTCAACTCAACTCAACGCAACTTAACGCAACTCAACTCAAGACAAGTCAAGTCAAGTCAACGCAACTCAACTCAACTCAACTCAACTCAACTCAACTCAACTCAAATCAACTCATCGCAACTCAACGCAACTTAACGCAACTCAACTAAAGTCAACTCAAGTCAAGTCAAGTCAGTTCAACTCAACTCAAGTCAAGTCAGTTCAATGCAACTCAATGCAAAGCAACGCAAGTAAAGTCAAGTCAACGCAACTCAACTCAACTCAGCTCAGCTCAGCTCAACGCAACGCAACCAATTTATATCCCAGATGCTCAAAAGAATCAAAATAAGTAAAAATATGAACATAATGACACATCGAAAGTGTATGAAAGTGATCAAAATGAGACACTAAGTGACCAAGAAGGCAAACATGAAGTCTCCCAAGGAAAAAATTTGCAACCATAAAGAGGTGGTGTATAAAAAGAGCTAAGCTTCATGATTTATGTGTCTGTTTTAATTGATGTGAGGATGAGTTCTCACCTGTCTCCTCCTCGTTTAATAATCCATCCATGAAAACAGCTGTTCCAGCTGCTGCAAGTGGTCAGATTCCTCCTGCTCCCCAAGATAATGTCAGCCATCAATATACTGCTGTCTTTATGCTCCAACAGTAGAAATGTTGGCTTTTATTCTTGAGCAAAATACAGAAACCAAAAGGAGAGCGAAAATGTGCAGAACTTTGGATTTTAGGCCCATGTTTTTGGTTTAAAACAACAAAACGTTCATTTTTAAAACTTTTTACATAAAGCTCCTGGTAAAATGTAAATGAAATATTATATATTATGTTCATAATCTGACTCCATTCTTTGAGATCTAAAGGGGAAAAGAAGACCACCACCACTTTATTTTCAAATATAGAACATTTTATTCCAATTTGAGTAAACAAGGTTGAAATTCTTGGAGTATAAGGTCTTATTATCCACATGACTTCTGTATTTAAATAGCAACACTAAAAACCCTTCATCCAGTGACAATAAAAAGCTTCTCTGAAAAGTTTTTTTTGTCATTTATTTCTTTTTTTTTTCTATTTCCCTTGTAAGAAAGAGTTCAAGTATAAAAACAGTTCCCAACAGTGTAAAACAGCCCAAAACTGATGAATCTGAAGCAGAGGAAGCACAGCTACGGAAACTATGACGACATCTATACATTCTAGTAGAGAAAAAGCAGCATTTTTTTTCGCTTTTTAAAATTTTCTTCTTGTCTAAGAAGAGGCATGCATTGAAAGTAACTTCCTCCGTACAAAAATCTCATTTCTAACGTTCTAAAGAGATAAAAAGATAAAAAACAAAAGTACAGTGCACGTAACGTTGCTTTAAATAACTTCTACATTAACATTTTGGTTGAGAATGTTAATAATATAAGAAACTAATCAATAACTTATATATATATATATGCCTTGAGATGAGTACATAATAATATTAATTATACAGTACCGCCACTAAGTCTCTACACTTAGAGTGTCAACCCTCAAAAATAAATACCTTAAATATAAGTTTTATTTATTTTTTCTGTTTTTTTTTTATTTTTTAATAGTTGTAAGGCAGAGGCGGGACAGTTGTTCTGGAGGCTTTGGTGAAAACCCGACGGCAGACTGCTGCAGCGCAAGAGGTGGAAATGCTGATGCGACTGGATGGATGGGGAAGGGAGTGTGTGTGAGTGTGTGTGAGTGTGTGTGTGTGTGTGTGAGTGTGTGAGTGTGTGTGTGGAGTTGGTTCCCAAAGGGCTCGGCCAGGGATTAAAATGTGACAGCTAAACAAATGAGCACAAGTGATGCGTTCTTTCCAGAGAGATCCGTCTGTGCAGCACTGGAGTGGCTCCGTCCACCCCCCCCCCATCCATCCATCCATCCATCCATCCATCCATCCATCCATCCATCCATCCATCCATCCATCCATCCATCCATCCATCCATCCATCAACAGCAGCAGCAGCTGCTGCTCCATCCCGACTGTGCTGCCTTTGTCTCTGCTTCTGTAGCTCTGGATGCACGGATGTGAGTGAAAAAAAAATCAACAGATTTAGCGTTTCTCATTGTCTGAAGCTCGACCTCTCCTCTTTTGTCTCTGCTTTTATTCAGTCCCCCTTTTTTCAGTAAAGTCAGAGATGGTGACATGCTGATTTGTTTGTTTTGCATCGCTCCAGAGGTCGAGACCAAGTAAAAAGAAAAAAAAACAACATTCAGCATCAGGAAGATAAAAAGGTAGTTGTTCAAACATGCGTGTGAAACTTCCTGACATTGGTTCCATTTCCCTGATTATCAGAAAATATTAACTTTAAAGGACAAAATGAACACGCAGAACCCTCAATATGAACAATAATAAATAAAATGAGGGTATTAAATAACTTGTGGAACATAACAAGTGGAAAAAAGAGCTTTTTCCCCTCCAAACTAACATTAATGACAGCAATAGGACTTAAAGGCTTAGTGTGACCCTAACCCTAACTCACCAACCGCTGGGTTTAGTTCCTGCATCCTTACTCTAGAGATAAGTACTCTAATACAATAATATTAATGATAATACTATTCAATAACAGTCACGAGAATCACTTTTGAAAGTTTGTTTTGCACCTTTTTTTTTTTTTTTTTTTTTCAGCTTTTTGTTTTTGGTTAAAGCACAGCAAGTTGGAAAGTTACTGTTTGAAGTTTCCACCTCACCATCGTCATCATCATCATCATCATCATCATCATCATCATCATCATCATCATCATCATCAACACTCTGCACACCCTCTAAAGCCTTCCTTGTTTTCTTGTCTTGTAGTGACTCAGCTGTGGCCGCGGGGTGGACCTTCTTCCTGCTCGTGCATCAGGACCAGCTGAGGTTATTGCATGCGGTCGGCCTGCAGCTGTTGAGCCTGGTACTGGCCGAAGGCGGCGGCTGCAGCGGCAGCCGAGCCCGGCGCAGCCGTGGCTAACGGCTGCTGGACTGCAAAGCCGTAGCCGGTGGTGGCCATGTAGCCCGCGGCGGCAGGGGAGGCGGCGTACGGATACTGATCATAGGCCATGGTGGCTGCTGCGCTAGCGGCTGCAGAGTACTGAGCGTAAGCAGCTCCGGTGTAGTCGATGTACGGAGAGGAGGCGGTGGCGGGCGCGGCAGCTGCAGGCTGCACGTGAGGGATGACCACACTGGGCTGAACGAAGGCCTGAGGGTACACGTAATGAGTCGGGATGCTGTGGGGAGAACATACACACAGTATGAATGTCAGTAAGAGTCCCACTAAATGCTCTCTGAAACACTGATTCATTGAACAAGACCCCTCCCAACATTCAGTCCAACCAGGAAGACCAAAGAAATTCCCGCCTGTAGAAGCAGGAATTAGAACTCTTTACAGGGTTGCCAAAATAGAAAACGATGAAAGGTGACAAGACGGGTTTTATGTCAGGGACAGGAACAAAAAGCAGATCTGAGATCTGTAGGTAGTGGTGGTGGTGTGGGGGGGCTCACAGTGCCAGGCTGTGAACAGAGACGATCCCAGGGAAAGCATCGTGGAAAATGTTTGCCAGCTGAATTGTTTCAAAAAGGGACATTGCTGGCTATTTCCCCTTATGTGTTGGGACAAAGAGTCAGGGTGGCTGTAGGATGGAGGGACGAGGGGGTGGGGGGCAGGGATGAGGCTCTGCACAGAGAGGGATGTTTCGATTAAATAAACAGTTCTGAACAATGAGCGCATTCTGCCCTCCATGACATAGCCTTATCCTGCCTCGCGACCTCTGAGAGGGCCGCAGTCGGACCGCACGAAGCTCAATTCTCCTCCAACGTTAGCTTAAAAAACCTAAACCGCCAATGTTTGAATTATTTCACATAAAAATGATCCATGAATTAAATGCACCTGACAGGAATTCCATACAATTAAAAAAAGGGAAGAATCTATCGTGGCAACCCTATTATGAGCACTCCACTGTCCAATAAATAAATAAAAAACAGCAAACCACCACAGAAGAAGAAACATCTCAGCTACAAGTTCACAGCACAATGTCTCGGAGAAAAAACGCAAGAAAAAGGAGAAGTGATGAGGGGAATCGGTGGTGTTATTAAATAAGAAAACGTATAATCAGCACAGAAATAATCCACTCATCTCTCTCTCACATGCAGTACGTTAAAGATGTTTTAGTTGGAAGATTTAGTGTCTTTTACAGAGAACCTTGAAAAACAAACATGTTTTTTTGTCCTCATGTGATGCTGAAGCTCTTAAGAATGAGGCCTACGCTAATGAAGGGGCCGGTGTCGCTGATTGTTGTTGTGATAAAAGGTCACAGAAAAAAAACACAAAAAACTTTAACTGCTGCTCTGGAAATTCAACATTCCAGACGAACGTGAGTAAACGTTAACAAGACGAGGTTTTAACATGAGGGAAAAATGTTACTTTCATTTTTATGTAATATTCTTTCTTGTTTGGGGTCAGAGAAGGGGTGAATGAATGAATGAATGAATAAATAAATAAACAAATTTTTTTTATTTTGAGAAATTGCAAATAAGAAAGTTTGAATTTATCTTAAAATATAATTTAACAAAATCGTTAGCGGAGCTGAATCTAGTATCTAACTCGGATGTCTGCGACATATTGTATGAGGTTTGAGTGCATTATGGAATGATGAATTTATGATTACGTTTGGTAGAATTTTTATTTTTTTTTAATCCTGTCAGTTGTGCCCCTGGATGCATTGGAATTGCTATGTTTTTGTGCAACAGTGGCTCGGGGATTTGGAGTTCTTTTACTTCCAGAAACAGGAGCGCCAGAGCTTCTTTCCTCAGAGATCGTCTCACAAGGCATTCTTTTAACCTGCAGACAAATGTGTTGAAAAGACGAGTGAACTTGGTGTTTAGGGTTTATATATTAAAACTGCAGGTATCGTGAAATTTGGACTAGCCATTAGCTCATCAGTCCTGTCAGATTCAAACTCTGTTTTTGTGAGTGGAGGCTGTTCAGGTATAACTTTTACAGAGCGACACCTTCAAAGCAGCCCAAAAATCTTTTCAAAGTTTTTTGCATTCTTGTCACTAATTGAATTCCGTACATATGCTATGAATATTTACTCTATTAAGTAACTGACAGATGGTTCTGAGTCACGCAACCTTCAGGTTTAAAACCCTCACAATCCGGTTTAAATCCCTCCACTGACTTTTCATGACAGAGGATGGATGATGGACACCCCCCCTCACACACACACACACACACACACACACACACACACACACACACACACACACACACACACACACACTCAAAGCTCCATGCGACTGCAGCGTCAGCATTCAGGGCTTTGAGCACCACAATGGGTGCGCTTGTTTTCTTTAACACCACGAGCCCATGTGACGAAAGCTCGCTGTGAGAGAATAGGAGGGAGACAGAGACATCCAGACATTTGTTTGTGTCACACTGGAGACTTTGGTGAGCTGAGCAGAAATGAAATGTGGACGGACAGAGAGACAAAGGGCGGACTGGACACACATCCACCAACAGGCTTGTCGTTCATTCGTCCATCGTTCTGACGATGCTATGAGCAGAATGCTCTGTAGCGTAGAAACGAGGAGGGTGAGTGTGTGTGTGTGTGTGTGTGAGGGGGTTGGTAGTACAAAACTCCACACAGAAAATTCACCACCAATGAAAAAGGAAGGCAGTCAAAAATAAAGTCAAAAGATTAAAAATAAAAAACAACCAAGCAAAAAACAACAATTCTTGCACCTCTTTGGCAAAAGTGACACGCTTCCACAAAACACCCCAAAAGTTCAATCAATCAAAACTTTTCTGTGCTTTTTCACACGGTCAAGCTAACAGCACCACTTCATAACTGCACACAGAGCTAAGTTCTATTCAGATCAAATGGAAATGAAACCCACGTACATGCATCTGTAATCACCCTGGCGCCAACCTGTTTGTGTGCGTTTGAGCCTACAGGTAATTTCTGATCAGTGATTACGTTCGCTGAGCTATTCCACAACGCAGATAGTTTAAGAGAGAGCGAGCCTGTCGGACCAGAGAGAGAACATGGAGTCAGGCTGCAGGTTCACACCTTTAATCCGCAGTTTAATCAAGACAATCATTAAAAAACAACTCATCATCCTGCTATGTTGGAGAGGAGGAAGTAAAAAAATCATGATGGCAGAACTTTGAAATGTTTGAATTTTTGTTGCTCTAAAACGGATCCGTCAGTTCTTACCCATAAGGCCTCTGGATAAACGCCGGGTGGATCTGGGGAACACCAAAGGCAAAACCTGCAAAACACAAATTCTGATTTTACCAACTTCTCTTTTTAATAAAACAATCTGTCTTTTTGTTTATTTTTCTAAAAAGTAAACAATCTACCTGGCTGCATCACACGAGGCTTGGCCCCCAGGTAGGCCAGGTTAACGTTAGCCTTCCTGCCGTCGATGATCGGGTTGGGGTCCTTGCAGGCCCGGTCTGCGGCAGAGCGGTCGGCCATCGTGACCTAAGGACAAGAAAAGGACGTAGGTGTCTAACGTACGTCTAGATTTTCATTCATTCTGCAGAAAAACACACAAGTACAAGATTTTTGTCTTTAAATAAAAGCTAATCCCCTTTAAGAAGATTTTATTTTGAAAATCCCTTCTAAAAGGCATTAATTACTGAGAGAATTCAGTTTCAGACTTTTTGAGTCAAAGTGAAGCCAGAACTGATTCTTATGTCAACATTGGAGAATTTAATTTTTCTGTGAAATAAGGTAATATTTTTAAATTAATCTTTATTTAAGTGAATAACTATTTAATGCCAAAAATATTCCTTTTTCCCTACTAACAGGTGCAACATTTATACATTTAGACCCTTTATGCAGGCTAATCACTAGAGCATATTTTAGTCCATTTATGACATTGAAACATGCACTGAAAAAAACAGGAATTAAATCTACTAAAGTAAATATGGCAATGTTTGAATGAAAGGTCAAAACGTGACATTATTATTGCTTTATTATGATTATTCTTATTTTTACATTACAACACTCTAAGAAATGAAATGTTGAATTTACTTAACCAAGTTACATCAACTGGTGCCACTAAACTTAGTTGCTTAAATATAAAGAGTAGGGTACATTTACTTTGAACACAACAACGTATAACAATCAATATTAAAGCAAGTGGAACCAGTTGATATAACTTGGTTAAGTGAATTAAACATTTCATCTTTTAGAGTGTATTACCTTATATTTTAACCCATATATATATATATATATATATATATATATATATATATATATATATATCATACTTTTGGAAAATGATTTGGAGTTAAATTGGGCTGGGATGCACCTGTTGCATCCAAGCCTTCCAGGAAATAATAAACTGCTCATATTTAATCACACACTAAAAACCGCTGGGTTATTTTTCTGACTCTGGGTTCATTCAGTTCTGGGTCATGATTTAGTTTGGACTGAATTTTGATGGACATAGAATAAATTATTTATACTATTCTGGATTCTTTTTTCATACTTTTATATTTTTCAAGATAGTGATTATCATTTATCCACGTTTTTAATACAACAATTGATTGAAATAACTAGTTAACGTTAACCAGCTCTAATAAGCCATATTTTTATTTTTGGTCCATTTTTAAAAATTATTCAAATGTAAAAATTTGTCAATTCAGCACAATTTTTGATTAGAAATCTAACACGTTGGGTCAAACTAATTACACAATGCTGCTAGCCTGGCAAGCCATCCTATATATGTGTATATATAGTCTGGCCACGAACCATTGACGGCTCTCAGTCGTGAGGCGGGATCTACGGTTGTCTTTCAAAATGTCAGCACGCAATTGGATAGCGCTAGGACCAATCAGAGTGACGAACGACATGACGTAATCACGGCGACGGAAAAGCGGGAGGCTTTAATAGCGTCTAGCTTCAATGATTTCTGTCGTTTTTGTATGAAAAACACGTGAATATCAGGTGTACTGGGACATTGCACTACTTTGTTTGATAAAAATAAGAAGCCGCTAAGTATATCAGACAGACTTACGCACGTTGGAGTCTAAATAATCCAATGTTGATGACAAAGCCGTTTCAAACGAACGTGTTTTCCGAGTTGCCGCCATGTTGCTTGGGTTCGCGGCGTTCGCGGCCGCAGCGCTGACGTCATCGGCTACTCCCGCTCTGTGATTGGCCCATGATATAGAGCGCTGTGATTGGCCCAACCAAAACTATAGCGAGTTGTGATTGGATAGACACAGCAGTGGTTTGGGCTGCGAGGGTTCCAATGAAGCGTGCCTAGACCAAACTCTGCAAAGCAAGAATTGGTCTAGTTCACTAGGCTACAATGCTGCTGCTGTTTGGTCCAAATTTGACCCAACACTAAAATAACCCACTTTGGGTCATTTTAACGCATTCATTTTTAGAGTGCATGTGGGATTTTCTTTGCTCCAATTTGCTTCAGTGAGAGAAAGTTTTTCTATCCAGTGTTACAAATATTTGACTTACTGATTTATTCTAAGGTTTCCCAGCTGTCACATTGATTCATTTTAAACAGAACTTTACAGCTGTAATGAGCCACATTTTTATTTTTGGTCCAGTGTTTTAGACTTAAATTCAGAAAATATATTTGACTCAAAATCTAACATGTTGGGTCAAACTAATTAAACAACACTGCTGCTAGTTGGTCCAAATTTGACCCATCTTTACAATAAGTCACTTTGGGTTATTTTAACCAAGTTATTTTTAGAGTGCATGTGGGATTTTTTATTTTTTTGCTCAAATTGGTTCAAATGAGATAAAGTTAATTTATTCCTGTGTGACAAATAATTGCTCATTATTATTTTTTGTATTTTTCTTCCAAAGCTGTCATGATGATTAACTTTAATCCACATTTAACAGTGGTATTGAGCCACAATTTAATTTTGGTTCACTTTTTAGACATAAATTCAGAAATTAGTCAGTTTAACACCAAATTTGACTAGAAATCTAATCACAGAACTTGATGTTTGGTCCTAAATCAGTTCTATCTAACCCATTCGTTTTGAGAGGGTATCTGGGATTTTGTTTTGCTCCAACTGGTCCCAGTGAAAGAAAGTTTTTATTTTTCAGTCTGACAAATATTCGCCTGGCTGATGTTTTTGTCTCTGCTGCTTTATTCTAAGGTTTCCCAGCTGCCACCGTGCGCAGCGCGCTGGGAAGTGCGCGTCAGGGCGCAAAAACCAAACCGGTGCGCAACAAGTAGTGAGATTGCAACAGAATCCTCCTGCTTATCAAAACATAAACAACTCATGACCCAAAGTTGTGAAAGAAGAGGCGTTTTGTGATACTTACAAACCCATAACCCCTGGACTTTCCGGTCTGCCTGTCGGTAATAACCACCGCTTCTTCGATCTCACCAAAAACCTCGAAATATTTCCTGAGACTAGAGTCCGTGGTGTGGTAGGGAAGACCCCCGACGAAAATCTTCGTGTAGGTTGTGTCCTTTTGCGTGGTGTGCATTGTTAGTGCAAAACAAAATGAAAAGAAACTAATAAGAACAATAAATAGTGCAAATTTTCCTTTTCTGTGATTCTTTGGAGGAAAAAATCAGCTGGAAGAGTTTTTTTCAAGAGGAAACAGAAGAAAACTCTCGATAAAACTTGGAGGTAGATTTGATCTCCCAGAAGTTAAGAGAAGGCAGAAACATGGAGCGGATTGTCCCAGAGAGACATAACCATCAGGTGCGTCCTGCTCCTCTTGGATAGGTCTGCTGTTCAGCTCCACAGGTTTGGGATCCATTCCTAAAAAAGTTGTAAACTCCACCCAGTTGCTCTGCAGCCCCGCCCACCGACGCACCAACAGCTGGGAAGCCTGCAGAGCTTTAATGATCCATCAATGACTTGCATTAAAAACCAGTTGCTTCTGGTCTTTTTTTTTATTTTGTCTGGGATTAAACTCAGATTAGAGGGTACATTTACACCCAGGGGGCGCAGACACGTGCAGATCCAGCTGTTCTTTTTCATGAATACAAAACTATCCTCCATCTGAAACATACATGTTTCTTTGTTTCTAACACTCACAGGATTCTCTTTATAAAGATCACTAAAGATCCATCCCCAGTAACACCTGGATCTCTGAATTTTCACATTTTCTTTGTCAATGTAATTCCTTACCCCCCCCCCCCCTTTTTTTTTTTTTTTACAAATATTATACCATGTGTCTGAATTAGTGAAAAAGCTTGATAAAATGTGTTTTTAGTTGGGTAAGCACCTTTCTCACTAGCAATAAACGCACTGGGAGTGAATGGAGACCCATCCAAGATGGCGGCCGGCCACTCTGGCAGCTCCAATAGGCAGCGCCAGTCCACGAGGCGTCTACGTATATATGTCTGCGGTTTGGGGCTGCTTTGCTTCTTTTTGCAACTAGCAGAAAAACCTAAAGAAGAATGTCTGACCTTTGACCTTCAACCATCATACTGGAAAAATAAACTAATTCTGTAAAGAAGTGGAGAAATGCTGCAGGTATTTATAATTAAATTTAAGAAAATGATTTGAAATCACTTGTCCTCAGGGGCAAAAAGCCCAGAAGCACCTTCATGTACTCAGTAAAATGCAACCTGATGAAGTTCACTGTTTTATTTATACAACCGCGTGTCCTTTAATGTCTAAAGACAGCTGTGAAAAAAGAGGGGACCCATATCAAGTTCCTTTGGCTCAACAACGCGGGTGCGGTCATGTTCCGTCACCCTTTTGTGTGTTCATGCGCGGCGTGCTGACTAGTCTGAATCGTATTATTCCTAAACAGCAGAGACCCATGAGAGCTGATTTTATCCTTTATCTAAAACAATCTTTGGAACAAATACAGAACAAAACATGACATTTAGATTTCAAAAGTCTGTTTTCAACTTACGTTTTTATTATTAAAAATATATATTTTTTAAAAAATATAAAATATCAAGATTTGAGTTTTTTTGGGAGAAACAAGCTGTGAAAACCTGATAAATCACATTAATTCTATCTGTGGTTTAAGTGAATCTCACATTTTCTTACGTGAGCTACAATAAAAGCAGGGTGTTAATTAATTAGAAAAGCTGCAGAACTTTCACTTTTACACATCTGAATAAAAAATGAAATAACAGCAGTAAATTCACCACGCAGCCACACTAACGCCTCGACTAGACACAAATAGAGGATTTTAAAAATAAAGCTCTGATGTTTTCCTGTTTGGGATTTAAATAAAACATTTTATCTCCATACAAACAATATTTAAAGAACTAAATCTGACTTTTTTTCACCTTTTATTAAAAATAATCCTACATCAGACCTTTTCAGTGCAGTAAAACAGCCGTTACGCTATGAAATATCACCCCCTTGTGTCCGGTCCAAAAACTGCTCCCAGAATCAGACATGACCAAGCCACGTGTAAAAATGTGCAAAAGGAAATATTTTGGCTTCCTCCTTTTCACGACTCTTTGATCTAAAAGATTTCCTCTCTGTCTTCATGCTGGAAGCTGGAATCGTTCTCCAGCTCTCCTGAAGTTGTGAGGAGTTCACCTGGATTCAGCTCCTCCACATGGGTCACCTCCTCCTCCTCTTTAACGTCAACCTTCTCCCCCACGCTCCTCGCCTCTTCCCTGGTCTCTCTGACCAACTCTCCCCCATCGGCGGCCTCTCGGGGGATCAGGGGGAGAGATGACCGTGAGGACTCCTCGGCTTCGCTGATGGGGGAGATGGGAGCACGTCTTGGAACATGCGCAGACTTGGCCCTTAAAGACGCCCTGCGCTCGTCTTCCAAGAGCTGAAAGAGCGTGGAAGGAAAAATTAGTGTGAAGAATAAAAAAACAACAAAAAAACAATAATCTCCAACACGAGTCTGCACCTTGCGTCTCTCCTCCACCTGCCTCATCCTCTCATCCATTTCTTCTCTGCTGTGGAGACTTTGAGACTTTCGGGCCTTCAGAGACTCCAGCCTGGCAGGAGGCCTTCGTGTCATGCCTTCAGTGTCCTTCAGCTGATAGAAAATAAAAATAAAATTAATTTATAGTGTGCATTTGAGACAAAAAAGATTCTGACATATAATGATTTATAATAAACAAAGACATTTGGCTAATTATGGCCCCATTAAACCATCATGACGCCCTCACCATGATGCTAAAGGAAGCTCCGCCACCTTTCTCCCTGCTCTCCCCCATCGGGATGATCCCCTGACTCAGCAGCTCCTCCAGGATCTCGCTGGACTTTGGTCGCTCCTGAACAGCGTTCTCCCCCGGAGAAGCAGCTGGAATGAAAAATACAAGTTATTAAGCGTATTTTTCTCTCTGTGGTGGTTCGAGAACGGTTTATTCAGATCTGATTCTCACCCTTTGGTGTGATTGTGTCAGCCTCGCTTTCTTCATTGCTCTCAGGTGATGGAGGAGGGAGTTCGTTGGGCACTGTTGCAGGTAGCACTGGGATGTCTCTGCTCTCCATCACCACACCACTGTCTGTGGTGACCTTTGACACGGCCGAGTCGCCACGGATGCATTGTTTACTTCCTGTCTCATTCTAGTGGACAAGATGGAAACACGTTAAATGAACAAAAATAAGAATATAAGAGAAATATCAGCGTTTATCTGCATAAAACCATAAATGATTTCAAGTTACTAGTACAAGGTAGTTTGTTTATGTTGATGTGGGTTAGTTTCTTTAGATGAAATGCCTTTTTTAATCCCTTGAGATAAATAAGTGATTATAAATTATTTGTTTGTTAGGAAAGAGAATTTAGCTTTAATTTAAATTATGAAAACGTGTCTTTCATCCACAAATCTGTAACAAGGAGAATCCTCTCTGCTTAAATAACAACTCTAAGTATACAATTTATTTTAGATAAATTAGAACAAATGTACCTAAAAATAAAGATTCATATTTATTTCTTTGCATTTGTGCTTTAGTAGTTCTCTACCCTCATGAAAATACCATATCTACCTATTGCATGCACTGTTTTCCCAATCTTTTGGGGATGTGTACAGTTCAGAGTGCTCCTGTGATGCTTCTCTTGTTTTAAATTATTGTTTTTGACTGTCAGAATAATACTATTTTATTTCCTCAGCTGAATACAGAACAATTAAGCTTTTATTTTGGTAATCCATCATTCTATTTTACAAAACAAATGATCAACGCAATAACTGAAACTATAATATCCAAACTAGCTTTATTATCTGAACTTATACATTGTACTAAAATTATAGGAATAGTTTCTATGTAATTTTCACAAGTATTAAGCATTAACTCTTGTTCGTTGTGGCAAAAAAAACTTTAAACAGACATAATTTAAAATTATAAACAACTTAATTCTGTAATTTTTTTAAATTGCATATTAAAAATGTCTAATTTAAGCTAAAAACCCCGTTTTATTTAAAGAAATATTAAGTGTTTATCTTTTTCAGGGTCACAAAATGTATAGTTCACAAGTTTTGATACAACACCTGTCCCCCTTAGCTAGGCTATACCTCGCTGCTGAGTTAGGGGTCAACTTAACACCAAGTTTTCGCTTCATTTAGACTCAACACCTGAACATGAATTATTTCTGCAACAAATAGATATTTTAAAGTAGAACTGGCGAATGAACGGACTCTGACCCACCTGGGTTCCGTTAGCCTTCGCCAGCGGGATGACCGCGGTGCTGGAGGAGCTTCCGCATCCCATCTTCACCTCAAAGCAACGACGTGAGGGGAGTCCCGGACCGGTTTATTTACACCTCTGGGCGGCGTTTGCTTTTTAACCTTCGTGTGTACAGTGACTCGTGTCGTCTTGCATTCCTTCAGTCAGTTTATCTCCATGGACCCGTAGCGTTGCTAGGGCCCGTTGCTACAATAAATCTGACCCGTTTGACCCCCGGGAACGAGCACAACAAACACACCGGGACACATTCTGACACGACACCGGCTCCTCTCCATTACTCTGAGGGGATAACCTTTCTGATCCGAAAACAACACAGTTACGCTTCTTTTAAACACAAACAACCATTAAACTATGTTAAAAAATGTACTTTGATGGTTTTATCAGGCCACTTGTATAAGTTAATATTTTTACCACAGGTGGATCTAGAGGGTGGCACAGAGTGGCAGCTGCCCCCTCAGCTGCCACCCTATCTGTTAAATTCATGCTACCTCAACACACCTTCTATATTATCTTTTTGCACCCTTACCCCTTCTTTCCACAGAATGTGAAAGCGGAGCAAAACGGCCGCAAAACGTACTTTGCAGCAATTAGCCACCGTTATAGTGGACAGGATCTTTCCTGTCTTTTCCTGCAAGCTAAGTGTAACATTCTGGATGTGTCCCAGAAGCAAAGGGGCACAATGATTATGTTTCAAGTCTATTATTTACATGCTACACCTCCAAAACACGTCAAACTCCACAGTTCAGATTGGGCAAGACAAGAAGTCAAACACAAAATCAGTGTAAAACATCCAGAAAGTTTCAAAATAAGAGTCACATGCAGGGGCATAAATACTTAAAGAGCGAGTCACCCCTCAATCAACTTTGTTTGCAGATAAACTGCAAAAATGAGTGTCTAATGTAGACATGTGTAGTCATTCATTTGTCATTTTAGTGCATTTTATTTAACATTTAAAGCCAAAAACCGTCATTATTGTGCCCTCCTTGTGTTAAAACGCTGCACTACATTGATTTTGAATCAGCCATTGCTTATGGAGGAGTTTAAGTATCTCGGGTCTTGTTCACGAGTGAGGGAAAGATGGATCGGGAGATCGATAGACGGATTGGTGCTGCGTCTGCAGTGATGAGGGTGTTGTGGTGAAGAGAGAGCTGAGCTGGAAGGCAAAGCTCTCGATTTACCGGTCGATCTACGTTCCTACCCTCATCTACGGTCACGAGCTTTGGGTAGTGACCGAAAGAACGAGATCACGGATACAAGCGGCTGAAATGAGTTTTGTCTGCAGGGTGGCTGGGCTCTGCCTTAGAGAGGGTGAGAAGCTCAGTCATCCGGGAGGGGCTCGAAGTAGACCTGCTGCTTCTTCACATTGAGAGGAGCCAGTTGAGGTGGCTCGGGCATTTAGTTAGGATGCCTCCTGGACGCCTCCCTGGTGAGGTTTTCTGGGCACTTCCAACCGGGAGGAGACCCAAGGGAAGACCCAGGACACGCTGGAGGGACTATGTCTCTCGGCTGGCCAGGGAACGCCTTGGGATTCCCCCAAAAGAGCTGCTCCAAGTGGCTGTGGAGAGGGAAGTCTGGGCCTCCCTCCTTAGGCTGCTGCCCCCGCAACCTGACTTTGGATAAGCGGAGGAGAATGGATGGATGGCATTGCTTATGGCTAAGAGGTACCCAGTGACATTACGTGGCTTCACTGCACTGGGCTGCAGCCAAGTCTCAGCCATGCCTCCAACTGGCTTGGCCACTCATGAGCCGATACGAAGCCACATATCAATTTATCACAGTCAGTCTGTTTACATGCACATCAAAGTTGATCTAAAGCAATAAACTGGGAGCCTTTATTCTAGTTTACATGTATGTCGTAAAACCGAAGTCTCAAATGAAGTTTGTTCCACTCCTGTACAGTAGGTGGCGATTGGCATTCTTCCGGTTAACTTATAGCAAGACAAATATTAAACAAACACTGGCGAGAGTGAAGCAGACGAAGTTAAAACAGGATATGTACACTGGCCGAAGGAATGGACAAAATGCTGCAGCACAGCTTATTTGGTAATGTACTGTTTGATGGTGCTACACGTGTTACTTTGTGGAGATTATCTGAAGACCGCTTCCGCGGTGTCATCACTTCAAGAAGTTACTGGTATCAGCTCCACTGAGCCGTTTACATGCAGATGAAATCGGGGTCCTACCGTATTATCATCATGTAAACGCACTGAATAATGCATTCAAGTATCTGGATTTGCAGTTTTTTGGATTTCTGAACTTATTTCTTTTAATTCACCTCATTAAATTCACACAAGCGTGAACAATGGCATATTTATAACTATCTATGTCCATGACAGCTGCTTTCATTGGTTTCTTTAGTTCTAAAAATAGATTCAGCTTCTTTCTGGCCAACGTGGTGAGAAATAGTCCGTTTTTTTGACTTAGTGCCAAACTGCACAGCAGACATTGTGATCACTGAAATGAACGGAAGCCTTATTGTAATTCCCTCCTCTGTGTTTGGGAATGCATGAATGTCACCAGCTGCCACGTCTGCTCCTCTGAGGAAAATGTCCAAAATTCTTAATTATCACACTTAATCATCCATGGGATTGAAGCAGGGGAGATTCCACTGTAGCAGATTGGAGATGTAAAACATGGTCATTGCACTGAGATGTGCGCCCGGAATCCCCGGAGACCCTTGTTTCTACAGCTGATGCCGGCATAGATAACAGTTTTTAAATGTCTATAATAGAATCCTCCCACTGCTTTTACTTGTTAGTAATTAAAACCAATGATTTTAATTGTTTCTTGTTCTGGAGTTCATTCAAATAGCCTTTATTTGTAATATAAGCTTCTATAAAGTGTTATGAATATTTTAGGTGACCAGAATTATAAGATGGTTTACCATGCTTTGGTAAAACTGCATAACCATGCATGAAACCGTGCAGATCAACATAAGTAAACATGCATTGTTGTGCATAAATCTAAATATTTCCTTGTATTTAAAAATAAATCTAAATTTCTTGCAATTATTTAAAAGGAATTTCAAGCTATGGTTCTGCAGGATTTTAGGAAATATTGGAAAGTATTTTTTGTGGGATAATGGCACAGGATGTAAAGCCTCAATCTCAATCTCAAAATAAGATAAAATGTCAGGAAATGATTGTTTAATTTTATTTAAGAACAGACCAAGAGAACCATTTGACCCTTTTCATGTTTTAGTGGTCAGGTGCATCAGATGGGGCGGGGGGGGAGGGGGGGGGGGGGGGGGGGGGGGGGGGGGGCTCCCATTTTTATTTTGTAGAAAATCTGAAATGCAGAAAAAAAGTGAAATCCAGTCATTTGTTTTAAAATTAATACAACTCTTAAAATCTATGTATTATTAAAAAAGCAAACCATTTCTTGTGTAATTGCATGATTTTGCCACTTGAGGGCAGTCTAGCATCAGTTGTGAAGCCCATGTTTTTGTGCAGGTTTTGAAAGATCATCCTGTCTCATTTCTTTTCACACCGTTTTTGTCATTGTGTTTACATTTCTGAACACGGTGACACCCCTCCATTGCCTACATGGGTGTTGAAGTCCCCCAGCGTTGGTTCTAGATGTCATGATGTGTGTTGGGGTGAGCCCAGCTGTCTGCAGGTGACTCAGACTCAGTCTCTGCCTGTCACCCCAGTCCCTCCTTCTGATTGGTCCACAGGAGTTGTCCCATAGCTGTAGGTAAAGACCTCACCACCCGGTGTTTACCAACTCCTTAGGCTTGGCTCCAGGGCTGAGGCTCTGGTGCCTTGTTTGGTTGAGTCATAAAGTGTCCGGTGTAGTAAACACATCTGCTCAGGGCCTGGCGCCTGCTGATGACATCGTGCTACATGATTGCCTAGATGTTGGCATGTTGATGTAGAAGATTTTGGTTGTGTATTTTAGATTTGCTTTTAAAATCTACTATTTTTTATTGTCACATTGATTTTAAAATGGAATTTTTTATGTTTTCACATTTTTTTCCTGTATCTGAAAAGCACATTGAATGTGTATGAATAAAGCTGCCTAGCCTTGGTCCAGACAAATGGTTCCATTGGCACGTAATGTGCTCGGGTTGCCAGATCTGCTTGGGGTTGTAGTTTTTGTGTGTTGTATTTGATCTTCATTGGAAACATGGACGACTTTTACAAAGAAACACATCACTGCATTTGAAACCGATCTTTGGTCCAGTAAATAATCCCGGACTGCACAACATGAATATTTTCTATAAAGTCAAATACATTTACTCACATGGGAAAAATGAGTTTTGGGGATTCTTGTGGAATTGGGTGCAAATCAATTTTTTCTAAGAACACAACATAAGAACAAATGAAGTAAACAGAATAATTCTACACTTACTTACAAACAAACACCCTGGGGTGTTAATTACATAAATACACACAAAAACATATGTAGGCCTATAACTTGTTTTGAAGGCCTTTTTAATGGTAGAGTTTATATTGATTTTAGTTTTTTGCTGGGTCAAAAATAGGGTGCACTATAACTTGTTGTTTTGCTGTAGTGTGTAGACGTCATCGGCAGGTGAAGGTCCCTGAGCACATTTGGCTACCTTGCCCATCATCGAGAACCAGCTGGCCACAGGAGACCCTACCAGAGGCAAAAGTGCCCCAGACAGCAGCTTCTGGGATCCTTTGGACTCTCAAACCCACCCATCAGGATAAGGTGAAGACTCATATTTCCTTGGCTAATATGGCAACACATGCAACAGTGGCCTGTATGTCCTAGTTTCTGTTAAAATAACAATATTAAAGGTGCAATTTGTAAGACTTTTACTGTGAAATAATCACAAAGCAGTCTAATGTTTCAATCATGTTGGAAGGAAGGTTACATTGAAAGAGATTTAATTGTCAGCCAGCTGGGGGGTTGTCGGTTTTTCTTCTTACGAAAAAAATGAAAGCGGGATGCAGTTACTGTTTACTCAGATTTTGTGAGGTTGCCAAATTTGCAGCGAGCCAGCGCATTAGTGCAGACATTTATAATTCAACACCGGCAGGTGAAACCAGTAAACAGGAGCGACCCAGAAGTTATTTCTTGTACCCCTAAGAAGCCACGGCATTTTTTGTTTTACTTCAATATCGGGTGAAGGAGGCTAAAGGCTAACGTTGAGCTAACAACGTGAGGTGTTAATGGCCTCTCATTACCCCCTGTATACTACACATGACACAAAACTCGCCCCGACCTCAAAGATTCTCGCAAAAATCGGCTCAAAACGGTCCAAAAAATTCACACAGTGTACGCCCGGCTTTAGAGAGATTATATCTCCATGTTGGCCAGGGAACACCTGGGCATCCCGCCGGTGGAGGTTGCAGAGGAAATGGAGGTTTGGGACTCTGCTGGAGTGGCTACCCCCACAAAGACTTATCCGGACTCAGATAAGTGGGAGAAAAAACGGATGGATGGAAACTTTGGTAAATGCCTTCAGGATAGAGTTTTTGAGGATGATGTTGTTGTTTCCAAGCCAAAACATCATATTTAAAGGGTTTAAACCACCACCAGCAGCTCTGTCTGCTGTAGTATCTTGCTGTCTTTGTCCCTCTGTGGCTTTTTGTTGAGTTCTCAGATCTGTCTTTTTCCCTACGTGTCAATATGTGTGGCCCGTTGAACAGACTGGCAGTGACATATGTCAGACGTGGAGGGACATGGTAGGGCAGCCAAGTCTGTGCCCCCCAACCCCCACTGCCACCACAGCATGCTTATGTACATGCATGTGTGCCTTCCCTTCCCGTTCAGGTGGGCTTTGTGGTCATGTGACTCATGATCAGAGGGGTGCGAGACATGTCTGCGCTCAGGATTATAAACAGTGGGATATCTTGTTTGGTACTTGATGCATAAAATGAAGTTACAAGCCGAGAGTCAATATCTCATCATGCTGATTTGAGTTAACTTTGCTCTCCAGGCTCTTATTGCTGCTTCGCTCTCATTTGGCAGGGGGGTGGGGGGTGTATGAAGCCCCGGTCTCTTATAGAAATGAACTCCAGTGGGAAATATGTCAGTTTTCCACGTTATAACTATTGAGTCCTTCAAATGAGAATCAATCGATTTTCAGATGCATGTTAAAAGTTCCCTTGGAGTATTTCCAAATACAATAAAGCAGAATTCCCAAATCTAGCACACTAGCAACGACAACGTCTGTTTTAATTGTTTTATTTTTTATGTCTGACGACAGCAGCTTCAAAGAAAAATGCACTTGGACCACTTTCCCCTTCTACCGATGTCTTACCTATCAGAGGTAGTGCAGTTTGACTTAAGCTTCCACAGATCTTTACTTCTCTGCACATAAAGCCGTCATAAATGCTCCATGAAATTCCGTGTTTTTCGTCTTTAACTCCAGCAACCTTGAACAAAAGTCCTCACTCTACAGTTAAGCGGGTGCTTGAAGGGCAAACCTACGCAGACACGGTCCAGTGCTTTTATTGACCCGCTGAAAAACCTCAGCGTCTCCAGGGGCTCGGAGCTCAGGTTACGGTCTTTGTTGTCTGCGTTCATTAGTGTCTGCTTTGCCATCTCTCTCTCTCTCTCTCGCTCTCTCTCTCTTTCTCTCTCTCTCTCTCTCTCTTACTTTCTCCAAGCACCTCCTTTTCAAACTCCCTCAAACAATCTCTGCTGCTCTTTTCCTCCCCCCCCCCCCCCCCCCCCCCCCCCCCCCCCCCCCCCCCCCCCCCCCCCCCCCCAGAGGAGATGGAGAAGAAAATGTCACCAGAGCAAATTAGAGGGAGCCTCCAACGCTGCCTGTCTACTTGTGTTTATTCCACAGAGTGATGGCATGGAAGTTGCAGGAAGTTTATTTGTGTCAAAACTTTGCCTGACACAGGTATGATACTTCATAACCTCGGTAAAAATAGTCCAATTTCACAAGTTTCCGAAGCGGCATGGTGACACACATTGAGACCAATATGTAAAGAAATTCCTTGGAAAACTAAAATACGTAGCTGAATACTGGGTAAAAATGATCTTAGTTGACCTTTTTGATGCTTCAGATATATTGTATAAATTTGCGTAACTTAGAATAAACTGACATTTAATTTGTTAAGTGAATTTTATAGGTTTTAAAGTAACACTTAATACGTTTCCCGGTTCTCCCCTACTGGTTGAAAATGGAATTACAACTGTCGTAAATAACCCTGCCGCAAGCTTTGCAGATAATGATTCATCAGACAAGGTGGTAGATTTAGCCTTTTTTATGAATGTATGATTATTGGCAGTTCAGAAATAAAGAAAAAAATTATAACTTTGCTTGCTACTTTTTTAGATGGTTCAAACTGAAACCATCACGTTTAGGCCATGTGACTAACTCCAGATTTAGCTCTTTGACTGGTACCTGCTGTCTTTGCTTCACCTCCAGAGACATTACTCCCTAATAGCCCTTTTCCAACAGCATGGTTCAACAGTGTGCCTCCAACTTTCCCTCAGCTTTTCAATCCCTGCTTCGTTATGGTTACTAGCGTGCTGACCCAGTTCGCAGATGCGACTGCCGGCCACAGATTGGCTAAGGGGTGGAGTCAGTGGTGTCTGCCTGCTGCCTCGCTGCCTTCAGCCATTTCTTGGTTCAGTCTGACTGAGCAAAATGTTCAACATTAACGTCACTTTCATGCTATGTTGTGTTTCTGTGTAGCATACAGATCAGCTCACGCTGTTTACGGATTATTTTTGTCTCGAGTAAAGTTGTTGCTACTGGACTAATATTATATTTTTGTCCAACAGTGTGGATCTTTTTTATTTTGTGGCTTAGCGTTAGCTAGTTGTTAGTGGTAGCTACAGCAAGCTATAGGAGGATCTTTGTTGACATATTTTTTCATCGTTGTGCGTATGCACGAGTGCCTGTGTGGGGCTGAGACGCCTGAATCAGAACGCGAAAACTAAATGACTCCGTGGATATAAAACTACACGAAGATGAATATTTTAAAAAGCATCTTCTCTTATTAACAAATATTTAACTACAAGCACTTACTATGAACAAATGAGCCGCACAAACTCCGTTGCTGCAGGAATCAGGGCTTTCTTCAGACAGTCGGGTCACCCGCAATCATCTCTTTCGTATTTCACGCTCCTTTATGGAGGAAATTCCAATAAAACCTTTTATCAAGCCTCCCACAGGCCGAACGATCAACCACACAGCAAGAATGATCCATCTGCTTCGCTAAATCCTCCTCCAAGCATGCAAAACAATTGAATTATAGGCAAAATACGCTGTTTGTTGCAACCCAGGTCCCATGATGCAATGCGAAAAACATAAACATTGACGTCACAAAAGATCCTCCTATAGCAGGGTTGTTTACGATAGTTGTAATTCAGCTTTCAACCAGTAGGAGGAAGACATGTGGAAACTTATTTAGTGTTGCTTTAAATGGCAAAATAAGACATCCCACCAAAATAAAAGTCATCAATGATAGAAAAAGCATTCAAAGGAATATAAAGAAATTATGAATTTGTTTATTTATAATCTCAGTATTTTGCTGCATCACCACCATCATATTTTATTCATGGTGCTACGTTTCATATTCATGGCCTTCTTTACTTGACTGAAACACATCAGACAGAATGATTTCTCTATTGGTCTCACATTATTCACTTTAATGCATTTTAGTGAGGTGAGGGGGAATGTAGTCAGACATTTATCACTGCAAACAGACGGCTTAAATGCATGTTAACTTTAGAGGCAGTAAAAGGTCTCGCCATTATTCCTCTTAATCTATACAGTGTGAATCCGCTGGGAGCGACTCGAGTGCTTCCAGAACTTCTGACCCACTGACCACAAAAAGGCCTTAATTGAAAATGACCTCAGACTGAAGTAAAAGAGGAAGAGGCTCAGCTGAGGGAATAATCTCAGTTGCTTTTTTGCGTAAAAGAGACATAATGTGAAATTTAAATGAACTAAATCAACCAGAATGTTATTAAAAAATGAAATAATGTCTTTTTTGTTTCCTATTTTTATGATTTCCTCGATAATTATTGTGTCTTATTACAGAACTGAGGATGAAAAATGTATAATTTTTGTGAAAATGACTTTTACAAGAGTTTAACCCTCTTCTTTCTGTTTATTCATCACATTTAACTTCTATAGGGCATAGAAATACAACATTGAAATAAATGTTTTTATTTGTCATGGTTTTTCTGAGCAGCTTGGTAAACAAATGTGTTTTATTTAATTACACCAGAATGAGCTATTTAATAAAAGAAAAGAGAAAATTAAAGAGATTTCTCCAGATCAGGGACGAGGTCCTGCCCCAAGTGGAGGAGTTCAAGTATCTCGGGGTCTTGTTCACGAGTGAGGGAAAGATGGATCGGGAGATTGATAGACGGATTGGTGCTGCGGGCGTTGTACTGGTCTGTTGTGGTGGAGAGAGAGCTGAGCCAAAAGGCGAAGCTCTCAATTTACCGGTCGATCTACGTTCCTACCCTCACCTATGGTCATGAGGTTTGGGTAGTGACCGAAAGAACGAGATCGCTGATACAAACGGCCAAAATGAGTTTTCTCCGCAGGGTGTCTTGGTTCTCCCTTAGAGATAGGGTGAGAAGCTCGGCCATTTGGGAGGGACTCCGGTAGATCCGGTAGCTCTGCTGCTCCTCCACATCGAGACGAGCTAGTTGAGGTGGCTCGGGCATCTAGTTAGGATGCCTCCTGGATGCCTCCCTGGTGAGGTTTTCCGGGCACGTCCAACCGGAAGGAGACCCAAAGGAAGACCCAGGACACACTGGAGAGATTATGTCTCTCGGCTGGCCTGGGAACACCTTGGGATTCCCCCGGAGGAGCTGGCCCAAGTGGCTGGGGAGAGGGAGGTCTGGGCTACCCTCCTTAGGCTGCTGCCCCCGCGACCCGACTCCGGATAAGCGGGAGAAAATGGATGGATGGATGGATATAAGGAAAACTGATGAGGAAATAAAGTTCTTAGGAAATGAGACACTACTGCAGAGAAAATGTTGGACCTAAGATAGTAGATCACACTTGCATATGCTCAGAGGGAATCAGAACACACAAGGACATCAGTTTTCTCAGAAATGGAATGCTGTATCAGAGGAAAGCGGACATTGTCAGAATTGGAACACTGTATTTTCTGGGGAGAATGCAAAGTAACTAATTTGATTGCAAAACATTCGGGGCACATTCATCTCTCCTTGTGTGCTGCTAAATGTCTCTGCACCATGCATGCAGGACATTTAACATAAGCAGCACTAGAACATTTTTACAAACTGTTTTACATGCAGCCTTTTTATATACATAAAAAACAGTCATTTGAACAAAACAACCCTTGCACAGAGAGACTAAAAGGAAGACAGAAGTCCATTTCCACAGTGCTTCAGCAAAGCCAAATGAAAGTGGCCACTGTCCTTCTGCCATCAATATGCAAATGGGGAAAATGGCCCTTGAGTGAGGGGAGCAGTTCCCTCAAGTGCATTCATTAGCCACCATTAGCATAATTGATTCCCAGTACTGCCATAAAACTGGTCACTCCCTGTGCTTCTCCTCTGGGGGTGGGGGTAGGGGCGGTCCTCTGGGGATTTCACGAGCTAACTTCAATCATAAATCATTAAAGGACACGACTTGCCAATGGACTGTGCCAAGGCCCCAGAGACATCGGAGAAACAGTAATACTGTCACTGATGTCTAAATCATCGATGTGACATCTGAAGTTGCCAAAGGGCTGAGCTATCCTACAATCCACCTCCCTCTCTCTGTTTGTTAAGTCCTGAAAATGAATGCTTAATATAATTAGGTAGCTGGCTCCAATCGTGTCAAATCCTCGTGAAAAAGTTGAGCATGTGTTTGGGCATCTGTTTTAGGTGGAGAACAGTTACCTGGTATGATCGCTCTTTGAATGATCTCAGCTTGGAGAAATGGAAAACGTTCTGATCAAGCAAACAAGCTAAGTGCTAGTCGCAGCTGTGAGAGGAAGCAAGTGTTTAAACCTAACTTTTACATGTTGGGTAGAGCTCGTAGAATACGTTATGGAATTTGTACTCAATCAGTTTCTTTATTATTTAAACCACAGTTCATTTAAACAGGGTATTAGTCACATTTCCACTTTAGGAGTTGCGGGAAATTTCTGGGAACAGGGGAAGGTGGCAGGCAATGGCTATAGCAGTGTCTTCCTACAAAATCAACCATTTCCGGACTTTGCTAAGACATCAGCATATCACGACTCTTTCGGCGGGTAGTGACATCACCGATCAGTGCCAAAAGGCGCCCAATTTTATTTTGTGAATGTACGGTGTAATGTAATCTGCTCAGTTGACGGGGAAAGCGGCTGTGTGACGTTAAACGCTGAGACAACCAGAACAAGTGCTTTTATTTACGTTTTTCTACGGTGTTCTGTAGGAGACCACAAGCATTGTTTCGGGTGTGTGGGGGATTTCCACCGCATTTTCTGGCGTAGCGAGTTTAGAAACGATGGTTTTAAAGCAACATCAACGCTGCTTATTTTCTTTTCCTTCCATTCAGCTTCACCATCAACTTTTCCAATTTTACAAATGTCGGTTGTTTGGTGACGTCTGCCGACATCATTTCCTACTGAGATACAACCAATCAGCATGAGTTAACCACAAGTCCCGCCCATCGACCCTACTGGGCCCAGTACATACCCCAGTTCAGGTACTTGGTTGTTCTTTGAAATGGCCTGGAAAGTGGTCCTTTTTGTCCGCCCCAGTGAAATGGAGACACGCACATTCCTTGCAATTCCGATAATGGAAACGGGCCATTTAAGGGTATTCGCACCAGTGCACCTTTAGGGTTTTATTCACCTTTTGATCTTAAAATAACAATTTAACAACTGACTTTTTGATATCGTATTGAAAAAAGTATCTAGACTTTGATCTTGACGTTTCAACTTTTTCTAAACTTTGGCATCAACTTCTAGAAATAATTTCATTTATCAATATTTTAATTTTTTCTCACCAATGATCTTGTATTCTGAGATTTCAACATTTGTTTCAATATTTCAAATCTCTTTTGACTTCTATCTCTTCTCGACTCTAAATTATTTGACAACCTTTATCATTTCATTGTTCACCTACAGAAACTAAATTCCTAACAAACAGGAATTAATCCATGAAGTTCCCTTCAGTTTTAATAAATGAACATCATGACTGCTAATACAGGAGCCATGATAGCCATTAGCATCAACCATATTTCTTTCCAGCATCATCACTTAGAACAGGTGTTTGGCCGATTAAAGCTTCTATTAGAGAAAGAGGCAGAATGTGCAATAAAATATATATTTTCTATTCTTTGCACCCAGCTTTCCCTCCATCTGTCCTTCCATCTCACCGACCACCTCCCCCTCTTTTCAGTCTAATTAAACTCATCAAGTTGTGCAGAGACGGTTTCTCGCACCTCAAGAAGGCAGAGAAGGAGTTAGAAGAGAGAAGGATAACGGCATGCTCATGATGTATCGCCACCTTGCAAAATAAAACATATTCATAAAGATTATTCATTACCTCCACCAGCCATCCCACAGATGGCCAGAAAATTAGCTTTGTGCTGAGATGTGGATTTAGGCGTGCATATTAATCGAAGACAGATGTAAACGCATATTCATATTCTTTTTTTTGCGACATACAAAATGATAATGCATCCACTTAGAGGAGGCGAAAAAGGGGCTGCATCCGGAAAGCAATTCACCTCTAATATGCTGGTGGGTTATTGGCTTTTTTTGTGAGGCTGTCTGGTTTGTGTAGAGTTGTCCCATTTAGAGTGCAGCCTTTCAGTTTATCTCAGACCATCTCTCTGCTGCACACATACAGGATTCTGCAATATGGACAGCTGCTATAGAGCAAATATGTTATTTGACAAAGAATCAAAACACAACTAAAAGTAAAATCAGAAGATATTGTTTTGTCTTTGTGGAATTTTATTTTGTTTACTCTGCTGTTTGAGTTTTTTGCTCTTTTTTTAAAGTGACAACGTGTAGTTTTTAATCTCTGGAAATATCTATCGAAATGTTGTTGAAAATGAATAAAATGATGTCCAGTCGTTGAAAAATATTGGTGTCTTCATAACATGTAACCATAAAAATCGGGTCTAAAATACATAGTTTATGTCTCCGGGGGACGCCATGTTTCCTTCTATGTGCGCTGGCTTGGGGTCCTGCGCCTGCTGATGACATCACACTAGATGATTGGCTGGACGTACGAATTACAGAAGTTACCACGTTCGAAAAAATGTAGACACTAAGAAACATGAATTTAATATCAAAACTGCTTTCCAAAACCTATGTGAAAGAACAGAATCGAAAAGGGATGCAATATATTTTGGCCGAGTGGTATTGCCGTAGTTTGACGTCATCGGCAGGTGCAGGACCTTGAGCAGATCCGGAACCTACACCGCCAAGAAAACTAGCATCGGCATTCTCTCGATGGAATTAACTGAAGGACTATCAGGAGTCATGCCGAGGTCACATGCTTTCTGCTCGACGGGTAACATTTACCATAATGGTTTTTTAAACTAGCTACAGTCACAGCAATATGGTGTAAAATAACCCTGAAATGTATGTACTGCCCCCTCTCGCCAGGGAACGACAAATTAATTATTTCCCACCTCATGTGGGGTTTATTGCCTATCGTGTGCTTTTAAATCTAATTTTGAGACGTGAAACTTGTGATTCAAAGAAAGATAAAACAACAGAACCCTAAACTATTCCTGTCAGTGTTTCAGCAGAAGACTTGTCATGTTTTATCCAATGACATCCGTCCTCTGAAAGCCGTGCCTGCTGCAGCCACTGGCCCAATAAAGCATCCCTGGGCTCTCCTGTTAGATCTCATCTCCTGGTTACAACCTTTATATGTCACAGTGAGAATAGGGGAGGTTTTTAATAGAAATGGCCTCATAAACCCTCAGTACTGGAACAGTGCGCTGCTCATTTGGAATAAAACCTTCTTTGTGTAAGTGCATGCCAATATGGAAAATTAAAGGCAGTTAATAAAAAGCAGTGTTAAATCAATGGAAGCCATAAAAGTTACAGGGGTGATATTAAATTGTAGAGGGCGAGGTGGGAGCGTGGGGGTGGGGAGTGGGCATCAACACGCTGGGTCTGAATTATCATGTTAATTTAATATCCAGTCTTCAAATAAAGCAGAACTCCCAATAAAGGTCAATTAAGCAAGTAGCCTCCCATCTCCATTAGGAATTTTATGGTCCCATTTAAATCATGGCGCTGGAGCCAGATCCACGAGGCCTCGATAGCTGCAGCGGGAGACCTGAGGGACCCAACAGCGTTTCACTGCTAATTTCACAGTGGTGCTTAGCTTGGATCGGGGCAGCTCTAGGGGGCTGCCTCTCTGAGTGGCATTATTTTAACTAATATAAAATACATTTTTTTTTGTTAAAGATGGCCTCTGAGTCTAGTTTCATAGATAAACACATATGATTGGTGGTTCTAACTGGACAGGAGAGGTGGGTTTGTGTGTGCACGGTTGGGTTAGCCCTGCCGACAGCTGGGCTGCAACGTTAAGGTGCTATTTTATGCAGCCTGAGTTCAGAAAATAAAGCCAAAATAAGTCCTGCATAAACTTTCTGACCACAAATATGGGTTTAGAATCCGTCTCTGCTAGAAGAATACATTTATGAATACTTTAGCATCAAGATGCTTATTCTATAGAAAAGGAATTTTCTCCACTTTACTGTCAAAGTTAAAAGAGTAATATTCTCTGTTTGAATGCTTTACAGGTAACCTGGTGGGTTAATTAATAAAATATCTGCTTTAGTGACCAACAGATGTTATGAAAAATTTATTTTTTAAACTTAAAGTTTATAAAAAATCAGATCTTTATAAACTTGGTGTTGCATGGAGCATTTTTTTGTTTTGTGACGATGGTTAGCCAAAACTTTTCATTTTTTTCCCTTTAAAGACCAAGCTCACTCGTTTTTGAAACACATCTGCAGTAAAAATCAATGCCTTGTGAGTCGATCTTTGTGGGAAAAATGCTCTGGCGCTCCTGTTTCAGGAAGTTAAAATTAGCCGGAGGAGGGGGGCNAAGACGGCAGGATTTGGAGTCTTATTTCCTGATATTTGGACATCTCTCCTCTGATTGGCTAACAGCAACACGACTCTACCACTGACTCTGTTTGCTCTGCAGCGTTGATGTTTTATCTCCACAAATAACACAAGCCTGGAGGAGTTCTGCTGTGTGGTGGAGTAGCTAATGCTAACGGTTAGCTTCTACTAGCTTACTACGCGCTCTGCTCTCTCTTGGACGCTAAACCAACAACAGCCTTCCGCAGTCGTGAGCCAAGATGGGTGAGTCCATGAATGTTACTTTTCAGTGTGGCGTAGATCTAAGTGGCTTTTCTTATCCGAGTGTTTCATCGTCTGTTTTCTATCGCCAGCTAATGCAGGAAATAGGGGTAGAAGACTATCTTCACATTTATCCTTCATGTTAAACTTAGAGTGAGTGATCATGTTTCAAAAATAACAAGTAAAAAACTGTTTCTCAGTGAACTTGGCCTCTAAAGTCATTTATTTTTGCATCTTAAATAAGTTTTGCTCCGTTTTTATTCACCCCACACCGTTTCTGTGTTACTCCTGCATTCTCATCACCATTCACCAGTTATAAATGTTATTAATGTGAATTTTTTAGGCGAGGGTCAGATTACATACACTCCCACAGGACACAGTCATTGATCCTCCTCACCTTATGGCCCAAAAACACAGCTAATGCATCAAATAACTACAACATAATGACATTTCATCCACTTCATGCACTCTATCAGGAGCGGTAACTTCGATTTAATATTGATGTCCGTTGACATAATGGCGTCCAAAAGAATGATGAATAATTCCCTCGTAAGCACATCAGTCATCGACCGGGCGGGTATTGACCCGTGAGAGCAGCACCGCTGCACCGACAGGGCTTCATGCAGATCTGGAGACTTATGAATAAATTATACTGAGCTAGTTAAAGGGAGTTTGAAGGTAATAAACAAGAACGCCTTTTAATGTTCTACATTCTAAAACATAAGATCTCCACACTGATATGGAGTAGGTTATGTGTGAGGAGCAGAAGGAGGCCACGTCGTTTGATGAAAATGAAAACCTACAGAGATCTTAATTTAAAGTCACCAAGAAATCGAAACGGAAACAAACGATGCAGCCGGCTGGTTCCAGTTCCTGAAATGGCAGAGCGACGTTGGGGCATGAGCTAACAGATGGTGTCCTAGACCTTGAAGATCTGCTCTCAGGTCCTGACCAGGGCATCGATGAGCTCCTGGACAATCTGAGGTTTACCTGACAGCTGGATCCAAGATGGAATAAATGGTGACCTGTATTTGATATAGCGCCTTCTAGGGTTCTACAACCCCCCAAGGCGCTTTACAGCACAATCAGTCATTCTTACATCCACACCCTGGTGGTGATGAGCTACAACGTAGCCACAGCTGTACGTCCCTCCCCAGACTAACACCAACCCATCATGCTGAACCAAGCTGCAGGTAGCATCACATTCACTACAGTCTCTCCAGACTCTTTCATGTCTGTCACATGAGCTCAGGGTGAACCTGCTCTCATCTATCAGAAAGAGCGCCAGTATCGGACCTGCCAGTTCTGGTGCGACCACAGAGCCCAGTAGAGAGGATGAATTCTGTTTCTAATGGTTCAGTCTGAGAAATTCACCCCAGTGGCCTGCTGGAGGTGACTCTATAGGACTCATCCTGTTTCTTCTTGCACAAAGAAGCAGATACCAGTCCTTCTGATGGGTTAAGGACCTTTGATGTTCCTGTCCAGCTCTCCAACAGTAACTGATGGCTCCTGAAATCTCCTCCAGGCTCTTGAGACGGTGTTGGGAGACAGCAAACCTTCTGGAAACGAGGAGGGAAAAAGAGTCATCCCTGGTGATGAGCTAACACCTAACCTATAGTATAGTGTCATCAGTATAAAAACACTGCAGTTATGCAAAAGGTAGCCATTCTGGATAATAAAACTACAATTTTACACTCTTTTAAGTAATAAAACACATTTTCCTGTTAGCTGTGTTTTATATTTATTTAGCAGTGCACCTTTTCCAGCTGATAAGTCCCACTGAACATGAAACGCCAGTAGAGAAGCTCACATGGCGCGTGCATATGTTTTACTGACTTCCTCCAAAGCACCCCATACAAAATGCAACAATTCAAGTAAATGTTACAGAGGAAGTCCCGCTTCCTCGCCTCCTTCCACATGCTCCACATCTGGATGGTGTCTGGGCGCATTACATGAGTGACTGGGTCGGTGACCCAGATCCTCAAATGGGATTTTAGGTGTCTAAAGTCTAAAGAAGACAGATGTGGCTCTCTGATAATTCCATCAACACTGAGATCAGGAAGACAATAAGATAAATGACATCTTATCAAAAAGAACAGTCTGCGTTCTTTATAGGGCTCTGTTATTTTCCTCTTTCAACTGGTTTGAGTTTGATCGTGTTTGAGTTTCTGTAGTGAAACAGATGTGAGCTTTTGTTTATCAGACAAAATAAAACATCAAATATTCCAGTAGACCCAGAGAAAACACACACACACACACACACACACACACACACACACACACACACACGCACACACACACACACACACACACACACACACGGTCTGTGATGTCTGAACCTTTCCTGAGATGTCACGCTGCGCTGAGGGCAATCTGTCTCCCCCACCCATAACAACCATCTGTCATTAGTGGAGATCAATGGAGATGATAGATGGGGATTAGCTGCTGCTCTGACAGAAGCACTGAGACAGGAGTCCGTGCACGGGCGCAGTTACGGCGCGCGGTCCTGACCCAGTAGACCAAAGCTTTGATGGTAATTTTGTTTCATTGTTCAGGCTGGGATGACAAAAAAACCCATCAAAGTCTTCACCTTGGCTGTTCAGAACGTTCCTGTGCAAGAAATGCTATAAATATATCTTAAATTGGTCTAAATGCCTAATGTAAGGTGATTGTTTTTATTAGGTAATTAAATAACACTATATATAAGAAATTAAATTGGCTCTTCCCACCTCCTCCTCCTCCACTAGAGGGCAGTAGATATGTGTAAGAGTGGGTTTTGGGGGTTTCTGATGAAGGTACTAATCCTAATACACCATCTACACCATTTCAGAGTAATGGTAAAGTTTGTAAGGCTCCAGAGAGACCAGAGCTGTGTCCAAATTCAGGGGCTGGATTATTTAAGGCTGAGACTGTTTTGTCTAATTCCACAATCACTAACTTTTTTTTTCAGTTAGAATAACACATGACATGTAGTCACGTCTTATGGGCTCGACACACGGGAGGCGACAAACGACCGCGATCAGCGAAACTCATCGCTATCGCTTTTATAACCTGACACACGGAAGGCGACAAGCGGCAGCGGCAAAAGCCAGTGACGCCTCTGTTCCAGGGTGAATAGCGAGTCCTCCGTTGTTTTGATTGGCTGACAGATTGGAGGGAATTTTAGGTTATTAAAGCAGTTCAGAGTTGAAAAAGCTGTAGACATGAAGTCTCACGGAGTTTTTCTAGAGTTAAGTGAAGTCTTGTAAAGCTCTGGGAAATCCGACACGGCAAGTATTAACTTTTCCTTCATGTTTGCCTGGAGATGTACTGAGAAGCATCCTGTCCGCTCATTGGTCAGTCCGCTGATTGGTCCTTGTCCGAGCGACAGCGATGAAAAGTTGAAAAATGTTCAACTTTCTGGGATCCCGTCGCTGGCTCGCGTGTGCACGACACATGCAGGAGCGCAAAATGTCACATGCACGTTTTTCGCGTTTCGCTTAGCAGGAGGGAGACCCGCGATTATCGCTTTGTCGCTCTTGTCTCATTGAAAATGAATGGAGGAGAGGCGATGTGGCCTCCCGTGTGTCGAGCCCGTCACACACAGTTTCCTGGTTTTCAGGAAAGTCAGGAAACTCCAAGGATGTCAGTCGGTGCTGAATTACTTTTTGGAGACCATCCAAAGAGTCCAGGTCCCGTTTTTGTGCTTTATACTATTTCTCTGCTTTTTAGTTATGAGTCAAATTAAAATTGAATCACTGCCCCATTGATTTTATTGAAGTACTGCCGAGTTAAAGTTAACATGAGTTACCGTAGCTGAAGTGCTTTCCGATGGACTCTCCCAGTGAGGATAAGATCCAGGAAGGTTTGGGCCGGTTCCGACCAAACCAACAAGACGGTGAAGCTGAAGATACTCTAAAAGCATCCCTGTCTTCCCTGAGTTTCAAGGGCGGGTCATGTGTCTCCTTAAAATCAACGTCTCTTGAAGGACACTCAAAAACGCTGGTCTGAAATGGTTTTTATCATTTGAGAAATATCTCCAAACTTCGAAGGTTGGTGTCAAAACATGAACTTGAAATAGTTCTCCATGCCTTTATCTCCTCCCGTCTAGATTACTGTAACACGCTTTTAACATGTTTTAACAAAAAAGCCCTTGACTGCCTTCAGTTGGTCCAGAACTCTGCAGTAAGGCTCCTAACGGGAGCAAACAGAAGAGCTCACATCACTGGTTTAGCCACACTCCATCGTAGTCTCAGCAGGTCTACCAGCTAAGTTTAGGCAGGGCAGACGTTGGGCGGTACTTAGTCCCATTATAATGATGGCAGGGCTGCGATGGAGCAAAACAACAACAATGGCGGCATCAACTTTGGATGATATTGACTTGGAATTTTTGTTAAGACATGATCAGATATAGGTACTTCTTCTAGTTCTTTGACGGAGGTTGAGTACAGTTTGAAAGACAACCCTACGACTGAGCTCTGTCTATGGGACGTGGCCAGACTATTTGCTTACATACATAGGACGGCTTGCTATTTATATTTTTGGTCATAGACGAGTGCAAATGGTTGATCCGTATTTCTTCATGAGTTGCCTCTAAGCTTAGTTTTTACTTCTGTTTAGCTCCGTGACGATTTCTAGACATCAGGACATACACTGAGGTAGGGGCAGGAATAAATATGAAGGCTAGATCGTCCAAATTCACAGCCGCTCACTTCTGACCTTAGCGGTCAAGGAAGGACCCGGCATATGTGGACCAGGTGAGCTGGGTCCTTACCCGGAATTTAGACATAGCCCAGATCTGTAGTATGACTCCATCTTTACCGTAACCCTGGCTTTCCACCAGATGCGTATTCACTGCGTAACACCTGCGTAGCGTAATACACAGCTAATGGCTTGCTAGTGTGGTCAATGAGTGTTTCCGTAGATTTTATCCCTTCTCCTGGTCTCTTTCCCCTCCACACATCCCAAAGTATGACACTCCCTTAACAAGTCCAAACCAGTTTGGATCTAGTGGGTAAAGTCAAGAGGACTGGACATGATTTGATGAAGCCAATTTCACACTTCTTGGGCTGTCCAAGGCTGGTTTAAATCCCACTGGTTTTGCTCAAGAGCATTTGGAGGATGTTCAACTCAAGTCATTCATAACACAGAGGAGATGACCAAATGAAGAGCTTTCTTCCAATTTTACCCGACAAAATAGAATTCGTGGACAACACAGGCTGCCTTTGTGGATTTCTCCCTTCATCTGTATTCTCTCACCTCTGTCACATAAATGTATCATCTTTTAACTCGTTTTGTGTTTATAGCTGACTGTTTTTCTCATTTTAGGAATTTTCAGAATGTAAATTTTAAACTAAGATAAAACGGACAACAAAAACAGTGTGCCAATTGTTTTCACTTCTCTCTGATTAGGGGTAGGGTTGTCGTCTAATGACACAAATGCTTCACAATTACCTGAATGCATTTTTATTTGTGCCCATGCACGGACACACACTCAGCCACACACACTCAGCCACACACAACAACACACACACTTTCCTTTCCCATGCACCCGGGCAGTGGGGATTGCTTTGGAAAAACAGCACCTGCTCCTCCATTTGAAAACTATTTAGGGAGGCATCAAACTCTATCAGGGCAGGTCTGATTGCGGTCGCCTCTTCACAGTCCCCCAATCACTCAGTGAGTCAATTAGCCCCCCGCTCCTTTGCACACACACACACACCGACACACACACACAAACAGCCATAAACACACATGCAGCATGCACAACAGACTCCCATTCCCCTCCGTCCGCTGCGGGTTCCACCAGGGAATGAGAGTCCATCGGCGACCTCCCAGCAACACCTGAGGCCCCCCCCGCAACACCACCCCACCCCCATCCAACCACCCGCTGCACATACTCAGCTAATAGCTGTGCTCCAAGGGCACCCGAGCCACAATGGCATTCAATTCCCCTCCATTGTACCCATTTTACCAAGCCTCATACCAGCAGCTCAACAGCTATTTAGCAGATGATGGGAAAAGAAAGAGAGTCGAGGAAAGTGGCTGATGTAGGGAATCAGGGATGCAACAACAGGGGTGAGGCGCACGCTCACCTTTGTGATGATTTACTTTGCCCACAGAAGGCAAATTCGATTGTGTTTTTTCACTCCCTGCCTTTTTGCGAGCATTCAAAGTGTTTACGTTCTCAGGTAAATTTCCCGTCTCGTCCGCTTGTACCTCTGTGAACCTGCGTGGAGGAGACCCGTCCGCTCTTACGTTGGGGCGGTGAGCTCTCTCGCTGTCGTGTATTTATTCGGGGGGCCTTTTGAAATAATCGAGTTGACACATCTGTCAGATGGTGAGAGGAGGAATGCTAAAAGGTCACTGGGCGAGGTACCAGCTGCTCCCGCACCAAACCTTTCCTGCCTCCAAATAGCACAGTCATTACACCACAACAGATGGGACTCCTGCCTTTCATTTCTGCCTCGCTCGCACATGTTCACAGACATAAACGCGCACGGAGGAGCGAGCACGCACTCATCTCGCTTCACGCCGAGGTGCAGTCACGCCAGACTCTTGTCATCCAGACGAGACAGCTGAACAGGCACCGGCGTGTACTGTACACATCTGCAGACGTAAAAAATACACATCAAGTCTCGTTCTTTCACTTCTCCTTGCTGTATCTGTTCTTTCCATGTCTGATTTCCATGTTTAAGCTGTCAAATGTCAGAAAGGAAAGGTGTGCTTCTTTATTTCTCTCTCAAGTTCCCTTCATTTATGTCTTATCTATCACATGAAGGCATGTTTAAGGCTCAAACACCAACAAAACGCCTTTAGTTGTCTCTGTTGAAAAAGTGCTTGTAAAATATAAACAGAACCCCAAGGCCGCACTCCAGAAGTTTGGTTGACTTGAAATACATTTTTTTTATCACTACAAAAAGAAGAAGAAAGAAAAATCTATTGACTGCCCCAAGCACTGGAGATATGTGGCCTTAATCACCTTGTAAAGAAAAAAAAAAACAAGTTTAAATGTGTTGCGCTCCCTGTTCAGCTGCCTTCGATTTCTCATCGCGCATCATCAGATTTTATTGACGTTTTAAGATTGCGTGCACTTTCTGGTTCAAGGGAGATGCAGGAAAAGAGCTTTGATTTACCTTTTTTTTTTAAAAAATTGAAGTCCTTCTGCAGCAAATCCTGCAGAAGTTTCTTGTATTCGCCCACTTTTGTTGCAGCTAATTAGCTTGAAGACACATGCCGCTACGTTGAATTAAGTAGGGTATGAAATAGAATGATGCAATGCAAGAAAACCTGCTGTATGCTAATGCGCTGAAGTTATGCACAGTTCCATAGAAATGAATGATTACTGTGGTTGTGGTGTACAAAGCACGCCAAAGGTTTATTAATAATACGTTTGTATTGATCTCGTAGGTCCCTCTGAAACACATTAGCTGAATTCTGTTTTTAGAGAAGATTTGTGAACGTCGTTGCAGTGCATTGTGAAGTAAGCAGTTTCGCTCACTGGTAACAAGACACCGCGGTCCAGAATGTGAGGCCATGTTCGGAGCAAGCGGACGGTGGGATGCTTTCAAACACTAATAATGCATAAATCATGTAAATGCTCTGTTGGGATGCAGCTTTTTACAGTTTGTTATATGGAGGACATTATTCAAATGTGACTCCTGCAGCAGATTGAAGCTTTACATTTCCGATATGCACACAGCGGCGCTGTAAAATACAGAAACCTCATAGACTGTTGTATATTTTGGTTTTTTTACATTTACAATGGAGATGGTGGCCCTGGGCTTTGAAACACCACGGTAATACACAAAAGAACAGAGAATTATCTACCGCTTGTCCAAAATAGTATAGTTACAGTGGTACTTTACTCATATTTTTAATACATTTGCAGTGGTTTCTAGTAGGAATTAATGCATTGTAAATTGTACTTGGAGGGGAAAAAATCTCTGGTGCGCTTGTTTTAGGAACTAGAAGTGAGCTAGATCAGAGTTGAACTTCAGACGGCAGGATTTGGACTCTTACTTCCTGATATTCAGACATCTCTCCTCTGATTGGCTAACAGCAACACGACTCTACCACTGACTCTGTTTGCTCTACAACGTTGATGTTTTATCTCCACAAATAACACAAGCCTGGAGGAGTTCTGCTGTGTGGTGGAGTTGCTAATGCTAATTGTTAGCTTCTGCTAGCCGAGATGTTCTCTGCTCTCTCCTGGACGCTAAACCAACAACAGCCTAGTCAACCTCAACCTAAAGTAACTATAACTCTGTCAGTTTGACAGAATTTGTTCTAAATTCAATGTGGTAGCAAACCCCAACATAAAAGCCCTTTTTATAAGACTCACCATGCCGGCAAATCAGCGTAATATTTCCGCAATGGTGTGTCTTATGAACGCACCATTGCGGCATGAATTTAGCGGCATTTGTGCCGCCACGCTTGATAGTAATATTGCGGTAATATTGCGGCTTCGCCGGTCTTATAAACGCACATTAAGCCTTGGCGCAACAGAGGGTGGTGTCATGATCATGTGATGAATTAATGCCGAGTTCCGGCCTGGAACTATATTGAAAATGAAAGTAAACCCGGGCATAAGTTTCGTTTTGTAAACAGAACCAGTTGTGATGATAAAGTGTAGTGATGCGGTGCTCCGGGAGCTTCTCTCCGTTAGATCTGCAGCTCAGATCATCTGACAGCTCACAGGGACGGTGGAGGACACACACCCGTAGCTGCGTGTGAAAAAAAAAACTCAACGAGCGCGGCTTTGATCGCAATAAAAAGCAAGTTATGTCCAAGACACATGGACGTTTCGCGGCAGCACAGAGACCGCCCCCATACCTCCTTTATGCCACCATCGCGTATTTTTTTATAAAAAGCACATGACTGCACCACATTACCGCCATGGTCTGAGCTCTTACCATAGGCTCCCAGATGCTGCCTTGGCGTTGTGGCAAATTGGCGGCATTGTTTATAAAAGAGGCTATACTCAATCTGCTAGATTTTAAATTCATGGATTTTTGTAAAAGTGACTATCTGAACATCGCCGTGTCAACAATAAATGTCCCCAAGGGGACAATAAAGTGAATTGTATAGTACAGGATTACATATTTAAATACATCAAATGTGTTTGTTTATATTTTTTCAAACAGGCAAAAGTTATATTTATATCTAGACATACTTTACCTTTAAGGTAGAACATTTTTTCCTTATAACATTTCAGAAAAGAGGAAATATTTCCTAAATCCTGTTGTATGAAAGGCTAAAATGAGCACATCCCATTGACGTCTGTGGGTAACTCTGATCAGTTATTTGCATCACTTCAAAGCATATCTGTCTCACCCATAAGTGACCCATTAACAGAAGTCGTCTCGGTGGGAGAGACTTCACGGCACACACGATGATGCCTCAGAGCGCGTGAAGCTGACGATGTCAGCATCGTGAACTCGCGTACATCAAAGAAAAAAACGAAGGCCCATAATTCAACCTGATTTGACAGATGACAGCATACTGTTTGTGTTTCTATATTTTTCATGTGTTTGTACTGTTTTCTATGTACTGTAACAGACATCTGTTGTTATTAATAACCCTTTTAAGCCTCAGATCCCCCCTCGGGGCTGTGTGTGTATCTGTGTGTCATTTACATACACTTACGTGATTGATGCCCCGTCTCTCACGTTCAGATTTAAAGACCTAAAGCCCCTTTAGCTTCACCCCCTCTCTGTGCGCAGCAGACATAAAGCTGCCTTTTCTCTTGGTGAAGCTCTTGTCTCAGATCTTTAGCAGCTTTATTATCATTTTAATGTGTTCGCTGGTGCTGGAGCTGTAATGGATGGAGTGATGGAGAGAATTTCTTTGGACCACAAAAAAATCAAAGACAGCGCATTTGTAAGAATGAGTCTTCTATTTCTTTGGGCTTTTCCCTTCAGGCATCGCCACAGCAAATCATCCGTCTCCATTTAGTCCTGTCTTCTGCGTCCTCTACACTCACATCAACTAACTTCATCCCAGCCAGCATGCATAGGTGGGCCCCATATGGGCAAACCATATGGGTGCCAACAGGGTTTGTCTGTGGTTTACATGGTGGCCCCACAGGGATTTGCCCACATAGATTTTACCAAGCCCATGTATCTGGGTCCCTCTGAAAACCCATGTAGGGGCCATTAAAATCTATGCAGGTAAAAATGTATGTGGGAAAACCCCTGTGGGGCCACCATGGAAACCACGGACAAACCCTGTTGGCACCCATACGTTTGCCCATATATAGGCTTTTTGTTTTGTCAAAGTACATCGCATTTAAAGTCAATTGGGGTTAAACAGTCAGTGTATACCACCCATTGACTGTATATTTCATGGACGAACCCTCTGTGCCGTCACTTGTAGGTTTCTGAAGAGCTGAGTTGAAGCCCAGTGGGCGGGTCCAACCACCAACATCTTGACTGCGTCACATTTCTCGTCACTCCCGGAAAATATAAAAGAGGGTGGGGGCAGATGATTGACATCCATCAAACTCTGAGCCAATGTAGCTGCGAGCTAACTAAGCTAACCAGAGCTAATGGAGGTTGACGGGCGCTTTTAGCCAGAAAACCGCGATCTAGCGACTCTGCCAGGCTGTAACACTTTTAATGTGAGGCCGAGGCTCAGGCCTTCCCTGGCGCAAGCAGGAGAGCTGTTAGCGTTAGCGCTGACAGCTCATCTGCTCAATCAAAAGGAAATCCCCCTAAGTATTCATAATTACATCTATATAGACGAGTTACAAACAAATTCACAGCCCTCACGTTGTCATGATGGTAAACTTGACATATTAAACCATAAATGTTTTTTTTTGAACCAGGCTGCAAACATTTATTTCTGCTGTGAAGTTGGCATTTTTAACATGGGAGTCAATGGGAGCTTGCTCCTTTCTGGAGCCAGGCCCTAGTGGATGAGGGGGGAACTGCAGTTTTTTTCACTTTCGTGTTGGCTTCACATTTGGCAGGTGAAGTTTCCCCCTTGGTCCCATCCAGCGACTCTACTGGGCCATTACCAGTTACATACCCCGACGCAGGTACTGGGGTGGTTCCTGAAATGGCCAAGAAGTGGTCCTTTTGGGCTGGCCCAGTGAAATAGAGGAAACGAGCAAGTGTAAGGTCCTCAAAGTGTGTGACTCTAAGCTACGATCACATTTTAGCTCAGACAGAATGAATTGAATCCATTTTTGAGTTCTCCAAAGTCAGTTTGCTGTGGTGGCCATCTTGAATTCCAAAAGTAGTTGTCCTAATAATGTGAATGATTACAAATCTAGTGGTTTATGACATATTTTGCTAACATGTCACATACAATACCACACACACTAATGTTTGAGCCTTCTTTGGTAACAAACAGGAAACCAGTAAGTCTGAAAACTCACCGATGGACTTTTTTTTTGTTTTTTATTAATAAAAAATCAGTATTTTATTTAATTAGGTTAAGATTAGGTTATTTTTTACAAATTAATATTGCCATATTTGTTTTTAGTAATGTGAATTATCTTTTATTGTTGTAGGAAAATTGAAGAAATCACTTTCGAGATTAAATTGCCTGCAGATGGCTTGGAGGAAAAAGCGTAAAATTCCACAAAATTCCATAATAAACCAGGAAACGGCTGGAAATCCTTGATGTTGTGGGCATTAATGGTGCAGAAAAATAATTTGAAATGGCCTTTACATGATGCATAAATGTGTGCATTGAAATTACTTTCAGACATAAAAAGAGACGGATTCTGAGCTCCTCTGCCATGTGAAGGGTTTTGAAGATAACTGTTCTCTCTGCTCTGTTGCATTAGCCACAATCTTCTGTAGCCTGATTACTTCTGCTTCCAGGGATCAAACTCACGTCGGAGTTCTGGGTCTGGCCGGGAGGCCATTAAGACTTGAGGATCTTATTATGAGCGATCACTCAGTCTCGCTCTGATATACTACGACAGTTATTAAGAGCATGACGCCTTCAGCCACCATCAGTGCAGTGAAAGCGTATACGCTGCAGTCTTCAAGCTTTAAACCTCCGCTTCGTTCACACAAACTGAATTTTTTTTGTTCTTTATGTTTTAATTTTGAAAACCCACCTTTCTTTGTGCTCCCTTGTTTTCTTGTCACCCCTTTTCCTTCACTGCGCCCTTCATCAGAAGAAGACACTGGTGATAATTCTCTCTAATAGCAGATGACAGCTCCACATAACGTCTGACATTAGCTCTTAGCCGTCACATTTTTACGACCCTCAGGTTCTGAAGGCAGATTTATCCGTGGGCAATAGAGACATCGTCTCTTTTCACCTCTTCTCTCATTCCTTATAGAAAACAAAATTCTAGACATTTATTTCTTATTTGGAAGAACATTTATGACCCTTAAATAGGACCTGATCAGGATCTAAAGTTATATGATATTGTACCATTTAATTTATTGATCCTGGTTTATTGGAATTGATCTAATTCTCCAAATGTTTTTATTGAAATAAGGAGCTTAGTCATCCGGGTGGGGCTCGGAGTAGAGCCCCTGCTTGTGATGTCACAATAAGGGACTTTTTAAAGGTGTCATCACCTATAATACCGGGGATATCTACGTCCTATTATAGTCTTTTAGACCATTAAAGTAAATTCCCAATCCCGATACCTGCACTTCTACCCTTGCACCCTTCAATTGCATGTTCCAGTCCGGGGCTGCGAGTGTGTACAATGTGCCGATCCTCAAGTGCGGATGTTGACCACGCCCCTTTTGCACCCTTGAGCTGCACTTTTTCCCAAGTCCGCATCGATGTGGACTTTGGCGAAGGGTATTACCCACAATCCATTGCTGCGTGGGAGTGTTGAGAAGAAGGCGGAACAATTGCTTAAGTGCCTTTTCTGAAAATATGTATTTTCAAACAAAAGAAGTTAATTTTAAGGCGATTAATTATATTTATTCATGCTCTGAATGTTTTCGACTAAGATTTAATGTGGACAGCAATGAATGTAAATTTTGTCAAGAAATAGTTTGTTTGTTTGAAAGGTGCTAATAAAGATTTTTAAAAAGTAGCACAAACAGCGACCGGCATGCGTTGCGGTCGATGACGTAATGCTCACTGTCCCAATTCGGCAATTATTTGCACACTTGTGTACTACGCACTTGAAGCCTTACTGCGCACTTCCTCCATGTGCACGTCTCTGAAGACCGTAGTGTATGGGGATTGGGCCATAGGCATGTCAAGCCTGTAGGTGGCAGTAGCTCCCCAAATCGTTGTCCTCTTTGCCAGAAAACGTTCCTTAGTTAGAATAACTAAGGCGAGAGTGACAACCGTCCTTGATGTTGTCCTTTCCCTGTGGTCTTCTACATAGAGCAGTAACTGAGCTTCTAAAAACAAGTGAGCGAGTGTAAACACAGGTCACACGTGTGACGTCAGAGCATTTTTGTCGCAAGCAGTTACGTTATGAAACCTAAAACCTCAGTTATTTATGTCCACAAACAAATGCACACGACGGAGAATTCGCAAATCTCCTCTTTGGTCAGAGATTTTATAAGAATAATTTTTGTTGTCGTCACTTTCGAAGGGATGACACACCAAACTAGAAAGCTATCTTTGTCAAGTGGGATACCTGACTGTGTGTGTGCAGGGTCTTAAGGATGGACCTTTCCTACAATCTGTAGCTGGCAATCCACTTATTTCCAGTCGAGAACCATGGCATTAGATCCTGATCTCAATCACTTTTTACATGGATTCAAACTTCCCCAGCCATGGAGCCATGAGGACCATCTCACCCACAGCGAACAGAGACAAGACCCTACTGTCCACTCTCTGGTGGACTCCCACACCAGGAACAGGTCTGACTTACAGCCGGATAAGCAGACCAGGTTTTTCTTTTAGCACCAACATTTTAAAGATAAAACTTGTCAGAACAAAGATCCTTGCCTGTGGTTCTGTGTCCCGCCATGCTGAGGCTGAGTGTTGCAGTTAGAGCTGTTAGTGAAATTCCAACGAGAGGATGAGACATGAGAAAGGAGTCTTGGGTTGGGGGGTGACATGGAGGAGTGTGGGGGTAGCCATATGGCTGCTGACAAGGAGAGGGGCCAAAGCTGACAGGGCAGAGGGAGCGGAGATGGCAGGCATGGGGGGGGGGGGGGGGGGGGGGGGGGGGGGGGGGGGGGGGGGGGGGGGGGTGAAGGGAGGAAATCTCACTGGAAGGACAACATGCTCCCCTTCTGCCACGACAGGAAGCCACAGCAGCCTGTGTGTGTGTGTGTGTGTGTGTGTGTGCCATTGACTGACAATGCTGCTGATTGGATCTAACATGGAGGCCTGTGTCCTGACAGCACTCATGCCATACGTCTGGACAGGGCCTCGAGTGTGTGAGCGACTCCAGAGCAAGATGGAGAAAGGCAGAAGAAAAAAGTATGTGCATTTGTGTCCATGCAGTGTGTATTATCTGTCCATTTGTGTGTGTGTGTGCGCGCGGCCCAGTGTGGTGTCAGCCAGCATCCTCTGTATGCCTAAGGTGCCTCTGCACCGGCTGGGTGAGCCAGGTGCTCCGTTGCCCCCTCATGCCCTCTGGCCCTCCCATTACCGCCACCCCCCCCAGGCCTGCTCAGTCAACTGCCACTTGCTACCAGATCAATATTATTGCAGAGCGAGGACAACATGTCATTCCACCACTGAGGGGTCAGACAACTCATGCTGTTGCTGCAGCATCACGTCCAAACTGTTGTGGGACGACAGCGCATCGGTGCCCGGTGTTTCTTCACAGCAGGAGGAAACTTCGAAATTAATTTGAACAAATCCCACTGGAAATAAAGCTATTAATGCTGCAGCATGTGTTGTCACCTCACAGGTTGTCTTCTCTCACTTACTGTGTTTCCATTGGCTGTAAGACCTTCGTCTTGGCTCAAATACCCCTCAGAGTGAACCCTGAACTTCAATAGGTGACCTTTATATTTCAGCTCTGAATTAAAACTTTAGTTGCCTGATGTTTTAGGTCAAGGTCAAGGATGTTTTACTCTGCTTCCATGTTTGATTTCCTGTTTGGTTCGATATGAGCTGCTGAGCTTGACACATTGTGGAAGCGTAGCGCACAAAAAATAGACTCAAAGTGTAAATTTAGTAGGGCGATGCAATACTACGCTTTTGGAATGCGTTCAACATGCAACACTTTGCGGCCGGTGGAAACGCACCCATCGACTATATCCATCTATCTACTTGGGCCAGCTCCTCTGGGGGAATCCCGAGGCGTTCCCAGGTCAGACGAGAAACATAGTCCCTCCAGCGTGTCCTGAGTCTTCCCTTTCAGTCTCCCGGTTGGACGTGGCCAGAAAACCTCACCAGCCAGGCAGGAGGCATCCTAACCAGATGCCCGAGCCACCTCAACTGGCTCCTCTCGATGTGGAGGAGCAGCAGGTCTACTCCGAGCCCCTCCCGGATGACCGAGCTTCTCACCCTATCTCTAAGGGAGAGTCCAGCCACCCTGCGAAGAAAACTCATTTCGGCCGCTTGTATCCGTGATCTCGTTCTTTCGGTCACTACCCAAAGCTCGTGACCATAGATGAGGGTAGGAACGTAGATCAACCGGTGAATTGAGAGCTTTGCCTTTTGGCTCAGCTCTCTCTTCACCACAACAGACCGGTACAACGCCCCCATCACTGCAGACGCAGCACCAATCCGCCTATCGATCTCGGGCTCCATCTTTCCCTCACTCAAGAACAAGACCCTGAGAAGCTCGTCCCTGACTTGGAGAAGGCATTCTACCCTTTTTTGACTCAAGACCATGGTCTTGGATTTTGAGGAGTTGATTCTCATCCCAGCTGCTTCACACTCGGCTGCAAAGATCTAGAGATCACGGTATGATGAAACCAACAGGACCACATTGTCTGCAAAAAGTAGAGACCTATCAACTTTAATGGCAGCTAATTGCTGCGTACTGTGCTTCATGGATGCTACATGATTGTTATGCATCCGGCGGAAAGGCCCCAGTTCAAATTTAGTGGTGTGATGCGATACTACGCTTCTGGGATGCGTCCAAAATGCTTCCAACACACATATTGATTATAACAGTGGCTAACTGCTGCGTACTGCACATTGTGGATGCTACACAATGTTTATGCATCTGGTGGAAAGGCCTCATTGATGCTTCATTTCAAGTTTATATGTTTGTTTCTTTATATCGTGAAATGTCCACGCATTCTGGTTACCATGGTGACCCTGATGAGCCACTGGCAGCAGCTTAAGCATTTCTTTAGAATTTGGTCCTCTTTACACAAAGGACACAAAAAGTAAGGAAGTTTGTTTTTGGCAGATTGTTTATTGTACCTTTGGAAAGCCTCTTTATTCCCTTAGTGACATATGAAAGGAAAATGCATGCACAGTTCCAAGAAAAAGGAAGAGTTATCTCATTTTTTTGTTTCGTAAAACTCCACTAACTGCGATAACGCGGCTGTTTATCGGGGCTTTACCCAGGTGCAGGCACTGACAAGAATTAGCGTCTTCAACTGCAGCACTCGCATTAATCGATTCGCGAGCCGCGCAGCAAAAATATGCATTTTCCATAATTATTTCTATGGCATCTCGCTGAAAACATCCTGGCTGCAGAAGCGCTTGGCGCTGACAAAGCTCCAAGGACACAAGAGGATGCTGAATGCGCACTCGCTTTTTATCCACGGCGACTCCAGATTGTTTTCCTTCCTGCTTAAGTAGTGGCACAAAAGTGATAAGTAGGTAATGACTTCTAATTAGCGATGTCCCGCGAACATATTAACAATAATCAACAACATTCCGTAATGTTTCTTAACATCTGCGCCGGGCTGAGCGTTCCGTCAGCGCGGCTTGAATGATGGCCCCTCAGAACTCCTAATGGCTGCTTTGTACCTTTCCACGTGCAGGTTCACTTCAGAGCCGTCTAATTCAAAACAGGGATTCTCAATTATGCAACGACCCATTTACATATGCTAATTAGGATCATATTAATTATCCTGAAATTGGGTAATTAGCCAATCTCATTTAAAGCATTGTTCATTACACTAAATGCACAGGAAAGTTTTTTTTCGCACCTCCATCCCTTTATTCGTTTGTGTGTGTGTGTGTGTGTGTGTGTGTGAGAGAGAGAGAGAGAGAACTGGGCTCTCTGCCACATCTGAATCAAGCCCCGGTGGTGTGTTTAATAATTTAAGCATCCCAGCTCATATAAGAGATGCATCCACAGCTTTCATCGTTACCAAGCATATGGTTCTGTAATGAGCCTGCTTGCTTGTAAAATAGTAATGCCAGTATAGAAGCTGAACAGAGGAGACAACAGCCAGCCTTTTCTCTTTTTAGCCACTCAAGCTAGCTACGCTGCCAGCGGTGTCCAATGCATTATACAAGCTTGTTTGGGTTCCCGTGTCGCTGAGATGACTCTAGGAAGGCCAATTTGCACTAACCATGAAAGGAAATGGAGAAAAAAAGAGAAAGAGACAGAAGACGTACAGTAATGGCAGCAACAGAAGACGCCAAACACATCTTTCTCCTCCCAAAACAAACAGTTTACCTCTGTGGAGAGGAGATTTAAACGTTGCTCTAAACTGGTGCACAGCTGTGAGTTGCATCCACAGCCAAGGTAAACATATTATCACTGGCTGTCTGGTCTTTTATACCGCGCTCACTCAATCTGTAGCATGATTTCTTTATTTGTCTGATCTTTTTTAATGTGATTCAAGATGAGAAATGTAAAAAATATAAACAAGGGGGGGATTAGAGAGAGAGAGTGAGATGTAACATCATTCATTCATTCGTTCATTAGTGGTGCTTTCAAGTGCAGCGTGCCCAGACGCGCAGCAGGATCCTGCATCCAGCTGGAGGTGTGGAAGTGCTCGCTTCCTCATACGAAGGCCCGAGGCACTTCGGGACACGAGGTTTCCCTCCTCCCAGCTTCTTTCCGAGACTTCTTTATGCAAATCTCCTGCAGAGCCTTGGTGGTTTGGATGTATGTGCGTGTTTGCATGATTCATACGTGTTTACGTTCCAGTCTGAGGCGCCGCGCGGTGGGTACCATCCTCTGGATGCTGAGGGAAGATAATGAATGATGCTTTGCCCTTCATTCGCTCTTGACTAGTGAATTGCCTCTCTAACAGCTTTGGATGGAGACGCTGGACGGCGAATGCAAGGTCAAAAGTTTACATAAAGACCTTAAACTCATCTTCAGATGATGATTGTGTGGTTTAAGATATAAAACGGCCCTTCATAGCATGAAAAACGTGTGCAAACAGTTGCATTTCAGTTGAAATCACATGTGAATAATCTTTGTAATTTATGCTCATCATCACAGGGGCACTGGCTGCGTATCAGAGGAGCACTCAGCCCCCCAACACCCCTCTTGTTTGCCGGAGCGTCCCTCTGATCAGCAGGAGTGCCCTTCTGCTCGTCCCTGACGTCCCCGCACTCGGCTCAAGTGCCACTCTGCTGTCACCCCTCGGGGCAAAGCGGCGCAGAAGAGGCGCCCGTTGGCATTTTCCACTCCTGCCCGGCTCAAGAGCCTTTTGCTGCAACACATTAGAAGCCAGCAGTAACAGGAGCTCACGCGTGCAACTGCTGCTGATTCACACTTGTTTAAAAACATATTTCAGCACCTTGAAGTTGCGGGTGAGCCCTGGAGGGTCTTCGTGGTTGACCGGGCTTCCACTAGGGGGAGCTGTGGGATGCTTTTCCAGAGATCAGAGGGTGATTTGCAAAGCTGGAACACACTGCATGAGTGTGAGGTGTACCTCAAGATGTTTAAGAGATGCAATCGTTTAGAGCTTGCTTTAAAAGAACTTAATTGTGCAGAAACATACCTCTAGATGTGTGGATTTAACAGTTGAATAAGAGTTTGTCAGCGGCGGCGGTTTGTCATTCGCCTGATTGATTTCCTCCAAAAAAATAAAAATAAAAAATAACAACAACTCAAAAGACTTCACCTGGGGCATCGCTTGAGTGGCTCTGATCTTCATTTCCCTACACTCCAGTTACCCCCCCCCCCTCACATTTCATTGGACTCAGATCGCGCCACAGTGCTAACCTTTCATTATGACAAGACAAAGCTTTAATCTCTCACGAGCCATTTCCCTCCATGACAGGCCAAGACAACACACACACGCATGCACGCACGCACATGCGTGCACACACACACACACACACACACACACACACAAACACGCACAGTTTCAGAGCAATTTGACAAAAGCAGAAACAAATAGGAGAATGGTGCAAAACAGAGATGATACTTTTTTTTAACTTAATGATGAAAAAATACTTTATTATTTTAATTATTTTTTATACAGAGTTTTAAGGTAAATGTTAGAAGCAGGACGTAAAAGAAAATCCGTTTACATTTTTATTTATTTGGAGCAATGAGGGAGTATAATATGATGTACATAAATAATTAGGAATCAAAATTATGAATAATATTTTTATTTATTTATTCTTTATTTAAACAGGAAGGTCCCATTGAGATTAAAAACCTCATTTTCAAGGGAGTCCTGGCCAAGAGGCAATTTTAGTTTTTTATTTATTATGTATAATAGTGAAAGTATCAGTTCTTATTCCTCTGTGTGGTCTACTGAAGCATCAGTGTAAATTTATTATCTATTTATGTTTTTTTGCTGCTGTGGTCCATCTTGGTACAAAGTCCTGGAAAACCTTTGAACTGCCGACGTTCAGAGACAGCGTGAGGAGGTGACACGAGTCAGCGGCGCCTGAAACATCAAACGGGACACTGTCCTGCTAACAGGGTGTCGTCCTGTCCTCAGCCTGCCCTGTCCCTTACTTTGCATAGAAGCCTAAGAGCCGCGCTTCACAGGGACTCAATAATCACACCCCCTGCTGAGATGACAGCCTGATTGGATATCTGAGGGAGGCACTCGCATGTATTTGCATACTAATTGACAAATATGCCCCCCAACCCTCCTTTCTTCACACATACATCCCTTTTCTTTTGTCTCCTTTTCTACCACTCAATGAGTTAACATCACAGCTGTGAGGAGCACAGCGTTGTGTGGAGAAACCATCCAGCTGTTGGTTAAAACCACATCTAGAACATTCGTTCCAGGAACAGTTCTGTGTGTTTATGGGATTTACAGAAACATGCAGATAAGAGATGGAGAGAGGAGGGAAAGAGTTCATTTTATTAGACTCCGAAACCAAACTCCAAAAAGAAGAGGTCCGCATGTTCCTGCGTGTAGCTTCCACTGTTGCTAATGTTGCTAACTCTGCTCTCGCCACTAGTTGTTCGCGTGATTTGTATTTTCACTGGTCGATTGCAGACGGGAGTCATAGGTCTTCAAGCGGTGCTTGAAGAATGTTGGAGGCGGACTTTGGTCGTGAGGGTGCTCATTAGCTGTCGCAGAGCCGGTCCGACTGGACGGCCACAGACTTGCAAATCACCCTCACGTTCACCGGGTTTTGTCACTTTCTGTTCATGACGAGAGATTTGTCTAGGACGGCCGAAAAACGCTCAGTATGGTCCGGGCATTAACCCAGACAAACAATGAGGTATAATATGCTGCTAAGCGTGTATCCACGTATGCTAACAAAAACAACATATCTGTTTTTTAGTGTTTTTACACATCTGAATTGGTTTATGTACTATTAAAGCAACATTCCACAACTTTTACACCTTAAAATTATGCTTTTTTGTAAAGTTTTTGCATCATACTATCATCTATTATGTTTATTTTCATACCTGTGATCAGGGCCGGTGCTAGCCATTTGGGTGCCCTAAGCACAAATGCTCTGTGGTGCCCCCCCACCCCGCGTTTAGAACGCGTGTTATGTCTGCCAAAATGCGCATCTTGAACGTGCGCTTTGACGCCAAAGGGGGCAAAAACTCTATAGCAAGCATTATGTCCGCCAAAACGCGCATCTTGAACAAGCGTTTTGGCAGACATAATGCGAGTTTAGAACGTGCATTTTTTTTTATCCCTTTGGCTTGCCATAATTGTATAACGTAGACTCGCTGTAGCAGTGGCAGATTCACCAAAGAAAGTTAGAAATCCCTTATCAGATGAATCTAGGAAAAGAAAAGAAGAACGTGATAGAACAAGAGCAAAGACCAGAGTTATTATTGGGCCGTCTTTTCCTCGCTGGAGAGCTCTTTTAGAAAGAACGGCATGAACTACAGACTCTGACCTAGCCGTGCTGCTAATGGCTGGGTAAGTAATAAATGATTTCTCCAGGGTTATTGTGTTTGGTCGGGCATAAAGTTGTTATACAGTCCTGATAAAACTATTTATTCAATGTGTGGAGGTGGAAAAGTTTGTTTTCATTGTTTTGCCTGACATTAGGAATGTAAACATGCCTCTTATGCCCCAGAGGGAGATTTAATGTTACGACAGTGACATTACGCAGCAAGCCTCTAGAGGGCGACAGAGACCATATAACTGCAAAGTTGCGGAATGCTGCTTTAAACTTTGATTGTAAGCTGAAAAGTGATTTAATAAGCAACCAAAAGAAAGAATAAGCCACAGTAGCCTTTTACTGTAGAAATAACCACATTTGCATAACAGACTATTTGTATAATAGACGCTATGGAGGTAAAAACAAGAATTAAGCCTAGGTTTTGTGTTGTTTTTTAACTTTACAAGTTACTTAAAGTATTTTAGGTTGTTCCTTTCTTGTTTTTTGGTGTATTTTTATGTCTGCTTTCATATTTATCCTGATGGTCCATTCATAAGTGGACAAGATGCAAGATAAAATCCATGTCGCCGGTACGTCTTCAGTTTTCCTGCTGGTCAGTGAGTGTTTGTGGGAGCTTCTTCACCCTTCAGCAGCACAAAGAGAAGCTCTGGAGCCTTTTTGACATCATTTTTTATGTGTTTCATAAAATAAAGCAGCAAAACGGTGAGAAGGCAAAGTGAAAGAGAGCATCGGAGCGAAACTTAGGGGAGATTTAATTATTTTTAACCAGAGGCAGTTGGATATAAAAAGGCCGTAGACTTAATGACTTAATTTAGATGTTTAATTAGTTGAGCACATATCTCTTTTGGCGTCTGCCCTCAGTAATTTTTTATTTCATTTTTTTGTCGGACCTGTCTTTTTACCCTGTGTGTCTCTTTATCTCTCTTTTCCTTTATCTTGCTCTCTTCTCTGACCACATAAATAATTCCCAGCGCTTCTCTGAGCATGCACACAGCAACAGAGATGAAAAATGTATGAAAACACACCGTGGTGCTTTTGAAAAGAACTATTTCAAAGGTACCGGGTTCTGCTGAAATCTTCATGAGTGCTTTCCATATATATATAATTTCTCTCTTCTTTCGGCCAGACACACTGTATTCCTTGCAAGGCTGCATCGGCTCGGAGCCCTCGTTGAATAATCGCACCGATACACGAGAGTGTACACCTTAAGATTCAAATCCATTTACAGCTATGAGCACAAATAAATACACTGAAGGCATGACCTGCTTACATGCATCCTGCACATCACGTAGTAGTAAATATTTCAGGTTTTTCTGGTGAATTAATGCATATAAAGAGCATGTCAGCTTTGAAAGAGTGTAGAAACAAGCAAACAAACAGCTATACGGTAATAAAACACACCCAAACCGCTTATTAAACATCTGTTATTTACATTTGCTCTGGTGCAAATTAAAATGTAAGAAACAGCATTTTAACCAGTGCAGATTTATAGAAAAATATGAAGATTTATTCAGGAAAAGAAGCTGCAGGGATCAATTTATTCAACGTTACAGCAACATTTAAAAAAATAATTATTGGAAATCTCTATTGGTGCCAAAGCAAACCCTGAAATTACTATTTCTGTAGTAAAAGAAAATCTCTAGTTAGTTGCAGCACTTAGGTGTTTATCAAGTGAAAAGGTATATTATCAGTAAAAGGATTCCAATCAGAGAATAATGCAATTATAATATAAAAATCTAGATTTTAAGACTGAACTAATTATTGACTGGTGTTAATATAACTATATTTTGTAATTATATGATAATAAAACAGTAAAAATAAATAAAATTGTCCCTTACCCCCTTTAAATCCTCCACTAGAGGGCAGTAGACATGTGTAGGCAGGTTTCTGGTGAAGGCGCTAATCCTGATGCTCCATCTGGATGCTTCGAGGCCAAAAGTGGTTTGATGTCAGTTACTGACAACATCTGCGAGTAGCTAAACCTCTGAGGAATCACAGGAACTGGCCTGAACTTTTGTGTCACGTTCCTCCACAGGCTTGAAAATGAACCAGATTTTATTTATTTCTTCACCTTGTTGCATAAATCATGAAAGTTCTTGGAAAAAAACAGAATTCTTAATAAAAGAAAAAACAAATAAAGCTTGGTGCAGCAGTTACAATCTGGCGTTCTTGAACCCTTAAAGAATAGAAGAGATGGAGAAAGATGTGAACAGATGCACAAAGAGAAGTGCCTTTGGCTAAAAACAAAATCTATCTTTTTAATAGGCTAATACAAAATCCCTTGAATTTCTAAAACTGTTTTTTGCAGAGAGTGAGCTGAGGACGTGGATGGGCTGTGTGAGCTGTTGTTGGTGTGTGAGATGAATGTTAAAACACTTCCTGGGTCATTGGAAGGCCTTGGAGAGTTGGTGGAAGCATGCTGAATTTTAATGGTGCCCTCTGACATGGCTGCAGGTAATGCTGCAGGGGGGCCAACATCCTATCTGTACTACTGAGGGGCTACTCGGAGCATGTGTTTATATGCGCATGCATGTGTGTGTGTGTGTGTGTTTATGTTTTCATGTCAAGCCCATGCTTGAATTTGTGTGTTCACTTTTCAGTTCCTTCAGAAAACACACACATGCACCACACAGGGCACATATTCTCCACTTGTTTTGTTGCATGAGGGACATGAACAAGATGTTTCCATGAAAACATTAAAAAATTGTTGAGACAAAAATGGCAACAAGAACATCTGCATGACAGCTGCGTGGAATGACCCGGCCATTTATAGAAGTTGTCGTATTTTATGTACCAATTTCATTTGATTCCAAATAAAATTTTACTTTTTTTCTTGCAATTTTGTATATCTAACTAGCTGCCAAGCGTTGTAGTGAGACACCAGCTGATGGTGGATGAAGAGGACCTCAAGCTGTGGATCTATCTGGCATTCATTGAAAGTCTATATTCCCAGCACATCCTGGAATGTGAGAGCTCCAACATTCGTCTTCAATGTTTTCCCCTCATTTCAACAAGGATGTTAGCAGTAGCTCAGGCTAGCATTAGCAGTAGCTCAGGCTAGCATTAGCAGTAGCTCAGGCTAACGTTAGTAGTAGCTTGGGCTAGTGTTAGCAGTAGCTTGGGCTAGCAATAGCAGTAGCTCTCGCTTAGCGTTAGCAGTGGCCTGTGCTTATGTTAACAGTAGCTTTGGCTAGCATTGTTCTGCGGTTAGCATTACCGCCACCAAGGTTGCTGATGTTAAAGTGGGTTGGGACATGCTAATTTAAGGGTATGGCTGCACAGTGGTTAGCACTGTTGCCTTGCAGCAAGGAAGTCCCGACTCCCGGGTTCTTATCCTCGCCTGGGGTCTCTGCATGGAGTTTGCATGTTCTCCCAATGCACGCGTGGGTTCTCTCCGGGTACTCCGGCTTCCTCCCACATTCCTAAAAAATATGACTGTTAGGTTGATTGGTCTCTTTAAATTGTTCTTAGGTGTGTGTGTCTGTGTGCGTGTGCATGGTTGTTTGTCCTGTGTGTCTCTGTGTTGCACTGTGATGGACTGGCAACCTGTCCAGGGTGTACCCCGCCTGCATGCCCGGAGACTGCTGGAGATAGGCACCAGCCCCCATGACCCTGTGTAGATAAGCGGGTATAGACGATGGATGGATGGATAACATAAGGGTGTGTGTCTAAGCTTCTGATGTGTTAAACCAGCTTTTCTCAGAACGAACCGTTTCTCTGTGGCCATTACAACGTTACTAATTTACACTGGAAAGCAGGTCGGAGACGTCACAGGCCGTTTGGTACATCTGACTCCCCAAGCTGCCTTTATTCAACAACAAGATAAATGTGTGTTTAAATTCTAGGACACCTTTAAGTCAACGTTGAAAGGCCTGGAGACGCTTCCTTTTGATGCAGAGGGAAGAAAATGTTTTATCTTCATCCCTGTAGGTCTCTCAAACAGTTACCTTTGTCTGGCATGTCCTTCCTACCTCTTTGTGTCATGGCCTCCCTCCCCTCAGCCACCGATCAACTAAAGCCCAGCAAACAATCAAAAACTGCAAGACAGTTTTAATCAGTTTCATACTTTGGGATCCCACCCCAGACTGCAGGTGTAATATGAAGAACACCGTAGAATTTTATTGCCTGCATCCCCTCAGGACAATAATCTGAAGCAACAATTTCTTTTTGCTGAGCTTTATTGGTAAAAATTAAAGGAGAAATACCTGAAATGACTCTTAAATATTAATTTTAAACCCATGCAGGAACTTATACGTAGTTTTGGTGTAAGATTATTTTAAAAAATGTCAAATTTTGACATGATTTAGCAAGCCCTTATCAAAATATGTTGGATTTTTCTGCTTCAATTTGCAGCAGAAACTCTACGAGACGCTCTGCAGGGACGTAATGAAAACTTTCCTCGTCTGAAGCCAAACTTTTCAAACTGTGCTCCTAACTCTCCTCTCATTCCTCCCTGAAGACAAACTCTCTCATCACTCTCCGGGTTTCAATCCTCTCTTTACCTGCCTAACTGCACCTGAATTCCTCTAAAAAAAGCCCTCTCCTCGTGTCTAAGTGTGCACTTCAGCGTTCACGAGGGTGTGTCTGAGTGCACACGTCTTCTCTTTGAATTCCAAATTTACAGGCTCCATGTCATATTGTTCCCCTGCCTGGAGCTCGGGGGCTGTGGGAGAAAATGGGGACGGGGGTTTGTGTTTGCATACTGGAGTCGGTGCTCTCAGTCTCGTAGAGCCCCACTGGGATTTGCTTTGACAGTGTCAGGCTTTTGAACTCACGGTGACATCCAGCATCAGGTCACTTGTGTACAACCTCCACACAAAGAGAAGTCACACTAATTGGCCCTCGTGCACCTGAGAGACAGTCAGGACATCAAAGTGCTTCCCGGTCCCGTTGATAGCAGCTTTGATGGGGTGACTTTGAGACTCAGTTGGCGCTCTAAAGAACTGCAGCATGTTAGCAGCTGACTGCACTTTGTGTGATCTTGGGAACGAAGTCGTTATCTACGCTGCTGTGAAGCTTTAATCAGCCTGCTGAAAGAAGACAGAAAGACAACAATCTAAGACTAAGTTACTGTTCTGAGTTTGTTTTATTGTGGATGCACCGTTTGTGATTGATCTTAGCTTTGTAGGCGTCGTTCTGCAGCTTTTTAAGGGTTACAACCAGAGGTCGACGACATTGGTTTTTCCATTGCCGATACCGATGCTAGAGCTCACGGTGAGCCAATGGCTGCTATGTAGTGCTGATTTTTACGGCCGATTTTCATGGCCGTTATCTAGATGTTTTCCACCTTATTTACATGCTAAAATGTCACCAACAACATCAGTTGATGCACAAAGTTTCTAAAGCTGAATCTGTTTTTTAAAGACTGAATTTAACTGTTAAATCTTAATTTTGTGCCCTGCTCAGTGTTAAAATCAGACGTCTATAAAGTTAATGAAACTGACCACTTATTAAAAATTCAAAACTGGTAAAAGAAAAGAAATTGTTGTTAAATAATTTTTATTATGCAGATATTATTGAAGAACGTAAAAATACTAGTGGTGGGAATGCAACACGTTAATTACGATTGATGAATTAATTAGAAAAAAAAACGCGTTAAAAATGTACCTATTTGAGCCCGAGTGTCCCCCAATTTTTGGCTGGAACATTTATTTATGCGCCATATATCAATAAATATCATCAAGCTGCACATCTATCAAGACAGCAGAGCCTGGGCTACAAGACCATATAAACCTTTTTTACGTGCTCCAAACACAACTAAACCTACAATTAAATGAATCATGACAAATCGCTCTTCATGAAGAAAAGAAAGAAAAAATAAAAACAACTTTTTTACAGTTATCTTTTCTAGTTGGTAGAAAGCAGGGAGTAACTTTATCCATATGAACTTTATTACAGCAGGAGGGACACGCCCACACACAGCATTCATCTTGTAACCTTCAGCAGAACTTCCCCTGAACTCTTCACTACACCTCTATATATATTAGCAATGCTCTGCTGCCACCTAGTGTTCAGTTCAATACACATTTACAATGTTCCATGCCTATTTACACTTCATCAATAACACATATACTAATATTTACACTAGGGATGTTCCGATCGCGTTTTTTTGCTCCCGATCCGATTTCGAGTCATTTGATTTTGAGTATCTGCCGATATCGATTCCTGATCCGATACTTTTCAGGAAAGCATTAAAATAAGAAGGAAAAAAAGAAAACACATCCAAGTTCTCTGTTTAGAAAGTGCATTGATTAAAAAGCGTGTTACGAACATATTTGAAAGTAGCAGCATTGCTCATATTTCAAGTTGTTTACTCCCTCAATCTGCAGCTGTGTTGAGCAATGCGTGTTCCCGTGATGGGGCAGTGGTGTCTGAATCCTTACCTGCTGTAAACTGTGTGACGTTACTGTGTTGTTTTCGTACAAGAAACAAAAAATACTGATGTAGAGGAACTTGCTGACATTAAAACTAAGCCATTGTTATTCCATTTGAAAATCTCTATCTCAGGATGAATTTAAAAAGTCATATTTGTTGTTTTAAAAGGTTTAATCCGATTTTTTACACCCGATTCCGATCTTTTTAAAGTCACATGATCGGGCCCGATTTCCCATCACGTGATCGGAAATTTACACATCCCAACAAATCCCACACCTTTATAATGAAACCAAAGTAATCAAATAGAGTAACTTTGTGGTTACAGAATTAAAGAGTAGGTGAGTCATCTGTGCCTCACTAACATTATTTTTGATTTAAAAAAATTGCTAGGGCGCAAATAGTCTTAAATGATTAAAATGCGATTAATCAAGATTAATAAATTATAAAGCCTCTAATTAATTAGATTATTTTTTTAATGGAGTCCCACCCCTAAATAAATTAAATTCTGCAGCAGTACCGGACTGCCTGGGGATGTGCCTGACTTTAAAACGGCCTTACTACGGAGGTATATCAGCTAATTCTGATTTATAAAAGAAGCTAAATATCTGTGACTGATATATCTGTCTACCCCTAGTTACAACTGATATCGTTTTAAAGATAAAGTGTTTTTCTGAAGTTTTGCACATGCTGATTTTTGACTGGCTGTGTGTTTTAGGTTAGTTCTGCTGCCGTTATTTGTCCCTTTTAAAGACCACCTCAAGGCAGCATGCACCTGGGTCAGAAGGCCTGCTTGCAAAGCAGAATGACAAAAGAACTTCATTGAATCATTTTTAGTAGATTATGTTGGCTTTTTGATTGGTTGGGGCTGAAATTGCAATACAAATTGGATTAATTGCACAGCCCTAAGATGAATCACCATCTCTTGAACGCTAACATTAATGCTAATCATTTTGCATTTACCTGCAGGCGGTGACAGCCCAGCACACATCAGGTCTTGTGCCTGATAAAGACCTGATAAAGTCAAGGGCATTTAGCGGTTTTAGCCTGTAAAATACTGCAGAGTGATACCAACAGAGCGACTTACATCACTGCTGTTCCTGGACCACAAAACACGTTCCTGGACTGGAACCAATATGGCAGTTACAGATTGAGCGTTGTGGATCTGCACGGATAGATGCCCAGTTTATAAATTCATGACACAGAAATGATCCTCATGTAGACTGAAATTAGTGACCAAATCATTAACCTGTGAATGTATTTAAGAATCAGCTCCTTGCTTTGAGTCGTATGTCGCCTTCTAGACTTATGAACGTCCGCCGTGCCTTTGTCTGACCCATCGTTTTTAGGAAAGTAGACAGGTGGTAACTTCTGGTAGGCCTGGAGGGTGCTGTCAACCTCATACGGTCCAGCAGCTGACCAGAGGGGTGTGTGTGTGTGTGTGAGAGATGGACGTAGTAAGAGCTAAAGCGGGGAGACCTGTGTCCCAGTCTGAACGCTGAGCTCATACCCGCTGTTTTAGTTTCAACAAGGGGCTACGTCCCCTCTTAACTTCAACAGGCGTGACAAAACGATTGGTTTCGCCACCAGCATAATGGCCGGCCATGAATGCTGAGTGTGACTGCGGGGGACCATTAGGGCCACAATGGTCGACAAGACACTAAGCACTCCCCAGAGGTCTGAGAGGCCCTTTCATGCCAGTCCCGGGGCTGGGGTGGCCACTGGGAGCTGGCGGCCAGCTGGGCTCTTGGCCCTTGTGCAGACTATCAGCGCTCTTCAGCATGCCAACCGTATGGAGACACAGGAGAAAAAGGGCTGTGGTGCACTATTTTTTACGTAAACGTAATCATGTTTGTTTTTCCTGCGACGGGAATAGCTGGAGCACTTAACTGAAGTCATTTCACAAAGATTTTAGCGAGTCCTCTGTCTTCCTCCGCCTCCTAAAGAGCTTCCTACTGCAGGCGGCGAACTTGTTTAGTCGACTGCCTGCGTGAAAGGCAAGAGTAATAAAAGGCTTTGTGTTGCCGGGCGGTGACAAATTCAGGGCTGAGAGATGGCAGAAGAAAGAGAAAGTTTTTACTAATTAATGCGGTGGCAGAAATTTAGCCGCCATTCCAGACAGCCGCCATGAAAAGCCTATTAAGGAACATTTTGTCAATTACTTCTGCTCACTTCCATACGCCGTGGCTCTCTTTTAGAGGAACTCGTTTGTGTCTTATTTATTCCCCTTTGCTGGCGTGTTTTGCTGGCGCTGCACACAATGACAAATTAAAGCCTTAGTTTCATGGCAATGACATGGAAGGTCCCCGGTTTTATCGCACGGCTTTGAAAAACCGCCGTCGCTGATAGCTCTGCCTCCATTTTGTTTCACTTCATTAAAACATCTATTGAAAGTCCAGTCAAGGGTTTTTTTTTGCACAATTTTATTTCTAAGCTGGAATTGAATGAGGTAAAAATGCAACTGAAGCTGAAAGAAGAATTAATGTTTGGGAAAAGAAAATTCCTTTGAATCCTCGTGAAAATGGAGCTCTGCACCAACCAGACACCTGCTTTAGCTTCACATGGAAATTCAGGGTAATAGCGAGCCAGACGTTTTGTTCAAAGGTGTCAAAAAGGTGTCAGCTCTGACTAAGCAGCTTCCATCTATTGCAGAGTTGATAATACGTCGTCAGTTCCCGCGCTCAACGCTGACAACTATCATTTAACCCCGCCGTTCTTCAGAAAAACACTTTCCAGTGCTCTTAAAGTGGAGCGTATTTTCTTTTTTTCTCTCTATTTGCATTGTGAAATCCATCCGCATTAAAAGAACACTCGATGCTAATTTTTGAACGCAACAATCGTTGAAACGGAAAAGCTCGGGCGGGAGTGGAAGCCTCGCCTGCACGTCTCAGACTGAGCAGCCTGACAGAGGTCAGCTGACGTTGAGGTACATCAGTTTTATGAACCGGCGCCGCTCGCTGCCACTCATGTGTTAAATGGGTCTTGTAGACAGAAGAAAATGCCTTTGTGCTGGGATAAATGGCGAGGAGAGAATGGGGTTAAGATGAGTCCTTTGAGGTGCATCAACCTACATCTGTTCACCCTCGCTTGTCTCCGTGTCCTCTCAGACAAACCGACAACTCTAGAAGGGATGCTGCTTTTACTCGGCTGTGTAAACTCATTTATTTATAGCTGCTTTTATTTAAAAATACATTTAAATGACTTTATTAGCAGTTATTCCCTTTATTTTAGAATAACTGCAAATAAAACCCTCCTGAAATGAAATATTTACCCCCCGTCAAACACACACACACACACACACACACACACACACACACACACACACACACACACACACACACACACGTGGAAATTTACGAGATTCTGCAAACCACATCTGTGGAATATTCTGCTCTCGGGCAGCAGAAAGGGGAATGTTTTTATTTTCCTTCTAGTAAAGTCGATGGTAAGAGTAGATTGACCTGAGAGCTGCTGTTGTGACAGATGTTCAGCTCAGTTAAGAGGAGGCTGTCATAACACACAAAGACACGCATGCAGTACGGGCTCATACGTGTTTCAAAACATGCTTTTGTGCACGCAAAAGAGCACGCACACACACAGCACTCTGAACAAACCCCCTAATTTAGTCTTTTCCCACTTCACACACACACACACACACACACACACACACTGAGAAGAAATGACTTTGAACTTGGTGTCAGGCGGCGTGAATGCAGCTGGGAGCCACGAGGTCACAAAGCTCTTAGAGAGGTGAGATGAGGTCCAACGTTTCTGCCGTCCGCTGTCTCTGATTTGTAGGACAGGATTTGAGTGTGTGTGTGTGTGTGTGTGTGTGTGTGTGTGTGTGTGTGTGTGTTAGTATATGTTAGATCAGGCTACATGGCTCTCTTTGTTGTGGGTTGTATCCTCACTGCTTCAAAAGGCTCTGACTCGGTCCACAAACGTTGCATCAATTCTCTAAACACCAAACAAAAGCTGATATATAATGTTTCACAGGACATTTGAGGCTCATTTTTAGGCTAAAATAATCAATTAAATGCTACTTTTTGGCATTTTACAGACTTTTCTTCTTCAGATCAGCAAAACAATTCAAAGATAAATTATTTCAAACAATGATTTCATGTCTTAAAGCGACACCAAAGAGTTTTAAACACGTGAAGCTACTGCTTTCAAAGTGGTCTCAGTGATTCTTGAGGTAGAAACTTAGCCCTCTGCTGACCAGAAACCACGCTTAGTTTTGTGACATGATTACGTGCCCTAGGGGGAGCTCGCTACCTGTAATAATAATAATGTAATAATTGGTGACAACAAATGTGTTCGAACATTTGTGATAACTGGTCATGAGTCTCTCACATCGCTAAGACTAGAGAGCAGAATTCATGGTTCCATCAGTTACAGCCAGTGGTCCTGAAGCAGCAGAGCTACCTCAGACCATCACACCACCACCACCATGCTTGACTGTTGGTATGATGCTGTATTAGTGTTGTGGCCCTTTTCCAGAATGGCTCGACTCTACTCTATCCAGTTTGGGTACAATTGGGAAACGGCTTTAGTGGGTGGGGTTGTGGGTGGCCCCCAGAGTCGAAAAGTAACACGAGGTGATCTGTATGTGACACAAAGATGCAACACAATGGAAGACATCAGTCTGTGGCTTCTTATCAGACAATAAGAGACCCAGAAAAGGCTGCTTTACCCTTCGGGTTTGAATGTTTTTGTCTCAGACGAGGATTTTTAGGTATCCTGGAGTCTTTTTTCCAATGAGCGTTCCTGGGAAGAGAGATATCTGGGTTTCCAAGCTCTGACGTAGCTGCTTTGTGCCGCGGTGACATCAGCGAGGCCATTCTGGGATTTTCTATAAATTAACAAAGACGTATGATGATAAAAACGCAGCAAACAAAAACACAATCAAACTGATGACTTAATTGACTCTAACTGGGACAAGTTAGCGTTTCATTCCAGGGTTGGTTAGCATGGCAGGAACTGGTGCCAAGATGTGTAATCGCGTTTAATAAATTGCTGCACACGAGAGTGTTTCTGATGTATTAATAGGACCACATCATTACGTTGTGATTTGCATCTGGAAGCGGTCCAAGCATCGACACTCTGCGGCTGAAAACCCACTGTACATAAAAGCAAAGGGGCTCGTCTCCCGTGCAGCTGTTACTCAGCGGGTGATAAAACTGTTTTAATGCTGATCTAATGGAAAAAAGACACATTTAATACCTAAAATTTCCTCATTTGTTCAGCTGCTGAATTTTTAGTGTGCAAATAATCGATTTTAAAAACTAGTACAGTTGAAAAATAAATAGGTGATGATTAGCAGGGCCAAGCCAATGAGCATGCAACACACACTCATGCACACACGCATGCGTGCACTGATTAATTGTATTCCTCATTCATTGTGAGGCAGCCTGCTGCTAATTAGCTTAGGCATGGTTTTGCATATTGTATTTCTTTAATGTCTTCATGAGCTGCACCAAAGGAAGGGGCAATTTAGGCTAAGAAGGGGGCCGTTTCTTGCCACAGCTCAGACTCACAAAAGGCTTGAAGTGCTCATAGCTTTGAGGACTTTTTCTTTTGGTGCCAAGTGTCAAACAATACCCAACAACAGCCTGATGGGGTTACTTTTCTCAGTCTTTGTATGATGAAAAAAAATCTCATCATTCATATTTTGTAGAATTGACGATTTGAGACTCTTTAAAGCGGAGGCTTACTGAGAAACGTGTAACATTCACAGGGATCGTCACAGGGAAACATTTGCGCCCGTGGAAGTCTGTGTTGATATGGGCGAGTAGAAGCTAACCATTAGCATTAGCAATTCCACAACATGGCTTGTGTTATTTGTGGAGATAACAAATCAACGTTTTTTTTACCCAAGAAAGAAGAGCGAACGGAAGCAGCGGAAGAGTTGTGTTGTTGTTAGTCAATCAGTGGCGAGGTTTTCGTTTTGTGCTTTTTGGCCCATTTTGAGTCAGTTTTCTCTCGAGCGAGAATCTTTTGAGGTTGGAATGAGTTTCAGGTTGTGTAGTATAACAGGGGGTATGAGAGGCGATTAACACCTCCCGATCAGCAACTTTGCAGTCGCACAAATGTCAAACATGTTTGATATTTTGCTCGTCCCTCGTGAGAGTATACTGCTCAAGCAGCACTCCAACCCCCATAAAACCCTGCATGTCCTCCTACGGCAAGCCAGAAGGACCACAGACATCAATAACAACACAACAGTCTCCAGGTCTTTTGGGTTTTTGGACTCAAAGGTTCGACGTGTTGCTACCACACGTACAGTTTGAGCATCGGGTCGTACAGTGTGAGATCGTGACTCGTGAGCTGTGCTCTGCGAGGAAGTCGTACAGTTTGAGATGGAGCTGAATGCTATGCGTGAAAAAGTCGTACTTTGTACGCCCGGCTTAAGAGTCTTCTTCTACTTCCTCAAACAGGAGGGTCAGAGCTTTTCTCCATAGAAAAAGACTCACAACACATTCATGCACACTAGAGAGCGCAGCAGATTTACAGAAATAACGAGTGTAGACCCACTTTAAAGGGTATAAACTCAGTCAGTTCGTTTTAAAGTTGTGGAAAACTCATCCATAAAATCTCTGCTTGGATCGTTTTCTCTTTGCAGAAGCAGAAAAAGACACTTTTCAGGTGATTGGACCTCCAGCTGAGTATGAGAAAACCCATTCCATATGCATTGAGACTTATCGCCGAGAACGGCTCTAAGCTGCTCCAGATTGCAGACTTCAGACATCGAATCCGGTCGTAGCTTTGCTCCGCGTGCGCTTCTGTGCGTGTCTCTTTGTTTACCACATCCGTTCACTTTGAAAGTACGTTTGTGAACACGACATTTCTGTTTGCTGACATATAAATGAGCGTACACATATCAGACGACAGCGTAAAGTGGTGTCTGCTGAACGTGTAGTTGGAAGCCATTTTTCCAGTCATCCTGACATCCTGCTGCAAGCAAGCAGCAGATGGGAGGACCGGGCGCTGTGGTCCATTTAGTGCTGTTGTGTTTGCTAGGAAGTAATTGTGGTTTAACCTGGAGAGAAGCTAAACATCACAGGCATTAATTATAGACACCTCACTGGTCAGCATGTGACTTTATTTGTCTCCTGTCCAGATAGAGGAAGAGGAAGACGTATTTCAGGCGTGGATGGACACGTGCTGCCGTCAACCTGTTTATCTCAACAGATGCTCGACCGTTTCCTCATACATCAACCTGTCTGTTGTGGTTTTGTGGCAGATGTGTCAGTGATGCAAAAAGAGACAAATATAAAAAAATAATCCATACATGCACACAAATGAAACTGGATGCCAAACACAGCCCTGCAGGAACGTAAACACATACCAGAGATTAGCATGGCTTCAGTGTAAGCATTCATTAGCATGAGCATAAACAAAAGATCTTTCACACTGATCTCTCCACAAATGAAATCTGTTTTACATTAGATTTCAACACTTTAGACGAAACGTTCGTCTGAATGAAGTGTTCGCTCACTGTCGCTCCCCGCTCCCTGCGCCAACGGCGGCATCAGTAAATCCCCTGCAATCTTTGTTTTGGCTAGCGTGAGGGAGGCAGAATGTGATTACCCAGAGTGCTTTGGGGAGTTAATGTTCACGGTCCGCGCAGCAGGATCTGAGGATGGATGACAGAGGAAGCGCCTCGGGGCGAGCGTCTCTTCCCTGCCATTTCACTCTCAGGGCTTCTGACAACGCGTTCACGCCAACAGATGGCTGCAGCGCTCACGCGGAGACGCCACGGCGCTCTGACGAGCCGCCGCCACTAAAAAACTGTGAGGGAAACTGCAAGTTAATGGAGAGTCAGCTAATAAGATGTCAGAGATGACTGCTGAGTTGGAATTTGGCTGAAAGACGAAGCAAACGAGGGATTGCTCTTAGCTTTATTTCAATAAAGATAGAATAAAAGAGGTGAAAAACAGAGAAATACACTGCAAAAGCAGATTTTTTACCTTACTTTAAGTAGTGATATTTTTGCTAGAGGAGATTTTCTTTCTTTTTAAACTAAAAATAAAATAAAATGTCTAAAAATGACTTTTTTAGAAATCAGCTTTTGCAGTGTAAAACCAGGAGGAACTCCAAAGAATAGAAAATAACCTAAAGTTGAGATCATCGCTCTACCACCACCATGCTGGACTGTTGATATGTAGAGTTGGTTTTACACCAGGTAGAACGGGACACACATTCCAGGAAGTTTCACTCTCATCTTGTCCGTGAATGGAATGTTTTCCAACAGGTCAGCGGAGGTTTTGGACCTCCATCATGAAAAAAACCCAATGAAATGTTTCTCCAAAAGAACTAATTTGTGCATAAAAACATTAAAAAACAGTGAAATAACAAGATCATGCATGAATAATATTTTAAATATTGCTTTAAATTTCTTTAAAAAATGTATTTTGACATCTGCATTCAGGAGACGATTAGTCATCATTTTTTTGTTTATTTGTAACTCAAACAACGAAAATGAAGAAACAGATTCTTGTCGTTGGGCAGCTGGAGCCAAATTAAAAAGAGTCGGGTTTTTAATTCTCAGGAACAAGCTGTCGTTTTGTGCTGACTCTGTGCAGGATGCTTATTTTATGCGCATAAATTAACTCAAATGTTTCAGACTTTTTGTCTTTTGCATAGAAATGACATTTTATGTGCTCAGTGTTGTTGAATGAAGCCTGGAGATCTCTTTAGATCCTATTGCTGCTTTATTGTTTTATGATTATTTGTCTTAAAATGAACTGTAGCAAGAAGTGAGATGATCTGGATTTGATTGTGCGAACGTGTGAGTGCTTGTGAAAGAGGCAGAAGTCAGATGAGGTGACAGTTTTCTCTGTACGGCTGATTGGACACCGTGTTGTAGGTGTGTGTGTGTGTGTGTGTGTGTGTGTGTGTGTGTGAAAGGGGGACTGTATGACCACAGTGGTGTGTGGGGTGAATGTCACACCCATCAAAGTGCACAGGTAATGATGCAGTAGCCTTGCTACAAGCCAACAACCTGGATGTCCACTTACCTGCCCCCCCCTCAGGCTGCCTTTCACACTAACATGGCATCCCCTCGCAGGGCGCAGTGGAGCGTGTTAGTGTGACTCATTTCTCAGAAACCTGCTGCAGAGAGCTGCTGGTGTTAAAGGTTAAAGGTCACACACGCTGAGGCTTTGACAGCGTAATAATTGCCAGTTGACATTTACATTTTATTGTGGAGTTTTGCTCCAGCTTTTGCCTTTTTTAAGTTATTTTTACGATAAGACAGTCACTTTGGAATCCTTTGCCTCAGTATGTTTTTGATATCATGACGTAAATATAAAAACAAAATTGAACCTCTTTTAATAGGTCAGTCGCTTTTCCCCTACAGCTCACTGGAGAATAAACTTAGATCTAAAAAAAAAGACTAAACCAAAAAGAAATTCTAAAAAAAATATGGAATTGTTTGAACTAAAAGATAAATATTCTAACCTTATTTCATTACCTTGATACTAATAATTATAATAACACTCACTGCCCAAACGAATGGAAAAAGTGTTTTACAAAGATGACAAATATGCCTTTTATGTTTAGGAAAATCAATAAATGAAGCCTTTTTATTTGGTAATGCTAGAAAAGGTTCACCTTCCCAGCCAGCACACATATAGGGCCCCATATGGAATATATATGGGCAAGCCGTATGGGTCCCAACAGGGTTTGTCCGCAGTTTCCAGGGTGGCCCCATGGGGATTTGCCCACATAGATTTTTCATGAGTTTTCAGAGGGTTTGACTCAAACACTGGCAAACCCATGTGGGGCCACCATGGAAACCGTGGACAAACCCTGTTGGGACCCATACGGCTTGCCCATATATATTCCATATGGGGTCCACCTATGTGTGCTTTACAGAGGCAGAAATTAAAGGAAAAAACAATAAAAGGAGTAAAAACCTTTTAGAAAAGCATTGTAGGAAAATAAAAGTGCAAACATATATTTATTAAACAACAAAAAAAATCAACAATAACCCTTTAATGTCCAATATATGGAATTTAAACATAAGATATTTGTTGCATTTCTTATATGATTATTTAGCAATACAATATGACCATGTGCAGTACTTAAGCCCTCCACCAGAGTGCAGAGGATCTGATACAGCAGATGTTTTCAGGAACATACTAGATATGTTACAGAGGTGGAGAGCTTAGAAGCTTACAAATAGGCAAATTAGATCTATTATATGTAACGTTTTAAGGTTAAAAACAAATCAAGCCAGAAAGAAATTTAAAAAATGGGTTTAGAGGTTAGTTTTATGAACCAGCTGCCTCAACAATCACAAAAACTATCCACTTCTGTGTAAAAAACAGCATTTATTCACAGCTATAACTGGATTTATTTTGTTTTTCAAATTAGGAAACATAATATCATCATTATGTCGAGTAAATAACGTACACATATCACTATAAAACTGTATAAATGTTTTTCTACTTTGGAACCTCAGCTCTATCTGCATAAGAGCACCTTTTACTCACAAATCGCTGACATCTGACCTGGAGGGGAAATGAAGGCACGAAAGAAAACGAACAATTAATCTTGTGTTTTGGACAAAAGCTCACAGTGGTGAGAGGCAATGAGAAGAAGGAGGAGAAAAAAGGAGACTTGTGTACCGCAGCGAGTGGACATTCACCGGGAACGGACCGGATTCAGAACGCCAACAATTATTCCGGCGTGCCCTCTCGCTGCGCTCGGCTATCGCAGAAGGGCAGTGGCAGCTGTAATTATTATACCTCGGCCCTTTGTTCTCGGTGCCATTTTGGATCATTATTGTTGCTTTCTGTGGAGGAATTGTTCACATCTCAATGGCTTCGTGCACATCGGGGGTCGCATTACCTTACATGTTATTCTTCGTGTGAGTGGAGGCGTAGATTCACTCGGGTGCAAACAGCGACTCCACCGTTGCATTGAGTTATTGTTTATTTATTTCTATGATTTTAAACAGCTTTTTATGTACATTAATCACAAATTGTAATAAAGAACCAGACCAATCTAAAGCTCTACGTGTTTTCTTATAAAGCGGTTAAATTCAAGTTCTATTAGACTCTTCAGTCCTGCTCCTAGTGCAGCTAAATGAGCCTTTGAATTGGTTAACCGGGCTGAAAACATTGCCCATTAAGGTAAACAAGATTGTACTTTCTGCTATCTCCCACATGACTCTGCCCCTAACCAAATTAAGAGACTCATTTGCATAAACGAGATGGATGACATCGGAAGAAAATACTTTCTCTCTGGAAAGTAAGAGCACTGCTAGACAGAGTGGGAATCTCAGATGAGATGTCGCAGCCCATTAGACGGGCCATGCTTCATCATTTTTTTGTACAATGGACGCCTGTAACACCTTTTAAATGGTCGTAGATCTGGATTTTAAAAAAATGAAAAAAATAATAAAAGCTGAGACTGATAAAAAAAAACAGAAAAGAAAAGCAGAGTGAGTTTGTAAAATGGAAATCTGTAAAAGCAGATTGCTTCTAATCACACCGGAGACATCCGAAGAGCTTTTGTTCTCTTCAAAATTACATTCCTCTTGTGTTTGAATAGTAATTATGTGGTGTGTGTAGGTCTTGTGGAAAAGCTGTCCTCTCAGTTTAAATTCAAGATGCTGCTTAAATAAAGAGTTTGCTGTTGAAACTGGAGAAAGAAAAAGAAGTTTCTTAGTTTGAGTCAGTAAAGATGTACCAAGGTGACGTTTAAAACAGCCCAACAGTCTGGGAAAGCACAACGGGAAAATATTTTTCTGAGACTTTTTAGTCTAAAAATTTTTTTTCCTGGGACCTTTTTGCTCAGGAAAAAGTTTGTCAGACTAAAAGGTCTCAGGACCAAACACAACACAACTTTTTTAAAGCTTCTATCATTCTTGTAGCAGATAACGACACAGGATAGACAAGTTTGTTCTGCAACCCAGAACAAGTCAAAGACCAGGACATGTTTTCCAAAATGGCTGCCTCCAGGGGCTTTTTTTAGGACACCGTGCCGGCAAATCAGCGTACTATTGCCGCAACGGTGTGTCTTATGAACGCGCTATGGCGGCAAGCGATGCGGGAATTTTGCGTAAACCGTGCCGCCACGCTTGGTAGTAATTTGCGGTAATATTGCGGCTTCGCCGGTCCAATAAACGCACATTACGCCTTGGCGCAACAGAGGGTGGTGTCATGATCACGTGATGAATTAATGCCGAGCTCTGGCTGGAAACGATATTGAAAATGAAAGTAAACACGGGCATAAGTTTCGTTTTTTAAAATAGAATCAGCTGAGATGATAAACTGGCGCGATGCAGAGCTCTGGGAGCTTTTCTCCGTTAGAGCAGAGCTCAGATCTGACAGGTAACAGCTTCTGCAGACCCCATGACTCACAGGGACTGTGGAGGACAGACACCTGTAGGAGCTGCTTGTGAAAAAACGTAACGAGCTTTTGATCGCAATAAAAAGCAAGTTATGTCCAAGATACACGGAAGTCCGTGACAGCATAGAGACCGCCCCATACCTCCGCCATCGCGTAATCTTTTATAAAAATGACATGATTGCGCCACATTGCCGCCACGGTCTGAGCTCTTATAAACAACCTTATGCTCCCAGATGCCGCCATGGCGTTGTGGCAAATTGCAGCATTGTTTTAAAAAAGGGCTACTGTAAACTAAGTCATTTAAAGCAGTGATTCCCAAACTTTCCAGCTTCTAACTCAAAAAAAAGGTAAACCCTTGCTAGCTCAATGAAAACACAAACCGGTTCAGCTCCTTTTATGACTATTGCGTTTGAGCTTTAGGTTGCTGATAAGCCTGCTGTGTGCTGCAGGTAAGACACCGACTACTCACGAGTGCTCCATACAACCCCACCTAAAACAAACAGCAGCGCCGTCTTCCTCTCCTTTGTTCTCATTGAAGTTTCTCGACAAACTGAGCTGTCAAACTCACAGTGTGGTTTATTTGTGTACTAAAAACAGCACCACAATTTGTTGCAATCAGACACCGCGTACAGGCCGAGGTTCCTGGGGTTTTCTGTGTGCGCTCCCACCCTGCGGTGAAATTGCTGTCAACACTTTCTCCCACCTTTCAGCGCTGCAGCCTTGCTCTGGCCACTGTTCACCTGCCTCCCACTGCGAGGAACACCAAGCTACATTCACCACTCCACATTAACACTCCGTAGATCTCCGGTGAGAAAACTGTTGTGGGTTTCTCTTTCCTCCACATTGTGTTTGTCTCTCAGGCACCTCTTCTGCTTTTATTTCTCCCACTCTTGACATCATGAAACCAGTTGTCAGAGAACATCACCGTGAGAACATGAAGTGTTGTTTCTCTAAAAAAATAACTAACATGAAAAAACCTGAATGCATATTGTACATGCTGCCAACCTGCTTAATGCAGTCAGCCAAAAACAGAGACAGAGCTGGATAACTGAAGAAGGGAGGAGAAGCCTCTGCAGGAAGGAGGAAAGTGCTATCATGAATAAAACATTAGGTCCTAATTTATGACCAAACCTAAAATAGCACCGATATATAGAAATCTGTCTTGGTGTGTTATACTAGCTGGTAAGCTGTAAAAGCAAAATGCACCAGCATAATCAGATACATTCAGAAAAAGGTGTAGAACACCGGAAAAACATTTTTCATGATTATTTCTGATTATAATCGGTCACTGAGTTTATCATGCAGCCTGAACATGAAAATAGTTTCCTACGATTATCTGTTGTAGCGTTAGCAGGGGTGTGCTAGCATCACGATCGCCGGATTCCTGCCAGTTTTAGATGTTTCCCTGCTAGAACTCTGCAGATTTGATTAAAACGAGTGAGTAGGAGATCCTGCAGAACCCGATGAAGGCTGAGGAGATAATTCAGCAGTTAGAATCAAGTATGTCTGAGCAGGAACATAACAAAAACATTACGTAGGCTATTTGTGTGAGGTGTTGCTGTCAGCTACTTCCAGAAGAGGACAGTGAGCTATAGCTTTTTAAATTTCTAAATCTCCTCCTCTCCTTGATGACATCACACTAGGGAACCCAGCTTTAAGCAGTTAATTGATCATTTTGGTGGTTTTGTGTTTATCATTACCCTAACCCCCCCCCCCCCCCCCCCCCCCCCCCCCCCCCCCGAGAGCATGAAAACATCGCTATAAAACCAGCATCATGTCCCCTCACCTCTCAATTCAAGTTTTTCTTTTTACTCGTCAGCTCACGCTAACTTTTATTGCTGGAGGCTGTGGAGCATGGAGAACGTGCTCCTCGGCGCGTGACAAACAGCAACAGGAAGCTGATTGCAGTCTGTGCAGCCTACCTTCACCCATCCTCGGCTCCTCTCCTCCATGGTAATGAGGCGATGAATGGCAGCATGTCTACAGGCGGGGGAAGCAGACGCGGCATGCAGCTGTGGACTCCTACGCTCGAGACACACGTTTCAGTCTATTCCCCTCGGCTCACCTGGGGGGTGCTACGTAAATGACAAAGGGGTGGAAGTAGGTACTCTGGGTTGGTGAGAAGCTCTTATTCTCTAGAACAGGAAGGGTTTATTGAGTCTTTATTTTGTTACGTGAATTAATTAATCTATCCACGTTCTCTTAGCGTAGATGCTCTACCAACAAAGCATGTAAAAACCAACTTTTTGGTCTGTTGCTTTGAGCTCAACCTGAAATCTGTGAATATTTTTGTTAAACAGCCTTGATAGGCTGGATTCTCCACTTTGAAGCAGTGAATCCACACTTTTCGCTCCACAATGATGCAACACGGCCTTGTTCTCTGTAAAAATCTGCACTGCAAGGTCTAAACTTGCAGAAATCACAAGAAGAATTGCATTGATTTCGTTTATGAAGGACTTTAGTTGTGATTGTGCAGAGACGGTCGATTCTGAGCTTTTATTATTTTAGCTTTGGTCAGGGTCTCTAACTACTTTCTCCTTTTCTTGCATCATAAGGCATGGCACAGAAAACATTTGGCTCTTGTCTCAAACATTATTTTTCACACTTGTCCTTCAGGAGTGTGTGGAATTAACAAAAACAGTCTTTTGGAATAAAGAAACCATCAACACGACCAGCCTTGGCTCAGGAAAAGACCATTAGAACACATTACAGTAGCTATAACACTCTAGTTCATTTAAATTTGTGAGGATTAAAAGTTTTTTTGCTTGTCTGAACACTAAAAAAACACAATGCATCAAATCTAACTACAGTAATCAGCCTAGAGTTCCAACATTTTTGCTAAAAACACTAGAATTTTGCAGAATATCAAGCTGTTATTGTATCATTTAGAGTTTTAATTTTCATTTCTACATTGATATGAGTTTCTTTTGTTTAGTGAAAACGTTTCTGTCACCTATTGAGTGAAAGAGATAAAAACATAAATTTTAAAGCAGCATAAAACTTTACTTAATGTTTTTGGGTGTTTCTGATAAAATAATTATCAATAAAAACAAAACATCAGAACCCTAAAAGAGATATTACAGCAAATTTGAGGCTGTTTAAAAGTCATAAATAATTACTATCTTCCCTTTTCTTCTCCTGAGACCTGAACTTTATTCTTTTTTATTTCCCCTGGCTCTTATGGGTTAATGGGACCTCATAGATATTAAAAAAATATTTTTAGTGGTTCCAAGTTTTATTAAATAATGATAAAAATGTCATGTCAGTCTCCCTAAAAAATAAAAAGGTGTAATTTGAACAGAAAAAATACTATAGTGCAAGACGCTGATATAGCTTCCTGAACAACCTCTGCTTTGAGAAATAGTGTGTGTCCCTTATGATTGATGAGCTAACAGCTAGTCTGATTGAAACCTTGACCTGGCTGCCCTTTTCTTATTTAAACATTTACACCTAAAATTGGCCCAAAAATCATTTAAAGGTTTGTTCAGGATGACCAACAAGTTGAAGGAATTAGAAAACATCAGAAAAATGTCTTCCTCGTTTATAAACTTTATTTTAGATCAGGGGTCTGCAGCCTGCAGCGCTGGAGCCACAGGGGGATCTTTGGACCTTCCACAGTGACTCCTAATACCTTTTACTAAAAATGATTAAAAAGAAAACAAGCTTATGTTTTTAAATATAGATATATTAAAAAATGGAGGTCTAAGTGGCTTTTCAGGAGTAATTGCACTGAATATAGATATCTATATCTATAAATAGATATAGATGCAATGTTTTTTTAGAAGAAGAAAAAGAAACATTTTTTATATAGCGACTCTCAAGATAAAAACCATGAGGTGCTTCACAAGACCAAAAAAAAATTATCTATTTATCTATCTATCTATCTATCTATCTATCTATCTATCTATCTATCTATCTATCTATCTATCTATCTATCTATCTATCTATCTATCTATCTATCTATCTATCTATCTATCTATCTATCTATCTATCTATCTATCTATCTATCTATCTATCTATCTATCTGTCTGTCTGTCTGTCTGTCTGTCTGTCTGTCTATAAATGATTAAAAAATATATCATAATAAAAAAATGGGGAAAATGGAAAATGTGGGTCTTTTTACATCATTGTCCACAGTTATCACAATCTCTATTTGAAATTGTTTTTCTCTTAATTTTAAAACTTAATAATAGAGACAAAATGATGTTTTTTTTAATGTCAACAAATCTCTTATGGGGAGGAACAAAAAAAATCCTGACTTTAATCTCAGAATAATGTCATAATTCTGATTTAATCTCAGTTTTATTACTTTTTTCTAAGAATTCTCATGTTATTCGCAGAATTCCCAAACGATGAACTTATTTTTTTAAGTGGCACTAATCCTCTTCCATAGAATTAGTCAAAAATTATAAACTGTTTTGTTTTCAAAAGGTCTTGTAACAGTTGCAGCTCTAAACAACTTTTATTCTGGTGGACTGAGGAGGAAAATGGCTAAATTTGGATTGTGAAGGTTCCTGTTTTAGATAAATACATCAAACATAGTTAATATATTTTACACACAGCCCCCGTTCTCACCCCTCATGTTTAAAAACGTGATAAAAAACAAGGATTCTCTGAAGAGAAACGTGATCTCAAAGAAGTGTTTGCATGTTTCAACTGAAATCCTTCAGAAAAGGACTTCTATTCTCCCTCCAACCGTCTAAAAGAGTGCGTACAGCTTGCTGCATTTGAAAGTCTATCCCCCTGTGGGCTTTTTGGCCACTCCTAAATCCCTCAGTTACTTTCATTGTTTGTGTTGGTGTTAATATTTCATAAAGATGTTTCAATATTTATTCATCTCTGCTCTCTCTTCATAGATAACCATCCCACTAACTCCCTTGTATCATACATTTTAATGCACTGAGCGATCGCGTCCCCCAAGCTGTGTGTGCAAGCTTTTTTTTTACCCCTTCCTCTGCAGAACAAGCATCTTCATTAATAAAACATAATAGATTTCTCAGCCAAGAATCACTCACTCCCTTTCAATAGCGTGACACAAATGCTCTTATATTTGCAAATAAAAACAATCCATTAATGCTGCCAAAACATCAAAGATATTTAATCTTTTTAATGTTATTTTTGAAAAATCACAATCATCTAATAATCACAACCTACGGGACAAATAGGCTTAGTTACATCTACAGATGCATTCATACATTTTACGTAAAAGAGGAGGAGGTGAAGCTGGTGTTTTGTTGTATTTTAGGTGCTGTTAAGACACTGAACCATAGGATGTTCACGATTCAGTTCATTTGTAGTTAATTGACCTTTCGCGAAGCCCCGCCCCCCTTAGTTACTGTTGTCAACTCCGACAATAAGTGGATCAAATACTGCAGCTCCGCAGATTTCCGCGATGGAAAGAAGTAGACAGATGCGTGTCAGCGACATTTTTTGGAGCAATTCCTCCTCAATATCATCCAGATTGAGGCAAAAGGGTTACAGTACACTGCAAAAAGTCTAACATGCAGCTTTTCATTCAATCTAATAACTGCTATTCAAAGCAAAATGAAATCATTGATTTGGTTGTGAAAGTCTTTCTTTTTGATTTTCCAAACATCCCTTTTGACTTGTATGGAAATAATCATCAATTCAAAGCACACAACACAAAGTTTTTGATTTCTTCTTTTTATGTACAGCAAATAATATTTTTAGTTTGAGTGAAAGTAATTTGCACTTGAACACCCGTGGGAGCTACTAGTGCAGTATCAACATCTAAGTTGATTTAGGTCGATCTTATGATAATAAGCTGGAAGTCTTATTCTAGTTTACATGCGCATTAGAAAACCAAAGTCTCAAATGAAGTTCGTTCCACTCCGACACAGCAGGTGGCGATATGCGCCCTTTCATGTCAGGCATTGCTCCGGTTAGCTTGTAGCGACACAAATAGTAAACAAATGCTGGTATGAGTGAAGCAGATGGAATTGAAACAGGATATACACAATGGCTGAAGGAATGGACAACAACAACGCTACGTAGTGTACTGTTTGATGGTGTTATGCGTGTTACGTTGTGGCGGTGATGTTATCAGACGAGCGCTACTGCGGTCGCGTCACTTCCGGAACGCGAGCGTCCAGACGGTTCCGTTCAGCGTTTACATGCAGAATGAATTCAGATAACTACCTCATTTTCTGGGTGCTTCAGCCCGATTAGAAGTTCACCTTCAGCCAGACTAAAGCGTTTACATGCATTTAAAAAAACTGACGTGTCGTTTTAGGGCAATACTTCGGTTTTCTGATGCGCAAGTGAGCGAGGTGCATTATGGGTAGCCATGTTCTTAGTTATTTTGTTCTATTTTGGGGTCTTTATGTGTGGTTATTTTGTGGGGGGTTGTGTTGTTTTTATTTATTACTTCATTCCCTGTTGTAAATGTGGTGTTACTTGTTATGTCATGTTGGCACCATAAGTGAGGAGGTCAGTCAGAGGAATGACACTGCTGTGCCGTGGCACTGTTCAATGTAAGATGTGTGATTGGACAATAGCAGTTCTGGGGGCGGGGCCGGCGAAAGGCTAATTACATTTTTGTAGTTAATAAAACACACTGCATCACTGCAAACCAGGTGAGAACGTTCAGTCTGCTGATTGGTCAGATTTGGGGCGGGTCTACTGGAAGTTAATCCAGGAAGATGGTTGTGTGAGGTAACGGATCTTGTTGATTGTAGTTCAGTTAGAAGCTAATGGGTAGCTACGGACATTTCTGTGCCCATCCTGCATCCCAGAATGCAAAACAAACCTGACTATGGAAGGGCGTTTGGCTCAAACCTGCAGCTCACATGTGGTCATTCTTTTGGATCGAGGTTCAATTACGTTCACATCATAAACAAATAATTCAGGAGTTGAAAAAGATCGGAGGCACTTCCCCCATCAAGGCTCAATGTGGCTTTTTTGTTTTGCACCCTGATGTAATTAACCTAGGCTTTTCATCAGATGCGTAATGTAATAGGTGTGTTTTCATCACGACCTCATTGGCACTTCTTTTCCTACCAGGAGCATTTCAGACGTACTTTCCAAGCAACTGGTCCCGTGAACTCATGAATTCGTGAGAAAATTGCGAGACGTGGGATTTCGCCAGTTCATGAGATAACAAGCAAGAAGAAAGATGGCAGCATGCGTCAAAAAGGTCTGTGGCTTATTTTCTGTGCTTTTCCTCTCCGCCAAGGGCCGGAATATACTTGCTGTTTAACCTCGCGTTGGTGCAGGCAGCAGGCTGCGTCTTTGTTCATATACTTGCTGCTACTCGGCACTGCACTGCATGTAGTCCTGGAGTGTTCCACTAGGGGGCAAACGAGACTACTCAGACTGGATAGAGAGCTGGGACAACCAAAACAAACATGGCGTCAATAAAAAAAATCAGTTACTGGTTAATTTTGAGATTACGGCAGAAAAAATGACAGCAGCGGGATCGTAGATGGTGAGAAAGACCTTGCTCGTTTTGTCAACTCCACCTGCTGGTTGCCCATATATTACAGCGTTTGAAGTAAAAGTAACAGAGTAATGTCTTTGAAGGAGAAGCAAAGAGCTAAAACCAGAGTGAACATCGGAGCGGCCTACACTAGTTTGACGGAGCTAACGGAGGCTACAAAATCACAGCCTGTCACTGGATCAAACTGGAGTTGGTCCTCTTTATTAATTAAGACACAAGGTTCATGATTGATTATTGTTCACTATCATACTACTCTCTCCTCCTTGTTGCCTTCATTTCACCATAATCCCACCATCAACGGACTCCCTCCTCGCTGCTTTCTGTAAATCACACCTGGCTCCTGTTTGTTAAACTCAAACACACTTCAGCAGCGCGTTACGACAAGTCTTTGCCATCTCTTCAATATTTAACACATCTCCTTCATACGTGACTCATTGGAACTAAATCTTTCATACTGATTAAAAGCTCTCACCACCACGTTTCACCCAGCTTTACATTCAAATGCAGCAGAACAGGAAGTCATAGGATAAATAATTAAACCTTTTAATGCTGGAAAAGCTCAGGCACATCTACTGTAAAGGGGCTTAGAGAGAGAGAGAGCAGGTTCCAACGCATTATTCTTTGCCTGACTGAAATGAACAGTGAAGTTTAAATAATAGAAATTGGACAAATTTTAAATTAGGTCTTAATAGGTGAGGAGAAATACCTGCCCTTTCTAAATGAATGGCTGTCAAGTTCAGCCAAGAACCCTTTTGATCACCGTACTTATTAAATCTTAAAAAAAAAACTAAATCACAATGACAGGCTCATTGTTAAGAATTAATCATTTTAATGCCTAAGCACTAATCATGCAGGAAACTTTTGACACAAATGGTCACTCTCTTGACACGGTGGTTACAGGCAAACTGAAAGGAAGCTGATTGTAAATTATCTAGGGCTAGTAGAGTTTAAATCAAAAGGAGCTCAGTCACTATTTATACAGTATGCACCTGCTCTTTTTTTCTATCACCATTAGCTGTAGAAATGTTCTGGATCTGGTTCTGTAGAAATGGAAGAATGAAATTAAAGAGGAACTTTATGGGATCAATTTGGGTGCAGACAACATATTCATTTAAAGGGGTTCTAGAATTTAAAACCACATTTACCTTGTTGTTGATGACTTTTGGCAGCTTGGGGTGTCAAATGTATGTAAAAGCCTGCGCCGTGTTCGACCTGCTGACACCCTTAAATTAGCATGTCCCAACCTCCTTCAATGTCATCATAAAAAGGGTGGTAGCGGTAATGCTAACCATAGAACAATGCTAGTCCAAGCTACTGCTAATGCTAGCCAGAGCTACTTTTACCACTAGCCCGAGCTACTGCTAACATGAGCCCAAGCTATTGCTAATGCTAGCCCGAGTTACTGTTAATGCTAGCCCAAGCTGCTAATGCTAGCCCAAGCTGCTAATGCTAGCGCAAGCTACTGCTACCTTCCTTGCTGGACAAGCGGAAAACAAAAAAAAAATGCCTGAACAGACATGTAACATTCCAGGATGTATTCTGAACTTCCAGACTTTGAATGAATACCAAATAGATCCATAGCTTTCCCATTGAGTTATCGGGATACTGTGCCTGGCTATACACAGAGTTTCTAGCTTCAGGAGGCTTAATGCAGTCATCGGGATAAACCGGGAAATCATTACGTGGCTCATGTAAGATTCATGTTCTGGGCCAGTGGGCGGGGCAAACCCTAACCCTTTCCATTCTAGGGCTTTATTATAGGGTTATGTTTGGCCATTTGTCAGGGCTTCTGGATATTTAGAGCCCCAACAAAGTTTCATATATTCTTCATAGAGGCTCAAAGAGCAGCTTCCTACTGTATACAAAAGTGGTTCAAAGTCCTATTTAATCAATTTTAGTGTCACAGGAGGTCAGCAGTACTTTCCCATGAAGATCCCATTGCTGACAAGTGACACCCATCAAGGTATAATTCTCTTGGATCAGGACAGGTTTCAGCCACACACAAGAGGAGGTGAGAAATTCTAATAACTCAATCCCTGTTGGCGTTCGCAAGCCCCACATCGAGGACGTGCTTCCAAACATAAAACTACAAGACCTTGCTAAGGAAAATTTTGTGCAGGTAAAGTCCATCTACGTTCTGGTTGATGTTTTACATCCCAAACCAACACATGCAGAGAAGACAGAAGCATTTGACGCTATCCATCCATCTGTCCGTAAGTTCAGGATCTGCCTCAAGGTTTCATCCCTGTGCCTACCAGAGGAAGGCAAATGGGAGGCATCACAGTCAGATTCCCAAACCGTCATTTTAATTGAAAAGGGTATCTTATCTTATCTTATCTTATCTTATCTTATCTTATCTTATCTTATCTTATCTTATCATCTCCACTGGCCTACATCTATCACTCAATAATATAACATCCTCCTACTTAAACTCATAATTTTAAGGCAGACTCCTTCCAATTTCAAAGGGGAGTATTCCAGATTTGGACACTCTGGAATAAGCAAGTTTCCTATCAAAGGACAGATGCTTGGTTGGATTTCAGTTGTGTTTTCTTAAAACACAATTATTGCTTTTTTCTATTTAAATGTTGCATTTTGGAACTCTGCTCCTCTGCGCACAACCTTTCAGTAACACACAATAAAAGCAAACTTAATCAAAAACAGTCAACAGTCTTTCCCTCAATGCGAGTCCGTAATTAACCAAAGTTCAAACCAATCAAACAGAAACCCAGTGGAAGAAAAGGACATTAATTTTTCAATTTTTCTCTTATTAATTTAATCACATTTCATATGCTGATTTGAATTGGCCATGCTCCACCACTCAGAGTTGACTCTAATCCCAATCTAATTACTAATTATACGGTTGGAGGTTGATTGGACCAATCCTCACAGCCAAGGCCAATTTGACTCCCTCTGATGTCGAGCACCTTTTATGTGTGATGTCTCCCAGGTTTTGAGGACCTAGTGTGTATGTGTGTGTGTGTGTGTGTGTGCCTACATGTCAGTGGTTTAATCAAATCACTATTTAGCACCCTCAGTCAATAAAAATGTTTTCCAACTGCTTGTAGCTGGCTGAGTAAAGATTTAAACAAACTAACAGATTTTGACACCATGTTTGTTGCGAGTTATTTTTTTGTTGGTGCCCAGATTTTCATGCAGAAAATTGACACTCATACCTATCAAACTGATAAATGTTAATTTACTGAAGTTTGGAGATTCATTCTAAGGTCATTGCCATTGAGGTTGAGCCCAGATTTTGATGTTTTTAATATAAAAAAAGTGGTTGGCAGGAATAACAGACGCTCCAAAATGTATTTGTAAACAAGTCAATACAATTTGTGAACGCCATTAATCTACGGGTCTGGGGGAATAAACATAATAAATGTAAACCAAGAAGAAAATGTAAATTATTTTTAAAAGGTGAAATTATGGTGACAAAAACAGTGGAGACACATTTCATTAACTCCCATTATAACTTTATGTCCAAAAACAAAAACCACAATGATACAATTTCTTCAGATTTTTTACATTTGTTTAATTCTGTCTTAATTCTGTCACTGTTAGACTTTGATTTTGTGCTGAAATGGACCAAAACAAAGAGAACTGTACACAGCACCAAGGACAAACGTGAGTTTTGGGAATAATTTTCTTTATGGGTATTTTCTGGAAAAAAAAGTAATTAAAGTACCATTAAACACTTTACACTTTAAGCTATTAATTTAAAAGTGGGTTTCAGTGATTGTGTAGATAGAAACTTGACCACCTCCACCTTGGACAGCACGCAGCCCTCTGCTGAACAGAAACCACCCATTTTGTGGGACAGGTAGGTGCCCTAGGGGGCGCTCTTTACCTGCTTTACGGCTGTTAGCAGTTATTTCTGCTGGTAGCTAATATAAAGGCTAGCAGGTAGCTTTTTCAGTTTGCTGACCGTCTATAAAAAGCACAAGAAAAAGTAAAAGAAGTTTGCTTTTTTGTTGGCATCATGGAGCCTGAAAGCAAAAGTAACAGAGTAATGTCTTTGGAGGTTAAGCAGAACTAAAACTAGAGTGAACATTGGCACAGCCTACGCTAGTTTGAGGAAGTTAAAGGAGGCTAGGAAATCATGGACTGATGGTGACCTGGCTTTGTTGCTACTGGACTTGTAAGTAATAATATTTTTTGTCCAACAGTGTGGATCTTTTTATTTTGTGGTTTATGTTAGTATTAGTTGGCTCATGTTAGCGTTATCTCGTTGTTAGCACTAGCTACAGCAGGCTGCAGCAGGGTTGTTTACGACATTTGTAATTTCACTTTCAACTCTTAGGGCGGAGAAGCAGGAAAGTAATATAAATGTATAAACAAAAAAAAAATCTCACCCCCCCGCGGGTGGTCTCATCCTTCCAAGCTCGGGTCCTCCACCAGATGCCTGGGAGCTTGAGGGTTCTGCACAGTAGCTTAGCTGTTCCTAGAACTGCACTTTTCTGGACTGAGATGTCTGATGTTTTTCCTGGGATCTGCTTTAGCCACGCCTCTAGTTTGGGCGTCACTGCCCTTCTTCTTTGAGGCCCTGGTATTTATTTTTCTAATTTCTCGTGTTCCTTTTTCCTGTTGTTGCTATCACTTGGTATTGCCATATATATATATATATATATATATATATATATATATATATATATATATATATATATATATATATATATATATATATATATACATGACACACAGCACCTCGACTAAACTTTGTTGACATACTGTCTATTAAAGGTATTAATATCATGGTTAGTTCCATAGAGTTTTGTAAGTGTGTGTGTGTGTGTGTGTGTGTGTGTGTGTGTGAGAGTGAGAGTATTTAAAAATGTCATCTCAATTAGTCGTGGAGCCTGGAGTCATGAGCGCTCTGACAGGGCAGTAATGAACGACATCACACTGGGACTAAAAGACACCGGAGCCACCGAGAGGACTGACTTCCATAAGTTATTTCTTCTCTAAAACTTTTCACCCAAAAAATAATTAGATCCCGAACTGAACGGTGACTGTGTGGGCAAGCTGCTGCTCTTTGAGTCAAAGAAACAGAGAAAACATCTGATGTAGTTGCTGTAAAAAGAAAATGACTTCTTCATGTCTTGTTGCCTTCAAAAGCAGGAAGGGACAGAAGCATGCTCTGAACTCTTCACGACACATTTTCTGTGTTTCAGGAAGCTTTAATATCTGGAATCAGGAAACCAACCCAGGATTCTTAAAGCACGTTTCTTCTGTGGGTTTTGCTGCTACATTTAACTTCCAATAACATTAATATCTGAGATTATTGCTCTGTGTCTTTCCTCCCTCCCCTGCAGCTGTCGTAACGTCTCGGTGTGTGAAAGGAAAAGGTTGCCAGAGGAGACTGTCAGGACCCACTTTTGACAGCCGGCTCGGTGCCGGCTTCCAGCTGAGTCATGGTCGTGTTAATGACTCCCGCACACAAAGGGCCTGATTTAAATGCTTCAATCAGAGATTATCTAAATATCTAACCTGATTATTAAATTGCTCCACATCAGTTGCACTGATAGACATTTTGGCATAAATGATTTTACAAGTTAGAGTTCAGAGAGGGATAAATAAAAGAGTTTCTTAGTGCCAATATTTGAAAAATGCTTTTAGATGCAATACTTTTTGTGTTAAATATAGTAAAAATATAGTAAAATAAAAAAATCCACTTTTAGATGCTCGAAATTAGCTAAATTACATAACAAAACACAAGGAAATTGTGTTGTAAATTACAGAATATTTTAAGTTTGGTATATTACTACTACTACTACTACTACTACTACTACTACTACTACTACTACTAATAATAATAATAATAATAATAACTCACTTATTGTAGACAGCTTTGAAAAACCTCAATTTGGAGATAAAGAAAAAATTAGTAATGTTTGGATTGATGAGCTAACAGCTAGTCTGAGTTGTTTTAAGTTCACTGCAGTACATTTTGGTTCTGGCACTGCTCAGACTAGCTGTTAGCTTGTCAATCGCCGAATCTCTATTACTTTTTTTCTAATGTGAGATAATTAAAAAAGTTATAGGTGCAAAAAGTAAAATATTAAATGTTCACAACCCCACCCGTCGCAACATGAAATATCACATTAGCATCTAGCTAACTGCTACCCAGAGCAGAGCTAGTTCCAAAATGGATTACTGTCAATTTAATCTTAAAGCCATACTACTCAACTTTTTCATATTTTTTAAATCATGTTCTTGAGCCAGTATGTGCTAAAATGACCCTTTACAAGGTTAACGAAATGTCACTCAGACCCCCTCTGTGGCCAGAATACCGCACTTGCAACTTCAGAGTGCCGGTCTGGTCTCTGCTGGACTTAGTAAAGTGGAGCTGACATACCTGGCTCTGCAGTCTGCTTCCAGCATGTTTCCTGCATGTTTTAGATCATGAACACAGCTGATTTGTTTGATTTAGTGATGAACCGCTCCTGTAGACACTAATGAAGGCTGAGGAGACGTTTCGGCTGTTAGATTAAGGTGTTAAAAAGATGAACGCGCAGCGAGGAGATAAGTTTCACTTTTGGTTTCACTAACGGACACTAGGGGGTGCTAAAAGCAACCGTGTAGGCTGATTCTAAACTGTCAGACATTTAAAACTTCATAAAACAGTGTTCACATGAAGCTCTATGAAATGTGAGATTTGTTTTAGAACAACAGTAATTTGATTCTGGTTTAGATGAGCTTTTAGATTCGTAGGTACATCTCTATTTCACCAAACTGAGGTCACTGTTTTATTTATGTCCACAAAAATCAACTATAAAAGCTTTAAATGCAAATACTTGTTGCCTTTTGTGACCAAACACTGACAATAAATTGGATAATTTCACACAAACATTAGGAAACATCATTACAAAAAGCTCTATTTACTATTTTCTCCACTTTGACCGCCATCAGTAGGCAATAAATAAAACATTGCTCCCTACATGTTAAACCATTCCTCCTGCGGTTCTGCCTTTCTCCCTCATATATTGCCGACTCGAGCAAAACTGATCTGACATCCTAAAATTGCTTGGCGATGAAACCATATAAGATTTCAATTCTCCTCCATGGGGAAATATTGTTTCAAACCATTACTCTTCATCAAGGGAATGTCATAGCCACTCTATCAAGCTATTGTCCTCCACAGCCCATGCCCCTGAGACAATACGCGTACGTGGAGCACAAGCTGCTGAATTCCTATCATGCAGCCACAATAGACCACATTGCACTCATCAGAATCCTTTAATGGTGCTTGCATGGAAATTTCATCATTATTTTGCAAGCGAGATGCATCAGACACAGCTCTCATAATGAGATGATCATATGCTGAAATGGTGTCGCTTACAAAGTGCCCATTAAAAAACAAAACAGAGTGTCATAATTCACTTGGATACTGTGATCTTCCCCACTGTTGGTGTTGAATATTCTCAGTTGCAGTGTGACTGGCACGGCACCAATGAGCTGTGCCCGTTCCCCCTCTCCATCTTTGACGCTCGCTCTGTGTACAGAACGCCACAAATTGCAGCCCTGGTGGATTCACGCTGCTCTAATCCCCGGCGAAACTGTGAGGGGTTATGCGGGAAACTCTGCCAGTTACGTTGGGGGGCGAATGATCTCTCCTACCTACCCCTACGAGCCCCAGTGGTTGTACCACAACAGGAAAGATCTATCTCTGCTTATTATTACTTGTACCTCCCACCAGCGACATAGAAGATGAATCATACCTGTCAATCCTCATCCCCGGAGCAGGGAGGCCATGTTTGTTTATACTGATCAGCAGCATATGTGGCACAGCTGTTGCTGGAGGAGGCTGATGCTGGCAGAGGCTTGTTCACGCTTTCCCTTGGCAACAGTACAGTTGGCACGCAGGACAACAAGCAGCGCACACTCGACTAATCAATACAAACAATTAAAATAACAGTAAATGACAATATTGTTGGAACGCACAGAGATGACTGAGGGGATAAAGGTTTCATCCTTTGGCACTAATGAATGACTTAGCATTGGGGTCTGCTTTAAATGTGCCTCCTTGCAGATCTGATCTCTATCAAGAGTCAGTGAGAAGCGAAAAACAGAAATTAAATTTCAAATCAATTCAGTTTATTTATATAGTGCCAATTCACCACAAGAGTCATGTCAAGGCCCTTTACAACGTAAACCTTCCAACTCAATCTTATCAGTGCACTGAGTTCAGTTTTTCTATGAATGAAAACCCAGCAGATTTCATCGAGTCATTGGCTTGTTGTGTCGGTGACTTTACAGCAATTCCCATACTAAGCAAGCATGTAGCGACAGTGGAGAGGAAAACTCTCCTTTAACAGGAAGAAACCTCCAGCAGAACCTGGGTCAGTATTTATGTCTAAATGTTGTTTTGAGATAAAAGACAAAATAATATATCTAAAAAAGTCAAAAGTTGTTTTTGTTGGTTGGTTTAAAATAAATGAATGGGTGTTGCTTCTCATATTCAGTCAAAGTCCTTAATGTTATATAGTTTACTCTGTTTTTCTGACATTTTTGACAGTTTGTCTTTTTTGTGGAACTAGTATTTTGATTGAAAGTTGAAATATGTCTAGAACATTTTTTTCTCCATACTAATACTATTAAAGGGATATTCCACCCAAAATTGAAATTTTGTCTGTTGACATATTTCCCAGAGTTAGATAAGTGGGAAAAAGCATTTTGTAACCAGTGCAGTAATTCTCTAGCCTAGTGAACTAGACCAAATTCTTGCTTTGCAGAGTTTGGTCTAGGCACGCTTCATTGGAATCCTCGCAGCCTGTGGCTGTCCAATCACAGCTCGCTATAGTTTTGGTTGGGCCAATCACAGCGCTCTATATTTTGGGCCAATCACAGAGCGGGAGTAGCCGATGACGTCAGCGCTGCGGCCGCGAACCCAAGCAACATGGCGGCAACGCCGGAGCCACGTTCTTTTGAAATGGCTTTGTCATCAACATCGGATTATTTACACTCCAACGTGCGTAAGTCTGTCGGCTATACTTAGCGGCTTCTTATTTTTATCAAACAAAGTAGTGCAATGTCCCAGTACACCTGATATTCACATGTTTTTCATACAAAAACGACAGAAATCATTGATGTTAGACGCCTTTACTGCCTCCCGCTTTTCCGTCGCTGTGATTACGTCATGTTGTTCATTACTCTGATTGGTCCTAGCGCTATCCAATTGCGTGCTGACATTTTGAAAGACAACCGTAGATCCCGCCTCACGACTGAGAGCCGCCAATGGTTCGTGGCCAGACTATATATACACATATATAGGATGGCTTGCCAGGCTAGTAATTCTCTTGATCTGGCAGCAGTTCGTCTGCTTTAGTTTAGCTTTAGCTTAGCATAAACAATGGAAGTGAATGGCTGGTACTAGCATGCTAGTACTTGCCATTCACTTCCATTGTTTATGCTAAGCTAAAGCAGACGGACTGCTGCCAGATCAGGAGAATTACTGCGCTGGTTACAAAATGCTTTTTCCCACTTATTTAACTCTGGGAAATATGACAAAATTTCAATTTTGGGTGGAATATCCCTTTAAGGAGATTTTTGAGGGTTAGGGTTTGGGTTAATTCTAAAATTCCAGAAAAAAACAACAACTGATATTTCTGAAATTAGGTCTATGTCTGTGTTTGAAATGTTCACAAATTCACTTACATATACATCCTAAGATGCCTCTTGTCTTCCATTCACCTTATAAATTGTAAATGTATATATAATGCCTTCTAGAGTTCTACAACCACCCAAAGCCCTTCTTTCACTTATTCACACACATATTCACACACTGGTGGCTTCCAGCTTCCTCCCACTGGACAAAACCTGAATGTTAGATTAACTGGTGACTCTAAATTTTGCCTAGGTGTGAATTGTTGGTGTGTCCCTGTGATGGAATGGGGACGTGTCCATGGTGTGTCCCAACTCTTGCCCAATGACTGCTGGAGATAGGCACTAGCTCCCCGCAACTCTACTGAGGATTAAGCAGTTAATGAGTGATTGAGTGTAACCCTCACTGCCCTTGATGAATATCAAAAAGTATTTTTTTGCTGGTATTCGTAGTGTGGAAGATAAAGACGTACGCATAGGGCTATCCCCTAAATAGTGGACTTAATAGTGAACACCATGTAAAGACTGGGTGACCAGTAATTACTTTCAGGTTGCAGAAGTCATTGGGCTTTTTTCAGCACCTAAAAGATAAACTTTGAAATGAATCTTTTGACATTATGTTACAAAAATAAAATGCAGAGAAAATACACTGTGCACAGGAAATATGTGGTCTTTGTTGATTGTCTAGAATCACGTCCATGTGTGAAATTGTTTGCATGAGCGTAGAGAAATTACTCAAGAAGCAGCATCTGGAAATGATTAGTGGCCATTAATTGGTGTTAACTGGTTCTACTAGTGTTTACTGAGTTGAAGGATAATTAGCTGGGGGTCAGCTCAAGGCTGAAATTAACATGTCAGAACTCTGCAGCTGTCTCGTGACAGCAAGGTAAGGTAGTGGTGGGGTGGAAGAAATTTGGTTGGCATGGCAGCGTACGATTATGTCTCTGATTGTGCGTTTGCAAGAGGTGGACCTCTACAAGTATTTTCACGAGTAAATTAATTGGTTATTGAATGTTTATGGCTCTGCCTGTGCTAATTTTTGAGACAAAACTGGGGGAAACCCAGTGTTTATTTATTCGTGCTGGTGTGGATCACGACAGAGTCAAAGTGACAAAAATTAAGTACCAGAAGAATCGTTCTCAGCAGGACTTGGACTTGATTTGCCAAACTAAACAGTGAAAAGAAATACTTCATCCTCGCCAGCTAGTTTACCTTAGAGATCCAGCTGCAGCACCTGTACAAACAGTCCAACCTAAACTCAGTGTGGGCATTTACCACACACAGCTGACAACTCTGGTAATCACCATGCAAGAGAGAAGGAAGGAGGCACTGCCCTTCAATTGGAGTCTGCTAAAGAAAAACTGATGCATTATCAAAAGGGCATGCATTGTCATTTAACTCGGTGGATGCAGAGAGACAATACCAAGAGTTGCATCCCTGGTGGCAGAAGCATTCATCACAGCCCATGTGGCATCCTGGTGGACCACTTTTGAGTGTTCTGGTGGAAATCAGAATAAACTCACAGTTGAAGCTGATGTCAAAGCGACTACAGATGTTATTCCTTATGTTTCCCATTAAACTAGCTCTAACATATAGGTGGAAGTCAATGAAATGATTAATTTTAATATTGATATTTTTGTCAAACTTTGTGATACATCCTCAAATAGGAGTGTCCTTCTTTAATATATAGCATAGATGTAATTGACTGTAACCTCCCAAGAACCAAAGGTTAAGGAATCCAAAAATTGCTATAAAATACATAACATTTACTATTTGTCTTCATTATTTTCTGCCTTACACAAGCCTCTTTTATAAAACAATGCCGCCAATTTGCCACAACACCGAGGCGGCATCTGGGAGCATAAGGTTATTTATAAGAGCTCAGACCGTGGCGGTAATGTGGTGCAATCGTGTCCTTTTTATATAAGATTACGCAATAGCGGCATAAAGGGGGTATGGGGGCGGTCTCTGCGCTGCTGCAGACTCCCGTGTATCTTGGACATAACTTGCTTTTTATTACAATCGCAGCTGCACTCGTTAAGTTTTTTTAGACAATCCACTTCTAAAGGTGTCTGTCCTCCACCATCCCTGTGAACTGTCAGATAATCTGAGCTCCAGCTGTAACAGAGAGAAGCTCCTTGAGTACTGCGTTGCTCCACTTTATCATCTCAGCTGGTTCTGTTTACAAAAGCGAAACTTATGCCCGTTGGTAAAATGCCGGAGCTCGGCATTAGTTCATCACATAATCATGACACCTCCCTCTGTTGCGCCAAGGCCTAATTTGCATTCACAAGTCCAGCGTAGCGGCAATATTACTACCAAGCGTGGCAGCACGAATGCCGTAAAATTCCCGCAACGTCATGCCGCCGTAGCGCGTTCATAAGACACACCGTTGCGGTAATATTACGCTGATTTGCCGTCATGGTGTGTCTTATAAAAAGGGCTAATGAGTAGCAAAAAGTTATCTACCTTATGCATAAAAGTTATGAACAGAATCTGTGACAAAGGGCAGCCTTGGCGGAGTCCAACTCTCACCGGGAACAAGCCTGACTTACTGCCGGCAATGCGGACCAAGCTCTGACATTGATCAGACAGGGACGAAAACCACATTGCTCCTCCTGAATCCGAGGTTCGACTATCTGACGGACCCTCCTCTCCAGAACCCCTGGATAGACGTTACCAGGGAGACTCAGGAGTGTGATGCCCCTGGTAGTTGGAACACACCATGTGGTCCCCCTTTTTAAATAGGGGGACCACCACCCCAGTCTGCCGATCCAGTGGAACTGCCCCTGATGTCCACGCAATGTTGCAGAGCCGTGCCAATCAACGCAGCAAAGAACAAGGTAGATAACAACTTTTTGCTACTCTGTGTAAGGATACAAGGATCGGCAAAATAATTTACTATCCATGTCATATTGTTTTGTATCACACTGTGATGTACTTTTATGCACTTTATTTAACCAGGTAAAATTCTCTTTGAGAATAAAGTCTTTTTATTGAGACCTGGCCAAAACTGTAGTAAAATATAATATATAACAACAAAATAACTCATTTCATTTCATTTGAAATGAGTTATTTTGAGTTTTCTTCGCAGGGTGGCTGGACTCTCCCTTAGAGATAGGGTGAGAAGCTCGGTCATCCGGGAGGGGCTCGGAGTAGACCCGCTGCTCCTCCACATCGAGAGGAGCCAGTTGAGGTGGCTCAGGCATCTGATTAGGATGCCTCCTGGACGCCTCCCTGGTGAGGTTTTCTGGGCACGTCCAACCGGGAGGAGACCCAAAGGAAGACCCAGGACATGCTGGAGAGATTATGTCTCTGGCCAGGGAATGCCTTGGGATTCCCCCGGAGGAGCTGGCCCAAGTGGCTGGGGAGAGGGAAGTCTGGGCTTTCCTCCTTAAGCTGCTGCCCCCTTGACCCGACTCCAGATAAGCGGATGAAAATGGATGGATGGATAACAACAAAATACATGTATTGTATCACTTTAGAATTTCTCATCACATCATATCATGATGTTTATCATACCATTTTGTATCATATCTAACCTTTACACTGCAATTTTACTTAATTTTATTACTTTTTACAAACATTTTGAAAATGGCTTTCTGGTTCAGAAACCGTGGACTAAGCCACCTTTGACTAAATGAGAAAGTTCTATGAGTGCTGACACTAATTGAGATTTTTACTTCTGTTGTTAACTGATGATTTTTAAATCAGATTGCGGGCCAACAAAATTTTGCTGCAGCACACCAGCTGATCAAGATATTCATGACAAAAGAAAGAAATCGAACAACAAATTCACAGATGAACTTGGATAAACAACAGAACTAAAATGTGGAAAATTTAATTAATTGTCTTCTATTAAATTAAACTAAATGGAAAAATAGAATTTTATAACCAAGAGAAATTTGAAACAGGAGTAAACAATTACAGAAATTCTATTTTAGGGATCTTCATAGCACTAATATATATTTTTAATTTTAATTCTTCCAGAGGTCCATTAGAACCATTAATACTTAAAAAAGATGAAAACTATTTTGATTCATTTGTTAACATGTATTTTCTTCCTTGCTTAAAAAATGGCACCTTGGTAAAAACACTCATTGAAACCTGAGAAGCTTGATTGTCCATATGCTGATTTAGTCCAATTTTCTCAGTAAACCCCTCTGTTTTATTCCGCTACACAAAAACATTTGCTTTCTTCTAGTTGAAATCACCAGTTAAGCAAAACGCATATGCCTCTACCAGCTGGAGACTTTAAATGTTGAGAAAATTACTGAATTCTCAGTTGGAACCCCTCTGAATTGGATTCTTATGACACGTTTTCTTATGTCAAGCCTGCAACTAAATGGCAACATATGGCATGCACCATATTTGTGAAATTTAGTTACAAAGTATCTTAATTATGTTGTTTGCATTTTATTTTCACTTTATTGACATTTTTGTTTGCAATCCGACTATCGAATTCTCTTTTTTGCCTCAAAATCAGTCACAACATAGTTTTATATCAAGCCCTCCCAACGCTGTCTGATTTTTCTCGAACATTTGGACTCAGGAAAACTAAACTGGGAAATGTTCTTAATTGGGCTCCATACTTGTGTGAGAAGAAAATGTGTGGTGTTAGTATTCAAAATACTAGCAACATTAGTGCGAGGCTTTGCAACATAAGCCCGGTTCACATAGCAGAGTAATCATGCCGATTTTTGACCAGCCCCGCCCCTTTTGACAATCTTAAGGTTGCGCACAATCACCGTAATGACTCTAAAGAAAATCTTATCAGGTAATCCTACATTTTGTGTTGAGAGCGCTCTAGTCTGCTTGGAGGGACGGTCATAAATTTGAGCATTTAGACATGTTAGATTTTCTTCTTCTGGTTTTCGAGGACAAACAAATGCGCTTCCTATTGGATGTGACGTCTAGCCAATCAGAAAACAAGGTCACGGAAGTGCACATCGAGTTCCTCTTCCACCATGTTTGTCTACTTTGAAGTCATTTTTTATCTTGCGAGATTTCCCGTCTGAGTGGGGAATGTCCGTGATTGACACCCGACCAAAACCCCTGTGTCCGTGATTTGTTATCAACACGTGTGTGGTCTCTCATGCTTTGAAAATTGGTGGACTATGTAAAAATCCTGCCATTTGAACCGGCTTTACATGAGGAAATTGAGAATTTTTGCAATTGCTTCAAAAAATTTTGGGAACTTCTTCACAAATACCAATCACAGTTTTTTCACCAGCGGTTTTAGCCCCGTAAAATTCCGATGTAATCTACGTGCTTTTGGACTTTAGCAGGAAAAAATGAACCTGCAAATTTCATAAGGAAGAAGAAGATCTGAACTGAAGACTTTCTGCAATAAAGGGACATGTGCCGTGATATCATCCCAACCCTCCCCACACAAGAGGATAACTCCAAGCCATCAGAGTCACTCGGCTCCGATGCAGGATAATGACTGGAGCGAATCCATTGTGCGATAACTTATCTCTCGAGGTCTGTTGGACTTTTTTTTCTAATATGAGTTCTTGCATTTCATAAACCCAAAAATTCATTTCGCTCTGTATCTCTGCTGATACAGTTTCTCTGTTAGTGAGAAGGGACTCTGCAGCTGGGAGATAGAGAAGGGAGAGAATTCGCCCCACGCTGCAGACGTAGCGGGAAAACTGAGATAAGAATATTAAACGGGGGAAGAATTTTGTCTTCTCCCTCAAACCAATAAAGTGACAGATGATGGAAATGAAAAGGAAACTTCTTTCTTATGAAAAATTTTGAACTAGGCTCTATGTTTTATGGTCATTCTGAGCTGAACTGTGGAGTGATTTTCCTTGGACTACTTTTTCAAAGCCACAGAGAGAGATCAGGAAAGATATTAGATGAAGAAGAGTTGATGCAGAAAAAGTTCACAGAGGTTTCAGAACTAATACTGTAATTCACAGAGACTTAATAAAATTTTATAGATTTCTGTGCTGCAAACAATGAATCCATAATTTCTGTCCAATCATAACGCGCGGCCTTAAACCTCCAAATAACGACGTCTTAAACGGGTGAATTATCGTGCATGTCAACATGGACGCTTTTGGTTTATTGTTTATAATTAAAGTGCTTCTGAAACATGAAAATGTTGAAGACGATTCTGCTATTTAAGTCTGAGGCGGTCGGACAGTTAATCAGTCCCCATGATGATGGCTGCAAAATGCTCGGTATTATGTTGACACATCTTTCGTTGCTGCATGTGGGAGGAGGCGACGGCGGGCAGCGCTGCCATTTATCCCGCTAGTAACCTCGAGGGGATTCTTCGTCTTTGGCTGTGTTCTTTTTAATGTCTGGCAATTAAAGTCAGTGGAACTGGCGAAGAGGAAACTGATGTATAAAAGGGTTAGGAGACGGATTGAAAGAAGACAGAAGCACAACACAAATTAAAAGCCTAGCTGCCCGTGAAGAATTTGTCCATATTCCCTTCAAATCTAAGGGTTCTGACCTAATTTATCTGGATAAATGGTGGCGTTCCAATCGTTTAAGTCCAATCTTGAAAATAACATAATATGTGTTATGAGTGACTCTCAGCTACGACATGATAGTTGAGCTCAATGTATGACTTTTCTAGCATTGATCATCTGTGGCCCTCTTGAATGGAGTTCAAAGGTTGCAGATGTATCAAAAGTACTTTTGTAATTCAGTGAGAGCTTTTGTTAAAATTAAACCTTACATGTGGTTTAGGGAAATGAAGGGTTTCTAATATATCTTTTGGCTTCTGCCGTAACCGAAGACCCGTGATGCCGGAAGAAACGCTAAACACCAGTCATGGTAAATGGCCTGTATTTGTATAGCGCCTTCTTGGGGTTCTACAACCCCCCAAGGTGCTTTACAACACAGTCAGTCATCCACTCATTCACACTCTGGTGATGATGAGCTACAACGTAGCCACAGCTGCCCTGGGGCGCACTGACAGAGGCGAGGCCTGCCATACACTGGCGCCACCAGTCCCGCTGACCACCACCAGCAAGCAAGGCGGGTTAAGTGTCTTGCCCAAGGACACAACAGCAGCATTCTCTGGTGGGAGCCAGGATTGAAACTGCAACCTTCCGATTCCCAGACAACCCTCTCTACCTCCTGAGCTACTGCTGCCCCACCAGTAGCCGTTTTCTAGGTCCAAACATCTTTTGTTGTCCGTGACTTCAAATGGTGTTTTTCTTTTTGGGATTCCGGTAGTTTGTCCTAAAGTTCTCCTCCTCTGATATTATTGAGCCACAAACCTCTCACGCCAGTGGTGTTCTGTTGCTAAATACGTGAGTGAGTAATGAGTGGAGAAAGCAGGGAAGTGCGACAGTTTGGTCGAGACGACAACCAGATGGTCCAATAGTTGCTTTCAGTTCGAAAGGTGTTATTGGTGAAGGTTTTTAGACAAATGCTGGAGAACTACTTCATTAATTTTTTTTCGTATTTTTTATCTCTACAATATATTTATAGCTATACTATATTAGAACGTTGTTAAGAGGCATGAAAAAATAAATGTTTTAAGCTAATTTGTTTTCCAAATTTGCTATTGTAGCTTTAATCAGCTGCAGATGGACACCTGATGAAGACTTTCTGAAAGTTTCATTAAAATCCATTCAGTGTCTCGTGATATTTTACCAGCAACAACCAAACATTGTTTACACAAAATGGCAATGCTTCATGAAGATTTTACACAATATGAAGAGCTTGGATCCTGTTAAAGACGACTGTTATCCACCAGAACGCTAAATTTCCTTTGAACGTCAGTTCATCTGATTCCTACCGCCCTCCGCACGTCTCGGCAGCGCTCACGGGCCGTGCAGTCGAGCAAATCCATCCAGCCCAGTTCTCATTCACTGTAGCAGTTGATGCTAATGCTTTACATATCTATCAGAGTGACAGGCACAGCGTGTTGGTTTGTTTCACTCAACAGGAGAAATTAATCACACACATTTAGTACAACAAGAGAACATTTGAGCTCTGCGTTAACTGCTCTCACGCTGCTTTTGATGGCCATATTAAGACAATAGTTTCAGGCTTCTCATTGAGGCTATTTGTTAACAGTTCTAACTTAACTGTCAGAGCAGCCTTTGAGTCTGTATATGTCTATGAGCGTTTACAGTATGTAGCGTGGATTAATGAATAGTAAAAGTCAATCTGAAGCACTCAGGTATTTCAGATTATTTCAGAGCTGTGTCTCTGGTTTCTCAAGCTGCATTTCTGTGAATAGAAATGTCATCAAAGGCAAGTGTTACTCGACTTATTTTCTCCACGTGGTAAAGTGCTCGCCACAAATGGCAGCTTCATGTAAAGTAAATCATAATACGGGCACATTATAGGCAGATTACATCTATTAGTTACTGCTGTGCTGCATGCAAATGGCGTGCCCATGGGAGAGCAGAAAATCATTTTAAACTTCAATAAGTTACAAGCGGTGGTAAGCCTACCCGTAATCTGCACAAAGCCCCAGGCAGCAGCCAGGCTGGATGCAATTAGGGGGGAAATAAAATTCCACGCAGTAAACAAAGAGAAAATGGGAAGAATAAAAAATCTAATGAAAGTGAAATAAACATTACAGAGAGAGATCTTCTCCGATGACTTTGGCCATTGATTTTTTTTAATTATCATGGTGCTGTATCTGCATGGGAGCTGGAAAGTGGCTTACATCTCAAAGCAATCAAATAATGTGTTATTAATTGTTTGACCTTTGGAAAGACACTGAGATTGTATTTTCCAATTTTTTGTCGAGATATAGTACAATAGCAGCTATTCACTCTTGGTTTGCACTTTCATCAACTTATCGTTATTATGAGCAGCAACGTAACAAAGTACAAGTACTTTGCTGTATATGAGTAAATTTATTTCTGTTCCTAAGGTAATAGTACTCTAATTTTGCCTCCTCCTCCCAGTTTGATAGCACACTTCTGTACACACACACAACACATATTTTAAATGTTCGTTGAATAATTCTCTTTTAAGTACATTTGAAAATGCATACTTTAAATATTTGAATATGAACTATGTGACAAAACATGGAAAAAATTGTTGGAATCACACTGAATTTGAACTCATGACAGTTTTGCAAGAAGTTTTATAAATCGTCAGATCAAATGGGTCATGTGACATAACTGTAAGCAATACTCATGCAACTGTTGTGCAACTTATATTATTGCAAATTAATCACAAAATGTTTATATTTGTTCATAATTCACCCCATTTTATTGCAATGTGCAAGAAAAATAAATTTGACATTTTAATGGGGAATACTAGAAATTGCTATCTCTTTCCAGTTAATAATGAAAATACCCCAGTTATAATTTTAGGAAACAGCTGGTGATGAAATTACTCAAAACAGTAAAAATTTGCTTCATAAAAATATAATAAAATCAAACATTAATAATTAAAACTATGAGAAAATGTTGCTTCGGAGAAAAGTATGGTTGCTTTAAGCATGTTTGTAATTATTGTCATGTATTGATTTTTTTGAATTTCACTTTTCTATTCTATTACAAGCTTTATGTACTATTACTTATTAGTTCTTATCAAGCAAAAATCACATGTTCTTCATGCAAATTGCTGATCTTCAACACAATATTAAAGAAAATTACAGCTTTTAGATACATTTAGGGGAATAACAAACACTTGTACTGGAATTAATAACATTTATTTAGGATTTTATTATAAAAATAATGGCTAAAGACTTGTAATAAAATGAAAACTAATACAGGTTTTCCTGCATTTATCTACTATGGATTGCAGGAGAAACGAATCACGTGGTCCTCTGTTGTTTTGGCTCTAGCGTCCCGCCCCCTTCACGCTATTGGTCAGTGTTTCCACAACCCTGCTTCTGATTGGACGAAGCGGACGTCCGTCTTACAAACCAGGAATTGTTTTAAGGAAGAAGTGGTGTGTTGGCATTTTGGAGAAATTTGGCTCAAAGTACACCAAAATAGTTCGTTTTTTTGGTCCCGTGAGCGCTCGTACTGAAGCCACGTTATCCGGGATGCAGAAATACCTCCGCTGAACTGCACGTTTTGTCGGTTAACGGGAACGGTGTGAGTATACTCGCTGAATGAAAGCTGCCTGTAATCACCTATTTAACAACAGAGTAGCACCTTTGCTAAGACTTTACGTTTCGCGTGACTAGTTTATATGAATAGTTAATTCCCCCCCAGATATCTCTGAACTCCAAATTAGTTTTGTCCAGCTAGCTAAAAACTAGGTTTCTTCTCTAAAATAATTATTATTAGAATTCATTAAGGGTTGTAAAGCTTTTAATTCAATTTATTGCAAGCTCTGTGAAACAAAACAGATACGTATTTTTTTCTTTTTATATGATATTTTTGATAGCTGAGCTGTTGTCATTTTATTACTTAATCTGCTCTATTTTTTGTATTTCTTCACATTTTATTTCAATATGTTGAATCTGCCTGGAGTCCATTGGTTAGAAACAGATCACAGATTGCTTGTTTAACTCTGCAAATGAACTTTGAAGTAGGTCAGTGTGACTTTACCTGTTTGCTTTAGATGCACAAACTAGTCAAATATTGAATTTCCTGCAGACAAACATAGCTTTGTTCATGTATTTCAGAAATAAAAAGGCTTTATTCTGCTCTGTACAGTTGTCATGTTTGCAACCTTATCAGGTGCAGAAAGTTTCTCTTCTGAGCTTTTTATTCATCCTCTTGGATTTTTGGGGCTTCTAATTAGACTTTTTTATTGTCTATGTATTTTAGTACTGATCTGACGTTGTATTGACATGAGGTGTTCCTCATTAGGCAGAAAGATACACAGTTTAGCAGAAGGCAGCTAATTATTAGCTAAAGCTATTTGTTAAAGAGTGGAACATCTCGTTCAGAAATCAAAAACAATATGGTTATAAAAAGAAATGCCACTTAAAATGAAGGCCTAAAGAAGGAATTCACTCGTTTTTTTTATTGATTCTGGGTCTTCTTATCAGGTATAGCAACCATTTTTATTTAAAGGCCATGCCCACCCATCTCCTGCTTAGGCTGCTATAGTCTGAGAAACTCCCATATCTGGAAGGGGCTCTGACTAGAGCCGCTGCTTCTACGCTACTTTCCCCGTTTGTGATGTCACGAACAGGGACTGTTTGAAACGGCTTGTTTTAGGTACATAATTCCTAACACCAAAAGAAACATTTTTTGCACATTTGGAGTGTTTATAGAGGCATTAGAGACCCACAGGGCAGCACAAAATGATACAAAAGGTGAGTTTTGCTTTATATGTCCCCTTTAAAAATAAAAACCTCATGATTATCTGCTCTGCTAATTTATAGCTCAGATATTTTGAGATTCTGGTGACCTTTAGGGACTTGTTTCCACAATTTCACTGCATAAATCCATTTTATTTGCCTTCTTACGTTGGGATTTCTTTTGCGTCTTTTTGATGATGCAAATAAAAGAGGTTGGAAGGTGTTTTGTTGAGATTTCCGCGTAAATGGACTGCATGTGATGATAAAGACTCCTAAATGTGTTGTTTCTGATCAATTTAGGCATAATATTGTGAAGCTGCCACACGATATAATAGACCTCAGCGAGCCTACTGTTTCAAACTGTAAACATTTGGACAATTTTCCCTTTCTTCATTTTTTTCCGACTTTCCCTTGCTTCCTTTAATTTGCTGACTCTGGTTCCCGACTGTCGGAGAACAATAGTCCCACATATGTCCTCCTCCTCTGCTGCGTTGTTGGAAATGTAGCTGGAAACAATGTTTTTGGTGTACGGTAGAATTCAGGTGGCAGCAGCGGTCTCCCATGAGAAGGTATCAGTCAGCAGCAGCAGCAGCCACGCTGCTTGAACATGCTAATTCGGTCTCTGTCTTCTTTTCCCCAGCTGCTCCTCCAGACTTTCCACTGCTCTCGTTCCTCTTGGAAACAGATAGATGCGTTTTCTTTTTCACCTCACAATTCTCCCCATGTGCTCACCTGCATACACACATTTTCTTTCACTCTTAATTTTATATTATCTTTTTATTTAAATAATATCTCACAAAACAGAATATTTGTCAATATTTCATATTATTACATAAAAAACAGTTTAAAACTACAGTTTTATATTATAAGGATGCCCTGTTTTCTCTCTGTTTCAATGAGACTTCATGATTGTTTGGATTATTGTGTATTTTCTTGCGATTTTTGTCAATCGTCCCCTCTAAACTTACTGTAACGTTGTTTAAAAATATATATAAATATAGGTAAATGTGTAAATGCAGGATCCCTGCAGCATACCTCTTCATCTCAGCTCAATCCCAAATTCCTTAATAACATTTGTTTGTTTTGTATTGCAGAAATCGTAGGACCCTGCAACTATTCTACAGATTTTTTAAAAAGCTATGCGCAGAAGAGAAAAGTCTAAATATTTAAAGGCGTGTGCTGTGTTAAGAGTGTGTGAGGAAACACGCAAAAGATGCATCAAGTATTATTGATATATTGTGGAGAAATAATTATTTCCGTTGTGTGCAAGGAATAAATCCATCTGTTATATATATATATATATATATATATATATTATTTCTTACACCAATGAAGTCACAAGCAGGAAACAATTAACATTCTTTTAGCTCTTTCTATCTTACCTTTGAGCTGTCAGAGCAATCAGAGAGCTCATGCTGTGAAGAGAGAGGGTATTGTACTAAATGAGACCGATAGGAAGCCCACACTGAGAACGTAACACACATGGAAGGTGGTGAGAATTAATTTAATTATGTGCACCAGATGTATGTGAAAGATACGCCATCTGGCTGATCAAAACTGACAACTCTTCTCTATATAGGATTGTGCAATTACTTGATCTTTTCCTGCAGATTTCACAAGTTATCTCTCAGTGCAACAATAGGAAAGGAGCCAAATTTGTATTTGATGAAACTAAAAGTTCAGGTGTGACACCGAGATGCAGCTGTGAAATCGTCCTACTCAGATGGCTGTTTTTGTTTTTTTCTGTCAGACGGAGGAATCAGGATGGGAAAGAAGGATGCCGGTGCGACCAAGTTACCCGTGGATCAGTACAGAAAACAGATCGGTGAGTTTTTCTGTCCTCCAGCTGCTGATGAATTGTTTATTTGAGCAACAGTGCATTTTTTTCCAATGCTCTCACATACAATAACACATCATTGTGTTTGACATGTTGACAATAATCAGAAACATGTTGGAAGATTTGATTGTTTTTCCTTGTTGTTAACATGACAGCATGAATGTTAGATGATTTAAAGTTTAATGAAAGACACAATAACTATATCAACTTAATTAAAACCATAAATTCTCAAAATGAGGTCCTGATGCTCCTTTAAGTGTTGAGGCTGCTCATTGTTGTGTTGCATAATTCTGTTTTATCCAAACTCACTGCTTTGTTTGACCACAGCGCTTTAATCACAAAAACAAATTAATAAATAATCACATCTGACATCATGCATTAAGGACTTAAGTTTTTCTTTTGGAGGAATAAGCACCATCTTTGCAGAGCTTTGTAGTCGTTCGCACTTTTTTATTTAGCTTTTTTTACTGAATTAAAATGATTTTCCTTGCATTTATCTAAGGAATGCATTTCATGTCAGTTTCAAACTAAAATGTTTATGTTTAGGAATGACTGGTGCGATGGTGGCAGTGGAGTTAAGTGCCCTCCCCGTAACTAAAGGGTTGCAGTCATTCAGTGCGTTTACATGCACATCTGAAAACTAAAGTATTGCCCTAAAAAGATTCATGTCATTTTTTTAAATCCATGTATACACATTAGTCTTGCTGATGGCGAACTGGTTCTAATCGGGCTGAAGCACCCAGATAAAGTGGTAGGAATCCAACTTCATTCTGCATGTAAACGGGTCGGTCGAACCGAACCGGTTGGACGCTCACCATTCGGAAGTGGCGAGACCGCTGAAGCAGTCTTTAGATTATATCATCGCCACAAAGTAACACATGTAACACCATCAAACAGTACGTACGAAATAAGCTGTGCTGCAGCATTGTTGTCCATTCCTTCCGCCATTGTGCATATCCTGTTTAAATTGCGTCTACTTCACTCCCGCCAGCGTTTGTTTACTATTTGTGTTTCTACAAGATAACTGGAAGAATGCCGACACGGAAGGGTGCATATCACAACCTACTATACCAGAGTGGAATGAACTTCATTTGAGACTTCGGTTTTCTAACGTACATGTAAACTAGGAGAAAGACTCACAGCTAGATTGACCTAGATGTCGATCAGTGCGACACTGATTGTATCCTTGGGCAAGACACTTCACCCTCCTTGCCTGCTGGTGGTTCTGTAGTGTGCCTCAGGGCAGCCGTGGCTATGTTGTAGACTCTAGAAGGCGGTATATCAAAAAAAGGCCATTTTTGCCATTACGCCATAATCCATTCAGGGGACGCATTTAGAGTGTGGCTGTGTGACGTAAATAGTGGCGTTCATTGAATAGAAGAAACACAGTTTTTATGGCGCTCTGTAGGAGACCACAAAGCAGCGCGATTTAAGCACTATGGGGGGATTTCTGCCGCGTTTTTGGCGTTAGATTAGAAACGGTTATTTTAAAGCTCCGTCAACGCCGCTTATTTTTCTCTCCTTCAATTCAGCTTCACCAGCAACTTCCAATTTTACAAATTCTGGTTGTTTGGCAACGTCTGCCAATATAATTTCGCACTGAGTTACAACCAATCAGCATGAGTTAAAGGGATATTCCACCCAAAATTGAAACTTTGTCTGTTGACATATTCCCAGAGTTAGATAAGTGGGAAAAAGCATTTTGAAACCAGCACAGTAATTATCCTAATCTGGCAGCAGTTTGTTTGCTTTAGTTTAGCTTTAGCTTAGCATAAACAATGGAAGTAGTAGTACTTGTGAAACGCATACTTGTTAAATGCCTCTTTAATATTTGGTTGACACATATTTCCCCTTACATCAGGAAGATGTAATAAAAGCATACCAGATGTTATTTCTTGAATATCATAGTTCTAGTCATGTCATGTTTATCCTTCTATGGAACAAAACCTAATAGATGCTCTAGGCAACGTTGGATAATTGTGAGCAGATTTGTCTGACACAGAAATCCTTAAAAAGATCCCACAAGTAGAATATTGTTTGCATGAAATAAAACTTAATTGTCTTGCTAGGCTCAACAGTCCACCACTTCCTGGCATAGGGATGGTTTTCTTATAAACCCAATTATGTGAAACACTGTCAGTGAAGTTTTCAGTGTTGCTTTTGATCAGTGGCAGCTGTTGTAAGTGTAGAAGAATACCAACCATGATTCATAAGCAAAAAGAAAGATGCAATGCAGATAATTTACATTTTAGTTTAAAACATAACAGAACATTTTGGATTAATGTGATAACTATGAGACAATAACTGCTACTTTTAAATGTCGAAAATGGTAAGAAGCTGCCATGGAAAATTATTTCCTCTCTTATTCTTATATGTGCAGAGTCCAAGCACATTTTGTTGGGATTTAATTTTAACCAAAAAAAAAGAGTCCAAACACAGAACCCTGTGGAACTCCACAAATAACACTGGTGCATTTATGCAGACCAGTTGGATTCTATCTTGTAAAAAGCTCTTAGAAATACTACAGTTATTGGTGGAAAAGATAAACTGTCACTGAAATACAAAGAAACATAATTTGATACCAGTGACATTATGTGAGACTTCAGTGGGAAATTCCAAAGTTTGTGCCCAGTGGGATACATGCATCTATAATTTTTAAAAGTATGTAAGACACTTGTCAGGACATCTTTCTTAAAGGTGTCTCAGTAAACACGTTTACTGCCAATGGTGGAAAAGTGGATAAAAACACCATCCTCTAAGATTGTATGGAGCTAAGTAAGAGATGGATCCAGCTGCAAATAATAATTTGAAATAGTGGCTTATTCATTCACCTGTAAGTCCAGGGTGATTGTTGAGCTGTACCATCATCTCTGCTGGAGTGCTTTTGTCATGTCAGATGACCGTCAAAAAGCTACTGTTGCCACTTTCTTCTTAAATACCATTATTAAGCTCGTTATAATTGGCTGCTCTCAGGCTAGGTCTGGTTGTAGTGTTCTTACATAGACGTGTTCACTGGGTTTGAGTAGTAATTGCTGCCGTCTGTTGAAAACTAGGGGAAATTGTCTCTACAAAAAGAGACATAATTTGATGTTTCTAATTCAAACATTTGCAAGATGTAATTTTGTCCTGTTTAGAAAAACCTGTTAAAAGTTGTACTTAAAGTAAAATATTTCTCTCTAGCTAGGCTAAAAATGGCCATGGCTGTTTTCTATTGGTCCCTATAGCACAGTAATTGAAATTTGTAGTTTATGTCTGAATTAATGCATTGATTCCTGCACTAACAGAACAACAAATGCACGTCTTGGATGTGTTTGACATCTCTCCTCCAGTTGTACAAGCCATTCCTGGCAGATGCTAGCAGTTCACACCATGTGGTTCCTGACTGTTTGACTGCCATCCCAGAAAGACACAAAGACAAAGCAAAGCGTGAGAGTCTGTCAGACATGCTGTCAGTGTGTATCCTGGATTATCACAGGGCTCTCAGACTGTACTGGACATTGGGCTGTCTGTCCACATAACAACGTCACTCTGTGTTTGTTGCATGTGCAAGACGAATGGTCCCAGCGGACAGAAATATACACTCACACATATTTTGCCTTTTTTAATGTCCTTTCCATTGGCTTTGTTTAAAACCCCTTTACTAATCGTGAAACTCGCGACTTTAAAACTGAAGCGTTTGCTTTCTTTGAGCCTTGTATTGCCAGGTTTTCTTCTGGCTGTACTTGGATAAACCTTCAACCAGTCACAGAAAATGAATTCACCACGTAGGGTTAGGCAAAGCCCTCATTTATGTTGTCCTATAAATGTCTAATTGGCTTTTGTGGTATTGTTAGATATCTGATTCGGTTCTGTTTTCTATTAAACGAACAACTTGTATGATATTCGAGTGTCAAACCCTTCACCGCTCCCTTTGAGTGCTCAATCATAGGTGATTAATTTTAGCTAATACCCCCTACCTGCCTCATTATGCTAAGCAAAGGAATTGATCAAGATAAAAAATAATTTCTAACTCTAATCAGACACCATTTAAATTCAACGACAGACAGGCAAGAAAAAACCCCTAAAACAATGAAACGCATAGGGCAAAGCCACTTTTACCTTCTTGAATTCAACAACAGGTACACTTGTACCCTGTTTTAGGTGCTTTCTAGACTGATCTTCAAAGCTGGTTCCACTTCTTTGAACTGGGCTGATTTTACAATCACAGAGCCTTTACAGAAGCACAGATGGATCTTATTATTGGTCTTCAAAGCCTTGTCAAAAACATGGGTCAGTGTTTGAGATGGATGCTTGCAATGCTGGCTGGTATTAATAACAATGACAAATAAACATTTTCTTGGGACTATTTGTCTGCTGTCTCCAGACTCAAATAACAACTGAAATCCAGTTTATTGCTTCATGAAGTTCAGCTGCAACACAATATAAGAGCCTTATATCATTTTGTAGCATTTTTCTCCATGATAACCAATCATAGGCTTTGTGTAATTGTTCTTATTTAGCTCCGGTTAAGTATTGATTCTAACTAGATGGTTATTTGTTTGTGAGATTGTTTTATTCCATTTTTTTTCGAGGATATAAAACAGTTTTAGCCTCTAAATGAAGAAAAACTCTATACTGTGACGTGTTGTCAAAGATCTATTTGACTGCTGTTGTAGGGGTTTGTGTAGGAAGTTAACTTTGAAATCTTACTCACTAATATTTTGCTCTTCTTGTACAGCATTTTCCTCACAATAGTCAACAAGATAATATTTTATTCAATTTGTACCAGGGATACCAATTTACAGAACAACAAAACATAACACTGTACACAAGAGTAATGTGAGTCGGAGTATTTAAAGTTGTGAAGACTTCTCTAACAAGGATACGTGAGTGAGAAATCAATTCTCAAAATAATATCAAGGTAATTAAGCAAGCAAACTCATGGTAGATGAACATTTCCCTCATTTTCCTTTTAGTGCAATAGGTCCTGTAGTCCATATTTGTTTTAAACACGAAACACAAACATTTTTTTTTTAACTTCCCACTTTTGAGAAATTCTCTTTCCAAAATGTATCTGCCATCTCATACACTTAAAAAATTTAAATTGATCTTTTTATGTTTTCATTTGGAGTCTTATATTCTTGTAAAACGGGAAAAACTGGAGGTGGTCTGCAACCAAATTTTCTTCTTCTCCAATTTCTGACAGGTAGAGGAGACATCCGGTATCCCCCAACCTCTCCTAATACATTTCTTCTAGCTAGCTGTCTGCTCATGGCAACATGGTCCCCATTCCTATTAGCCCTTCACAGAGCCAGTGGGAGGTGAAGGGATAGTTTAGGATTGGAGGGAGACGGGGAAAAGAAATAGCAACTAAATCTGAGATTTCAAAAACAGAAAGGAGGAGAAAGCTGGTTTTAATAAAGTGTATTGTGAAAGTGAGCAGTTGCTTAGCTTCCAGGTCTACGTTCAATTTCCTCTTTATTTTAAGACTTCGCTCAAAGAGAAAAATAAAAACTTCACTCATTATAGGTAGTAGAGCATGACTCCATTTCTTTTCAGAATCACATACAAGCATCAGCATTTGCAGTGCAACTTTTTTCCCAAAAGTTGTTTTTATTTTTATTTTCAGTGAAACTCTTTTTCTGTGTTTCGTGCTGCTGTCTATCTTGGCCAGGATGCTCTTTAACAACAGGTCTCAGATCTCAATGAGTCCTTCTTGTTTAAAGTAAAAAATAAAAATAGTAGTCATGAACGTTCTGGCCTTAGTTGTTATGATGGTAATTTTCATAAATACCTGCATAACCATAAATGAGAAATAGTTAAACATTTTCTTATTGACATGAAAATTAACTTAATCCTGAAAACACAATACCTACCAAACCTAACCCCTTCTTTCCACTGGACGTGAAAGCCGTGCGAAATGGCTGCGAAACGTACTGCGCGACATTTAGCCACCGTTATAGTGGACAGGGTCCTTTCCAACGGCAACTAAGTGTAAGATTCTGGACGCGTTCCAGAAGCGAAGGGACGCTATCATTACGTTTCGAGTCTTTTTTTTTACACGCTACGCTTCCAAAAGGGGCAGATGTTTACGTCCAGCACATAACAACCAGTGTGCAACAAGGAAGACGTAACTGCAGTTCTTCCCATATAAGGAAAGTCTGCTCACCTGTTCACCACTCAGATGTCAGTTCATTCATTACTAGTCACAATCTCAGATGTTCCTAGATCCTTCTCCAGTTTTCCAACTGGAATAAGTTAGTGTTCCTGATCCTTTCCTTAGTCCCTATGTGACACAAATTCTGTCAGCTTGCACCTTGGGCACCCAGGTGTAACTAGAACAAACTGTGCTTCTTTACTACCCAGCATCAGAACTTCTGCTTTGGATCTGATTCAAGTTTTCTAATTTAATTCCTCAATCAGCACGTCATCCCTGTTTGTTGAGCTCCAATGGCTACCCTTAGCCACTCACATCAAATTTAAGTCACTGTTAGCCTACAAAGTCCTGAATGGAATGGCTCCTATCTACTTGAATCTTATCGCAAAGGCTTTTGTCACGCCTCAATCACCCCATTTCATTGAAGGATTGTCGGCTAGCAGTGCCAACACCACATTCAAAGACATTCAGACTGTTTTCCTTTGACGTTCCACAATGGTAGAATGACCTGCTAAGGACTACCAGAACGAGCATCCTTGTTTATCATTAACAAGCTCTTGAAGGACCATCTCTTCAGAGAGCATCTAGACTGGCTCATTCCCTTCTTGCTCTTTTTGTCCCCTACTCTAATGCATGTTATTTATGCACTTCCCTCTATGCTTGCACTCTATTAATAAAATTTACACTTGGGCCAGCTCAGACTGGCCCTGGTAGGGTAATTGCATTTACATCAGCAATAACAATACGTTGTTCTTGCAGAGCCTACCGTTTTTTGGCCCTGCTTCCCTGTGGTCCATTTCATGCCGAGCCGACCATACACACTCACCTATGGATTGATTGGGCGGCTGAAGTTATGTTACTCTCATGCCTGCCTAGTGGGAACCGCTGATTGACATGGGTAGAATCACTCATCGGCGGTTTTCTGCATGTGCGAGTCATTAACAATCTGGATGTTTTGGGGTAAACGTCTTCTCCGACCGCAGCTCAGACTGGCCGGCCGACCTTCGCTGCTCAGGGAGAGAGTAGGAAGCTTCATGTCAGAATCTCAAAAAGCAACACTGCTCATGCCTGCTTTTGTTTAGTAACTGGTGGCACTTTGGAAGGACACCACAGACTTTTCCGAGCCTCTTTAGAGAGCCGCCCACATGCTCTGCCTGGCGGAACGGGGAAGGCAGTCCTTGGCCCAGGCCAAGCTGACCGTAGTGTAACAACACCATATTTTCAACGTTACCCCTGTGGACTCTGACCAGTGTTCTTCCCTGTTTGTAAATTAACCTCAAGGGTAACATTACATGCCTTGCTACATTTGTGATGATAGATAAACTTGAATAAACTAAAATGTTTTTTTTCCCAATTATTTCAACTGACCACTAAACCTTTGCCAACAAATCACCTCCAGATCAAACCCTGAAACAAAGTTCTGAAATAACTGCTGAAAATGTTTTGTTCACCCTTTAGAAATAAAAATGTCACAAAGATTGTAGAACCTGAAGAAGCTCAAACACACTCACACTGTTCGGCAAGCTGTTGCCCTTAACCCTATTGTTAGCAGAGTTCCTTTTCCTGCAGTGTTCTGTTTCTAATTGGGCCGAGACAGCCGGCTCTGCCTCATGTTGAGCACGCTCACTCTCACTTTGCCAGGTGGCGGGTTTGCCCACAGGTATCACCCTCTAGAGTCTGTCCCACAGGATGTCAAGTAAGCACAGGTGAGCTGTGTACAGCTCAGGCCAGGACAGACATTGCTTTCTGTGGGCCATGACTCGCAGGCATATTTTTATCTGACATTTTATTTTTTATGTGTCTTATTTCTTTTCTCACCTTAGCTTCTTTACCTCTCATTTTAAAAAATAGAGAGCTTCTGTGAGTTTGGAGTTGTTGCAAATATAAAATTAAGTAGGTTGGAATAAAAATATGATTCGCTACATATTTGAGAATTAGAATTAGCTCGCATTTCAAATTTACGAAGTAAAAAGCTACAGCATGCAGCAGCTTTGTTTAAATGATTCAAACAAGGAAAAATGACCAAAATTAGACTCTAAAGTTTTCTTTTTCTTATTACAGGTAAACAGGACTATAAAAAGACAAAGTCTGTGTTAAAGGCAACGCGACTGAAAGCCGAAGCGAAGAAGAGTTCCTCTGGATTCAGGGTGAGAATCCTCCACTTTCCTGTCGGTCTTGAACCCATCTGTTATTCTGTCCCGTCTATTTGCCACCCTTCTTTTTTCCCCTTTTGTCAGCCTAACTGTATCTTTCAACGTGTGTCTGTCTCAATCATGTTAAATCTCCCAGACACTTTAGTGGTGCTACTACAGGAACTCGCTACAGGTCCTCCAGGATTCAGATGATTTACAGCAGAATTGCCTGTAATTATGTGAGGTGGCCCCAGACCCTCGGAAGCACTGAAAGCCTTGAAAGAAATTATGGAAAGAAAAATATAGTAGTGTATTGTGTCCACAGAGGAAAGAATTCATGACTTTAATAATAAAGAACAAATTGAAGCTTGAATATTTCTGAAGACATTTCAAGTGGAACCAATGCAGCTACTAAAGGAAACGTCTAAATCCAGATATTAATTAAGGAATTAATTTTGGAATTATCTAAACTAAGACAAAATGTCTGCATGTTGATGCGTAAACTAAATAAGATGCATAACATGAACCAAGATCCAAAGAAATATGGGCTCTGCTGCCTTTTAAGGGTCATTGGGAAGATAAAAACAAGCAGTTTGTTATTGAGATTATATTCTGACGTGAAACAGGAGCGAAAGCGTCCCATACAGCTGATCCCACGAGGTCACAAAATCACGGGAGAATTGCATCACCACAGGATTTCAGAAGTCCACACAATGACAAGCATGGAGAAAGTCAGCTACATGTATCCAAAAAGGTCTGTAGTTTATTTTCTGTTTTGTTTTTATTGGCTATGGGGGTTTCACAGGAAATGACGTACTGCACGTGCCTTTTATTGTGGAAGTTTCTGGATGTTTCACATTACCTTCGTTTTTGACTTCCTGTCTGTCCCGATCTAAACTGCGGAGTTTGACGTGCTTCAGAAGCGTAGCGTGTAAAAAATAGACTTGCGACGTAATGATAGCGTCCCGTCGCTTCTGGGATGCGTTCAAAACGTTACACATAGCTGCCGTTGGAAAGGACCCTGTCCACTATAACGGCGGCTAATTGCCACGTAGTATGTTTCGCGGCTGTTTCGCGAGACTTTCACTTACAGCTGAAAGCCGGGGTTAAAGGTTGAATATGGAACACGGACACTCTGGCGACATCTAGTTTTTACTAGTGGTATAGCAACAACTGCACTAATTTTCCAGCTGTGGGAGTGTTGGTTCACTTTTGACACGTGAAGTGACCAGCCCCATGTCCAGTGACTAATCGTACAGGGTAAGGACTAAGTTCTACTAATAAGTTTATTTTACAACAGTATTTACCGTTAGAACATCTTCTGGGTTCAGAATCAGCTGCTTGACTTGTCAAGTCCGCCATTTTAAACAGTCCTAGCCTCGCCTTGCTGAGTGAACGTTTTAGTGCAATGGTGCCCACTAGTGGCTGGTAGATGTAAACATAAACCAGGGTTGTGCCTGTCAAAATACAATTTTTAAATATAGCTTTTAAAGGAACAACTGAACATTCATCCCGCACACCTCTAAACGCCCCGTGAAGGTGTTATTTTTTAAAAATATAGCTTTTTATTAAAATGTTCCATATTCCACCTTTAATTGTCCTCCCTAGATTCTGATAGAGCCACATAAAGCAGACAGTTCTCGTTGGTGTGTTTATCAGGTGCTTGCCACTGCCATAAGTTTATAATATCTACTAAAACTTACAGATACCATCAAGTCCTCAGTAATTTGTAGGGAAATCTAATTTACATAAATTTGGTGTAATTTAAATGTTTTTTTCCTCCATTTGTTTTCCTTCTGTTTACAGTTCATAAAAGCCCCAAAGCATCCGTCTCTCATTTAAGCCTCAGCGGCCACAAAGTGTGCAGAAAATGAGCGAATCGCAGCGCTGATTAAACTCCGGGTGAAATGGTCAGGCTTTAAAATATGCATCTCTTAGACACGCAAGGCCTCATTAAACATGTCTTTAATCCAATTAGATTAGTCCATATCTTGAAATATTGATATCAGTCATGAATAATTTATGCGTTTTTTTTTTTTTTTCTGTGCCCAAGACGAGGGAATTTCAGAGGGCGGATTAAAATACCTCTGGGACGAGGATATTAAACTGACTTGGACCTCTTGGCCTCCAGTTTGATTGAAGTTCAGCTCAAATGTAATGGATATTTGGTCATGCTTGCTTTCCCATCAAGTCCTTTTTAGCATGATATAAAGTTGAAAAAGTGTTTTTTTTCCCCCCTTCAACACATTTCTTATGATGATTTTTGGAAAGCATTCCAGTGCTTTTAAACTTTTGGACTGACGGCATCAGTTACTCCTCGGCTAGGCCCAGGTGTAGCTCGCTCCTCTTCTCTTTGTTGCGTCATCCCTGGTTGAGATGCAGATGGCGCCTCGGAACGGCCAGTAGACACGCAGGCTGGGAGAATCTGGCAGCTGCCAGGGCAGGCTGTCTCGGGGCGGTCCCAGGAACCGTCTGGATGGGTTGGCAGAGAAAAGGATGGAGATGCTGCAAAAGAAAACCGAACAGCGTGAGGAACTTCTGTTCCCCATAACAATTATCAGAACCCCCTTTGAAAAAAAAAACCACTCTGGCTGTAGTGAAAATGCAGGTGTTGCACTGAGTAAAGAGTATAAGGCTACATGAATGATATCAGGCCATGACAGCGGAGAGGAAGGAACTGCATCTGTAGTCTCTTCTCAGATCGCCTGAAGAAGAAGCAGAACCTTCAAAAGTAGCTCCGGCACTTTTTCTCGCAGCACAGGAAACGAGCCTCGTGCCTTGTCTAATTGGCCGACTAGCCTTCTGTTCACTTCTGCACAGTTTTCTCTCAGTCTTATTTAGCTGCCGAGCCTAGAAAGTTGGGTGGGGGGGGTGCTCATGGAGTTGGCAGAAGATGGAGGGTACAGATGATGACTCTGGGTATGCTCCATCTGTCGCTTGTGTGTGTTGAGTAGCAAGTTAGGGACTTTTTTGTGTTTATTTTCAGTGTTTTTGTCTCTTCTTTGGTCGAGGAAAAGAGAGGATTTATGACCATGACCGTCATTGAGAAGCAGTTCAGGTTTTTTGTTGACTAAAATTTATATACAGTTTCCGTTTTTAGGCCAAAATAGTAATAAAAATAAGAATGAAATTAATATTTTATATCTTTCATTGGCTGCCCTGATTTCTAAATGCAGTTAAAAGTAAGAAATATCTATATTTGAATATGTACCCTTTAAATACATCCTTTTAACACTATTTAGAAATGTGGTTACAAGAGAGCAAGGTCCTGCAAATCATCTCGTGACATTTTTGAGACATTCTGGAATCTCTTATCCAGGGTGGCCCTTAAAGAGCTTGTGCAGCCTCCGACAACTGCATTCCTAGAATGGTGAAATGTTGTCTCTCCAGTGGACTTTTTAAAATGTATATGTTTGGATTTGACAAATACGAGGCCTATTTTTAAGCTGTAAAAAAAAATTCACTGGGGGTGTGTGTTAGCTAGAATCTGGCTATACGATATACTGCGATGCTAAAAGCCAGACGATATTCCCATTTTTAAGGCTGAATATTATTGGAAAACTCCAGCCACACGCTTCCAAGACACACCCAAAGTTATCGTGAGATCTCGTAGTTTCGTCAAAATAAGGGCTGTATAAACTGCTGCCACCTAGTGGTCGGAGTTTGAATTGCATCTCACAAAAAATGTCCTCAATAAAAAACTAATACACTGCTTTAAATATCAATTCAGTATCTTAAGACAAAATATCACAATATTTCAGTGTATCTATATTTTCTTACAACCCTAAAATTCACCATAAAATCATTTTAATATATATGTGTATATATATATATATATATATATATATATATATATATATATTACCTAGATGAATTTGGCCCTTTTTTTGACCACCCCAGCTCTAATGAATGGCTATTTGAAATATTTGTAAAAAGTAGACAATAAAGTGGGGAAAAATCATACAAATAAAAAACTACTTTCACTTGATTGGTCTTGAAAATACTGTAATTAGCGGCTATTTTTGGTCGTCACATGTGTCGGAGCACCGACAGTCTCTTGCAGCTTGTGTGTGTCCACATTCAGCTACAAACACATAGGAGCATACAGATTGATGTACACATGTCCACACACACTCGCACAAACAAACCCAGGAGGGGAGAGAAAATCAGGCCAGATGAGGGGGGCGTCTGCTGAGATGTGACTCGTCGCCAGGGCGACGGGGACCGGTCTCCCAGCATGCCGAGTTTGTTGCAGCTGCCGCCAGAGCTGAGAGAGCAGCGTGATGAAGATGATGATGTGCTTGGGCCCGCATCCAGAGGTCTCCATCAAAATGTGGGCAGAGAGACTCGAGATTGAGGATTTCTGCGCGAGTGTGTGTGTGTGTGTGTGTGTGTGTGTGTGTGTGTGTGTGTGTGTGTTCGTGAATGTCTGAGACGACACAAGAGTCAACACAGTGGGCCACTCTCCTCGAAACAATGATCTCAATCAAGTGCAGGTGCTTTCTGCAACTCGAGTGTTTGCAGCGAAACCCCTCCAGCTTGTTTTCATAGACGAGTTACTGTAACCAGCTGTTCTCATAAAGAAGAGGGGGGTTGCAGTGGTGTGTCTCCTTTTGTTTCACCACATTCAATGAAACGCTCACCGTTTGTCAGAAGCAAAACATTTTCTTTGCGACATTGTCGACAAAAACCCCCCAAACCCTCCCTTTGTTCTATTTTCAAAGCTGCCAGAGAACACAAGAAAACAAGCGGAAAACAATCAAGGCCTCGTGATTTGATAACGGTCTGCTTTTTTGCTTCTTCTTCTCTGGGGCCCGGGCGAAATAGAAAAGTAAATCAAGCGGTGGAAGCCTGGCGGTTAATATGTGAAGCTAGAGTGCATGAAATTTAAAAGTTTTCCAATTAAGCGAGGACTTTAAGCTGTTTGGAGGCTGCTGGGTGGAGATAAATGTGGGCCGAGGCTAATGAAGACCAATGCTGCTAATGACTAGGCGCTACCACATGTACACAGATAGCTGTGTGGATGCTGTTGTCACACCCAACCCCCATCGTCTTAGTCGGAGTCGAATTATTATTATCATTATTAGCCCCCCTCTATTTGTGCTAATCCTTATCTCTTGGTTGTTTTCTTTCATTTTTTACTTGTTTTTTCTCTCTGCAATTTAGCCGACGGGTTGAATGAACATTACCAAACTGTAATGCTTTTTTCCTTTTATTACACTGTACATTTTTCTCCTCTGTATATATAAAGAAATTCACAAATGGAGAATAAAAACAAATTGGAGCGATTTGAGTTACCTTACGACCAAGACGTTTCTGGAGTTAAATTTCTGCGTTCAATCCAAATATTTCTTTTTGAATAACCTACAATCAGACAGTACTCGGCACTCTTAAAGCCCTCCAAGCTCTCTATTGTTGATTAGAAAGTTTGCAGCTAATGAGTTCTCTTGATAAAGAATTACTGGCATTGTTCAATACTCTGAGTGCCCCTAATGAAACTTCAGCTGATGAAGATTGTAATCGTGCGAGCACCACATTATGAACAAGTGCTCCAAATTCCCATTTTCAACTTGAATACCACTTTGTTGGAAAGCCTCAATTTGTTTGACAATTAACCAATAGAAAATCTTTTAAAAAGAATTAGGCCATTTTTGTTGGAGAAAGTGTTCCTGTGAACTGAGAAGAGTGCAGACAGCGTTTTTATTTAGATCCTGAAGTCTCATGGTAGAAGGTGTTTTTTCCTCCCTTTTCCAAAACAGATTGGTGGTATTCCCCAACTTTGTCCGCTAATGCCCCAGCCAAAATTTGCAGTGCATGCGACTTTGTTTTTTGTCCGATCTATAGTAACCAGAAAACTTCCACACGACTGAACTGTTTGGGTTCATGTCAACCTGAAGTTAGAGGCTTCAGCTGCACACATTAGCTCGTCCGGCTGCTATTGTGCTGTTTGTGTCGACGTAACTTTGCATGGCTCTATTCCATCCACATGATTAGTCCTGCTCACAGCAACTCCTGTTATCACTGGCAATTCATCTGCACTTTCTATTGATGGTCTATACCAACACCTTCTCATTTATCTATCATGGGGAAAAATGTTCAAGATGTATGTTGCTATTGTTTTATTGCCCAGCTCTTCCATGTAACGTGTTTGCTTAGGATTTGCAGCCCCTCATGGAGGAGCTAAATACCCAACCCTGCACTTCTGGAACACTGCAAGACCTTTTCTCAAAGGTCAACTTTGCTGGGAAGGACGCTTGTTCTGAGTGGATGATGCTAGAATTCCAAAGGTTTTGTCTATGGCAAGCTTGCAGAAGGCTACCAATGACTAGACAGACATTATAAGAGATACAAAGCTGGTTTCAAGTCCAATTTTAAGAACTGCGGTATCTCAACAGAGATCTCTATCACCTGGAGTGCTGCTCTTTGTGCACCAAAGATGGAAGAGGCTTTGAATACCAATGCGTAGGCCTCCTTCAAGCTTCAAGAACCCAGGACTCCAGAGAAGTGACTTTGTACATCCATAATCTCAGACGTTGCTCAGTGGTTGGACTCATCTTACACTAAGGAACTCAGACGATAGTCCAATGACATCACTAATCACAGTAACTCATTGATATAATGTGCAGCTGTTTCATACCATTTACATATAACTAAAATGGATTTTTTTTATCTTGCAATGTTGGAATTTGCAGATCATTTATAATTTCTTCTCACGCACTCATGTTAGTTACAGATGTAGATGTTTCTTAATCCTAGCAAGCACTTATGTAGGTAAGATTTAACATAATAGAGAATTTGCATCCCACCCAAAAAAGTTATGTTATGATTTGGTGATTTATTTCTTAGCTGCAAGTCTGTTGTTGCATTTTGAAGATGTGCTAAATTGCTGCAAAGAAAAATAATAAATAATTCCACATAGCTGTAGTATTGCTGAGTCGTGGGTGGATTGTTTTGCTAACGTCACAGTGACATGTTGGCAGTTCTGGCAGAGGAAGCCCGAGATCTGCAGCGAGAATGAGAAAACACACGGTGTGTTTGGAGAGCAAACATGTGGGCACCATTCAGATTTTATGAACTTACCAGAAAGCACAGACTAAATAAAACACATATGGAGTGTAATGTCTATTAGCTGATCTGGGGAACTTTGTTGGCTGTTCGCCCCAACCAAATGTTGGGAACTTTAAAGAGCTCGGCCAAGAATTGTGGAAGCGATGTCAAGTTTGCCCTCCGACTCTGGGAGAAAAAAGAGACTCACTGGTTTCTCCAGCTGGTGGAGATCCTGGAGAAGAGACGTTAGCTCCAGCTACGGAGCTTATCTTTAGCTCAAGTTTAAGGAAACTACTTTGACATAATTTCCTGAATAAACTGATCTTTTATTTTCTTCAAAATCTGACTTTTTCATAATCATGATGATTATAGTGCAAAACAGCTCTTAAGATTTGCAGCTCAACGACAGGAAGTCGAGTCATACACATGAAGCTGGTTTGCTAAATGTTCATTAATGTGATATTTTAGCTTTAGCCAAGTGATAGCATTGCTGCCCTGATCTTTGTTTTATTGTAATTTTAGAATCTTTATTGGTTATTACAATAGGACAAACCTTTCTAGGTCAAAATATATTAACATGTCTCCCAAAAATAAGCTTTAATAAAATAAAAAAACAAACTATTACAGCTTTTTCTGCTCAAAAGAAGTCCCTTTTCTGCTTCCGTACAATAATGAACTTTTTACAAACCTCAGTTAAATTTATATTTATTATGTCAAAGCATTTGGAAGCATTATTTAGATTTGCAAACATTTTTATCTAGTTTTTTTCTTTAAAATCTAAAGAAAAAAAGCATCTACAGCGTTCAACATTTCTGTCACCTTCTCACTTATTTATTTTTTCAACATGAGATGGTTTCCTGTGGCGAATCCCTCCAAACAGCTGAGTGTTTGTGTCATTAATGTGCAGATGGGTCCATCAGGAACAGAACTCCCACTGTGTTGGCTTGTTTTACGTTAAAGAGTTTGAAACCGTTTCCACACAACTATATTTGAAAAACACATCTGTTTTTTCCGTTTTGACTTTCCATCAGCCTTCAGCTTCTGTTTTCTGCTGCTTTCAGAGTTCAGAATATTCCCCTGGGTGTACGAAGCTTCAAATGATTATTAGAAATCTAATGGTTTAAAATGAGCAAAGTTTAAATCCCCCTCCCCAAAAATAAAACAATAATAATTCATACCTACAGAAATGGACTAAAATCAGAACGGGAAGCCATTACATGAAAACACAACAAAAACTCAGATAAATGCTGAATGAAAGATTTTGTTTGTCTGCAATCAAGTGGAAAATGAATATGAATAAATTATTCACCTATAAACAGATCATTTGCCAGGATCAGACACAATCAGGGTACAAATTTCAGCAGCGTTAGTTTCTCCTTTTTTCTTTACATTCACCAAAGGCAGAAAGCTGCAGATCGCAGCCAGTTTCATTTTGCCAACATTTAATAAAATATGCATTACCTGCAGAAATTTTTAATTATTTCAAAAAAGTATTTATGTTTATTTGAGAAATCTCAAGATTTTTACTAGCTTCTTGGGTCTTGTTTGGAAACTAAACATTAAAAAAAAACACAAGATTAGCAGGTTTTGATGAATAAACCATGCTTCCACAAAGCTTATTTATTGTGTTATTTCCTAATCTTTGCTGTTTAAAAGCTTGCAAAAGAGTGAGTAAACTTATATAAAATTTAAGAAAAATTATTTCTTTCTTCATTCTTAATGGCGATTACAAAGTCTGAAGCTGAGCCTGTAGATGGGAGTGAGTGATCAGATTTTCCTCTTTCAAAAAAGTTTTCTAGGCTTAAAATTCCATAGAAAAACAATGAGAGTTTTATTCCAGTATGGACTAATATTTATTCCACTAGTGGTTGGCTCCAGTAAGAACAAACGGGTATGCCCCTAGTGGTTGGTTCCAGTAAGAACAAACGGGTATGCCCCTAGTGGTTGGTTCCAGTAAGAACAAACGGGTATGCCCCTAGTGGTTGGTTCCAGTAAGAACAAAAGGGTGTGCCCATAGTGGTTGGTTCCAGTAAGAATAAACGGGTATGCCCCTAGTGGTTGGTTCCAGTAAGAACAAAAGGGTGTGCCCATAGCGGTTGGTTCCAGTAAGAAGAAACGGGTGTGCCCCTAGTGGTTGGTTCCAGTAAGAACAAAAGGGTATGCCTCTAGTGGCTGGTTCCAGTACAGGTTTTGTGTCCCTCCCCCTCAATGTCAACAAATAGGACATTTTCTAGACTAGAACCAGTTTGAACAGGGCTCAGATAACTTTGACTATTGATTTTCATAGTTCTTACTTACCTTCTTGTCTGTTTTTTGTTTGTTCTTTAGGATGCATTCCTGGTTGTTGCAGCCATTCTCCTCTTTGTGCTCTGTGTCTACGCCTTCTTCTACCTGAACCTGAGCACCGAGCTCAACCTAGACGTGGACACGGATTGAGAAGTGGTGCGTCATGGACCAAAGGCCTATTTCTTTGCAAGAATGGATCAAAGAAATACACATACACATGGCTAATGTGTCCTAATGACTATCTGTGCAGAAAAAGAGAAAGATGTTTTAGTCTGAAATAATCATCGTTTATCTTTTCCATTTTTATACAACATGTGCTCATTTCTTTAAACATTTCCGGGCTATTTTTAGGTTTTGTCGTGATTTATAGATCGATGGGGATCAACTACAATTTATATGAAGCTAACAAAGTGAAGTTTAAACACACAAGGGGTATCTATTCTGAATTCTGCTGCAAAATCTATATTCCGGACAGAAGCTGAACCTCATTTGAGTGCAAACTACAGTAGAGTCCTTTACTATCCCCCCAATAATAGAAAAATGTAAATCTTCTGCTGCCGCTCCTGTCACATTCAGACAAAACACTGTACTCACATTCCAGCGCACAAACTGGAGATCACGGAGTGTGAGATTAGAATCCACAAAGCCCTCGTTCCTGATTGAACATGTGTGCAGAATACAGAACAACGCGGTGCACCCACTGCACTTAAAAGCAGCACGGAGACACACACTCAGGATAATCACTGTACAAATCATCTGCTGCTTTCATTTGAATGGAAATTACAGCTTTTGTTTCCTTACGAGGCACATGTTTGTGTTTTCCTAATTCATCAAAAGCAATAGTTATCTGTCAGGAAAGACTTTTGCTAAAAACATTTTTTTACAAAGTAGATAAAAGGGGAATAAATAAAAAAAACACACGAGGCCTTGAGAGATCTTTCATTCCTTAACTGTTTTATTTTTATTTTTTACCAGGAAAAAGTCTTAAATCTGTGCCCGATTGTTCCACATCTGCTTCCTGAAATGTGAGACGAATATTTTCAAGCTTTCCAGCCTTCTTTGCTCGTTTCTCCCATAACCTCCCGACCTCTTGTAAAAGACGACATGTCAAAGAAGCCATTATGATTAGCGCGTAGCCGTACCCTCACCCGGTGCCTTTTATCTGGCTGCGGTACATCCAGACCCTCCTCCAACTCCGAGTCACTTCCACATGGAACAATAGACCGGCGGCTCTATTAGGTCTTCATTCATGACACCTGTTATCTAAAAGGCCGCCATTACCAACTTTACAACAGCCTTGACATCGGCACAATGACGAGAATCCTGCAGCTTAATGTATTCGTTCAAATCTGTGTTCGGCAAGATGACGTGCATGGAACTTTTATTGTTCGTGTAATGATTTGTACGATAAGTGCAAAAGAAATATTTCAGGTTATGAGATTTTTCTTTTTTTTTATCTGTCACATAAATTGTCAGTTCCTCTTTAATCTGCGTAATAAAAACTGAAACAAGCTTTCTGAGTGTGTGTGATGAGATCTTTAAAGCAAACATCATCCTCTGCTGATGGCATCACAAATATATTCATATAAAAGTAAAAGATTTTCATTTAAAACTTTACAGCTGAATTATTCACCTGATGTCTTGACTGACAGCACCAGCGTGACGTTGAGACAAAGCTATTTATTTAGCAAAATGATTACCGTAATTGCAGCAATTAAGTGCTGTAAAGCACACTAACAGTTCATCAGGCAGTTTAAACGTACACATTGCTACCATTTATGTTTTATGCTTGTTATTCCTGGAGTTTTTTATTTAATGGTTAGATGTTTGTGGATTCATTAAGTTGAGTCTTAAAAGCTAATGAGATAGATAGATAGATAGATAGATAGATAGATAAGCAATACTTTTGCAGTGGTCTCTAGTAGGAATGAAAGTCATTTTCTTGGGGACAAAAAGCTCTGGTGTGCCTGTTTCAGGACGTAGAAGTCAGCCAGAGGAGAAAGTAACTTTAGACTATTTCCTGATATGTGGACATCTCTCCTCTGATTGGCTAACAGCAACACGACTCTACCACTGACTCTGTTTGCTCTAGGTTGATGTTTTATCTCCACAAATAACACAAGCCTGGAGTTCTGCTGTGTGCTGGAGTTGCTAATGCTAACGGTTAGCTTCTACTATCTGAGACGTTCTCTGCTGTTCCTGTATACTAAACCAACAACAGCCTTCCCCGTTGCAAGTCAAGATGGGTGAGTCCATGAATGTTAATAGGCCTTTCACCTTAGGGCCGGCTCTACCTGCCCAGGTATGGTATAGTGTTCACATCTGGGTAGCCTGGATTTTTTTTGTGCTCAACCGGTCTATTTTTCAGTCCTCTTCCCAAGGCGGTCTGCTTTGGGCTGAACTGTAGATTCGGCCAGCGGGGGCTTCCCGCATGCGCGATTCATTATCGTTCTGGATACTGAGGAGTAAACATCGCCTCTGACTGAAGCCACGGCAGCTCTCTGTCTCTCATACTCACTGCTGTGTGGAGCACACACACACACACACACACACAGACAGCGCTGCCGAGACTTGAGCTGTGCAGCGTGAGGACAGCCACAGCAGTCTGGATACACATCTTTTAGATTTTTCCAGCTAGTAAAATATTATGATTTTTCATCATTTTCTCATTGAACTCAATTTTAAAACAGCAAAACTGATCAATGGGATTACTTTTTGCTGTGGCCCTGTGTAACCACAGTAACCAGATCAACATTGTTGGAGGAGGAAACACACCGGATGTAAATGACGTTTGTGTACCACAGCAATACCATCGGCACTGACTGACACAACTCTCTTTATGGCCTTACTGGTAAAACTGATTTTCTAATGTATTTTCTTATTCTGTCCTGTGTTTGTGAGTGAAATTAATCAGGTAGCTGCTCCATGTGAGCCCTTAGCATTCACCTTAACAGCAATCCACTGGAGCTGAAGTTTTACCCACCAACCGGTGACAAATGAGCCAGGCGCCCGGCACCCAAACTCTGCTCATTAGTCATGTAAAACATGTCACCAAGAGTAATTATGCTTTGCCCCAAACTTGCATTTGCACCATCTCACACACACACACACACACACACACACACACACACAGACAGCATGTAAGGTTCCACACTTTCCCTCTCCTGAAGAAGTGGGAAACGTTAGTATTCGTGCACGGCTGTTTACCGAGACATGAATCATAATTATAAATGATGACGGACCAGACAGCACATATTTAGGGCATGCAAGGTTTGGCTTGAGCATTATTTGCTTTTGCTATGAAGACAAACATGCAATATGTCAGGTTTTCTATTTGCATCATGGTATGATGTGAACATTACAACAGTTAGTCTTTAGTTGTTGTTGTTTTTTAGTGGATTTAGCAGGTTTATTGACAATTTTGTGTTTGTGAATGTATAGAGCTGTGTGTGTGTGTGTGTGTGTGTGTGTGTGTGTGTGTGTGTGTGTGTGTGTGTGTGTGTGGGGTGACTAAATGAGCTTGGGGAGGGACTGACCCTCCTCACTTCTCACTAGTCTGTCAGAGAGACTGACCGCTTCACTGGAGCACGGACACAAGCACAGTGCTGAATGTAGAATATAACTAACACACACACACACACACACACACACACACACACACACACACACACACACACACACACACACACACACACACACACATACACACACACACAGTCTCCATCCTCTCTGCACTCAATCCTACACGCCTGATCTCCCATTAGTAAAATATAGAGGGAAGTTGCCTGTATTTGTATAGTGCCTTCTTAGGGGTTCTACAACCCCCCAAGGTGCTTCACAACTTTACTTGAGCACTGTGAGTAATGAACTTATTTTTATATTACTCAAAAAGGAGCAGTGATGGGAATAATGGCGTTTAAAACAACAGCGCTGCTAGCGAGACTTATTTTTTACTTTCACTTTCATTTGAGCTAGCGCTTCAGTTCTGGCGATCGATAATTAGCAGGGTCGCCATTAAGAAAAGCCCTCTGGTATGTTTTTCACCGTCAAAACAACTTCCTCCATTTTATGCCTTCATATCGATGTCAAAACGCTCTGAAACTGTATATTTTCTATTGTTAATGCGGTTTATGAGTATAACCCTACCCAGAAGCCTTTGCGTGATGACGTCAACTGTAGAATACCCTATTTAATCCATTCGAAGGACGAGAGCAGCTGCATGATGTAAAGTGTGGTGTTCAATGACCAGAAGAAACTCTGTTTTTTAAGGCGCTCTGTGAGGCAACAAAGCCCCATGAATTACGTTGTTGTGGGGGAATTCCGCTGTGTTTTTCGGTGTTGGGAGTTTAGTAACGGTAATTTTAAAGCAGCGCAATCGGTGCTTATTTCCTTTTGCTTCCATTCAGCTTCACAAGCAAGTCTTCTAATTTTTTTTTTACACAAACAGGAGTTGTTTTTTTACCTTCTTATTTCGCTGACGTTTCGATCGCAGCTGCGATCATCCTCAGAGCTACATCGCCATCTTGGCGACGTCACTTCCTTCTCCGTTTATCTGCGGGCAGCAGAGGACGGTGTCGCCCTCTGCTGCCCGCGCCCTCCTTGCCGATGACACTGTCCCATGCGTGATCCAGTGTATAAACCCCTTCATCTCTGTTCATGGTTGCGTGTCCACGTCTCCTTATTTCAATCGCTTCCTTGATCCATCTTTTGTATTTTTGCATTTTTGCACGAACAATAGAACACAGAAAGGAGTGTGAGAAGGAGACGAGAAAAAGACACACAAGAGCAGCAAAACAGGAAGCAGAAAGTACAATAAAAAAATCAGCCGTAACAGATCACTGCACAAGAGAAAATCATATAATGGACTGGGACAAAACAAGGATCATAAACACAGAACAACAAAAATACAAAAGATGGATCAAGGAAGCGATTGAAATAAGGAGACGTGGACACGCAACCATGAACAGAGATGAAGGGGTTTATACACTGGATCACGCATGGGACAGTGTCATCGGCAAGGAGGGCGCGGGCAGCAGAGGGCGACACCGTCCTCTGCTGCCCGCAGATAAACGGAGAAGGAAGTGACGTCGCCAAGATGGCGATGTAGCTCTGAGGATGATCGCAGCTGCGATCGAAACGTCAGCGAAATAAGAAGGTAAAAAAACAACTCCTGTTTGTGTAAAAAGAAAGAAAAAAAGTGATAGTATTTAGAAAAAAACACAGAATGAACGCTCAAAAGAAGTCTTCTAATGCCGGTTGTTTTGGACGGCGTCTGCTGATGTCATTTCCTACTGAGTTACAACCAATCAGCGTGAGGTAACCAAATGTTCCGCTCAGCTGCTTTAATATTGTCTGACAAAAAACATGCTGGCTGATGCATGTCTCCTCTAAACATTTAAAAATAAAAATAAATTTTGCACAAACTAAAAAATCCATCACTCCTCTGGGCTAAGCCCCGGAACTTCTTCAACCCAAAATCCGCCCCTGGTCTAGAGCAAAAATGTCAGAGCTGAAGCCCAGCTCTGTGTGTCTGATATGAATGCATTTGCAGGATTGTGATGTTCAGTGGATTAAAAAGTCCCCTGTGCTTTGTGAGGTGTGTAGTAATGCCAGACTTAACGGATTCATCAGCAAATCACGTCCTCCCATCTCACTCTTAATCTGTGAAGCGTCTCTTAATGACGCAGAGACGAGAACTCAGCGGGACAAAGGACAGAAAAATGCAAAAATATTAAAAGTAGAGGGATATCTTAAAAATATGGTTTATTATTATGTTGAGTGACACCTTATCTGATGTTTAATGAGAGAATAGATGCATGTTTACAAGTGTGTTAGAGCAGGTAGGGCAGGTGATCAACAGGTGTGCTCTCTGATACCAATCCCTCCGTTTTCCTGTCTGTCCCTTCATGTGTGCACGTGCCGTTTGTGTTCCTCACAGTGGAACACCTGGGCTCAGCTGCACCTGGGCCTTTTGCCCAGTCCCTTGTCTGACAACACACACACACACACTGGAACGTGGCCAGTTCCTGTTACCGGTTAAAGGAGGAAGTAGCAGCTGACATGCTATCAGGCAGTTCCCAGGAGACGTGACGCTCTGAGTGAACCATCCAACTCAGACACTTGAGACAGATTTACCTGGAAATCAGGCCTCTTGTAAAAAGACAGAAATGAAAAAATGGGGAGGGGGGAGCACTCTTTACAATAAAGTTCCCTTTATTAACATTACCGTTATTGTTAACTATTAAGTGTCCTTAAGGTTAGGACAAAGGGCTAGGGGGGGTGTCTGCTTAGTAATGCATTACTTAATGTGGTTAAGCAGTTGTTAATACTTTAATGCTTAATAATGCACTAAGTAACGTTAATAAGGGACCTTTATTGTAAAGTGTTATCAAAACCTCTGGCGCTCCTGTTCTAGGAAGTAGTTAGCCAGAGAAGTGATGCGTCCTTTGAGTTAACGTTTCGAAGCGTGTCGGGTTCATCACAGTGCCTCGAATCAAGAGTTGAATAGTTGGGATGAAAACCTTTGGTTCATCACGAGGCTTCACCTCATCATCGGTAGTATTCGGACATCTTGCCTCTGATTGGCTAACAGCAACGACTCTGCCACTGACTGTTCCCTCTGCAACGTTGAGGTTTCATCTCCACAAACAAGCTTGAAAGAGTTCTGCCATGGTGTGGAATTGCTAATGCTAACTTTATTTTTCCCCCCTTCAAATTAAAAGCTTTTATTTTAACAGTTATAGACAGCTGATAGCATTACAGAGTTCCTGTGTCTAATGACAACACCTTGTGGTACCCGTCAGTAGAAGATCATGATCTTCAGCCAAGTAGATGGAAAGCCTCCATCATTTTCATACAGAAACACATTTCAAAGTGACCCAAAAAGCCAAATATGCTGCTTCTGAAATCACCATCTTCTCTTTAATCTCAGAATCTAAATAAAAACAAACCAGTTCAAAAATCTGATATTCCATTAGATTTTTTAATCTCTTATGAAGAAAACATTTGTGGTTTGCTGTGAATGAAAATGGCTAAAATAAAACCCATTGAGCGGGAAAAGATGATGTTTGTCTCCGCGCGGTGTGTTTGGCCATGCACCAGCGAGCGTGGAATTACCTGAGGGAAAAACATCAACAGTTTTGTCTGGATTTCGAATTTTTTTCCTCGCTTTGGAACAGTTGTGGTGTTTACGGCAATAAGTAAGGTGATCCGAAGTCCCCTCTTCTCCCTCCGTGAATCGCTGTTCCAGACAGTAAGCAGGAAGTGATGTGTGCACGGAGGAAGCACGGAGGCTCACTTGGTAAAAAATTTACCAGAATCTATTAGTTATGAGAAGGTATTTAAAATCGCACAAATTTTCACCCTTTTGGCTTTCCATACTGACTCCTCTCCCTGACTTGCTCACTGTCTCGGATCACTGGGATCATCAAACTTTTCTACACTGCGTCGTTACCGTTCATGCAATGCTTTGGTCTTCCTCTGGTTTCCTGCCTTTATCTCTAAGATGTGCACCACAATGTTGGTACAATAACCTGCACTATTATACCCAAGGTAAAACGGTCTTTTTCTGATAGTTTTAGGTCAAATATTCTGTTCTAAACTGACCACAGGAATGTATTAAAACTCCAGTTATCTTCTTGTTCCGGTGGTGCGGGCATCAGGTTGACCTGGGCAGATTATCCAACACCACAGGAACGACTCATTAGCCACATTAGCAGCCTGATTTATATCCCTAGCTCTGGGATTTTTAATAAGCTGAAAAAAGCGTCACTTTGGTTTTGGCAAATGCAGCAGGGAACGATTAAGAAAATGAAACAGAAACAGAGGATCTCTTTACTCATCCATCATTTTCCACTGCTTTTGTTTGTGGGTGCAGCAGAACCACGGAGGAACAGTTTTAACGTGGTAAGAGGATCTTCTTTGTCCAACTCGACTGACACCAGTCACAGGATTTAACTCTTAACTTGAGGGCAAAAGGCCAAAAGGCACCCGCACATATGCTCTTTGTTTCTCCCCTTTCCCCGTCTCGTCTTTCTTCGACACACAGCCTTCTCTATTTGAACACCAGAGTCCAGCCTTTATCTTACTCATCCCCTTGAGCCAGATATCACTGGAGATCAGGTTAGACTCGCATGAAAGGATATTGGAGGAAAAACTAGAGCTTCTCTACAAAAACTCTCCTTGTTTCCTTTTTTGCACCTTTTTCCCATTTTGTGTACTTTGGGACTGAGATTTTGGACATTTTAGGTTTAAAAATACACAGAAAGAATGGTTTAGATGCTTTAGGCTGCCGCCCTCACAACCCGACCTCGAATAAGCGGACGAAAATGGATGGATGTGTCTTTTACTGTCTAACATTGCAACACATCCTTTATTTTAGCTATATTCACAGAAGTGGTTGTCATAAAGTCTACGAACACATGTACACCCTCTCTATGTGACTACATTCTACAGTAACTTGCATGAACATGAACTAAAGCGTATGTTTATCATGCATGACCTCACTGCCTTTTTTAAAGGCTGAAGCAGACTACTTAAGATGTTTTCCCTCACAGAGATTACAGCTTATTTTTACAGCCACCCCCTCACTTTTCTCCCCAAAAAATAAACAATAAAGCTCAGAGTCTGATAAATCACCACACTCAAGCTAACAACAATCAGTGTTTTCACAAGCTTTTGATGTGAAATCTATCCCAAAGTAAACCCAGACCAACACAGCTGGACTGAATATGTGTCACAGAATGGCTTCACACACCTGGATCTCTTTATTTGGTCATGTTGACCAGAGGAAACTGTGGAGTTAAGAGGTACTTAAGTCATTTACAGCTTACAGACCTTTGATTGTTTGTTTTTTTCCCATTAATGTTTCAGAGTTTTCCAAGTAATCTCCTCGACCTTTCCTAAGTTAGTTACTGCTGAAGGAATCTGGATGCAACCGTCAGCATCTAGTTGGGGCTAAAAGTTGTTGGAAATAATGCAAATTTGCAGTTGGAACAACACGGAACTGGTACTTCAGCAAAAAGTTTGATGAATAGCCCGGACTCACTCAGACACAATTATGATGCAATAGGAAACAAAATGCAGGCAAATTTTTCTCATCACAAACTAGTTGATCTGTTTGCAATTTGCTCTCATTTTATTTGCAGTTTATTTGCTAATTCCTCCCAGAATTGTGCCACGTTTCTCACAGTTAATGACTGGCAAAAATCCAGTTTAAAAAAAGTTTGCACTATTAGAACTTCTGTGTAATTTTACGGTACCTTTACGGCAGTTGCATGTCTCCATTCACCGGGTCAGCCCAAGAGGACCACTGTCCAGGCCATTTCAGGGACCAACCAAGTACCTGCATTGGTGTATGTACTTGGAAATGGTCCATTAGAGTGTCTGGGCGGGACTTGTGGTTAACTCATGCTGATTGGTTGTTACTCAGTGGGAAAGGATGTTGGCAGATGTCAAACATCCGGCATTTGTAAAATTGGAAGAGTTGCATGGTTCATGTTGCTTTAAAGGCCAAATTCACTGAGGAACAGATTTTTACTTTTTATTTCTGACATATGATTCACTCTGAGTTTAACATGCAGCCTGAATGGGAAAATAAACTTCTACCCCTATTTCCTAGCCTGGCAAGCCATCCTATATATGTGTATATATAGTCTGGCCACGAACCATTGGCGGCTCTCAGTCGTGAGGCGGGATCTACGGTTGTCTTTCAAAATGTCAGCACGCAATTGGATAGCGCTAGGACCAATCAGAGTAACGAACAACGTGACGTAATCACAGCGATGGAAAAGCGGGAGGCAGCTATGGCGTCTAACTTCAAAGATTTCTGTCTTTTTGTATGAAAAACACGTGAATATCAGGTGTACTGGGACATTGCACTACTTTGTTTGATAAAAATAAGAAGCCGCTAAGTATATCAGACAGACTTACGCACGTTGGAGTCTAAATAATCCAATGTTGATGACAAAGCCGTTTCAAAAGAACGTGGCTCCGGCGTTGCCGCCATGTTGCTTGGGTTCGCGGCCGCAGCGCTGACGTCATCGGTTACTCCCGCTCTGTGATTGGCCCAAAATATAGAGCGCTGTGATTGGCCCAACCAAAACTATAGCGAGCTGTGATTGGGCAGCCACAGGCTGCGAGGATTCCAATGAAGCGTGCCTAGACCAAACTCTGCAAAGCAAGAATTTGGTCTAGTTCACTAGGCTACCTATTTCCTGCATTGGTCGCAGATACAAAATAGACGAGGAAACACTTGTATTAGAAAAGCCAGTCAATTACACGTAATACTGTAAAATCAGCATTCATGAACTCACTCATCTTGGCTCGCTGTGGGGAAGGCTGTTGTTGGTTTAGCGTCCAGGAAACAGCAGAGAACGTCTCGGATAGTAGAAGCTAACCGTTAGCATTAGCAACTCCACCACACAGCAGAACTCCTCCAGGCTTGTGTTATTTGTGGAGATAAAACATCAATGTTGCAGAGCAAACAGAGTCAGTGGTAGAGTCATGTTGCTGTTAGCCAATCAGAGGAGAGGTGTCCAAATATCAGGGAATAAGATGCTCACCTCTGCTCTGGCTCAATTTAAGGATTGAAATATCTCACTTTGCAAGAGTCTGTCTGATATATTAGTTTCACCTTTTAAGTTGAATGACCTAAATAAATGAACTTTAGCACCATATTCTAAATTTTGAGTTTCACCCATGAAGAGGAATCATGGCTAAAGTGTCTTAACCTTGTGTCAGTTTGTTTGTAGTTTACTCACGTTAGTTGCAATTTGTCAACAAAGTCCTCCAAATGTTTTCTCACATTTGTTGCACTTTCCAGTTAGAGGAGGGGTCGACACACCATTAAACTTGTCTCACGACTTTGGACACATTCAAAACTCCAGCAACACGACCGTGAGTCCCTGTGACCCAAAAAGAAGATAGAGACCCCTAGCAAGTGTTTCGAGACTTTTTCAAAACTCTCTTGAAAATTCCGTTTGCTTTTCTTGCCAACATTTGCAGCCCAGCAACAGCCTGGTTTTACTTTTTAGCGTGCACACTAATACCAGCATGTTTGGTTGTCTAATCTGGGTGTAAAGGGATGCACCCCATCGCCACTCTACAGAATAAGTCTTGGGTATCTCCCAACTGTTTGTGATTTGGGACATTTCCTTATTTTTTTATTATTTTTCAGGGTTTTTGTACCTGCCTGTGGAGAGGACAGACAATGCTTTATCCATGTTTTTTCAGTATTAATGCAAAATCTGAGACCTGCTGTACGATCTCTTGCAAAATAATGATTTGCAGAGCAAGGATCCAACTTATTCTCTACCCATAGTTATTGTGTTGTTAAAGCAACAACTGAATATATTCTAGTTATTTAATTACTGTATAATTAACTAAAGCTTTAAAAGAAGACAAAAATCCATCTATAAACGACAGAACAGTTGGAGACACCTATTCAGAAGCTTTCTGAGCCTTGGCTTTTTATGATCCTTCTTTGAACATTTTCTTTAGCACAGTTGAAGACATAATAATCTCATTTACTGTCGTTACCTTGAATAGCAGAATTGCTTTGGTGGAAAGGAATGAAATATGGCATAATCACACATGTTGACCAGACAAAAAAGCATTTTGAGCTCCTGGGACTGCTGCTGGAGGGAAAAGCAAAGAGAGCAAAGTGATTTTCACCCACTGTTTCTATTATTTTTTAGTGTGGAAGTTCGTGTGTATTTTAGACATCCAGAGTGCTTCTTACAAATCAGTCTAATGTGCAGTCACGCTAACAGACTCCACAAGGGAATGTGCAAAAGAACAGAAATTCACACCATTAATTATGGTACAATATGGACAATGTTGCATGAAAAAAAATTAAAATAATGTAAAAATTAACAATTAGAGGTCATCAAATTATATATATATATACACAGTATATAAGTACACACATACACACACACACACGAACAGTCTATTTGATTACTTTGGTCTCATTATAAAGGTAACCATTGTGGGATTTGTTGGGATGTGTAAATATTAGTATATGTGTAGTTGATGAAGCGTAAATAGACATGGAACATTGTAAATGTTGTGTACAGAACTGAACACTAGGTGGCAGCAGAGCACTGCTAACATATAGAGAGGTGTAGCGTAGAGTTCAGGGGAAGTTCTGCTGAGGATTACGCAATGAATGCTGCATGTATGCTGCATGTATGCTTGTCCCTGCTGTAATAAAGTTCATATGGATAAAGTTACTGCCTGCCTGTTTTCTACCAACTACAAGACATAAATGTAAAAAATTAGATTTTTTCTTTTCTTCATGAAGAGTGATTTGTCATAATTCATTTAATTGTAGTTTTAGTTTAGTTTAGTTGTGTTTGGAGTACGTAAAAAAGGTTTATAAGGTCTTGTAGCCCACGCTCTGTCTTGTTAGAGGTGCAGCTTGATGATATTTATTGATACATAGAGCATAAAGTGTGATGCTAAACTTTTCCAGCCCCAAATTTGGGGGGGCGCTCAGGCTCCAAGTGTAATGCGTCATTATTTTCTAATTAATTAATCGTAATTGACGTGTTGAATTCTCACTCATATATATATATATATATATATGCAGATGTGCATGAAGTAATTCCGTCTGTTTATTTGGTGATTTTCCAGTACATGAAGCAGACAGACTTATATCGAAAGCAAACAGATGTGCAGCCATCATGAATTTTCTCTGCCACCTCATATCCCGAAGCGTCTCAGCCAAACACATTATAGGACTTGTTAAACAAACTTATTTATAAATAACGAATGCTTGTAAGAGCACATTTTATTAACCAATATCACAAAAGCTCAAAGCATCGCAGCTAAACACTTCTCTCCCTGTCTCTGTTCATGTCTGTTTTTGCATGTGTGTGTGTTTTCCAAGAGTACGAACATGCGTGGCTCGGAACTCTTTGCCAAATATAATTATGACTTCCCAGGGCTACTTCCCACTGTCTGGGCTGGCTCTCCCAGCAGGGGTAGATTGGGAGAAAATAAGGGCTTATTCACTGGACTATAAAAAGAGCTGTAAACAATCCCACACTAAAGCTACTGGGAGGAAACAGAGAGCTGGCAGCTTGGAGGAGACGCTCGGCTGCTTCGCCGACTGGCTGCTTGGTTGGTTCGCTCTGAGAGCGGCTGCTTAACCGACTAGCTGGTTGGAAGGTTTGTTTGGTCGTTGGCTTATGCATATGGGCAAGGGTCTGTCTGTCTGCCTGTCTGTCCAGTTGTTGCTAAGCTGTGTTAAATGATCAGACCAAGGCCACTCTGCACATCATTTTCTTATGTACTGAGACACATAAATCTTTAAACCAGCTCAGTGGCCTAGTGGTTTGAGTGTCCGCCCTGAGACTGGGAGATCGGGGTTCAAATCCCGGTTGGGTCATACCAAAGACTTTGAAAAAATGGGACCCAATGCCTCCTTGCTTGACACTCAGCATTAAGGGGTTAGATTGGGGAGTTGAACCACCAAATGGTTCCTGAGCACGGCTGTGTCTGCAGCTCACCGCTCCCCCAGGGGATTGGTCAAATGCGGAGAACAAATTTCACACACACCAGTGTGTGTGACAACTAGTGGGACTTTAAGTTCACTTTATTCTGTCTCTTTTTATATTTTAAATGAATAGCCCAGTGGGCAGTTCCCACCAATGCCATCTTGGCTGCGTCACACTATAGTCACTCCTGGAAAATCCAAAACTGGAGCTGAGCGGGGCTGTGAGGGTGGGGGCAGATGATTGACACCCAACAAACTTTGAGGTAGCGATAAACTAACCAAAGCTAATGAGGTTGGTGGGCGCTTTTAGCCAGAAAACCGCAGAGTGACTCTGCTACCCTCTGCCTTCTAGGCTGTAACACTTTTAACTTGAGGTCGAGGCTGAGGCCTTCCCTGGAGCAAGCAGGAGGAAAGTAGCTAGCGCTAGCATTGACAGCTCATCTGCTACCTGTCAATCAAAAGGACACGCCCATTACATTTCAAGTTTTAGTTACATCTAAATGAATGAGTTAAAATAAAAATCCACCCCCTCCGAGTTGCCATGACTGTAATCTTTACCTATTAAACCTAAAATGGTTTTTGAACCAGGCTGTAAATATGTTTATTTCTTCTGTGAATTTGGCATTTTTAACATAGGAGTCAATGAGCATTTGCTCACTTCTGGAGCCAGCCTCTAGAGTCTAGTGGATGAGGGGGGAACTGCAATTTTTGTCACCTTGGTAGTGATGATTTATAGTTTGCAGATTTGTCTGTGGAAAAACAACCAAACCACAAGAAAAGCTACAAATTAATTAAATTAAGACTCGATTTTGACCAAACTACAAACACCCATAATCTCACTTGAACCAAACTAGCAGCTCATTGGTAGAAGATGATAAAAGATGCTCTGAAACAGAAAGATCTACACCTGTAAGTTAAATGTTTTAATCATTATCATTATACAATGATAGTTTGTTAGTCTTATATTTTATTTTGAAATCTACACAATTTAAACAAATATTCTGAAGCAGAAACGATTGTTCTTGCAGCTCCCACTAACAAAAATAAAAGAAATCCCTGTAAAGCAAAGAAACCTCAATTGAATTTGTGTGGTTTTATATTTTTTATGGAGGTGGACACACACGCACACACACATAAATACACAAACATGCACCCACACACACACTCAAGCAACGATAAGCAGCTCATTAAAACAACCTGTGTGTTTTTGCCAAGTCCTCTCAGCATCGAGGACATTATTCTGGGATGCACACCTCTGTATGGGAGCGGGGGATATCATTTACTGTTACACAACTCTGAGGAGCCACTTATGCGTGAAAGGCAGATGTGTTTGTGCTGTAAACAAGAGAGGAGAGACAAAGAGTGTGCAGAGCACTGCCAAGAGATCTTCTGTGGCTGCCAAGAGGCTGCAATGCAAGATTTAATGTAGAAAACATGTCCAGAAACAACGATGTGCACGGAGGCACAATACAGTACATGTTCACGTGGAGCTAAAATCATTTCTGTTTCAGTGATATCGGCTTTTGATTAAACCACAGCTGAAATTCATATGAAATGAACAGATTCTGTTGATGTTAACAAGAAGCTTTGTTCCAACTGTAAACACTCTAAGTTAATACTTTCCATCCATCCTGGGATTTTCAACCACTTCTCAAATGTCTGGGTGCTACGAAAGCAGATCAGAGACCATTCCAGCTTCTCCAGGGATTCCCAAAGTTATATATATATATATATATATATATATATATATATATATATGAAACGTGACACGAGTGCTTAGCCTCAAGTCAAGCTTGTGTGAAGCAGTTGGAACCATCAGGCAGGAACTCTCATGCAAGGACCTCGTATCCCTGGGACTGTAAAGGCGAGGGACAGCTGTGTTGGTTTGTCACAGAAGAAGTGTGAAGGTGTCAGCAGCCCAAAGAATGTTTCTGCACTAAATTGTTTGTATTCAGTTTTTTGGGGGAAAGGGACATGTAAAAGCCCAGAGGCAGCCGGTAAGACAAACTCTTATTATAATATGTTGTGTGGACGTTTCTGCTGCTGCTGTGGAGGTAATGTGTCGTCACTGAGATGGCTACCTGGCGGGGCGTGGCCCAAAGTGTTTTTCTGTAATGCTGCTGTTTGCTGAGAAAAACTTAGAGTTTGTCAAATGCTTGCTGTTTAAAAGATGGTTTGCTGTTCGGTTGTCTGGGTTACATTTTTATTGTTTTCACCCTGATTTAGGTGTTGAGATGGTGTTTCAAGCCGTGTTCTCTGATTAGTTATTAATTAGTTTTGCTCAAATTTGAATGAGATAATCTTAACTAAATGAAAGATGACCACTTGTCTTGCCTTTTTGTGTTTTATGGTTTATTTCATGGGTGATCTGATTGACAAAGATAACAAAATTAAGGGTAACTTTAGATTAATGTAGTAGTTTGATCAAAACCTGATACTGTTCCCTGTTTATTTTAAAGTTTTTTCACCATCTATCAGCTGCAAAAACCACAAGAGCTAAAAAAAAGAATGAGAGAAAATTGGTGAAATAGGATACCTGTGGAACTCTGGATGGATGAAAAGTGTTTAAACGATGGTTGCATCAGTTGTAGTAAACTCACCTGTTCTCACATCAAAACATGTTCCATGCACTGTATGGTTTGCCTTTTTGTTATTTTGGTTTTAAGCAGATATTTGTTTGCATGTCTTGTGTTTCACTGTGACGTCCAGCTGTTGGGTTGGATTATATCTGCTCCTTATGGCCATACCACTAAATGTACTCCATAGATCTTGTTTCCAGCTTTTCTAATAATATCACCTGTGTTTTCTTTAGGATAAAATGTTCAGGTGTACCTGCTGTCCCCTCAGTAATCACCCTTCTCAGTACATGTAATCCCTGCTTCTCCTGTTTTGTTGTCTGATGGTCTTATCTAACCTCCATGCATCTTCCTGGATCTTCCGTTGCCTTGGTTTTGTTAATGCAAACATGAGAGTAAAAATATCAAACCTGTGTGTTAACTGTTTTTTTTTTTTTAGTTTCACCAGTATAGAGGTCAGGACATTCCTCCCACCCTGTTTGGGTGTTTTGTCCTAATAAAGAACCAGCCTCTGTCCGATAATGTAACATTCTGAGCAGGGCCATGTAGAGAAATCTGAAGGGGCGGGTGCTCAAAATGAAAAAGGGGCACCAATTTAACACCATATATCAAAGACTTACTTATCCATAAAAACTGTTGCCAACTCTGCATCTGTCTAGGTATGTTCACAAACAAGCACACACGCTCAATTCAAATTGCATGGGCCTCTATGGGATGGGGGTGGGCTTGGCAAAACAGTGGTATTCACAGTACAGTATGAATAACAATAATAATATTATAAATAATAATAATATCCCTTGTTTATAGAGCACTTTACACATCGTTCTAGGGTTGGTATTCTTCACTTTTCTAACTGAAAACCCCGCTGGTTTTAGTGAAACAGGCCAGTTTTCTATATTAGAGATGGGCAACTTGGCTCCGTTGGAGCAAAGCTAATAGATAGCAGCGTCTTAATGTTCCAATTCATTCCTGGTGACACCGTGTGTGTATCACTTCCTGTCCGTGTTCGTGTGTTTTCTTGTGATTATGAGAGTGAGAGAGGGGTGTGTTCAGTGGAATGTCGGCAACAAGCATTAGGAGAGAAGTTTTTGAGTAAATTGTGCGAGTTTGTGTTTGTAGGAGTGAGCGTGCACGGTGTTAATGAGCGTGTGTGTGTGTGTGTGTTTGTACACACGTCTCATCTGCATGGCGCCATGCCCCATCGCTTCCATTGGGGTGTGTGAGAACAAAGACTTTCCATTTCCAGAGCTGCTGTGCCTGCAGGGAAAAGCCTGATCATAATGAGCTGAATGATGAGTCTTTGCCGTGCGCCACGCAGCAGGCCTGTGGCTGCTTCTCTGCTGCACCCCTCTTCCTCCTCCTCTCCATTTTCCCCTCCCTTCTTACATCTATTTTGAACAGTTTCTTTCTTTTCGTTCTTTTGCTTTCTGTCTCTTCTCTCACTCTCAGTCCGTCTCACTTCTGTATTTTCTCTAAATATAATTCAAAGAAATTAAATTTCCCTGTCTTTCCTTTGTTGTGATGCAAATTCTTTTCTTGAACGGTTTCTCCAAGCGCAGTACAAGATGTGCTTCAAGGTCGAGCTTTTGTAGATGTTATTCTATTTGTGCGTCATCGTTCAGCAGCAGGACTTTTAGCCATGTCTTCTAATGGTGCTGTTTTTCTGTATGAATTGTTTTTATTAGACGTTTTCTTACATTTTCGCACTAATGATTGATTTTGATCAATTATGGGTGCAAAATGCGTCATTAAAACATTTGAAAAGTAAAAAACAATTACGCTGCTTGCTTTTTCTGTTTTGTCTAATGTGTTTTTTATATATTAATATAAAATAATATATTCATATTTGTTTTCTGCTAAGTTGGATATGAGTGATTGTTTGAATTTTCTTCCTTTTTTTTTACCCTTGGCCCATAAACTGATGGACCGCTGCAGCAACACTCGGTGTGGCGGTACTTGAGCTGCCACGGCGCCGCCTCTTCATACAAACAGACACACACTTTTCCCTCAACATTCTTCGTTTCGTCTCTCTTTCTCTCTCTGTAGCACAACAGGCTGGGCAGATGGGCAGCCCCTCGGCCCACCGTGCCAGGAAAAGCATGTGAATTAAAGGTTATCCCCAGCAGGTCTGAAGAGCTGCCAGCATCATGGCGGTGGAGCAGAGGGGGGGCCCCGGCCCACCTGCCTCCCAGGCTCTGGGACATCTGTCTGGGGTTTTGTGGAATGATGAGCGTGTTGCCGCCAACCAGCGCCGCTGCCACCGCGGCCGGCACCGTGCCGGAAGGAGACGCCGGCGTCTGCTCAGTTTCTCTGGTTACAAATGAGCAGGTGTCAGTCCGTCTATGTTCTTTAGTTTTATTTGTGAAAATGAATTTATAGAAGATTATAACGTTGGGACTGGAATACTGTTTTCCTTACTTCTCAAAGTTCCCATTCCCCCTTCTCTAGGAACACCCACACATACTCGTCCTGACAAGTTCCCTTTAAACTAACTCCATGATGGATGGACTTTTCAAGCCTCCAAACCTCCACTGACGCCATATTTCTCAGACCCTGGCTGAGTTGGCCAGGTTTGGATGGCGCCTGCCAGGTCGGGCCGTCTGTAGACTAAAACAGACATGTCACCAGTGAAAGCTTAACAATACCGCCTGTCTCAAATCTGTCCCTAATTCCTTCTCAATATGTTCCCAAATTGTTTGCTTTAGCTCCGAGTGTATCGGAACGTCAGGACTCCAAGTAGCTTCACAGATGTTGCAGCAGATTTCCAGACCTGCTGGTGCTCAGAGAGGCTTTATCACGGAGCGGGAGTGACTGACAGTCCTGATTAAAGGTGGTCGGATTGGGAAAGCCGTTGGTTTCATTACAACGTGGAAGAAAACAGCTCGGGTTATTGGTGATGTTAAGCTGGAGAATCATCAAGGTTTGTGGCGTAATTTCATCTTTAGTGATTGTGTCATCCTAGGCATCCTCTTAATTCATTAAACGCTTAGTTTTAAATGCAGCATTTGGTGAAATCTGAAAATAAAACTCTGTTTTCACTTGTGTTTATTTTTGCAGCACAACCTAGACATATACAGTATTACAGCAGTTTAGGTTTTATGCAACTTTCCGATGACCTGACCAAAGAATATCTCAAAAATGTGCTTCTAAAATTTAGATTTTGACTTTTTTGATTCATTTAAAGGGTTATAAAAGAGACGGGAAGAGATCTGCTAAATCCAAATTTTGCCTTAGAGAGCAAAAAAAATTCCTCATTCTGTCATGGGACCCAGGGGTCACACACTTTGTGCTAATGCTAAGTAAAGTAGATCTTTATCTAAACAAATACATCAAAGGATTTTAAATCTTTCTTCTACTTCAGTTTTTATATTAATTAGAAAAAGTGTTATTTCTGATGTTTGTGGTGTTCAAACATTCAGTTTCATATTCAAATGAATATTTCTACCATGTAGCTGGTTTAAAACTCCATGGACATATTTTATTGTAATACTTTACGTAGCGAGCCAACATATTTTTGGGGAAGCCAGGTGGTTTTAATAAGAGCCAGCGAGGCCGTGGGAGGCCGTGTCCTCTGTGCGACTTGCTGCGATGTTCGTTTCCCTGGAAGCAACAAGTGCGACTTTGTGTGTGACCTCTCCACTCTGGAGGTCAAACCCATCAGTGGTGTCAGAGGAAACGCAGACACGGAGAGGAGGTGTTAATGACTGCTAAGCCACAAACTCAACACAGAGTGTGTGTTCAGGTTGATCTGTTTTTTTGTGGGTGTTGTGTTAATACACTTATCCGATTTAATAGACACAGCACTTACACACCGTTTCTCTTTTTGCTGTCTCTCTCTCTCTCTCTCTTAACCGTGTGCTTAAGCAGCTTCTAATCTAATGTCTGGGTCTCTAAATGCACAACCCTAACCCTCTCCTCCACATGGTGCACACAGCTGACGCCGAGCACTCACTTTCACCACACACTCATGCATGGGCACTTGCACATATGCAGCAATCCGTACACGACTACGAAGAAAGAAATGTAAACATGTCTCTCAACAAATAACTGACTTGGATTAGCTTTCTCTCCCACTCATTTGTGCAGGCTCCTCTTACGTCTCGCCACGAAAATCCTAAACCTCTTTGTTCCCTTCTTTATGTTTGACAGTGAAAGTGTTGATGGCCGCCAGCAGCATCTTGGACTGCACGTTAGTGTTCCACTGGCTCTGTTAAGGTGCTCACACAACTGTCTGCATGGTTATATAGTGTAGCTTTTTTTGTTTTTGCATGGGAGAATGACAAATCGCCGGCCTCGAGGTTGGTGGGAAAAGCACAGGACAGTGGTTTCAGGTGGATGATTGATTTTAAAGAGAATCTTGGTGGTAAAAAAAGGGTTTGGGGTGGATTATATCGTCAGTTGTGTTTTAGATTGGAAATGTGTTCCAGAAGTTTGTTGATGACTTTAGCAGACAATGAGGGAAACGGCTCCAAAACACCAAACTGTGACCCTTTTATATACAGTAGCTGTTAATATTTATACAGGACAGAAGTTGTTTAAAAATTGTATTTTATACCAAGAAGAATTTGTATGTCCAGTCTTGGAAAGGACTTGAACTTCACCAGCCAAACTCAGCTTTGGAGGAAGTTATTGAGTGATTTATTTCATAGGTTCCCTCAAGTGAGCTTCAACACTGTTCCTACTGATTCTATTAGGAATCAAATTTCAGGCATCAAGTCTTACTTTTAAAGGTCTCCTGATTATCTATTTAAGTTGGTTCACTTGGTTGATCTTTAAAACATAAGAGACTGACATGTGACGAACAGTTCTGGTCTTATTGTGTGATGTCCATCCACACGGCAAACATTACACACCACACATGGACCAATTTCACTCACGAACATTCCCAGAATAGACGGGAAATTTTGTAAAGTCTCTCAAGATTAAACGTGACTTTAGAGTAAACAACACGGCTGAGGAGGAGTGTGCTTCCATCACCTTGAATTCTGATTGGCTACACGTCGGATTCAACAGGCTGCATGCTTGTTTTTCCTTGGGGCACCCTACACATGCTGCAATGCCATACCAAGACAATCCAACATGTGGAATTTTCCTGATTGGAGCAACATGCTTCCGAGAAAACTAGAGCACTCTTAACACACCACACATAGCAGGAATATTTGATGAGATACTTTTTGGGCAATCGAGCACCTCTTTAAGATTGTTGGAATGGGACAATTGGGTCAAAAATCGGCATAGTTATCTTACCAGCTCCGGTGGCCTAGTGGTATGAGTGTCCGCCCTGGGACTGGGAGATCGGGGTTCAAATCCTGGTCGGGTCATACCAAAGACTTTGAAAAAATGGACCCAATGCCTCCTTGCTTGACACTCAGCATTAAGGGGTTGGATTGGGGGGTTGAACCACTAAATAGTTCCCGAGCGCGGCCACAGCTGCAACTCCCCACTCCCCACCATGAGGATGGGTCAAATGCGAAAATGTAATTTCACCAGTGTGTGATGATGACTTGGGACTTTAACTTTGCCCTGTGAAATGGGCCAAATATGTTCTTGGAAGATACAAGAAGCTTTTGGACTACATGTTAAAGACCTCAAAGACCTTTTTCACGTATTTGTTCTCTGAGAACTTATTAGTTCATTCCTCTTTGTTTGAGTTGGGTCGTAAGAATCTTGTGCCTACAGTTGCTACAGTAACAACAAATAACCCGAATATTGAAGCGTGCCTTTGTGTTTTTGTTATCAAAAGATCCTTATAACCATCAGACTTTAGCCACTAAAGAAGTGCTTGGAAATTTCTGGAGGATGAAAATGCACTGGCTCGGTTCTCTCGGTTGCTGTATCGCCATACAAAATCGGCCCTGTCAGGACTTTGCTAAGACGTCAGTATATCGTGATCGTTTTGGCAGTTAGTGACATCATCCATCAGTGCCAAAAGGCGTCCATGTTCATTGATGACCTTAAAAGTTTTATTCTGTCAAAGTACGTCAAAATTGAATCCAGTTGGGGGATGGGGGGAGCTGCTTTGTGACTTAAGAAGCGGGATTCAATGACCGTTTTTTATGGCGCTCTGTAGGAGACCATAAAGTGCTATGAATAACTAGCGTGGCAAGCCATATATATGTGTATATATAGTCTGGCCACGAACCCTTGACGGCTCTCAGTCGTGAGGCGGGGTCTATGGTTGTCTTTCAAAATGTCAGCACGCAATTGGATAGCGCTAGGACCAATCAGAGTAACGAACAACGTGACGTAATCACAGCGACGGAAAAGCAGGAGGCAGCAATGGCGTCTAACATCAATGATTTCTGTTGTTTTTGTATGAAAAACGTGAATATCATCTTTGGTACGTTCATCCTGTGTCTGTCTGATATGTGTATATCAGGTGTACTGGGACATTGCACTACTTTGTTTGATAAAAATAAGAAGCTGCTAAGTATATCTGACAGACTTACGCACGTTGGAGTCTAAATAATCCAATGTTGATGACAAAGCCGTTTCAAACAAACGTGGTTCCTGCGCTGCCGCCATGTTGCTTGGGTTCGCGGCCGCAGCGCTGACGTCATCGGCTACTCCCGCTCTGTGATTGGCCCAACCAAAACTATAGCGAGCTGTGATTGGACAGCCACAGGCTGTGAGGGTTCCAATGAAGCGTGCCTAGACCAAACTCTGCAAAGCAAGAATTTGGTCTAGTTCACTAGGCTAATGAATAACAGCATTGTGGGGGATTGACACCGCAATTTTTGGCATCAGGAGTTTAGAAATGGTGATTTTAAATCAGTGTGAATGCTACTTATTATTTGTTCCTTCCATTCTTCTTCACCAGTAATTCTTCAGGTTTTACAAATGCCGATTCTTTGGCGATGTCCACCGATTTCCTACTGAGTTACAACAACTCAGCATGAGTTAACCATAAGTTCAGCCAATGACTCTACTGGTCCTTTTCCAAGTACATACCACAGTTCAGTTACTCTGTTGGTCTCTGAAATGGCCCAGAAAATGGTCCTTTTGGGATGGCCTGGTGAAATGGAGATGGGTGCATGGTTCTAGTAGAAATACTCAGAAGTTCAGATGGGCTACAAAGCTGTTAATTACCTTTATGAATGCTTCCAGTTTAAGTATGTAAATACAAAGAAACTATTCTTTCATTTTTATATATATCTGAAGTCCTTGGAAAATTCCAGTTGGTATGTTTGAGCTGAACCACAAAAAGAAGAAAACTAATTACACTGGAAGAATTCCTTTGCTATTTCCTCATAGCTCAGCCCAAGGCTAGTTCCCCAGAAGCATCTTCTTAATTACTGGTAAATAAAACTATAGTTGTTGAAACAGTTCGTCTTCAGCTTCCTCATCAGATTAATAAACTTAAATATTAATGAAAACATCTCAAAACATTTTCTTTTAGTACATAAAATCTTCCATGTTTAATGTACCTGGCACTTATACGACACCTACACTATTCAAAAAACGTTCGAAGTGTCGTGTTCATCATATTACTGGATACTTTTAATGAGATGTTTTCTCTGTTTTTTACCGTTATCAGTAAGTTTGGTAGATTAATGAAATATTGTCATACATGTTTTACACCCTATTTAAAAAGAAAACATTCTAGTTTAATAAAAAAAGTAGCACCTGTATACAGTAAGACTTTGTTTCCATGGTTTGCACCTTTTTTCATTCATAGTTCTGAAAGTGAAACATTTGAATGCATGCACATACAGAAAACCTGCCAAGAGCTTTGAGCAACAATTCGGTCACCTAAAGAATAACCATTCAAGGTTAATGTAATATTTATTAGAACTGAAGTGAAACAAGAGTCAAGAACTACATGGAAACCAGTTTTACGAGCATCATTTACACAACAGACCTTTTAAAACACCGTCCAATGCACTTGTGCGCCTTTAACAAACCTATCAGACTATATTTAGGTTCATCTTTAGTGTTTTTAAAGCTCCTTTTCATATTTTCATCCCAACTTTTCCATGAAAGACAATCAAGGTGTAAAGTTTTTTGAGTCAATCGGATCTTAAAAGACCAAAGCAAAACTGTGCTTATTTTGTTTTGAATTGCTGTTTTTATTTGGGTTTTAAGCATTTTTGGACCCAGAACGTAAAGAAGGACCTTTGATTGGCCTCGAGAACGTTCCGGTAGACAACTCAAGACAGGAAGGCAGGTTTGGCTGGAGAACTATTGACCAGGGCTAGGGATATTCTTGGACAAGGGAAGGGATCTGGAAGAGGTGTTTGGGGACTTTGAAGGAGTTGAGTTCATTACACTGGTCTTTCTGTAAAAATTAGATTCAGTAAAACACAGATTTATTCAGCAGCGTGGCCTCCTCTGCCTTTTCTTCTCACACGGAGCTGAAGTAAAGAGACAAAGTGCAGCTTCAGGGCGTGTTATCAGCATTCTGACTTGTTGTACGCCTGGTGGGCGTCAATATGGTGCCAGCGGGCTCACTTGATGAAAACCAGACGGTATGAAGCTGAAAAGACAAAATGCCTGCAGAGGAAATTTATACATCAGAGTGCTTCACAGACAGAGCTGCTGAAATGGCGCTTAAGATGAAGAAACGTGAGAATAATTGATAACATCTGTTTTGAAGCAAAACAGAAAACTTGACTTTGAAAATTTGTAAGAAAATATTTTAAATAAAATGACTCTTTGCATGATCCAAGTAGTTGAAATGTCAGAATCCAATATTTACATTATAGGTTATACATTTGACAAATAAGAGCAAAACACTTTGGGTTGGTCTGCAGGAGTCGATGCGAGCAGCTGGGGTTTGACAAAGTGCAGGTGTGTTTAGGCGGCTGCTGGCTATCAGGTGGTTCAGACACACGGACCTGACAGAGAGGCAGAACGACAAAGTGCTGTTGATAAGGACTGGAGACAGAAGATCTCAGCCAGGGCGGCTGGATTCAAGCCTGCTCCAACTGAGTAAACACACACACACACACATTAGCTCACACACACTCGTTTCCACGACTTTACACTGACCGACGTGGCTAAAGGGGTAGAGGAGGGTTGCAAGTTCATTCCCAGCTAACCCCCCACAGGGCACCATTAATAATTAAATATCATTTAGCATAAACATGATAAAACAAGTAGATCCAGCAGGAGCTGACTGGTTTAGAAGTTTGGTTTGGTTCAATTTGACGGAAGAATCTTTGACCGATCCTCCTGCAGCTGCAGCTCAAACACCAACAACCGATCTTACACTAGCATGGCCTCGACACCCTGAGCCTTCCGCTTCATATATGCAGGAGCACAATTCTGCCAGAAGACACATTTTTAATAAAAAATAAGCAGCGTTGTTTCTCCTGACCTGCATACAAGTCATCCAAACACGAAAATGTTCTCCCTGTTAGTGGGAATGTGGAAACGTCGATGAATTCTTTGCAGCTTGTACGACTCACTAACACTCACTACCTCCTCCTACTGTGAGCTGATGTGACACATAATGGAAGAAAAATTGCATTTAAAGTGTCTCGTAAAACAGATCAAATAATTCTAACAATCTGACGTCAACTTAATTTGACTTGTGGTTCAATTATTAGACTTAAAGAGACAGTCGCTGTGTATACATGCGCCTCAGAAAACCGAAGTTTTGCCCTAAAAAGAATGAAGTTTTATTAAAATGCATGTAAACGCGTTAGTCTAGCTGAAGGTGAACTGGTTCTAATCGGGCTGAAGCTCTCAGATAATGTGGTAGCAATCCGAAATCATTCTGGATGTAAACGGGTCAGCTGAACTGAACCGATTGAATGGTGACGATACCGCTGTAGCGACCTTCTGATAATATCATCGCCACAAAGTAGCACGCATAACACCATCAAACAGCACAGCACGTACCAGATAAGCTGTGCTGCAGCACTGTTGTCCATTCTTTCAGCCATTGTGCATATCCTGTTTTAATTCCGTCTGCTTCAAAGAGTTTAGCAGTTTTGTTATTAACTCATTCACTGCAATTGACGACTTTAGTCGTCAATTGCATTTTTTACGGGGCGGGCGTTGGAGCGAGCCCCTGCATTGTGAGAACAAACATCCCATGTCTAAAGCGGATCTTCATCCGTGTATGTCACACATCACGTGATCAGGAACCAGAAAATCAATGGATTAGGAGTTTGTTTTGGGACGATGCTGTGAAAAGAACGATGCGCCAACCGGAAATGCTTCTGCAGCAGCGCTTCGGCACCAGATTGTGAAAGAACGGATAACGCTAGAAATACGGCGATTCTTCCTGATGTAAGAAGTGAGTCTACTCTTTCTTTTGGTAGTTTTGGCGTTTACATGATCATAGAGCACAATGTTCTGTGACTCTTCAAAAAACAGTAAAAATGCTCAAAAACGCTGGCAGTTAATGAGTTAAATTCATGTTTCTTACTGTCTAAATGTTTTCGGTTTTAATGTGTAGTTATATAACTATGGTTATATGTTACAAAGCCGCCAATATGTTTCAACGACTGGACATCATTTTATTCATTTTCAACATTTTGATAGATATTTCCAGAGATTCATGGTAAAAACTACACATTGTCACTTTACTGACAAGTCTTTACCATTTGTTTGAGTTCAAATTAAATTATACTGATAATGGTTGTGTGGCTAAAATATTTATAAAAAGGTTATTCATGTAAATGTGAATGTTTTCCAATGTCATGAAATGAGATATATTTGACACATAAATTTAACGCAAAGGTATTATTGGATACTTTTGACAGAAATTACAGTTAAGAAATAAATTTCCTACATTTTTCATTGAATAAATAATCCTAAAAGTCTGAATTTAAACAACAGGTCAAACTTTCTGCTGCTGCAGCTTCTTCTGGCTATACATGGTTAGCATTCCTGTGATATCAGGGTCCATGTGACCCGGGAGGCAGCCCGGCCCGCCTGCTCTCCATCACGTCTTTGTCACAAGTGCAGTCGGCAGCTCCCAGCTCCTAATTTGCTGCCTGGACTTGGCGAGAGGTGGTCTGGTTTGTGTTAAAGCCCTGAGTGATAAGATCCAGGTCTCCTCCTCTTCAAGTCCTCGTTTTTTCCATGTGAACCACAGCTCGTTTTCTTAGAGATGACCGTCCTTAAGCAGCTTCTGCCCAGCGCCCCCACCTCGTCCTCTGAGGGAAACGGAAGATTTACAGCTTGTCTGCAACTTGACGCCTGCTGCAGCCTATCATGACAACTAACGGAGACGGTGATGAATGTTTTGTGTAATGTGGCCACAAATGTGGCCGATATGGCTCAGGAGGCAAAGAGGTTCAGAAACTGAACACAGATTAAAAATAAATAAATAAAGTTGGAGGTCCCTCCTATTCAAAAACTGCTCATGTTGATGGTAGACTTCAACATACGCTACCATACCTTTAGCGTGTCACTCCACACCCCGCCATCTATGTGTATTGTGAAATAGTAAATCAGATTTTATTAAGTGGTTCCTTTCCTGTCTGTAGTACAAAAAAATCCAAAAAGGGGAAGAAATTAGATGCAGTGGAGGTAAAACAGAACTACAGAATAGAAAAAGTACTAAATGTTGACTAAGTTTACAAAAATAAAATAAAATAAATAAAACTTCCCCCGGCTTTCCGGTTATAGCGGCCGTGAAGCAGCACATCTACGTCCTAGAGGTGTAGTGTTGCGTCACTCTGCATAATTTATGCTTCAGCTCTATTTTTTACGTGCTATTATCCAGTTCACGTCAAGCTACGCAGTTCTGATCAGGCCAGACAGGAAGTCAAACATGAGAGTAGTGTAAAACATACGGCAACTTTCAAAATAAGACACTCAGTTGTTTAAGTAGTAAAAAATATGTCATTACCGTAGACTGTTTATATATAATGGACAAACCTTTCGTGATGTCGCCCGTAGGTTTCTGAAAAGCTAAACTGAGGTCCAATGGGCCGTTCCCACCACCGCCATCTTGGCTGCGTCATGTATCTCATCACTCCAGGAAAATACAAAAATGGAGCTGAGAGCGGGGCTGTGAGGGTGTGGGAAGATGATTGACACCCATGAAACTCTGAGCCGATGTAGCTGCGAGCTAACAGAGCCAACCAAGGGCTAACCAAAGCTAACGAAGGTTGGCACGCACTTTTAATCAGAAAACTGACTTTGCTACCCTCTGCCTTTTAACGTAGCGCAGAGGCAAGGAGGAGGGCAAGCCACTAGCGTTGACAGCTCATCAGACACCTGTCAGTCAATGAACATGCCCATAATGTTAAGTTGGCATTTTTAACATGGGAGTCAATGGGAACTTGCTTCTTAGCAGAGGGGGAAGCGCAATTTTTGTTTAGGTTGGCGTCACTTTTGCCACCATCTTTCTCTTTGCTCGTTATGTTAACTGTCAAAACCACACGTGACCTTGCCAGTCTCTAGACATTTTGTAACCACTCTGGAGAAACAGCGTGGAATGCATTTGCTGCCGATTCACGTCTAAACACTCTCGGTGGGAAGGGGGACGCTGCTGCCTTCATGGGAAAAACACATCTAGTATGTCACGTGTCACTTATGCACCTGATGGAAAGGCTGGGTAAAAATGACCAAAGAAAGGGGTACTTTTTGTTATGTAACATTGTCAAACATTGCGTTTGCTCCTTTGGTGAAACTGTCTAAAATAAATAATAAAAATTTAGCCAAATCTTGATTTTAAAATAACTGTGGTCCTTAAAATCTCTGGAAGTAATATAATAAATCCTCTGAGAAAAAACAATCAAATCAATAATTATTTTTACAAAAGAAGGCTAAATTCCGGAAGCCGCATGTGATAAAATTAAATTAATTTGTATTGATTCCTCAGAAATGACATGTCATACTGCCAACCAGGTGCTGCTTTTTAAATGTGCTGAATAATTTGATCATCAGCAGCCATCAGAGTCTCTGTGAAAGCAGAGAATCTGGTAGTTTGTTATTCCAAACAAAACATGAGACATTAAAGAACATGTTAACCATCCTGTGGTGTCCAATACTCCAGGTCTTCCATTTTTACCCAACCTGACTGAGACATTGGGACTGTTTTGTGATCATTTCACTATAGAATTCTTACAAACTTTAACTTAATCAGAGAAGTTCTTTAAAGTCTCAAAACAATTTGAAGTCATGCCCATCTCCTGAGGCTGGTTTTCCGTTCTCCGGTCTCATACTATATTTTAAAAGTAGACAGACTAATTTATGTACTTTTCACTTTGGGGAAAGCTCGACCCAGCCAGGTGTGGCTATATTCCTTCGTCTGTTCCCAAAGGAATCAAAAGTTCAGAGCAAAAGAGATTTCGGGACTCTTCCCTGAGGCGGCGCCGCTACTCAGACAGCCTGCATATCGGTATAGATTTGATTTTTCTGTCTTTGACTGACAGCTGATTGGCGCTGTCATCTGGCGTTCACAAGTTCACCTCCAAAGACAATGACTTCTAACTGCAATATTGAGTAGAAACTCCCTTTTATCCAGTGAGCGATGTCCTCAGAATGCATAATTCAGAAAGCACAACAGGTCAGGCCGTTACGCCGTCCTGTGAGCAGCTTTCTGCACAACTATCGTCTAGCTTCATAACTGCCTGATGAAGTAGTCCTACCCGGCTAAGAGGACAGTTTTATTTAGGTTGGCCGAGCCTCTGTCACCTCAGAAATTCGTAAAATTGGAAAATATTTGTGTCAAATTCTCTTTGAGCAGCAAAACAGAAGAGCAGAGGTATTATGACTTATTCCTGTAAAGTTCTGCACGATAGGGAGTCCGTTTCAGGCCTTCGTGTTGGAAGCCAGATTTTCAAACTGAATGAGAAATCCAGCTTCTCAGAAGGTCTGTTTCTTTATTCTGCAACAGAAGCTGAGTTAGAAAAGAGAAGGTCGTGAACCGTGGGTCTGGAGAATCTAGAGATCAGTGAATCTTCTCCATCGTGTTTCTGAATAACTCTATTACTTTTTGCCCGTGGTGCTTTATTTGCAAGTCGATTCCTTTCTGCTGTCTGCCTCTCCTCCTCTTCCCACTCCCCCAAATCCAAACATGTTGGTCCCGCTCAGTTAGTGTCCAGAGGTAACACTCCCAGAGTCTGTTTCATCTCCGATCGCGTCAAGAAATGACACGAATGGCTTCGCGTTCGCTCCAAAACAACAGCAGCCACAGACGCACAGACTGAGGAAACATCAACCATTCGAACGGGGGGCTCGCACATCCGAGGCTGCCAGCGAATTTGTCTTAGTAATGAGATGGAGGGATGCCCTGCACATATCACAGCTTGGGCTTTGATTTATGCTGCCGAATGAGGTGATGCCGTAATTTGTGCGCGAGGGGAAAACACACACGCAGCCATTTAGTGATGGGATCCAGCTCTGATCAGTGGCACTCCCCCAGCCCATCTGGCTTCATTTAAAATCCAGTTGGAGACACACACACACACACACACACACACACTCAGGAACGTTACACTTGGCTATTTTCATTTTTATTGGTCAGCTGTGATTTATGACCATCAAAGTCTAAAATAATTGGCTGACACTAGATATCTTTTATACGTTGTGTTCGGGGGCAAATCTATGGCAGAAAAAAGAACTGTGGGACATGAGTGAAAGTGAAAAGAATGTACGACGTCGGGAAGGAGCTGGTATTTGTACGTAGTTATAATCATCACCTCCTTTTGCATCAAAGTGAGCTTCTGCAATTTCCACATGCAGAAACTTCATCTTCTTTGTCAAGAGCAGCAAAAATAGTTTATTTTGGCGGTCCGGCACCAAGAAGGTGCCAGCTAATAAAACCAGAGCATCAGGTGCGATCTGAGGTCAGCCATATTGGAAACCTGCAAACAGGTCTTGGTTTTTATGTGGAATGCAGCTAAAGTAGTCACTTTGGTAATACAGGGACTGGATGACTATTGCAAGTGGTCCTATATGATTTTGAAGCTCGACATGATTGCACAGGTCTTTCCCAAGTCCAAAAAACACTCGACTGCCAACTCTAACCCATCAGGGTAGTCCCACCTTCATGTGCTGGTCAGGCAGTCATTCTCAACATCTTCCTTCTGCCATAGTTGTAGTGGAAATGTAAAATCAGGGGCAAATCTACTGGGGTGGCAACTACCACCCTAAAAGCAAGCCTTGCAACTTTTGTTGACACCCCATCTGACAGCAATGGATTCCAGAAACTCTTAGACATTACGAACGTGAATGTTGCATGTCCGATTACGCGGATAATGACTAAAACTGCAATAGGAAATCTGCAAAACAAGTTAGCTTTTAAACACAAACACAGTCACGGAACGCTCACCCCAAGTCTCTTTGTTAATATGTCATTATATAACAATGTAATAGTAGTAAAGAAAATAAAATGGGCACTTCTCACCTGTAGATCCTCCACCAGAGGGCACTAGACTTATATAAGGCTGGTTTTTCATGAAGGTACTAATCCTGATACTCCATCTGGAGGCTTAAAGACCAAATGTTTGGACATTTGTAATTCTCTTTACAGTGTTCTTATTGGGAGGGAGAGAGAAAAAAAAAATATATATATATATATTTTTTTTACTCATCTTTACCTTTAACTGATGCATTTATGTTGGGTTTATCCTTGGCTGGGAAATGTCAAGATGACATGTCTAGTTTCCTAATATTTAATCTGAGATCCTTTAGGAATTTCTCTCGGTTTTTTAGACGAGACAAAGTCAAGAATTTTAGAATCGATTTTTTCTCTTCAGAAGCTGCAGAAGGGATAAAAGAAGCCGTTATAATTGGATATTTTTGTAGTTTTTTTACATCTTGTTTTTCCCTTCAAAGGCAGATTTTTTTTTTTTTTTTAGTTTTGTGTCTTTTCGTTAATTAATCCTGTGCACTAAGCAGAAACTTTCAGATTTTTCAATGAGACAAAGTTAGAATGACCTGAATGGGAGTTTAATCAGTAGTTTACTCTGTCAAAAAATCTTTGAAAACTTAGACAAAATCAACTTTTATACGTTTTTCTTATCAGGAATGCTAAGAGTAAATGATAAATGAAACGAACAAAAAAGAAGTAACCCATCAGAAAGCAAGAGGACTAGCTACCCCTCTTCCTTTTTTTCTCACACTATTTTTTATTAGCTTTTGGAAAGCTGCCTAAAAATGTGCCAATCGCAGATGTTTGGACAGAAGGTGTTTGCATGCTGTTCATTTATACGCTGCCATACGGGACACAGTGTGACCACCACAATAACCAGTAAGTAACACTCTCCGCGTGCACAATGCCTCGCTAACTTCTACCTTCTGTTTTTGGAGCAGAATCACACCCCGTGGATTGAGATGTACCTTGACGCTTGTCCCAGAACCGCTGCTAATGACGCCATGATGGTCAGAGGATCCGTTACCGATGCAGGAAAACAAACCGCTTTGAACACGACTGTGAGTGTGTGCACAGGTGTGTGTGAGCTCCTCGTATCTCGGCAGACCAGAGTCCGTCAGAAATCCCACACAAGCAAACTTCTTCATGACATGATGGCTTTGCTTGGCTCCGCTCTGCTGCAGAACTTGGCCATCTGTCGTTACCCGTGAAGGTGAACAGACTGTTCACCTGAACCAGCTCCAAGTTTTCTCAGGCTGCCACTCCCTCTACATATTGCAGGGGTACAGCATCAGCTTCGTGCAACATATTCATCTGTTTCAGCTGTTTAGTCTTCCTCCTGAATATATATGTCACACGCTAAAGAATCCAGTTTGCCTTTTCTAAAATTATCCGGATTAATGTGCCAGGTATCGCTAAACCTCTGGATATCTATATTTTTCAGTTGTTTTGAAGTTTTTATTATCCTGTAGGAGCTACATGGTGGTGTAGTTAGTAGCACTGTTGCCTCACAGTGATATGGTTGCAAGTTTGAATCCTGGCTGCAATCTTTCTGCGTAGAGTCGGCATGTTTCTCCACATGCATGTATGGCTTTTCTCCAGATTATTTGGTTTCCTCCTAGAGATTAAAGGTGTGGTTCAATGAATAACCATTTTTAAATTATTATTTCTGGGTCACTCTGACTTTTTCATGAAGAGTCAAACAGTTTAAAAAATGAATGAATGACAACAATCTATGGTGCGAAGTAAAAGGCTCATCCAAATGGACCCAACTTTAAAACGGATTGATGATGTAACAATAGCAATTCATGTTTTTGTTACTTAATCAACCTTTAGTTTGTCAAAAGAAACAAGACAGCAGTCTTAGCTGTGCTTGGACTAGCCGTTAGCTCATCAGTCCTGGACATGTGGGTAACACAGAACCCATACATAACAAAACCATTACTAAAGGTGTAGCACGTATAATGTATAAATCACATCACACATGTCTACTTTAGAAAACTATTTGTCACGTGTGAAGAAATTCCTTCAGTTCATTAACGCAGCTCAGCAGTGGAGCGGAGATGAGACAGACTGACAGAGCTCCATATGCTGATCATTTTTTATCCTCCAGCCACAGATTCCTGCCAGAGATGATTTAACAAAGAGACAGGAGGCTGGTTTTGTTTGCAGCGTGTGGATTCAACGTGTTTTTAACACCAAAAATCCTTTTTAGGTATGAATTATAAGTTCTCACTTGCTAGTTGCTCCTACTGCACTTTCTGATCATGTTAGAAGTTTATTTGGCCAAACATTTCACAGATCCCAAACAAAAGAAGCCATCACACTCAGACATAATATATGTCTATGCAATGAAGGGTAAACAAAAAATACAAGAGCAGCTACCCATTTTGACTCATACCTCTTAAATTAAATACCAGTTATACAATTGCCTAAAGAGTCTAGAAATGTCTTTTTTTTTACATTGACTTCAGTTATCATATCTTTTATAAGATTTAGACATGTGGAGTACTCAACCGTCAGGTAAATGAATAATGAATTAGTTGAACTGACTTTCACATGCAACGTGAAAATAGTCTTCCACCGCTATTTCCTGGATTAGCTTCTGAAAGAAGATAGACGGAGAAGCTCTCGGATTAGAAAAGCCTGTCAATTACAGGTCACACTAAGAAATTAGCATCCATGGATTCACCGATCTTGGCTCGCGACTGGGAAGGCTATTGTTTGTTTAGCGTCCAGGAAACGGCAGAGAACGTTTCAACTAGTAGAAGCTAACGTTTAGCATTAGCAACTCCACCACACAGCAGAACTACTTGAGGTTTAAAAAGAGAATTACATGGAGCAGAATGAGCAATGAATCATTCAAGATATTGTTGGTTTTTGAAAGTGCACGGCTGTTTTTTGGTGAGATCTGAGTCATTTTCTCTAGGAACAATGTCAAGAAATTTGAGATATTTTGGCAATAAAAACATGAATGTAAAGCAAAAACAAAAGCAGAAAACTATGATTTCAGTACCCACAATAGCATTTCCCATCATTTGCTGGATTCTCTCCAACGACAGACCAAAACAAGCGTTGTTTACTTGTTTACCTCTACATATTGACATGCAAATGTTCCTCTCTGCTCCCATTTCTCATAAAAAAGTCAGTTATTAAAATTCAGGTAATGTATTCCTGTTTCTGAATTCTATTTGTGAAATGTTATTAATTTCATATATCAAGTTCGGAGCGGCCATCTGTTCGCTGCGCACCGCTGCACCTCCCTCCATCTGCCCCTGAGTTCCCCACGCGCCATTCTGCTGCTACCAGCTCCAAGTTATTTTTTATGCTCTTGTTTTATTTGTATTTATTTTATTTGTCACTCATCTCCACCTAGGCATTTTACTGACCACCTCAGAAACTTTTGTTCCCACCAAATTTGCAGAATCTTCCTTGGATGTACCATTGTTTCATCTCCACCTAAAACACCTAAACCAAATTCTCTTCCTGTTTTTTCCTCCCAATCTACACCGTATTTTCTTCTTTGCTTCTTTGTTCAACACTCCTTCCTCAGTGTTCTCTCATCCACCTGCTCCACCCCTCTCCTCCCTCCCTACTTTCCGTAAGTGGAAGAAGCAGATTGTGCAGTCGGCACAGTGCGATGTGTCCCTGCCACAGTTAATTTAGCATCTGTGCCTTCATGAATATGAATACATTTACACGTCCAGGATATAATTAGGTGGTGGAGTGTGGAGAGGGTTCACGACACTCCAGGTGGGGAGAGAACGAGAGAGGAACAAGTAGAGAAAGAGAGAGAGAGGCAGGAAAGAAGTGGAAGTGAGAGGAAAGAGAGGAGCAGGTAGGGCTAAAACAATCTCCCAAGTACCGTGACCTCTGTCGCCCAGCTAAGCACTCACATCAATCACATAAAAATGGCTGCAAGTGTGTGAGTGAAGGCGTTTACACGGCTGGGGCGGAGAATCTCGAGCAGAAACAGAAGAAGAAATATGACTGCTGTCTGTATTTTTATAGATGTACCATAAAGCCTCTTCTACAGCTACTTTAGTATATAACAATTTGAAATTTTGACAACATAAATATTAAATTTTTTGCGACAATTAAGACATTTTTCTCATTGTGCACATACAGGATCCCCAGAACTGGACCGTGGAAAATTGGAAAAGTGTTGAGTGTCAGTTTCAGCTGCAGCATTCAGATATCCGAGTCAGCATTTGGTGTCACCAACATGAAAGCATGGATCCATCCTGCCTTGTATCAATGCTTCAGGTTGTTGGTGGTGGGGAGAGGTGCTTGTCCCACTTTGAACCCCTCAGTACCACCTGAGGCTGGTTTAAACACCACAGCCTATCTGAGTATCGGTGCTGACCATGTCTATCCCTTTATGACACATAGACCCATCTTCTGATGGCTGCTTCCAGCAGGATAATGCACCATGTCACAAAGCTCAGATCACCTCTAACTGTTTTCTAGAACAAGACCACGAGTTCACTGGACTCCAGTGGCCTCCACAGTAACCATATCTCAGTCCAGAACCTCTGGGATGCAGTGGAACGGGAGATTCTTGTCATGAATGTAACTGATGCTGTCATTTCAATATGGATCAGAACCTCTAATGAAGGTTGACAATGGCTTGTTGGATCTATATATGGATTTAAGGTGGTGTTGAAGAAGAAGGGGGTCCAATCAGATACTAGCAAGAGTCGACAATAATAAACTTGATTGTTTTAATTGAAAATACTCCAGAGCCGGTCCACTCCATATATTTCAGTCAGATCCATCTCCATGCAGTCCATACCTTCTTGTTGCTTCTTGTTACTTCATCCCTACTAACGTCTGAATGTCCATTTGGTGGCCTACCGAGACATAACCCCCATAAGAGTCTTCTCTCGATGAACCCAACAGATTGACCAAATCTCTCTCAACTCTGAACAAATCGGAAAACCCATTGGTCCCTGCTTGTTACCGGCTGAAACTGAAGCCTTTAATTGTGGATTTGAGGCCAGCATCAGTCACTTTCAGAGGCCGTCATGGTAAAGGAGATGGTGAGTCAGAGCGTGCAACATCTGATTTCACAGTGCCATGATCAAAGGAAGATGCAACCTTTTGGGTAATTGCAGAAAAAAAAGATGTTTGATGACAAACAGTCAAGATGTCAGGATGAGGGCTTGTCCTCAGGGGACACGGAAGAGGTTTAGACATCAAGGAGGAGTTTGGAGGAGATCTTACACCTACAGATGTCTCTGTTCTGTTTGAAGTGTTGGTCGCCGCACACAAACTTGTAACATCAGCTTCTATACTTTTACCTGAGTTGCATTTGACCTTTTCAAGTCCCGTCTTAAATAAGGTGTTTATTTAACAAAAGCCTCTGCATTAGAAGCAATGATGTCATGTTTGATGATTATTTTGATCCTTCTAGCTTGTTTTTTTGATATTTTTGACATCTTGAGTAAATTTCATGGTTGGGATTAACTTGTTTTTCTGTAATTCGTTTCTTTTCAGTGTGATTTAGTCACTTCTCAGTGGTCACACCTGTATTTCATCCTGTTAATCAACCATTGCCCTGGTTGGCCAGTTTTTCTTTGTTTCCTCACCTGAATGTTGAGGTTGTGGTCATTTAAAAGTGTAAATATCAGTAACACATTCTTTCTTCCAGTTATGCAAAAACTTAAACTACATTTCTATCCAACTACTGCAAATCTGACAGGAGTGTATATGTTTATGCATGTACTGGTGGAAATAAGAAGATTAGATGTTCTGCTATAAATATGGGTCTATTCAGAAAAGCCATTTTTACAATATAGACGCAAAACCCAAAGAGGATTGGTGCCATCTTAAATCTCTTCCATTATCTACATCAGTTCATGTGACTGTACTTTAAAATAAATAAATTGTATTATTGGGTTATTTAAAAAAAATATGAAGAAATTTCAACCTGAAATGACATTTTTCTGCTGCTGAAATGTATGAGCGCACCTAACGGTCAAATACAAAATTGACAGTGGTGTAAAAGTTTACACAGACATAAGTTGTATGAAATTGTGGAGATTGGAGCCTTGTTGTTGGCTACACTCACACTAATCATTAAATCATTAAAGGTACATTATGTAAGAATTAAGTAAGAATGATATCCTGTGATCAAATTTGGGTACTGCAGCCTATTTTCCAAACACAAGAGACTTTCTCACTGCCGTTCTGTGACTTTCGTGGCTGTTGCCAGTTACAGGTCAGTGCCAGAAGATTCTTGAAGAGCGAAGGCGAGTCGTATACAGTAAGTTGATAAGTAGACAAATACATTTGACTGTCTTATCAAGTTGTTGCTAATTGTAAAAGTAGCTTGATTTTTTTAGAGCTATTTGCTTCTAATTCACTGTTAGCGTTGTTCACCTCTAGCCTTCTTTACCCAATATTAGAGTAAAACAAAAAGATGCTGTGGCTTCTTAGGGGTACAAGAAGTAACTTCTAGGTCGCTCTTGGTTACTGGCTTCAGTTCTTTATTGTATTCCAGAACTTTTTGCCTGCCGGTGTCGAATTACAAATGCCGGTGCTGCAGCATTAGCGTGGCGCAGACTCGGAAACCTCACGGTCTCACTGATTGTAAACAAAGACTACGTCCCTCTTTAACCATTTTGAAAGGAGAAAAACTGACAACCTCCCAGCCAGCTGAGAATGAAATTTGTGTCAGTACAGTATAAAGCCTAAGTTATACTTCTCCGTTTTTGTCAGTACGGACGCACGGACCGCCATGATACGTCGTTGCAAGGGCTCTGCAGCATGCATGCAAGGACGGACGGAGTTGAGCTCTCTTTTCTAAACATCCGTCCAACGAGACGGAGAGGGCAAGCTTGTGATTGGTCAGAACGCCTCTTCTGTAAATATGTCACCAGCACCGCCTCAAAAAATAAAAAGAGAGCCGATACCTAGCGGTAGGCACGGAGCAACTTGAAAAATACCTTGCGGAAAAACTCTGAAAATGTGAGCGTTTATTCATCCATGACTGGAGGAGTATAAAGATATGCAGCGCGCGTTTTATTCGTGGACGGAAATGACGGGAAACTTGGGTTTAGAGGTGGCGAGCGCATGAAGAGGTGGAGGAGAATGAGGGACAAGTTTGTCCATGTTAAAAAGTCTCTTAAATGCAAAAAAGCACAATATAATCTGCAAATATAAATTGTAAATGCACTATCTTGGACCGGATACACGACAGGATACCCCAGAAAAGCGCTACGCCCTCTGTTGTCCTGGAATTGCTTTGCAGCACTCCCCAGGGGACGGAGAAGTCTGAGAGCAAAACAGCTCTGCCTCGGGGAGCTGACGGAGAAGTATAAACTAGGCTTTACCTTCCTTCCAACATGATTGAGACATTAGACTCTTTTGTGATTATTTCACTGTAGAATTCTTACATGTTGTCTATTAAATTCTAAAAGCTATTTCTACAAAAAGAGGCAGTTCAGGAAGAAGTTATAAAATTATTTATACCTTTTGTCATACTTTAGAATGGCTGAAAAATCCCTTTACCTGATCAGCATGAACAGTTATGAAAACCCTCATAAAATTATTGTTTCCTGGATGTTACAAAAATATGTTTTTTCTCCCACTTTTCTGAAGAAGTAGTTGGGTTAATATAAAAATCTGACTTTGATGTTACCTCTATTCTATCCTGAATGAACAAATTCAGCAAAGAAACATCTGTACAGCTTTTAATGTGTTTGTTCAAATTAGCTTAATTTTTCCAGCGCTTCTCTGGTCTTGGTGACCATTTAAAGCTACATTATGACACCAGCTGGAGGTATGTTGGTGCAGATTGCTCAATTCTTGCGTGTTTCTTCCTTTATCTCAGTGAAACAGGGAGAGGGAGCTCAGCTTGGCATGCGAGTCCATAAGTCATTCACACTGCGTAATGGTTTATTTGCCAAAGCGCTGTGCTATTTAGGCACCAGGGAAGCACAGTCTCCAAAATGTTTAATGTTGTGTAGTTTAGCCATATGCCACTGTTTTACAGCAAGCAATGCCTGTGTCATTACACCCTGGTGCATTGGGCGCTTTCCATAATGAGATCCATAACGAGAAGTTGCTGCAAATGAATAGCCGAACATCTTTAGGGATGTTTGTTAAACAAAGGTGTTACCCTCCTGTAATTATGATGCTGTGTGGTTAGCTGTGTTAGAGGTTTTTGGATGGAAACGAAGCAGACTTGTTGCGTTTCTCTGAAAAAAAGCTTTGGGGCTTTTAGGAGTCAAGTTTTGTATTCGTTCAATGTCTCTGTTCCAACCTGAGTGACATGACAAAATCACTCCCAACCAGCCTTCACGGTGACTGATTCGACTGAAGGAATGTTTTGACGTGATACGCCGATCCCCTCATCCATAAAACAGTACATCACTCTGGTATCAGAGATGTCCTTCAAGAAAGGAAAAAATAAAGGATGAAAGAAGCACAACGGCGTCTTGAAGGGTAAAAGTTTGTGACGGAACTTGGAACGCCGTTGCAAATCTTTTCCCCACCAAATGCTCACCAAGAGACCAGGGAAGGTAATTGATTTTGGATGCAGTCATGCAGAGCTAGTCTCAGCAAACGCAGATAAGAAAGGATTTCAAATCAAAATGATGTCTGCACTATGCATATGAATCAGATGAGGCCTAATAAAATAACGGTATTAGCAGCGAGGGAGGAGAAGAAGTAATTAGAGCGGCTCACCAGGCACCCTGCTCGCTTCGCTCTGGAGGTCTCGGCACCAGGAGGGTTGGTTATATAACCTGCAGGCAGAGAGGTCATCTGACTTTGACTTTCTGCCAAGTTCGCCGCAAGGGTTCTTACTAAGGTTAACTCATTGGATTTGCATGTTTTTATGTTGCAGTGTTTCCCCGTTTTAATGCGTCATCATTGACTGGAATGATGAGGGTTTTTTTATGACTCGGGAGTAGATCAGATTTTTACCTTACATGTTAGGGATGTGAGAAAATATCGATACACTGAAATATCGCAAAATTTTGTGTTATGATTCTGACTTGATATTTAAAAGCTGATTTTTTTAATTGAGGATTGACATGCAAACATTTACTGTATTGTGGGGTGCAATTCAAACTACGACAGCTAGGTGGCAGCGGTTTTTACCGCCTTTAATGTGACGGAATGAGATCTTGCTTTTACCACTCCAGATGTGTCTTGGAAGCGTCTGGCCTGAGTTTTCCAATTACATTCAGTCTTAAAAATTGCAAATATAATCTAGCTCTTAGTATCACGATATATCGTATTGTCTCCCCTGTACTGTGATATATATTGCATCGTCTCACCTGTATTGTGATAAATATCGTATCGTCTCACCTGTATTGTGATAAATATCGTATCGTCTCACCTGTATTGTGATAAATATCGTATCGTCTCACCTGTATTGTGATAAATATCGTATCGTCTCACCTGTATTGTGATAAATATCGTATTGTCTCCCCAGTACTGTGATAAAAATCGTATTGTCTCCCCAGTACTGTGATATATATCGTATCGTCTCGCCTGTATTGTGATAAATATCGTATTGTCTCACCTGTATTGTGATATATATTGTATCGTCTCACCTGTATTGTGATAAATATCATATTGTCTCCCCTGTACTGTGATATATATCGTATCGTCCCACCTGTATTGTGATAAATATCGTATTGTCCCACCTGTATTGTGATAAATATCATATTGTCTCCCCTGTACTGTGATATATATCGTATCGTCCCACCTGTATTGTGATGAATATCGTATCGTCCCACCTGTATTGTGATGAATATCGTATCGTCCCACCTGTATTGTGATAAATATCGTATTGTCTCCCCAGTACTGTGATAAAAATCGTATTGTCTCCCCAGTACTGTGATAAATATCATATTGTCTCCCCTGTACTGTGATATATATCGTATCGTCCCACCTGTATTGTGATAAATATCGTATCGTCCCACCTGTATTGTGATAAATATCGTATTGTCTCCCCTGTACTGTGATATATATCGTATCATCTCGCCTTTATTGTGATAAATATCGTATTGTCTCCCCTGTACTGTGATATATATCGTATCGTCTCGCCTGTATTGTGATAAATATCATATTGTCTCGCCTGTATTGTGATATATATCGTATCGTCTCACCTTTATTGTGATAAATATGGTATCGTCTCGCCTGTATTGTGATATATATTGTATCGTCTCACCTGTATTGTTATAAATATCGTATCGTCCCACCTGTATTGTGATAAATATCGTATTGTCTCACCTGTATTGTGATAAATATCGTATTGTCTCCCCTGTACTGTGATATATATCGTATCGTCTCGCCTGTATTGTGATATATATCATATTAAAAACTTGAAAAACTATGTGTAATGAAAAGAAAACATTTCACTCACTCACTTAAATTAAATAAAACATTTTTTTGCAAATCATCTCTCAATGTACACTTGTAAAAATAGATGCAGACACAACAACTCCAGCAAACCTCCACCTCATAGATTAAAACATCAATAGAAGAGTGATGTAATAATTCAAAGAAACATATAAGTATTCAAGTCCCACTAGATGCTTTATGTATGTCCCATTTTTTATCAAATTGTAGCTATTGGCTCCAGAATTGGTCCAATCCAATTTATTCTGTCCTTCACCCTATCAAGTCATTTCCGTTTATATCTATTTTCCATATCATTTAATTCTTCATCTCTACACATTTTCTCCCAACATTTTATTCACAGCTAAATTTAGAAGAGAGAAAAAGTCAGGACAGGTGATCACTAAAAGTCACTTTAATTTCTGAACGTTTTATCACCACATTTGTCATTTATTACAAGGTTATATTTGGTCACAAGGCGTTTGTGTGTTTTCAAAGGATTTTAAATGAGACTCTAAGAAGTTAATCATTAGATATTTATGTTTATTCATTTAGGAGACGCTTTTATCTAAAGCAACATATAGCTAATTAATTTACAGTTTTTTATACATCAGCTGATATTTGTCCTTAGTAAAGCCAATTATAAAGTCAGGCACATCCTTGGGCAGCCCTAACAACATCTGCATAATAAATATTCTAAATTAATTTTATATAGGTGTCTGACTTTAAAATTGAGAAGTGCACAAAGTTAAGATTTAACAGTTAGTTAAAATCAGAGTTCAAAAACTGATACAGCTTCAGAAATTTTGTGCATCAACTGATGTTATTAGTGACATTTTAACATGAAAATAAAATGAAAAACGTTTATCAGCCATAAAAATTAGCAGTACATACTGGCCGTCGGCTGACCATGTCTCCTACATATCGGTATTGGCAATAGCAAAACCAATATCGGTCGACCTCTACTTCATGGTACAGACACATCATGGTGGTTTATGTATAATTAAGGTTGCAAAAACAGGTCCGTCTAATTCCACCACATGATGTTAAAATATTTTGTTTGCTTTTTTGGTAAATTAACTCTCTCCTGGTTTAAAGTGACTTCTGAATGTTTACTGAAAACACGGAAAGTAGCGTAAATGATGGATAAAATCTTATAGGTTTATTTTTATTAATCATTTTACTCAATATCTGATACACTGGGACATTTTTACTCTATAATATTTTATTTTCCTTGACACATGTTGCATATAACAAGCAAAAACATGCAGGAAAGTTACCTAATACTTCATATTAGCATCCATTCATATAAGAAAATAAGTAAATAATTCATTACTTAACACTCTAATCAGTTCTACTCTTTAATATTATTGTAAATTTGTCATATTTTTGCGTTATTTTGCCACATATGTTGTAGTTTGATAAAACTAGAGTCGATCCAACAGCGCTATGATGACCTTCAAAAGCGTCTCCTTTTGTCCTGAGAGAGCTCCACGTGCCAAACCCCCAGTCTGTGTGCTCTGCAAGTGAGCGTATGTCTGGCACTGTTGCCAGTTTGGAGATGGGTAGGAGTCTTGTGAGCCATCTGGGGAAGCTCCAGGAGGATCCTGGGAGAACCCGGTACTCATCAGCAAAGCCCGGGACCCGAGGATGCACATCAACACAAATCCAGCAGAGCCTATGAAACATTCATTCCACAACTTCTCAACCCAAACTTCATAAAGTCAGCACAATCCCATCAAAAGAAACTTCTTTTACTCTGATAAAACGCAAATTCCTGATAAGTTTTTGGTTTCTCAAGGCCCTTTCTTCAAAGAATGGAACAAAGTGTTGAAGAACTTTAAACTATTTCTTTTCTTTAAGTCCAATTCATGCAGTGCTTAAGACCGTGTTGCTTTGAAGCCTTGATTTTTGTGCAGATCAAATGTTTCAGAGTGTGTTGAATGACAAAAATAACTCCCAGATTCTTAAAATTTGATCAGCAAATAACATCTCCAAGGACTCCAATGAGTGCTGAATGTAGTGAAAAAATTACTCAGTAAAGAGATTTTTGGGAAACTTATTGTTTTCGCAAAGACGGGCTGTTGCCACATTCTTAAGACGTTAAACTTTAAAATGTTTCTGACCAACAACTTCTTTGTCTTAAAAAAGGAGGTTTGTCTTGGTTCATGTTTATGACTTGTATCTTGATTTCTACATGAAAGGGTATTTTAATCATAGAAGACTGCACCATTTATTATATGACTCCTACACCGCCTCCCACCCCCACCCCGATGCATAATGAAGTCAATATTTGTAATGGTGTGATCAGTGCAGCCCCCCGTGAGACGTCTGTGCAGCTGTGACGGCCTCATTTGAGTGCTGGGGAGCTGGTAGGAGATAAAGATGGTGAGTGGGTGGATAGATGGAGATGGATGGATGGGTGGAGATGGGTAGATAGATAGATGGAGATGGATGGATGGGTGGAGATGGGTAGTTGGATGGGTGGGTGGATGGATGGGTGGGTAAGTGGATGGATGGATGGATATGGGTGGATGGATGGATGGAGATGGGTGGATGGATGGAGATGGGTGGATGGATGAATGGAGATGGGTAGGTAGAGATAGATGAGATGGATGAGTGGAGATGGGTAGTTGGATGGGTGGGTGGGTGGATGGATGGGTGGGTAAGTGGATGGATGGATGAAGATGGATGGATGGATGAAGATGGGTGGATGGATGGATGGAGATGGGTAGGTAGATAGATGGAGATAGATGGATGGAAGGGTGGAGATGGGTAGTTGGATGGGTGGGTGGGTGGATGAAATGGATGGATGGATGGATGAAGATGGATGGATGGATGAAGATGGATGGATGGGTGGATGGATGGACATATTATCCAGTAATCTTAGGAGTTGATTTACTGGAACAGAGGAATTTCTAGTTTACAGTGTAACAGATGGGAGGATTGATGGACTGACGGAGGAGTGGAGGCAGAAAGAAAAGTGGAAACGAGGGATGGAGAACTCCTGCAGCATTCAGGCGTCTCAGAGGAAATAGATTAATGTCATGTGTTTCTCTGCTGTGTGCTACTATGCCGTGTGCCCCCTCATAAAGCGCACCTCACACATCTGGCACACGTGTGGGGCACCAATTGTTTCCTCTTCCACTTTTTCCGTAGAGGAATGACCGGAGCACCTTGTTGTGTTTTAGGCTGCTGTTAGAAAAAATAATGCTGTTGGAAAGGGATCGTCGTTTATTAGAATCTTACTTTCTACGCATATTTTCAAGGTTTTTCTGGATGTTTGCATTTGAAGGTGCTTCCAATTCTGTTCTATTAACACTGTAGTTCTACTTGAATGTCATTTTGTTGCTTAAAAGTGTATTTTTGTCACGTTCATTCAAAATAAGGTCAATTTGCTGTTTATTAGACTTTATGAAGATTTTTCTAAGATTTTCTCTTGGCCTTTGTTTGCCCAACTCTCCCCTCCCTCCCTCATTTTGTGTCCAAAACGAAATCATTTAGGAAAAAAACACGAGATAATCCAGTAATGCGTCTCCACAGACACCCCATAGAACCAGTTTGCTTTTTCCTTCTGTGGATGCATCATAAAGCCCTGAGGGCAGTCCTATGCAGGTTCTCTTGGCCTACAGTTCTCAACGTAACTTATAATACATAACATATCATTTGTACTTTTACTGATAATAATTGGGGGAGGATTTTTCTCAACTGTTGTTTAACTTTTAGCAAAATGTTGCAGAGATGTTGAAATTCTTGTGACCATTGGCTAGAGGTGAGCAAAGGCTTTGGTGTTCATACATTTTTCAGTGTTTGTGCGATACGTTTGGTTTTACAGCGCTGAACAATTTTAATGTGTGTGTGTGTGGCGAGCTCTAAACGCCCTCACGGCCATGTGTGCGTAACCTATCTGATGGTTGGAGGCAATCAGTCTCTGGTGGATTCCTGTCAGCACGGCGGAGCGAGAGCGTTTGACGGATCGGCCTCCCCCACACTCAGGACGCTGCGTTCCTACACAGATGGCGTAATTAACAGGAGGCAATCCAGGGAGGGAAATTTATCTTTGATCAGCACCTTCGCGCCAGATTGTCATCTATGTTAATATGATGATAGGATTGGTGCACACGCGTGTACACATGCTCACGTGCACACACGGCAAAGACGGATGTGGAGAGAATGGAGGCTAGGCAGCAGTAAGCCCTGAGGATATGGGGTTATGTGGGCTGTCGCACGCATGCACGCACGCACACACTTCTCCTAGCTCTTTGTTCACAGCATGCCGCTGCACACCCCTGCTGTGTGGAGAGCTGGGATGATCTTTGGAGGGTGCCTCAGAACACAAATTTCTACAGATGAATTTTAAAACTGAGTGTTCAAGAAAGATTTAGCTTAAAATACCGTTTGACATACGTCAATCTCAGTGACTCAACTTTGTGCATTAATCTGCCAAATTCCACCTAGAAAAGAAAAGGGTCTGAAACCTTCGAGGAAAAAGCCACAAAATGCAAATATTGTTCCATGTAGATTTTAGGGTGTGTGTGTGTGTGTGTGTGTGTGCACTCTCACCCTAGTGAGATATTAGGAGTAATGGTGTGTAGGTGTGCTGGCATGTGCCACAACATCTGGGCTAGAAGCAGGGAAGAGAAACAAAGAGGACAACCGGAGACACGGCTAGTCTGCAGGTTCTCTGGGGGATGTGAGAGCAGTGAAGCTGTAGATGATGGTGGAAGTCCACAGAGACACAGATATTAATGGAGATATAGTCAGAATGACTAAAGATGGGATGGAAGTCTATGATATTGTATGATACTGCAGTAGTATATTGTGTTATAGTGTAGTGTACTGAATCTGATCTTGTCATGTTGTATACTGTAACATATTGTAGTCTATTATCTCATATTGTTGTGAATTGGTGTTAAATAAATAAACTGAATTGGACTGAATTGAATATTCGTCATATTGTATTATATTGCAATACATTATTACAAATTGTAGTACATTGTATCAATTGTAACATATCTCTTATTGAGGTATAATGTATCATTTTATAGTATAATGTATCACATTGTATCATGCTGTAGTATATGTATCATATTGTATCATGTAATATATTGTCTCATATCGCAGCATATTGTAGTTTATTGTTGAATATTGTGTCATATCATAATATATTGTCTCAACTTGCAGTATTGTATTATATGTTATTACACTGTAACATATTGTAGTATATTGTATCATATTGTAGTATATTGTTTCATATTGTAATATATAGAAATATATTGAAATATATTCTCATATTGTAGTATATTGTCTCATAACTCAGTATATTGTAGTACATTATCTCATATTGTAGTGTATTGCCTTATCTCATATTCTTTTGTATTGTTTCATATTATTTTATACTGTATCATATTGTGTCATATAACATTGCCAGATGAATATCTGATATTGTTCGCTTTACACTGTATGCATATTGTATTATATTTTCATGTATAGTATAATTGATTGCACAAGAAGAGACAAAGGAAAGAGGACAACGGGACAAATGGCTGGTCTGCAGGTTCTGTGGGGGCAGTGAGAGCAGTGGAGCTGTAGATGATGAGAGTCCACAGAGGGACAGATAATAAAGAAGACAAGGGCAAAATTAAAGCAGGCAAAGAGATCAAAGTTGGAACAATTTAACCTTTTTGAAGTTTTGTGCGGATAAGCATTAAAATCTAACGATGGGATAGAAAAGGTAACGATGTATAGTCGAATATGTGGGATGAGATATAAAAACGATAAAAGGACGTAGCAGAAAAAGACAAGAGAAGGGTTTAAAATCTGCTGGAATCACTGAAACGTTTCCAAACAAACCTACAGGCAGGTAAACAGAAAGGTGGATCCAAACAGACTGAAAAAGAAAAACCAGTCAGTTAGACATCAGGGAGAACAAAGGCTGTGTTCCTCCGTCTCGCTCTGCTGCTCACCGGTCCATCTGCTGTTTCTGCACACAGCCTCCGATCCATTTCACACTCATTTTCAGTTCCCTCTGCTCTCCATCTCCCTCTCACCCCATCTCTTGTAACTTTCCTCCATGATTAATTATCTTTTCCTCTTCCTTCTGCTGTTTAGTTTTAGCATGACACATTAAACAGGCACCCTTTATTATTGCCCTTTAAATGTTTTTTATTCCTTCTAGTTCATATCATTTTATGTCCCATTTTCCCCCAGGTCAGAAAACAAAGAAATATATATTTTTAATGAATGCAACGGTCGACCCATAAGAGATTTCTGTATTGCATCACTGTTAAAAACATTCCTCCAGACATAATTTAACAGTAAAGATGAAGAGATGAAAAAGCAGCAAAATTCTGGATTATATTTTCACACCACATAAAGCAGACCAAAATCTAAATCCCATTTTCCTAGAAGAGTAGGACTTCAATTTTCCTGATTTATAGACCCCAAATCATTTTATTTCCTCAACAATGCTTCTCCTGTGGAATGTGGATTTCCTTGTATTCATTAAAAATAAAACCCTTTTCAGCCTTCTTCACAGGTAAATTGATTCAGAGATTTTTATTCATTTATTTGCTTTAATAAATCCTCCTGCAGGGTCACACCAGCCCATAATACTGTGAAAGACAATGGGAGCTGTGCTCCAGGAATGTTTGGACCTCCCATTAAGACACAACAGGAGCTCGGCACCAAACCTGCACAGGTGCAGACAGAGCGGGGGATAGATTGAGTGAATAGAGGAAGGAGAGTTGGACCCTGTGAACAACACCAAGCATCTGTGTCAATTGGATTCAATTTGAACAATAAATCAGAAAGTGATGGAAAAAGGAAAAGCCAAACAGAGAACGGGATAAGGAGCAAAGAGAAGATTTGACATCTGTCAAAGAGTGGATGTTTTCTAATCTGGCGGAGAATCAGAGTGAAAAGAAATAAAGGAGGAAATAAAGAAATAGAGTTTTCATTGCACATTGCTTATTATTGCACATTACACAATGCACATTATTGTAAATTGCATTTTGCATGTTACACTTTGCATATTGTACTTTGTACATTCACATTGCACATTACTCAATGCACATTAGATAATGCACATTAGACAGTGCAAATTACACATTTCACAGTGAACATTACAAAATGCACATTAGACAGTTCACATTAGACAATGGACATTACACAATGCACATTAGACAATGGACATTAGACAGTGCACATTAGACAATGGACATTAGACAGTTCACATTAGACAATGGACATTACACAATGCACATTAGACAATGGACATTAGACAGTGCACATTAGAAAATTGACATTAGACAGTGGACTTTAGACAGTGGACATCAGACAGTGCACATTAGACAATGGACATTAGACAATGGACATTAGACAATGACATTACACAGTGCACATTAGACAATGGACATTAGACAGTGGACATCCGACAGTGGACATTAGACAATGGACATTAGACAATGACATTACACAGTGCACATTAGACAATGGGCATTAGACAGTGGACATCAGACAGTGCACATTAGACAATGGACATTAGACAATGACATTACACAGTGCACATTAGACAATGGACATTAGACAGTGGACATTAGACAGTGGACATCCGACAGTGGACATTAAACAATGGACATCAGACAGTGGCCTTTAGACAGTGCACATTAGACAATGCACTTTGCACATTACACATTGAAAAACAACACAATAGCATAATTGGAACAGAACATTACAGATGTTATATATGGACTTTCATTAGACTTGTGTGGTTAATGACAACATAAACCTTTATCCAAGACTTATAAAAAAACAATTTAGATAGGAGGAAAAATTTTAGATAAAATAGTCCAAGACTTTTTGATTATTTACTAGAAAAACTTCTCTTCCATTCAGAGCTCGCATGACAAGTTCATTCATTCATTCATACAAGATGCCCCTTTCAGATTTTAACATTTGAATTTGAATGGTCGTGCATTCTAATGATCATAAACATGCATTTTGTTTTCACAAGGAGGCGATTTCTTTAAACATGTCATTCTATAGTAAAAAGGGCTAAGATGAAGCGATTTGTAGACTTGAAAGTGAAGGACCTGCGTCTAGTAGAGGACATCTATAATCCATAAGCACAAACATGCTGATGGGTTCATAGGTTTTTATATTTACCACAGTTTCACATCAACAGACCCTATTAATACAGAAAATCTGATGTCATCTCCTGGAATGCTATAGGTGTGGAAGTTGTTACTAAGGTGCTAGACTTATTTTCAGCAACAGCTTTCGGTTTTGGTGTCAAATATGAATAAAAAAGAGAAATGCTTTGAGTAGTATACAAGAACAATCCCAGCAAAGATTGCCTCCTGGCTGTTATCCATGCATAGAAAATATAAAATTCTGCTCTGTTGTAGATTCCACTCAGTGCTTAGAAGAAAATGTGACTGTGTTCTTTAAACATCTTTTGGCCTCAATACCTATAATGACAATGACTCATTTTTACAGAATTGCTGCATTTTGTGTCTCCTTTGGGGTAAAAAAAAATGACATAAAATATATTTTCACTTAATATTTGTCTTCGTTTTTTCCATACGCAAATTCAAAGAAGAATAAAGCAACAGACAGAGTTTTTTGTTGTTTTACTGTGAATAAGACTGTATTAAGCCTCTTCATAGAACAATGCCACCAATTTGCCGTAAAGCTGAGCCGGCATCAGGGAGCCTTTGGTCGTTCATAAGTGGTCAGACCGTTTGTGGTAATGTGGCGCGATCGTGTGCTTTTCACAAAAGATTTAGTGATGGCGGTATAAAGGGGGTGTGGGGGCGGTCTCTACGCTATCATGGACTTTTTGTATTTGTATTTATTCAGTCTCAGATTTAACATTATAGATAATATAGTCAATACAATATTTTTCACAAGCCACTCCTAAAGGTGTCTGTCCTCCACAGTCCCCGTGAACTGTCTGGTGATCTGAGCTCCAGCTCTAATGGAGAGAAGCTCCTCGAGCTCTGCATTGTTCCAGTTTGCCATCTCAGCTGATTCTGTTAACAAAAGTGAAACTTATGCCCGTGTTTACTTTCATTTTTAATCAAGTTTTGAGATATTTTTGTTGGTTTGACACAACTGGCCTAACCTAAATTTAAGTAATTGTCATATTTACCCTACTTAAATCCATTTAGTTTTTCAGGAGATCAAAGAATACAGAAATGGCACAAACACCAGCGTAAAACGAAGCCAGTGAGGAAGAAGAGGATGACCATGAGTTCATGCAAAAGCCAGCCTGAACAGATGAGTTTTCAGCTGCTTTTTAAAGGAGACCCCTGAATCCACGGACCTCGGGCTTGAACAATAATTAGATTAAAATTTATGTATAAAGTGAATTTAAGCACTTTGTGATGAATCTGTATACTCAGGTCAAAACTGCACAAAAACCTGAAATCAGCATCAACTCTCACATCTAGAATCCGTGCATATTATTTCATGAGATTGCTTGATTCTACCTAAATAAATATAAAAATGTAAGTTGCTGTGATGTGATAATGTGCAAAATTTGGAAGAAAGTGTGTGCAAGATTATTCCACCAAATTACAAACTAATACATTTAGGGCCATGCATTATCTTCCCAGATATTAAATCATATAACCCCAAGTTCACTTTCTTTTAATTATGTTGCTGCTTTATCAGAAATTGTCCATTCATAATAGCGTCTCTTAAAGTTGGTAACCTTTAGGAATTAGAAAAAAAGAGACGTTTTTCTTTATATGCACAGAAAAATCCAAATTATTTGCAATTAGCAAAAAGAAATGCAGTGTTTTATTCTACTGCTTCTCTCTCTGCACGCATCTGATATTTCTTTTCTCAGACTGATTTTTTTCCATACACACATTTCCAGCACAATCTCCTGTCTTGTACTCGAGCTATTAACCTTTCCGCTCTGTGCAGAATCTCTCTAATTTGGCTGTCAGCATCTAAAAGTCTTCCTGCAAGGACACGGAGAGAGAAAAGTCCCTGGCAGTCGTTCTGGACACCAAACGGACTGACGAACACGGGCCGGCGCCACAACCAGAGCCCTTCGGGTTTTGACACCAGACTCGGAAGACTGAGCTGATAATTGTATATAAGATTAGAGGGGTGGCTATGAAAGGGTTTGTGATTGCTTAACAGTTTAAATTGTGTAATCATGAGCCAATTAAACAAAAGCTGGTTTTGTTATTTTATCTGAATTCACAAGATTTTAAAACTGAACAAAGACTCAGAAAGTTCCTGAAATTAAGCAGGAAACTTAAAGGATTTTAAAGTCCTGCAATATTCTGAACATTGATTCATGTTAACCAGTTATTTTAGGAGATTTACAGTTTAATACATTGAATTTGTAATTTCTTATTTTGGTTAGAATTTCAGGTAGAAAAATATAATAAAGCTGAGTACTCAGGGGTATGTACAGTACAGGGTACGTATGGAGGTATTTATATGGTACTTATCTGAACACCAGGGGAAATGTTTAGTCATCAGCATGTAGCATTGCATGATCTACTCCTACAATGGACAAAAATTAAGCAAAAAAAAAGGATTAAGATCGTTACGATTTGTGTCAGCGCTCGGTCTGCATTCCGGGCAGTAAGTCAGACTCGTTTCCGGTTAGAGTTGGACTTTGCCAAAGCTTCCCTTTGTCACCGAACTTTTACGGACAGGATTTCTAGGAGCACCCAAGGTGTTGAGGGGGTCAGTTTTTGCAGATGATCCTGAACTCCAGCCTTCACTGGAGTGCTTCGCACTAGAGTGTGAAGCAACTCCTCTAAATCCAAGACCATGGTCTTGAACTGGAAAAGGGTAGAATGCCTTACCAGGTCAGGGACGAGGTCCTGCCTCAAGTGGAGGAGTATCTCGGGGTCTTGTTCACGAGTGAGGGAAAGAGAGGGCGAGATCGATAGGTGGATTGGTGCTACGTCTACCGGTCAATCTACATCCCAACCCTCACCTACGGTCACGAGCTTTGGGTAGCGACCAAAAGAATGAGATCGCAAATACAAGTGGCTGAAATGAGTTTTCTCCACAGGGTGTCTGGGCTCTCCCTTAGAGATAGGGTGAGAAGCTCAGTCATCCAGGAGGGGCTCGGAGTAGATCCACTGCTCCTCCACATCGAGAGAAGTCAGTTGAGGAGGCTCGAGCATCTGGTTAGGATGCCTCCTGGACGCCTCCCTGGTGAGGTTTTCCAAGCACGTCCAACTGGAAGGAGACCTAAAGGTAGCCTAAGGACACGATGGAGGGACTATGTTTCTCGTCTGGCCTGGGAACAATTTGGGATCCCCCGGAGGTCCTGGCCCAAGTGGCTGGGGAGAGGGAAGTCTGGGCTTTTTCTGACCCGATAGTTTTCCCGTCTCCTTTCGGCTGCTAATGCAGGAAATAGCGCTTGAAGGAAAGTTTTCACGTTCAGCATGCATATGTAACTCTGAGTGGCCGCTCATATTTCAAAAGGAACAAGAATCACAAAGTTTCTCTGTAAACGAAGCCTTTAAAAATTCTTTTAATAACAAAAGGAGCTAGTTGAGAAACAGTTTTTGATGTTTTTTTATGTTTTATACCAATATTACTGCACTTTCATTTGGAAAATTTCAACCCCTCTACATGCTACATTCAGGAGATAAAAGTTGCACACTTTTAGATGCATAAAAGAAAAATCTAATAAATCAGACACTTCATATCGTTGAGGTCAATCCTCTCAGGGTTGTGTCGGATGGTTTTACTTTTTCTTAGAATGTTTCCAAGTTTAGACTCCAAAAGAACAAACATCGATGTTCAAACAGAAAAAGGATGAAGAGTTCACTCGTTTCTTTTCTATCCAGGCTAATATGAACCATACACTCCTCCTACGACAGCACGCCAAGAACAAAACAGAAGAAACATTATTTATTTGTGTTTCATCGGGGGAAACCGGAGCTCCATCACCAACGTGAAGCTATGAGTCATAAAAGCCTGTTTGTTTTGAAACCAGAACCTGCGGATCGACGGGCCTTTACAGCTGCTGGCAATTATATCATGCAGCTCTCCAAAAGCTGAATTTAAGTCATATGTGAAGAAGTGTGTCGTACTGTATGTGTGTTGCAAATCGTGTGCATGCTCTGCAGCATGGTTTTACCTAGAGCAGAAAACAAATCATGTTAAGTTCTGAGCTTCATTTGGCTCATTGGTCTGCAAGAAAATTCAAATCCAGAACCTTTTGTTTCTGGTTGTGAAACATTTTTATTATTGGTATTTAAGTGAGTGAAGATCTTTATTATTCTGTGGGTCAAATGTGTACAGAATTTGAAATAATAACAAAAAATTATTAATATTCATAGTATAACGTTGCAGAGCAATATTTTTAAAAAGGCTTTAAGAGATACACAAAAGCTTAAAAAATAAATTTTTATGTTTATGTCTGAAAGAATTAACTCATTCACTGCCATTGACGACTATAGTCGTCATTTCCCTTTTTTTACGGGGCGGGCGTCGGAGCGAGCCCCCGCACCGTGAGAACAAACATCACGTGTCTTCATCCGTGTATGTCACACATCACGTGATCAGGAAGCGGAAAATCAATGGATTACGAGTTTGTTTTGGGCCGCTGCTGTGAAAAAACGATGTACCGAACCGGAAATGCTTCTGCAGCAGCGCTTGGGCACCAGATTGTGAACGAACGGATAACGCGAGAAATACGGCGATTCTTCCTGATGTCAGAAGTGAGTCTACTCTTTCTTTTGGTAGTTTTGGCGTTTACATGATCATAGAGCACAATGTTCTGTGACTCTTCAAAAAACAGTAAAAACGCTCAAAAACGCTGGCAGTCAGGGGCTTCTGATCAGAAAACGGCTGGCAGTTAATGAGTTAAACACTAAAGCTAAAATTGGAAAGAAAAAATAAGCTTTCCTACAGTGCATAAAATTATTTTCAAGTTTTTGTTTTTAGACATTTTATGTATTTTTTGTCAAAGGAAAGAAATGTTCGTTAACATTTTACAACAAGGGTCCCTTTATTAACGTTACTTAGTCCATTATTAAGCATCAATAAACTATTAAAGTATTAACAACTGCTTAATCATATTATGTATTGCATTACTAAGCAAATCAACATTTCAATGGATATTTCCAGAGATTAATGGTAAAAACTACACATTGCCACTTTAAGGACACTTAATAGTTAACAATACCAGAAACGTTAATAAAGGGACCCTTTGTTTATTAATGCTTAATAATGCACTAAGTAACATTAATAAAGGAACCCTTATTGTAAAGTGTTACCAAATATTCTTATCTGCAAACACAGTACTGGTTGAAATAATGAAACTATTTTTAAATGTGATGAAATTTTCTTGTTTTGAGTGAAGTTACCAGCCAAATGAATCTAACTGTTAGATTCATTTGAAAGTTTTCAAGCAAAGCAACTCTTGCTTACCACATATTATTATTTACATATTAAAGAATATTTCAAGTAGCGCTGTTTTTGTAGGTTAGATTTTGTAATCTTTTTAGACTAAAAACAAAATAAAATCTGTAAAAATAAGGTCCTTTTTACTTTTCTGCAAATACATTTGTGCAGTGTATTTTCTGAACATGAATAATTTAACTTTTTCCATTGACTGAGTTATTAGAGGGATGAGATAAAAGCATTTCTTTTCTGAAAATAATTGTTTTTGTTGTTGAGCCTCAAATTCAAGCAAAGCTCATTTTGTTTTTTATTTTGCTACTAAAGGACATCCTCTCATCTCCAGGGCACTCCCTCTCCCTTCCTCCCCTTTTCCCTCACCTCAGGTTCCATCAAACTTCCCACTGAGGTAGAAACTGCAGGAATGTCTCCACATTTAAGCGATTTCTTCGTGCGTGTTCTGTTCTGTGTGCACGCTTCTTGATTTGTGCTCACAGTCGTCTGAGCCTTACAAGGCTCCTTGTGTATAATTGGTGACCTATTACTTTCTCCCCATTGCATTTGACAGTTATGAATTGGAGACTGCCGTGCAGGCATGCTGATTAATGACAACCACAACTCTTAATTGCAAGGATGAGAAGCCAGGCACTGCAGAGAGAAAGTGACACACACACACACATGCTATTGTAGGGTTTGTGTGAGTAGTGGTTTATGGAATATAGGAAGAAGTCATTTAATCAGCTAGTGGTGGAGCACAAAGTTGATGCTAATTTCTTCATGTGTAAATGCATTCTAATGCATTTTCTCACATATATATGATCCTTTAGTGGCGTCTGAGGGGGAGGATGTTAGTAATGTATGTGATTTAGCACAAACATGGAGTCCACATAGAAAAGGAGAAATATATTAGCACACAGTTAATTAACCTGGTGCTTCTCACAGCTGCCGGCCCCGACGTTGCTCCTGCCAAGACAGACGTGGGTGGCTCCTCAACCTAAATCAATCTGCACTAATTGCTGGTCTTGGCTCCCCTGCGTCTTTTACCTTGCTGCCTGTCAGCATCCTTTTCTACCTGTCTGATTTGACAAGTAATTCCCACATCTTTGAGCAGCAGCGGCTCCGATGGCTCGGTAAACTCAAAGGTCTCTGTGTTTTTTTGCCACGACGCCGAGGCGATGTTCTCCAGAACCGGCTGAAACACGGACCTTCCTTGTACTCCACCAAGATATGGAGAAGTGGAATTACAGCATCGTTCCAGTATGACTTTTCAGATTTGTAGCTGTTCAGCACATTTCTTCTACAATCACCAAAATTTGACAAATTTGGATGACCTCAGAACTTAAAACTAGGATGAATAAAATTCACAACTGAACAAACCTGTTGCGAGTGTTGATGATTTTCTTATACCCAGTCCTAGGCCTAGCCTTCCTTTATTTCTAGAGCTGTAAACAAAAATCCCCTTGCAACAGGAATTCATGGAATGAGCTTGGAATGGAATGCGTGGAATCCTGGAATGCTTCAGCCACACATGGGTCCAAATAGTTTATCATTTGGGTTGTCTTATTTTAAAACTGTAGTTTGGGTGTAAAAAACATTTTTTGCTGAAAATTCCTAATGTTCTTCATGCTTAAAGCAGAAATCTGGAGTTTTTTGTCAGAGGGCACCATCTAGAGGCGTAAGAATGTATTGCACCTTATGCCCCTCTCCCTTCTTCCGTGTTTGCGGCTGGAAGCAACGCCTCTTGTTTGTGAACATGCATCTCTAGCCGGCCAACAGAGCCAAACCTCATAGTTGTCCTATTAATATTCTCATGGTATGCTGTTTATTCATATATATTTATTAGGGATGGGACTAGATAAAAAAAATAATCTAATTAATCTTGATTAATCGCATTTTAATCATCAATTAGCCCCCAAGCAATTTTTTAATTCAAAATTTTAATGAGGCACAGATGACATACCCACACTGTAAAGGGTGAGTCACACCATGGCTGGAGACTTACTTCACCGACACTTCCTGTTAGAAAAATGTGCCTAAAGGAGGCGTCGCCTGGTGGACTGAGAGAGCGGCACTGAGGCAGTAATTGACATCACCCCTTCCAATGTTGGCTCTACATCTGTAAAATCGACTGATTTGTAGCTATTTTTGTGCTTGCAAATGTCCATTAGCTGCGGCGGCCATCTTGACTCTGACTGACTACAAAAGAAATCAGTTGTACATCTAATGATGATTTCCATTATATCAACGCATCATTACGGCTAAAGAAACACCCACAGGCAAAAATGCACATTATAGTCATTAATAATAACATTACTATAATCTCTTTGCTGACCGTGGAACCAAGAATGAAGAGAATTTATATTTACCCACATTGCTCAGAGTTAGCAGGACCTTAAAAGGAAATATGAGGAGAAAGTAACTGTTCTGTGTCATTTCCTGAAAAGCAGACATCTGTCTTGTTTTGGCATTTTCCTCCGTAGTGACAGGGGTCATGAGTTCACTTTGTGCAAATAGGAGGTTAACAGTGAGTAAGTCAGACTCAGTGGTATGATATGAATGTGATAGAAAAGATAAATAGCATTTATATGGAGTGGAGTCTAAAGAAGGCTTTTTATTCTTTGTAAGAGAAGCTGAAACAGGCGTGAAGAAAGCAGACTACAAAATAAAAGCATGCTTATTCCTGGATAAAATGATGCTTCTAAACACCCTTTCCTTGGATGCTTTTTAAACAGCCTGAAGAAAAACTGACTTGGGGAAATAAAGAAGAAATGTGGGACTGTTATGGATGCTTTCACAAAAGGACTTTTGCAAAGCTGCAAATCTACTGACCACAATCTAATAAATCTGTCAGCTCTAAAAAATGCATCTAATTAATTTCATTTTAATAAGCAAATACTTTATTACCACACCATGAGAGACCCCACATGTGGTGATTTTAAAAAAATCATTGATATATACAAATTTTGTTTCTAAAGTGTGTGGTGTGCAACAATGTGGTGAAAACACACAAACCAATTTCACTACCGCTTTCTGACATGTCACACGGAACAGGCAGCATGCTTGCTTGTCCACAAAAAAATCATGCTAAGGCCATCCAACATGTTTGAAAGCCTGGGTTTATAATAGGAGCAATCCCAATATACTTCCATGTGGATCAGACATCTCGTAAAACACCACACACGTTAGGAATATCTGATAAGATTATCTTTTGAGCCCTTATGATAATCATGCGCATCCTTAAGATTTTTGGAAGGGAAGGAGCGGTTCATGATTATCTTGTCCTGTGAACGAAGCTTTAGGAGTTCTGGATCAACTGAAGACCATGACGGACTTTTTTTGTGGAACCATTACATTAATCTAGATGCGAGAAAATAAATATGCAAGTGACCATCTCAAGCTCATGTTTAGACACTAACCCTCTCAGTTTTAAAAAATATTTAGATCTTAAAATAAAACCTTGAAATTATTATTTTTTTGATTGATTAAAAACAGAAGAACTTAAATGGCTCCTTTGCTGCCTGATTAGAGGAACTGTGCACTTTGGTGCAACGGTCAGACATTCAGTCTTTTCAGAGTAAAATTGAATTTATTATGTAGTTATTTTTTGACCAATTACACTGATAAAAAAGATTTTTGGCTCTATGATTATTATTTCAAATATCAAATTAAATTCTACAAAATAAAATGAATTCAGTGGTTTTACTTAAAAAGAGCTTGTATTCATGTAGTGCATTACTCATTGATTGATTGTAATTATGTATCCTCACTTTTTTATGTAAATATAATCTTTCAATCCAAGTAATATTCACTAAACCAGTTCGTTGGTTTCATCAGTTAATCATTTCAAGTAAAATCTAATAGAGTTATAGATGTGAATCTTACAACCTCCTCTGTATTTGGAAAGCCCCTCCTCCCCACTTTCCTACCGGTTCAGACAGGTTCAGACATGTTTAGACGTGTTCCACATGCTCTCCTACAGAGACGTTTGTGACTGAGACTGAAGGATCGTGAAAAGGGAACAACGAAGGTAAGTTTTAAGTAAAACTTTGTATGTTTGTATTGGCTCTCCTACTTTCTTAATGGCAGCAGCGGCAGCTGCGCTGGCAAAAAGTCTAGTTTTTTGCTTGGTAGCTATTTTCTGCCCGGTAGCTAAGAAGCTAGCTAAGGGTTTAGCTAACGAACTTTCTGGTATGGTGTATTACCTTTTCGCCTGGAAAATACAATTACTCAAATTCGTGTTTTTATTTTTTTGTAAACAGGTACCCGCGGGGAAAATTGATTTACGGAAAATTAAGACCCTTAAAAGGTACTAAAAAAAGTATAGAATTGATACAACTCTATTAGATACTCATCTGTATAGTTTATCAGCAAAACACATTGGTTTAGGTGTTACTCGCACTTTGTCGTATTCAGACTTGACATTCACAGGGATTTGAATGCAGAAATACCCAGAAAGGCATTTTTGAGGTTAAATTCTAAATTTTCTCAAGATGTGTCCTCAAGCATAAGGAACATTTCACAAGAACATGTTAACAGGAAAAAAACGATTTTCATCAGAGTGGGTCTTTTAAACCCTTTTGACATTTTGTGCTGTTATTTATGCTACATATGTATTTTTTGCAATAAATGTTGTTTTTGTGTTCAATAGCATGATGTCCATGGCAGAAGGGACATCACCCTCCGCTGCCTAATAGAGTATCTTGGAGAGAGTGGGGAGGAGCTAATCCAAGACTATCAGGTATCTGATCATCATTCCCATATTAAACCGATTGTTTCGCATTACAGCGTGATCTTCATTTGTGAAATTACTTTTCAAAGATTCTCTACACCTGTTATTTGTCTTTTGTTTTTTTTTAAAGCTGTACTCCGCAACTTTTACACCTCAAAATAATGTTTTTCTCACACTTTCTGGCAAATGACTATAATCTAATTTGTCATTGACTTGGAGGGTCTCAGCTTTTGACAGCACTATAGAAGTTTTGTGGCAGTGCTCCGTCGCCAACGTCTGACTGAGACACGCTTTATGGCAGAATCATAGATCTGTAGTATTAGAAACCACAGCCATGGCTGTTCCACTAAAGAAAGCCAAAAATCTCATATGAGAAGTTGATTTGAAGCGCGTCCCCCAAAATTAACGCGACACGACGCGCCTGAATGCTGCAATATACGAGCAACCGGTAGGTGGAGTTGACAAAACGAGCGAGACACACTCACCATGGTGACTCCATCTCTGGTTTAGAGGTCTTTCACACCATCTACGATACCGCTGCTGTCCTTTTTTTCTGCCGTAATCTCAAAATTAACCAGTTTTGAGCTCTTTTATTGACGCCATGTTTGTTTTGGTTGTACCGGCTCTCTATCCGGTCTGAGTACTCTCGTTTAGTGGAACACTCCGGTACTACAACCAATGCAGCGCTGTATAGCAGCAAGTATATGAACAAAGACGCAGCCTGCTGCCTGCGCCAACGCGAGGTTAAACAGCAAGTATATTCTGGCCCTTAGAGAAGTAATGGCATGTAATATGGATGCTGATCTATGTGCTTTTATTGTGCTTGTAACAAATGCCTATAGCAGATTTTAGCTGCAATTTAACTGTAATTCACTATTAAGATAAACTCAGTTCAAGCTGATTAACATTCATTTACCTCATCGCTCAACATTACTGCTTGGTGCAAGTCAGAGAGACGAGAGATTTGGGTTGGTTCAGGTTGGCATGAAGCTAATCATGCTGCGTGGTAGAGCAGCTGAAAGATGCACATGGATTAGTAGAACTTTTTTTTTTCTGAAAGCAGCACTGGTGCCTTGTGCTGCTCCTGTGGGTCTGCTTTCTACAGATCCATTGTTATTTCAGCACTTGCCCGGACGACATCCAGTGTCCAGCTGCGCCAGAGCATGCAGTGTGTCGTTGTGCGTGAATTAGGGCTGCACGATATTAGGAAAACCTGCGATATGCGATAACAGTGCTTAATATTGCGATATCGATATTAGTTGCGATAAATGAACAAATACTTAAATCTGCAGTTTTTGTATATATACTTTATACACACCACTCCATCCTCTATCATTAGTATTAATACAGTAACAAAATGAAATCATGCAAGTTCACATTACATTTCTAGAGCCCATTATATAGATCTTTATGGTTGCGTTGGAGGTAACAACGGAGATTTGTCGTGTTTTCCCTCATGGTTGCCACGGGTGTTTGGCATGTCTTGCAAAGTACTTGTGTTTGTTAAATAATAGTCATGTTGTTTGAATTATGAGTTCTTTCTCGCTAACATTTTCCGCACACGTCTTACCATCAGTCATTACGACGCTCTCTAAGCTAACTCAGGTGTTTGCTAGCCATCCAAATGAAGTGCCGTCCACCTAGGCACCAAGGCATCTAACCTATAAGAACCCAACCGATTGGCCAAATGGGTGAAGGGCTCCATTTGATTTGTCAAAAACTTCATGCTTCCATTTGATTGACAAAATGCGTAGCAAAAATCTGAGATGACCATTAATTGCGATATTTTTCTGTTCTTTGCGATATGCCTGTTGCGCATTCTGATATTGCGATAACGATAAATTTTTGATATATTGTGCAGCCCTAGCGTGAATATTCCACGTCTGTCTGAAAACAGCTTCACAGTCAGCTTCTGTGAAGCATGTTGTGTGACTTTACATAAAATAGAAATGTGCCATATGAATATTGTTGGCATACACTTCTTTCTATACATTTCTCTCTAAATCATTTCATTTACTTGGAATCTATTGTTATTTTTTTCAAATTGTGGCTTATTTCTTTTCTCAGAACATCAGCCAAGAAGCCGTGAAAGAGGACTGCAGTGGCCAGTTGATGAAGATCGCCGTCATCCATCCCAGCGTGGCGGCACAGGACAACCAAGATCCCATGTCTGTGTCACTTTGTTGAGGGGACAGAAGTTCTGGAGGACTGCACAAGTGTGACAAACGCTTGCATCCTACTCATGGGTGTCATCTATGCAGTCAACTTAAGTTACCCAGTGAAACTTAAATATACATTTGAAGTGTTTCAGAAGCTGTTTTTGGAGCTTGACAACCTTAAACTGTCTGTGAAGATCCAGTCTCTCCGCAAAAAACTGTCACTGTGACAGTGTGTGTGTGTTACTTCTGCTTTTGTCCAGCAGAAACAGATCAACATATTGTTATTTCAAATGTTGGTCAATTTACGACTATTTATCTGGAGAATGTTAAAAAATCTCCACAAAAACATTTAACTATAGGAGTTTGAGTGTCATTGGACGTTTGTCCAAAAAGACCGGTTTTATATTTTGTCAGTGTTCTGACAGTGGTTTTATCTGTTGCTGTTTGTACGATACAGATTTTCAATATAGATTTTCTTGTTCTGCACTGCTTTATATGTACTTGATGTACATGTGCACTGTTTTATAAGAACGTAATTCTAATGTTTAATAAAAAAGTCTGAACTATCCTTTAAGCAGCAGATATTTGTTGCAGAAAAATGTATTATTTAAACGAATCTTGCACTTTAAATTTAATCTTTTGTCACAATCCCCAGTATTATGAGTGAGAGAAAAAAAAACTGTAACCAGCCCAGTTATTCGCTTGATCTGACAACAGTCTTGTTTACTTTAGCGAAAAAAATGTAAGTGAATTGGAAAAACAGTTGCCATTCACTTACAGCCTGGTTACTGTTTTTTTCTAACACTTCTCTAATTCTGGGAAATGTGTAAAAAGACTAAATTTAACTATGAGGTGCAATATCCCTGTACTAAAACAGTAAAATATTTTTATTAAAATGAACTAATATATTATTAATAAATTTTACTTAATAATTACATAAAAAATTACAAAAAAATATGAGTAATAAATGCAAATGAACATCAAGTAACATTTACTTGGGTTTTGGGTGTACATGCGTTGGTAATGTGAGTGAAAGTTACAATCTAAATGTGAGTATTTCCAGTGAAATGTACTTATGTATATTTTTTAAACAAAGTAGGGTCTAGTAAGTAAATATTACTTAGAAATAGCCTGAGTAAAATTTACAAGCACTTTCTGAGTGTAAATCCTTTCCTAGCTTTTTTTAAGTAAATGTCACTCCAAATTTTTTTCAGTGTAGGCTTTTCTAAAAGACACTCAGGTAGTTAGAAAAACAGTACATCTGAATGTCATTTGTTAAAAAAGTGTTAAGAGATATTATGAAAGTTATTAATGAGCGGTCCACAAATGTAGTAAAAACATGAGTGACCAAAAATGGAGCCTTGGGGTACACCATATGACAGATCAGTGGTATGCGACATGATTTGGTTTATTCAGACTCTGGAACGGATCTGAATAATTACCCTCAAACAGTTCCTGATATTGACTAAAAAAATATTTTTAATCAAGTCTCAAAAACGGCAGAAATGTTTATCACAAAAGAGTTTATTCTGATAAAGAATCGGTGGTTAAATATTAGGATTATTTATAAAACTCTAGGATGAAGCAGAGAGATCATAACGGTGGAGTTTTAACCACAGTTGGCTTTTTTTAAATAAGAGATTTGTCATGATTCAAATGATTTTTTATTGTAATTCAAAAATAGAAGCCTCATAAATAAGAAACATCTTAACTTTTGACCTCTTGATATCACCTAATTTCGGCTACTGATTAAAAAATGCTAAATGTAACCTACTTCACATCGTTACATTTTGTGTGTGTGTGTACATGTACGAATGTGTGTGTTATCAGCTGCATAATACTGAAGTCAACCAGGCTAAGGTCAGGTCACGTACTATGTAACCACCTTGAAGCTGTCATGTAGCCCCAGAAACCCTCCTAAGTCAAGGAGACTGCATACAGAACGGCTGTGCGCTGACTCCGGAGGATGACTGGAAGGCAGGGAAAGACAGAGGGGCTTTGATGGGAACTCTGAAATGGTCCCTTGTCCTCTAATAGATGGTGACGAGAGAGAATTGGAAGAGGGCGAGAGGGTAAAAGGAGGCGGGAGGGGAGAGGAGGCCTGGAGAGGTTTCAAAGTGACCGTACTTGTGTCCAGATCAAAGACAAGAAGTTGGGAATGACAGTAAAGGTCATTACAGAGAAAGCTTTTGTACTTTGGAGGATTTTAATTTGTGTTTTTATTGAGTTATTCAAATTAATTCTAAAATTAGAACTCATCTCATCCTCTGCATTTTGTGTTGGAGTTTTAACCCATGATCATGGAGACATTTATTGCCAAAAACATTACGTGCAACATTGCAAAGTCCTGCATTATCTGTTAGCCTTTATGTATTTGGTATGAATGAATCTCAGCTCCCACATGAAATATTAAGTCAATATCTACAATTTACCGAGTTGAGGCCATTTTTGAGTCTGGTAAGATTGGCTCAGATTAGCTGTGGCAGACATCTTGAATTTGATTAACTACCAAAGTTAACCAGTTGTGGATGCACATCAGATGATTTATTTTATTAAAGGGTTTCATTAAAACCTGCTCAATGGGTGGGACAAATGGCAAAGATGGCTCCCGTTGTATAGGCTGAGGATGCCCGTAGCTATGGTGGCACCAAATTTTAGCTCACTATCCATAAAAATTCTTGAGTTAGTGGCAATCTGCTGACTTAAAATGTCATTTACAGATAGATGTACAAGTATTGATTCATTTCTGGAAATTTCATTAAAAATGTCTTCTGGTTCATAAGGTATTTGGCCAACAGACCGTTGACTTAATGACAAATTTACGAACAAAGGTCTTGTGGGATCAGTGTATTTGTTGGGAGTGACTCTTTGCCACACTCACACCAAACTTTAGCTCAATATTTGTAAAACAAGCTGAAACATACCAATTTTTACATTCGCAATTGGTTGTGGCCAAGTTGACTCCATGTGGTTCATGAGATAGTTTACGAACAAACCTTAATGCCAAAGCTTTATGCAAAGAACTCATGCGATGAGTAAAGCTTTGGGATCACGGTAAGCAACTTCGTCCCGGTTATAGTTAAATATCCGTTCAGATAAACCCATTCTTGTGCATGCTAATGTCATTTGGCTCACATGCTGAAGCTAAAACCTCATCACCAACCTTTTGTTTGTAGGTTCTAAATGGTTTTAACTATCTGGCCTGAAAGTAGCTGAATCCTGGTGATTTTGATGTGTTTAAAGGCTCTGTGGTAGAATCCATTTTTTTCATTTTTTTCTTGTACTAAATGCAAACTAAGAACAACATCTGTCCACATCATTAGTGCAACTCCTTCCCAGGAAACAATTCTCAAACGAGACTAAAGATCTTCTGTAACAGTAAAAAGTGAGAAGATCATAATAGCTGGCTCCAGTTCAGTCGTAAAACAATCTGTGTGATGTATGACAGAAACGAAGGACTAGAAAGTCATCGTAAAAAAAGGAATACATGTCATTTCTCTGCAGGAATCAAGTTTGCTTCTTTTTTACCCTCCTCTCTTGTGTCCTGTCTTATGCACTCATAATTTCATTGGGAGAAAATGTGAGAACCAGATGTTAAAGCCACGCTGCAGATGTGCACGGGTGGAGAAACAGTGGTCAGTTCTGTTGTGCGCCTAAACACACAAGAGCTTTGCATGAAATCATGACTTAAAAGCAAAAAAAATTAAAAAAACATGCACATTTGTTGAAGCAAGGATGTTCCTGACTTTGTAAAACAGGATGACCTAAAAGCACCAAACTCCCTCTCAATCAGTGTTTTTCTTTTTATCCCTTCGTCAATTACTCCCTTATGCACTTTATTCACTTAACAGTCCCTGGCCCTCTTCCTACTTCCTGGTTAGAATGAAACACACGACACACAAAAACAAGACATGCCTAATGGTTTTCAAAATGGCTTAAAATATTAACGTTTCCTATTCGCTCCTGTTCCACTTACACATCTTGAGGCCCATTATTTTTGAAACAAGCTACATTTAAAGGGACCTTGGCTATCCACATTCAAGGACTTGATGCTTAAGTAGCAAATGGCAGCACTGAACCGTTCGCAAGGCCATTAGAGGGATAAAAATATATATATGAGAGCAAACAAGCAGGGGAATCTGAAACCCCACTTAAATCAGGGCTAAATAATCATATTTGAGGCATTTTCTTTATTTGAACCATCTAACCTAAGAGAGAAGGGACGATTCACTTATTCCAGATTTTCTATTTTTCTTTCCATTTTAAATTAAATGAGCAACAAGTTTTTTATTTGAAACTTGTCACATAAAATACATATTTTGTGTAACCATTTGCTCCCACTTTCTTGGTTGTTTAGTCACAAATGTTTCCATTAATTCTGCCGTTGTCTCAGTTATGAATCAATGCCTTGTGAGTTGTTTTCTGTGGGGGAAAAAAAGTTCTGGTGCTTCTGTTTTAGGGGGTAGAGGTTTGTCAGAGGAGTGTTGGGGAGCATCATTTTGAGTCTTGCTCATTAATATTCATGATATGCAAATGTATCACCTCTGATTGGCTGACAGCAATGGGACTCTTCTACTGCCTGCGTTCGCTCTTCTTTCTTGGGTAAAAAATGCAACGTTGATGTTTTATCTCACAAATAACACAAGCCCAAATGTGTTCCACCATGTTGTGGAGATGCTAATGTTAATGGTTAGCTTCTTCTAGCCGAGAAGCGTTCTACTCTCTCCTGGCAGCTAAATCAAAACAGCCTTCCACGACCACAAGCCAAGGTGGGAAGGGCCATTAATGCTAAATTTCCCTGTCACATAGAAGGAACTGGCTTTTTCTGACTTGATTATATTTCCGTCTTTTTCCTTTCTGCGGCAAATGCAGGAAATTGGGGTTGAAGAAAATGTTAACATTCAGCATGCATGTGAAACTTGAGCCTTTTTCACACCAAATGTGGAACGGATGCGGTCAGGTTTCCGTACGGCTTTCGCATAGATCAAAAAAATCACTGAGTCCAATCAAAGCATTCACACCGGCTGTGGTGCGGTGTGGATCCGGCTGCGAAGCTCCAGAAAGTTTCTGCATGGAGTCGCATGTGGATTGTCATGAGATTGAGGAAATTGCATGAGCCAGACATGTGGAACAGGGATCTGGTATTTTTCAAAATAAAACATGTCGCATTATTCTTGTGGGCTTTTATTTTGTTATTAATGATGAGGATATCAATTCACAGTGTATGATAGTTCACGTTATTTGTACAGGTATAGTTTAAATGTATTGTGTCAAATTTCTAATAATTTGGTGCTCGTGTGGAAACAGGACCGCCTCTGTACCGCATTCGCTGTGAAACAGGCTTCAGATTGACCAATCGTATTTTAAAAAGCACAAGTATTACACCATTTCTCAGTGAACGAGACCTTAAAACAAAGTGAAATGTAACAATTTGACTGGCATAAAAACATGTTGATTGCTCCACTATTTAACACAAGTGTCCCAGTTTTAAAGAAATAAATGTCCCTCCTCTTAGTAATTTGCCGACTCAAAGGTAAAATCTCAACAGAATTGTTGATTCTTAAGAATCATCTATTTGCTCGTGTCATTTCTGCAGATTTCTGCACAATGTTCATTTTGTCGTGTTACCATTTGGAGTGCTGCCCGTTGGCTTGCCTTAGCGCGCTCCTGTTTGTTTTCTCCACAAGAGGAGATGAGTCAACTGATTGGCAGTGAGACGACACGCGCGATGATGGTGTTAAACCTTGGCGGTTCAATTATTTATTCACTGATGCTGCAAGAAAAGAAGGGTGTGTGTGTAAGAAAAAAAAAATTAATGACAGATTTATAAAAAATGAGTAGTAAATTCAAAAATGGCCAAGTGAAAATAAGAAAATCTTGGAGCGAGCACTTCCTAACTCCACCAACACACGAGCACAACAAAAACCAACCCTATTGCTGCCACACACACCGACACACACTGAAAACACGCCAGCATATGGGTCAGATTTAATCGCAATAATTTCATTTCCCCCTCCGCTCATCAGCTCCAAGCCAGATATAGACTAAGTCCCATTTGTAACCACTGCAGCGCTACTGGGAGGAAATACAACAGATAAGAGGAGTCTTGTAATAAGCTGGCTGTGTGGATCAGATAAATGAGCACAGCTTCTGCCGGTTAGTCTGAGAAATGTATCACGGAGCGGTGGAGAGCCAAGTGTGGGAGCTTGAAGATTTGTACACATGAGCGGGTGAAACAAATTAACTTTGTTGATTAGTGGAGAGATTTAGGAAGCTCCTTGGAAAATGACCCGAAGGCGCTTGGGAGATTTGGTGAGAATGAGGCGGAATTTGGATGTCAAGGAAACACAAGGAGTTTTTGAATAAATGAAACACAGTAAATACTCATGTAGAGGTTTTTTTTCAGCTGTCTCCATCTAACCCTGTCTCTTGCATGCACAAATTTGCAACATAAATCTAGTCTGATGCATAAATGAAGCAAAGAATTGCAGGAGGTGAATACATTTTGCTGTTTCAGTAGACTTGGATATTAATTTGTATGTTTCATCAACATCTAAAGTCATTTGCAGAGTTTTAGAGTATTTTTTAAACTTTTTTACCTTGTTTAGCTCAATGGGCACTACATTTTATTGTGATTTTTAATCTACTGATGCTGTGTTCAGCACTTTGATCACCCTTGACAGCTGTTTTAAAGTGCTATATAAATAAAGATGACGATGATTATATGGTCTAAGTCAATGGCATTGTTTCAGAATGCAAAAATTGATAGAATAACTTTATGAAAAACACTTTATTTTAAAATTTGCTTTAATTTCTCAGTTATTTTTTGTTGTAAGAACATATGTTTTAATTTAAATTTAAATACCTGATCTCAGGTCTATTTGCTTTTTGTGATTCTGATGCAAATGGAAATGATTGTTCAATAACTTGTAATATTGTTTTATATCCATCGGTGTATCTTAAATTTTTCCAAAGTGAAATTGTTTTGTGACTGAATTTGAGATGTCTGCAAACATCGAGTCAGAATCCCTTGTATTGATATAATAGCAATCAGGCTCAACAGGTAAAGAAACAAGGGAAAATTCTAGAAAATTTCAAAATAAAATACTCGTGCAAATTCCATTTTGCTTAACTATTAAAAAAATATGACACTGCATGTGAGACATGGAGGAGGTAAGAAGAACAGAAAACAAAGAGTTTCAGTGAGTTTGATCAAACATAATCCAGCATTTAATGAGATATTTTACTAACAGAAAATCATCACCAACCTTTCTTTCTTCTTTGATTAGCGTGATAAAAGTTTCAACAATCGTAAAAAAATGTTATGCTAAGATTTTAATGACAAAATTTACTGAGCAAACCGTTAAAGCGTCAAAAATGAGATATCTTGTATGATCTCTGAAGAGTCTGACAGGACTGAGAGTCTGTGTTGACTGAAATGTTTTATTGTAATCAGGTCAAAAGGAAAGTCAGGGACGTGCTAGGCGCTCTCAGGAGGAAATGCTCCGCTGCATCTAAAAAAACTCATCCATGCGAAACCTCGGCTCATAAACAGTCACCTTGTCAGTCACCTTGTCAATCAGTCAGTAAGTTGGTCAATAAGCCAGTAGGCCAGTTCCTCATTCAGCCTCAAACCCAGTCATCCATCAATCCGTGAACCCACGGTCGATCGTTATTTTTCCTTCTCACCTAACCGCCCTTTATTCTGCAAACTAACTGAGCCCCATAGACCCGTAGTGATCCGGTGTCTCCTTCACTTACTAATGCTTGGTCAGGTCTCTACCCTCTACACTAGTTGGGCAAAATAATCACCTTACTTTTAAAAGCAAGTCTGGTTCTCACACTTTCATGTGGTTATAAAAAACAGTGTTTCTAGTTTTCTGTAATGGTTCATTTGTCATTCCTTCTTGTCTGCATATCCATCCATTCATATTTGGTTGCTCATACGTGGACTGAGCAGATAGACATCCCTAGTCCCAGGAACGCTCCTATGGAGAAAACCCAAGGCATTCCAATAATCCTTCTAGTGTCCTTTTTGACGAGGACAGATTTGTCCCTCATTCACTTGCACCTCTTCATCCAGAGTCAACACCCCCAAACCCACGTTTCCCACAGCTTCCTTCAATGAATAAAAAGTCAGCAGCGCTTCTTTGTACTTCTTCCGTGACGAGTTGAGGTAAATGTTCAAATCTAGCAACTGATTTGGGGTTTTTGGGTGAATTTTGGACAATCGAACATGAATCATTCTTACTGCTAATGGACAGCGAGTGCTGCCATGGGTCACCTTGTGCTACTGTACCCATCCCAGTGGCCGCCATACCAGGAGACATTCACCCCTCCATGTCCAGACAGCAGATAAATTGGGCATGCACTGAGCTTCCGCTTTGGCGAGGTGGACATGATAAATTAACTTTTTGTCTTTCTCAATTCAGAATTCCTCTCTCCTACAGCATAAATTATACTTACATACGCATGACCAGTTCTGCTAATTAGGCTATGTCATTAGGGCGACTTTTAGTGCCGGTACTTTCCTTACTGAAGGGTTGGCAGCCATAGGAAGCTCGTTTAAGCTGCTCGGAACTGGGATCTTGTTCTTTTCTTGGTCCTGATCCAAATCACAAGACCACAGGTGAGGGTTGGAATACAGACAGACCAGTAAACCCAAAGATTTGAAACATCGTCATTACTGACGATGAAGCATGTTCGATCAGTCGGTTCAGGGTGTAGCCGATAGGTAAAACAAGGAACTACAGCAACGTATTAAACAATACAACCTAAATGAACAGACCCCACATTTATTATCCCAGAAATGCTCATAAAACAGGCTCCTAAACCATCCAAGCATGTCAATCTAAGAAAATCTTTCTAACTTCTACGATCCCCTTGAGTATCAGACCAACAGCAGACGTGTTTTGGGTTTATTCAATGAACCACACATCCCATCTGCATTATTTAAAGCACTTCCCTTCATCGCGTTTTGATTTGAAATCAAAGAAATAAAAGAGAAACTGTTTCTGTCTCTTTTCCATTCTTCTGAAAGAAAATTAGTGTTCTTGTGAGGTCGCTGAATTGGTATAATTACATGGGTTTAAATGCAAATTTACCATGTGCCTATTAATTCTATTCTGTTCATTTCAAATGACTGACTGCACTTAATTAAATCAGATTGATTAGACCTTTTCAAGACTTTCCCTTTACAACCACATAATTATGACAAATAGAGGCACTTGACACCAAATGCAGAGGACGAGACTTTCGTTTCTCTGCCATTCTGGGTCTTTCAAGTCCTGCGAGGGGGCGGGTGGCCGGGATGTCAGAATGAAGCCATTTTTATTTATTAGTGCCGTAGTTTAAGGCCTCTGACCTGCCCATCTACACACACACACACACACATCCTCGGACAGTTTATTCTGGTGAATGTGTTGCTTTGCCAGATATAGTTGAATGAAATTATGCAAGAATTAAAAATAATACTGATTAGGTGCCCAAATCTAACTACTGTTTACTTCCAATCAACTGCTCAGCTTGAATGCCGCTAATTTAAAAACAATAGTGACTCAAAGACAAAGAGGAACAGAATTAACAGTTAAAAGGGTGGAGGAGGGAAATAAAAACAACAAAAAAAGAAATAAAGGCAACGAGCAGAAAACACATTCAGAAAGGAGCATAAAATTTAGAAAGCAGCGCCCCAGGACCTGGCGAGTTAATGGCTAAAAAGGGCTCCTGCTCCTCAAGTGGGTTTCTGAGCTTTGATTGCAATTTGGAGGAAGAATTATCTCATCGGGGTGCGTGGGCAGAGGGAGGTCGGATCTGACTGCGAAGTGCTTGTCATTACCAAGATTTCTCCTCTTCTGTTGTCTCTCGTTCTCTTTGTCTTCTCTTCTCTTTGTTAAACTAGTTGTTCCCGAACTGCAGCTTAGCAGTGTCCAAATATTAATGAGCCACACCACACGTGCTATTTGTGTTTTATCTGAGGCAGAAGTGTTGAACCACCTTCCATTTCTTCATATTCATCTTCCCAGGATTATTTGTAGCATTCTGGAGCATTAAGCGTCTCAAAAATCACTTAGGCTTTTAAAATTGTGTTGTCCAGATTTATCCTTTGTCTTTTAGTCCTTTCATGTCCTTTTCTTTATCCTATTGATTTTATTTAGCATGTTTAGTGATGATAGGCATGTTTCCACTATCGGAACATTAGGGGAATTTTACCAAACTTCCTGACTGAAAGGACCGTTTTCTGGAGTACCTGAGCTTTTTGCCCAGTTGATGGAGAAGTCTCTCTCTCTCTCTCTCTCTCTCTCTCTCTCTCTCTCTCTCTCTCTCTCTCTCTCTCTCTCTCTCATCTCATCTCATCACCTCCATTTATTTGAATTGTTTCAGCGTAATCTTGGCCTCAAATGATTTTTTTTATTTCAAAATGCCGTCGGCACTCGGGTCATGATGTTTCCTCTTAATTACGGTGCCACATCATCATCATAAAGTACCTCTGTCACACTTCTAATTACACTCTTCCAATTGCTCTGACATATAATTTCATTTGCTGATATACGTTGCACGTTTATCCGTGCATGAATGGAGTGGAAAAAAGGGGCAAAGGAGCAATAGGAAAGCAGAGACGAGTCCTCGCCCAAGACAACACCATGGAGCAATCTCGCCAAATTCATCAAAATGCATGCTAAGATTAGCAACATTGATAGTTGAATTTATTCACATTTTAAGTATGTTAAAGCAAAACTGGTGCATGTTGCATCAGCTTGTTTCTTTAAAGATGTCACATAAGTAATGGATTAAAACCAGTAAACACAACAAAATGAGACCATCAATAAGAGAATGAATGCTTTAAAAGAGCCCTGCTTTACACTGCAGCCTGGTGACTTTTGCATTTGATTTAATAACAGTAAACACAGTCAGAGGTCTGAGGCTGCAGAGATTTAATTATCTGGAGGAGAAGCTTTGTACTTTGCATAAAGCAGCTGTGCACAACAGGTACTATGAGAATAACTTTATACACGACTGATTTAGCAACGCTGCTGCTTTAAACACAATAAATATGTGTTGTAAGTGTAAACTGTGCAGTTTTTTTATGAGTAAATACAGAACGGAATGATTCTTTAATATTATTTGGTTTTCTTAAGCAAGTAGATTACAAGATGGGTTTTATGGTACCAAAAAATGTCTTTATCATTCATTAGATTCTTCTTCTTGTGTTTCCCTTTAACGGGGTCTGATTTATATAAATACAATGAAGAGGAATTCACTTTTTCATGCTACTCTTCAACCAGAACCAGTTTATCACTGGGCGGTGACTGGTTCTGGCTTGTTACAGACACAGAAACACACATTTGTGCTGATACTCAGATTACAGCTCAATCTCCCCAACAATCATCAACATCCTGTTTTACGATTGTGCACAAACCATAATAACTGGGGTCTTTTCCACTAGTGACCGTGTGGGATGGTGCGGGGGGGGGGGGTCACCATTACACCAGGTGGGCTCATTGCTAAAAGGCTGCTGCTCCCTTAATGGCCCCATTAGCACTCGTAAGGTGAGACTGCTGGAAGAACGTTTCGAATCTTTCTACACTTTTATAAGTCGTCTCTTTTTCTGTTTCTGCTCCAAACCTCCCGTCAAACCTAAGTGGTTCCACTGAGAGTGACCGTCCCAAACCGACATTTTGAATTTGTGTCTGACCAAGCAAACTGCAGCTTTAAATTTTATTTTGTGTATAACGCCGGGAATGGGCAACATTCAAGAGAATGCATTCAATTTACTCAAAGCTATGTGCAGGTGGTGTGTCTGTAGAGTGAGTGTTTTGCTGCCTGTTTTCTTTTAGCACCTAATGCAGGAAATAGGGGTAGATCAGATCATAATTCAAAAAAAATATTATGTTTCTCATTGATAGCAATGTTTGCTTTCTGATTATAACTAAGTTAAGACTGTGAAAACTGTTTTACATATTTATGTTTTTTTAATAAAGATCTAAATAAATCAAAGTTCATGGTGTAAAAATGGCCAAGTAAAAACCAAAATGTACCAGCATCTAATAATACCAGCTGCATCCAAGAAAAGGAGGAATTGTGAGTTTATTTGCATAAATATTCAGAAGAGACGATTTTTTGGCTGCAACAGAAAGACTCAAGATCGTTAATGAGTGTAAATATTTAAAATGGATAACATTTTGCACCATTCTGGTTTTGATTTATTTGCGAACGAAAGCTTCAAAATAAAAACTTCAAAATAAATTTCAAAGCAACAGGATGTAACATCTTTGTCACTAGAAACTGGGCCATCTTGAGCATCATATTCAGCTATTGACCAGTTTTTAAGGAAAAGCACATTTTATTCATATATTTTGACATAAACGAGCCCAAATTTCTTATTGAAAGAATAAAAAATGTTATGCTTGTGTATGATTTGGGTGTCTGTTGCTCTGAGCCTTTGATGACCTCTTGGTGTTGCTGCTGTGAGCAGAGTGACCCGACTGTACTCATTAAAACCAATGGAACGGATCATTCTCCACTAATTGTTTTCCGCTGACAAATGGCTCCTCTGACTCCCGAAGACTGCTGCAGGGGCCCTGCCTCGCTCGAACACACCAGCTCCACTAATGAGAGCTGCCTATCTGCGTGTGTGTGTGTGTGTGTGTGTTTGCTACAGTTTTAATATGTCTGCATAATGCACGAATGTGTGTGCGTTTGTGTTTGCCGTGCCAGCCTCCCTTGCTGTGCACCGGAATGTGTAAAGTCGGAAACAGCGCTACATTAGGCTCACTATTAGCCATTAAGGCATTTTCTACTGTCAATCACTCTGACACCAAGATATTGGCAACAAGTAAATCATTGGATCTGACTGCTTAATACATCAGGCTTTACAGCTGCACACATTTCATAGAACAGCATGCAGGGCGGATATTTAAATAAGTTCTTTTTTATTCTTTATTTACACAGAATAAAAATATCCTTACATTCTAAATGTTAGCTTTAGCTCGTATAGCTGAAGAAACGTTTCAGTATTGAGGAGCTGGACTCCCAACCGGATGCACCAAGACACTTACGGAATATCGGGGCGACGGTGGTGGAGGAGTTAAGTGCCCGCCACATAATCTGTTGCAGGTTTGAGCCCCACTCAGTCTGTCACTATTGTTGTGTCCTTAGGCAAGACACTTAACCCACATTGCCTCGCTTCTGTCTGTGAGCCCCAGGGCAGCTGAAGCTACAATGTAGCTCATCATCACTAGGGTGTGAATGGATGAATGACTGATTGTGTTGTGAAGCACCTTGGGGGGTTTTAGGACTCTAGAAGGCGCTATATTAAATACAGTCCATTTACCATATCCTGAAGGGGGCGTGTCTTCAGAAAGATGCTTTCCATCCAAGTGAGAATTTTTGTACCTCTCTCTGGAGCCTACATCCATGACGAGAACCTCCCATTCCACCACATCCCAAAGGTTCTGGACTGAGATCTGGTGGCTGAGGAGGCCGTTGGAGTCCAGTGAACTCATGGTCCTGTTCTAGAAACCAGTTAGAGATGATCTGAGCTGTGTGACATGGTGCATGATCCTGCTGGAAGTAGCCATCAGAAGATAGATCCATGTAGACATAAAGGGATGGACATGGACAGCAACAAGACTCGGGTAGGCTGTGGTGCTTAAACCAGGAGTAGGTGGTACAAAGTGGGACAAGAACATCCCCCCACACCCTTACATCAGCAACAGCCTGAAGCATTGATACAAGGCAGGATGAAACCATGCTTTCATGTTGGTGAAACCGATCGTCTGAATGTTGCAGGTGAAAACCAGACTCATCCACACCAGGAAAGGATTTCCAGTCTCTTCTGGTCTAGTTCTGGTGATCCTGTGTGAATTGTAGCCTCAGTTTCCTGTTCTTAGCTGACAGAAGGGACACCTGGCTTGGTCTTCTGCTGCTGGAGTCCATCTGGAAATCTTCTGCAGGTTGGAACCAGTGGTTTTTGAGCTACTGTTGCTTTTCTATCATCTAGACCCAGTTAACCCATTCCACTCTGATATCAACAAGACATTTCCATACAGTTCTCCATAAACTCTGGAAATGGTTGTGGGTGAAAATCCCAGTAGGTCAGCAACCATCAACTACATTTAGAGTCACCTAAACAGTCTTTCTTCTCAATTCTGATGTTCGGTTTGAAGTTCAGCAAGTTGTCTACATGCATGAATGCACTGAGTTGCAGCCATGTGATTGGCTGGTTAGATACTGGTGTGCCATTGAGCAGGTGTACCTAAACACTGACAGGTGAGTGAAGATGAAAGCTTTTCTAAAGTATAAAAAGTTTTTATCAAATGTATGATTAGAAATAAAACACTCTGGAGTATAAGAATACGATGCAGCACATACGTCTCTCTCTCTCTCTCTGTGGTTCCACCTGTTCCGTGGTCCACTGGGTGGCTGTGAATCCCATTAAGGGACACCCCTTCGGCACATTCCAATCCTGCCCCTCCTCCCTGGCCAAGTATACCTGGCACTAATCCATCAGAGGGGCAGTCAGGCTGCACGCCGCCCCGCCGCCACCCATCCCCGATACCCGCCAGTGCCCAGTGCTTCAGCAGAGGCCCCAGCTGGGGGACCGCCAAAGCTTGGTCATTATCGAATGACGGATAGCTTGATATCAGGTGTGTAATGCGAGCGAGTATTGGCGAGGGCCATCTGGCTGATGATTTGCAGGAAGTTGGAAGTCAGGCCTGTAAGTGAGGTATAGCGCGTCGGGCGATGATGATGGATGGGGCTGGGGGGCATCGCCGCCAATCACAGCAACCTCTGGAAGTGGCTGTTCAAACAGCGGAGGTGTTGATGAACGCTCGCTGTTTGATCCTTTTTATCGGTTTAAACTCTCAATTAAATCCTCAAGGTTATTATTCACTTTGTTTTCCTTTTTACTCTTTAAGGTTTTTTTGCTGTTAGAATAAAAAAAACACCAAACTGCAGTTTTAACACTTGAGTGGTTGAACTGCGTACCTCGACTGTGACTACTCATCATCCAGCCTGAGTCACAGAATGAATCAAATCAACCACAACATTAAAACCGCCTGCCGAAATGTGTTTGAAAACTTGTCAAAACTTAAGAAAAAGAGAGAGCCAACAATAAAATAAATAAAGTTTCAGGCTGAGTGACAAGAAAAGCAATTGTTCTTGAGTTTTGCATCTTCCTTCTACCTGTCAACTGTTCTATTTTGGCTCCACGACCGGAGGGAGCAGGAAGAGACGGAGGTGAGGAGAGGTGTGCAGAAGGATGGAATCTGTGAAAAGACATGATAAACTGCCACACCAAGGGATTATGAGAAGTCCTCCAAGTTCCTGCAGACGTGCAGAGACAAAAATATGTGCCAGTGTGGGAATGAGTCTTTTTCTGTTTTAAAGGAGTAATATGTAAGAATTCTACAGTGAAATAATCACAGAAGTCTATGTTTTTTTAATCATGTTGGGAGGAAGGTTATATTGAAACAGATTTCTGTCTCAGCCAGCTTGAGGGTTGTCAGTATTTCTCCTATCAAAAAACTAAAGAGGGGCATAGTCTTTGTTTACAATCTGAGCCCAAGAGGCTGCTGAGTCTGCGTCAAGCTAACGCTGCAGCACTGGCTTTGTATTTTGACACCGGCAGGCAAAAAACGCAAACGTTTTTTAAAGAACCAAAGCCAGTAAACAAGAGCAACCAAGAAGTTATTTCTTGTGCCCCTTTTTGTTTTACTCTATTATTGGATGACACAGGCTAGAGGCTAACTTTGAGCTAACAATGCTAATGGTGAATTAGAAACAGTCGGCTCTTAAAAAATATCTCAAGCTACTTTTAGCAACAACTCAATATTACAATGAAATGTGAAATGAATAATGAGTCAGTCATGGCGTTTTACTTCCTTTAATGAGTCGTTCAGAACTACAACAGCAAGCTAACAGGAAGGTGGCAAACAACAACAATTCCTGTAATGCCGGAGACAAACTGTGTATGTGCTCCCTACCGTAAAACACCCAAGAGTGCTAAAACCAGATATGACAATCAACTTAGTGTATGACTCGTCTTTGATTGTGATCTAGAATCTTCTGGTGCTGATCCGTAACTGACAACAGCCATGAAACTCATGGAACAGCAGTGAGAAAGTAACTTTTTGCTTTGAAAAGGGGCCTGCAGTACCCACATTTGGCCACAGGATGTCTTGATTCTTCATTCTTACATGTTGCACCTTTGAATTTTATAAAATAAATCATTGTATTGAAATTCTGCATCTTAACAGTGAGGAGTGGAGTTGTTTTAAAGTCATTCCATGATGTTTTTGGGCAGCTGAAGTCTGCAAAAGTTGGAAACTCATTTTTATTCTCCTGGAATCAGGTGTCAGTTTTTCGCCCACTTCTCGGTTGCTGTGAGCCAGAATGTGGGTTGAATTCTGTAAAACCTGGGTGAATAAGATCTCTCTCTCTCTCTCTCTCTCTCTCTCTCTCTCTCTCTCTCTCTAGACACATATGAGATGCTGCACTGCAGATGCTATCCCATTATGCATCTCAATCTTTTTTTTCCTTCCCTACTGAATTCCTTTCCATCTGGACGGTCGGGGATTAGCTTTAAATGGTAGAATTTTCTGTTTTCTCTCTTTGACTCAGTGAGCTGTGAAATAATGTATTTCATATTAAAATATTTGTTTATTTTTTGACTGAAAAACAAACAATTTTATTCCGTTTTAATCAGTTGAAAAATCTGTGTGGGTCAATGGAACCAATTAACCCTGCAAGGACATTTTTTCCTTGACAGAATGACTTCTTCTCGTCGACGCAGTTTTTCTTTCTTTTTATCACAAATTCATCAAATATCCACGCTCAGATGAATTATTGGAGGAAATCTTCAAAAGATGTTTTTTTTACCTCTAAAAATTAATTTCCTCAGTGGTGCACCTCAATTTTTCTGCTCCTAACGACGTTTCAAAACAACCCAATGTGCAGAGGAATGTTGGTATTCAGAGCAGCACTCAGATAAAGGTGTTCTATTCCTAAAGTATGGCTGTTTGTGTGAGTCATGCACTGCTGCAATTTCCCATAAAACTTCTTAATAGAAAACCATTTTTCTCCCCGCCAGATTTCTGTTCTAATCCCAGCTTCTCTCTTGTGTTTTGCTGTCTGATTGTTATTGACTCAACAATAAAACTGAGCATAAAAGAGCTTTTGGCACAAACCTGCAGATGCATTTTGTGTTTCGGATCTGACCTTTAAAAAACTGTGAATTAAAGCAACACTTGCTTTTTAACTGGTTTTAGTGGTTCTTGAAACAGAAATTTGAGTAACTTCACACTGACTAGCAGACCTCTACTGACCAGAAACTGCACTTAAAGCTGCAATACGGAGGTTTCAGGAATTATGTATGATTGTTTAGAAATCCATACAAGTTATTGTCTTATCATGAAGTGTGAAATAATGTCTTTTTTTTCTTTGCTAAGCCCGCCCCCCATCCCGTAGAGCTCCATGCAATATAAACTGAGCGCCGGTCAGCATTAACCAATAGCATTAGACGGATGTTAATCACGGAGCGTGCTCGAGCGTTTATGGGTGTACCTCAGCTGATGCAGAGTTGGCGACCTTTCTCATGGACAAGTAAGTCTTTGAAATATAAATATATGAAAACAAAACATGAGCATAACTGTAAAACAATGTATTTTAGCTCCGTTTGTCAGCCAGAGGAGCACATTCGTGAACGAGAGGCGTTGCTTTTCGTCTGCAAATACAGAAGTGGAAACCACGGCTTAGTGTGATACATTTGTCAGCCACTAGATGGTACTGTCAAATAAAAAAAAACAATCCGGAGTTCATCTTTAACAGTTTTGTGCTTCAGGTAGGAAAACTAGTGGGATGTCTCTGCCTGCTTTACTTCAATAGCTGTTTACTGTGCCAGTAGCTAATGAGGCTAGCAGTTAGCTTTTTCAGTTTGCCCACCGTCAATAAAAAAAGCATAAGAAGAAAAAGAAGAATTTTGCTTTTTCTGTTGGCATCATGGCAGAGTCTGGAAGTAAAAGTAACAGAGTGATGTCTTTGGAGGTGAAGCAAAGAGCTAAAACCAGAGTGAACATCGGCACGGCCTACGCTAGTTTGCGGGAGCTAAAGGAGGCTACAAAATCATGAACTGATGGTGACCTGGCTTTGTTGCTACTGTACTTGTAAGTAATAATATTTTTTGTCACAACAGTGTAGCTCTTTTTACTTTGTGGTTAATTTAGTTTCAGATGTTTTGTGTTAGCATTAGCTCATTTGCGCTAGCCACAGCAGGCTGCAGCAGGGTTGTTTACGACAGTTGTATTTCCACTTTCAACCAGTTGGACGAAGAAGCGGGGAAACGTATTTATCGTTGGTTTAAAGGAAATGCTGAATCACACTGAGGACTAGAAACGTCTACAACTTTAAACCAAAGTGGTGTTCGTGTAATCTGATTGTTTATTTTGCCAATATCACCTTTATTCATCAGTCTTTTTAAACAAATGTGCATGTATCTCTATAAATATGTAAACTGTGTCCCATATTTCCAAATATTTGACTACATTTTATCATGATCTGGTTTTATGGTTCAGTTTTATTTCCCTCAGTTCTACGGTTGTTAACTCTACACACCTGCCTTCCATTTAGAACTCAGATCCTCCTGTTGTTTCATCTCCCTGTTTTCTCCTGGTTTATCTTGAGTATTAGTTCTGTTTCCAATGTCCTCACCCTCAATTTTTTTCTGGCTCTTTCACCTGCACCTTGGGTTGAACAACAACCTAAACCATCAAACTTTTAATTGAACCTGATTGCTCCTGTATTTTAAAAGTTCAGTTTGCCAATTTTCCAGAAGTTCATGCAAACACTTATAATTGAACCTTAATGCAACCACTAGTTTTGCTTCTCACATTTTCAAAATGCAAAGTATTAAGGAATACAGACATGACACCTGAATACACCAGAAATGCCACATTATATCTATTCAATGTAAACAGCATCACAAGGCATGCAAATGAAGCCATTCTCTATAATCTCTAAATTTTCAGTCTGTAAAGCGTAAAATGAAGTTCTGTATGAGCTGAGTTGCACTTGTGCAGCCACAGTTCAACAGAATGAGTGTGCTAGCATGCTAAGTGACAGCTAGCATCAGAAACCACAGCTGATGCTCATGCAGAGCAATAGAACAGCTGATGTGACTGGGATCAAATGAAACTACATGTTAATTTATTTTAATGCAACTTTTTTAATTTAACAATTTTAAAGACTGTTAACAAAATCTCACACTAGATTTTCTGCATTAAAGGGTCAAATTATATCCATGAACTCCTCAAGTTAGATAAAGATGAGAAACAAGGTAGTTCACTGACATTTTTACAAATGCGGTTTGTTAAAGGAGCATTTTTAGCTACATAAAAATAAGAAAAAAATCTTGTAAAGCAAAAACATTAGGGATTTCTTTAAAATGATAAATTACAAAACTTTTAGATGATACTGGGAATTAAAACTTAAAATGTTACTCATGCAACTCTTTCTGCTTATTTTATGTCATGAATAAAACACTTTTGCAGAAACTTGTCAGTAAAACGTTTGGATTTCTATAAACTGTGGTGATGATGATGCAAAATTAACAACACAGCATGCATTATTGCAGCTCATATACTGGATACAAAAATAATTTACATAATTCATTATAGTGTGGATTTATGTCCTAGTTTCATGTCAGTTTAAGAAAGGTTAGTTTTCTAGGGAATGCAGCCCAATGACGCTCATCTCTGATTTGTTTATGCTAATCTCCTGCAGGTCAGAAATGAAATACGAGCTGAGCTTTGGTTTAATTGTTGCTCTTCCTCTTAACCTCCTGCTTTTGTCAGCAGAGGTGTTGATGATGTTGATGGTGGGCCGCTCGCCTCGAGCAGCGCCGCTTAAATGACGGATAATTACAGGGATTAGAATGGCACTTGTTTACTGTCAACTTCAACTTATATTTGTCCTGTGTGTGTGTGTGTGTGTGTGTGTGTGTGTGTGTGTGTGTGTGTGTGTGTGTGTGTGTGTGTGTGTGTGTGTGTGAACGTGTCACAGGTGGCCGCCCAGTAGGTGGGAAAATGCAGGAAGTCTGCTTGTCTGTGTCCACATGTATCAGACGCAGCATGTTTTTCCCTTACATAGGCGAGGTATCCTGTGTGTGTGTGTGTGTGTGTGTGTGTGTGTGTGTGTGTGTGTGTGTGTGTGTGTGTGTGTGTGTGTGTTGCCGATCACGCTGGGCAGCTGACTTCCAGGAACCCCTGCAGCAAAAACAGGCACTGTGTGTTTCCTGCTCTCACACACCATTATCACAGGACACACACACACACTCACACACACACACACACGGATCGTTGCCCCATTCTCTTTTCCCTTGCAGGTTTCCTCAACGCCTATCCTCGTGCCTCCGGCTGTCAAGATGTTTTGCTGTGATTGCCATGAGACCTGCTCGCTGGGAGCAAACAGGCCAAGGAGCGACGGCGTCCTCTTTGCAGCTCTGCTGCTTTCTTCTGACCATGTTACGATGCTCACTTTTAACATTACACCTATCCCAATAACTCACGGGTCACATTCAGGTGGACCCTTTTTTCGTATATTTCCATCTCAGCGTACTTTATCATTCAACATCAACCTTTTGTTTTAAAAGAACCTGAAACACAGAGGGAACGTGCAAAGTTGTTTCGCAATAAACAATATTGCAAAGGTTTATAAAATAAGTTATGATACAGGAATTATTTTAAGATGGCACTAATCTAAGCCTGCCCAGACTAGCCGTTAGCGCGTTAATCTTCAAAGTGAATTCAAATAAGTCTTGATTTAACAGCTTCCCCTGAACTTTCCATTATTGCAGTGGGATGCACAAACGTTATTTGAGGTGCTAGGCTAACATCAGAAGGGGGTCCCGCTGCTCTGTAAAGCCTGCCGCACACGAGAGCCAATAGCTGAGCTAACGGTCATTTGAGGCCGTTTGCTCAGCAGATTACTCGCTGTGTGCGCCTAATTTTCACTGAGTTTTCTGCCTCACGAGACGCTGGGGTGAAAATCAAACCGGTTTGATACTTTCCGCCCCACGGGGGGCAGAAACTCGCCGTGTGCGCACTACGTGAGCTGTCGGCTGAGCTGAAATCTTCCAAGTGACCAATCACAGCGTGTTCTCCCCTCACATGATTCCAAGGTGGCAGCCTCCTGTCTGCATGTCAGAAAAATAAACGAAACGGAGACGGAGCTGGATGTGGAGGAAATGCTTCTACTAGTTTTGTTGATGAGGCGTCGCCGCCACCGTCATAAACTCCTTGCCTGGCTCTTCTTTTCAGCCATGACCGTACCCGTACTTTCCTTAATTTCAAACGACGGTGGCGGCGCAATAATTATTAATACATAGTCTCTGCCTCAGCAGGGGGGCCACATGGGGATCCAAGCTTATTGTCAGGGTGGCACTGGTCCAAGCTGGAGCCCCCTTAGAACCGCCCCTGCTCATATTTCTAAAATCTATCTACATCTTAGTTCTGTTTCCAATCAAAATGAACGGAAATAAAGAGATGATTTTCTCTGGAACACAAACTCTGGGGTGCACAACAAACTCTTGTTTTAGGAACTCAAAATGCCAAAGCTGCCACCTCTGGAAGTAATTGGTGGAAGTGTGAAAAAAGGTATATTTCTGCCTTGATTCTTCACTTTTTTGGGTTTATTCAAACATCCTGATGCAGATGAAGAAACGTTTCAGGAGTGTCTGTCCACATCGCCTCGTAACCAACCAGTGAAGCGCTCTGACAGACGACGGAGAGATGAAAAAGTAGGAAAATTCAAGAAATACACAATGACACAGCTGTAAACGATTGCAAATAATGGCATCATCTATTCCCCACAGAGATTGTATTGCAGAGAAGGAGCCATGTGCCCTGCACTAAAGACTCTCTGGACGTTTAATATGGCACACAGCACTAAATAAAATAAGTTATGATGATGCTTCATATGGAATTATTTTAATAAAGACTTGCAGTGAAACGTTTCGACCAGGAGGTTTGTGGCAGATGAACAGACCTGAAACGGATATAATAAAGTGTTTTATGAGATGTTGTGAGCAGACAATGGTGCGTGACTTGTTCAGCCATGTGGTTCAAGTGGACCAGTTGTTGTCACTGAGTTGTAAACATAGCTTCTGCTCTGTGCTTTCACTGGCTCTGCGGGTGAGATGACTTCCAGATGGTCCGGGGAAGCTGTTTGCCTTCAGGTTACCGCGGGCCAGACCGCCTGAGCCTCCGTTTTTTGTGTTAAGCAGAGGAAAACATGGAGGTATTCTGTGTTTGTGTAGGTGATGCAAACATGCCGATACACACCAGGAAACTCCAGTTATCAGACGGTTTATTTAAAGTCTAGAAAGTCATGTGTGCAAGTAAAAATCCAAGAGCTGCTAAGGTTCCACTTAGGGGTGAAAAATGTAAAATAAGAGCAAAAATAGTAACACCATTTTTAAATTAATTGCAAATATTCATATTTTCTTACTTTATTCTTGAGAGCAACTGTTCCTCCTCAGTTAAACTTCCAAAATTTATTGAGTATTTTGTGTCTGTTCTGTAATTTTCCTGTTTATCTTTGTGGAAACGTTTAAATTTAGGAAGCGGTGGTGGAACCGGCATGTTTTTGTGTCGAAATGCTGCGACAGTCATTTTCTGTTTTGTAACAAACAAATTGCAGACCTGAATTGCCCAATTTAAACAGCAGAAAGCTCATTTTGGCCTTGGTTTAGCTTTAAAATGCCTACTGGAAAATCAAAAATTCACACAACCTCTGTTTTTAGAGATTGAAAAGTCAGATAAAGACTTTTAAAACCTGAACATCAGGCTAAACCGATCTGGGTCAAACAGCTTCAACATAAACACTTCTGTCCATGTATGTCAGGCCACCGAGTTTTACTCCAGACTAAACACAACTCACACTTTCCAGTAAGTTCCATGTCGCTCCATGAAATATTTTCTTAAACATCTTGGGGATCAGGATGCTTTTTAGTAACTGTGAGATGAGTCTTTAGGTTCTTGTCGTCTAATCTGATATAGTCTAGTCTAATAATATAATCATGACCTCTGACCTTAAAGGTGTGGAACACTGAAAACCAATTTTTTATTATTTCTGATCATAATCGATCACTCTGAGATTTTCATGCAGGCTGAACATGAAAATAGTCTCCTCCACCTACCTCCTGCTTTAGCTTCTGGTAGAAAATAGACGGAGAAACTCTAGGATTAGAAAATCCTGACAGATCTTCGTCACACTGTCACTTAACATTCATGGTCTCACCCATCTTGACTCGCAACGGGGAAGGCTGTTGTTGGTTTAGCGTCCAGGAAACAGCAGAGAACGTCTTAGCTAGTAGAAGCTAACCGTTAGCATTAGCAACGCCGCCACACAGCAGAACTCCTCCAGGCTTGTGTTATTTGTGGAGATAAAACATCAACGTTGCAGAGCAAACAGAGTCATTGGTAGAGTCGCGATGCTGTTAGCCAATCAGAGGAGAGATGTCCAAATATCAGGAAATAAGACTCCAGATCCTGCCGTGTTCAGCTCTCCTCTGATGAGGCATTCCTACTAGAGACCACTGAAAAAAGGATTGATTAAACGTGTGAACCACACCTTTAACTGAGTGAGCCCCTGCAGACTCTTTGGATGTGTTGTTTTTTGATATCTTTCAGCCTGCTTCATGTTGTCAGTCAGGTTAAGTGAATTCTTAATTCCACAGGTCTGGTAGTAATCAGAGGGAAAACTGAGTCCCGTTACCCAAAACAATGTGGTTAACCTCAGATTTAACAGGGGAGCACTTCACATAGCATCAGATTGGTTTGGATAGCCATTTTCCCTCTTGATGAATTTGAAAACTGCATTTTGAATTGATTCAGTTTATGTTTGATACTGGAAGGTTTTCGCTTAGAAACACGAAAGTATTTCATTTTTTTAACTTGTTTTAGAACTTCCATAATGATATTTTCTAATTAAAAATCCTATTTGGGGCATTTAATTAAGTTAACTCTAATAATAAAAATGTTTACAACTTGATGAAAACCTTTCAGGTTTTCCCTCCTCCTTGATGAAAGGCTCCAGGAGCTACAGGTAGGGCCATAATAAAACACCTTGACGTGACCTGATCCTGCCCTTTCCAACCTGTTCCAGGACACAGATGCTGCCTCCTCCTCCTCAGCCCCGCCCCCCGCCACCTGGCTCTGCTGCGCACCGCCGACTGGAGGCAGAGCGCCGCTACTCCTCTTCCTCACACCGACAGAGACGCAGAATCCAACAGAACCTCCAGACTGAACGTGCGCGCGCGCGTGTGATTTATTCTCTTCTAATCTTTGAAAACAAACAACCTTTCTCCGGAGCAGAAACTCACGCGTAAGGGATTCTTTTTTGTCCTAAACAGGAAAGTGAAAAGAAAGAAAGAGGAGACGCGGTTCTCCAGCATCCTCCCTTTTTCATCTCCTTCCCCGAGAAGACTCCCGGTTCTCCCACCCTGAATCTCCACGATTATCCACCTAAAGTGAGGTTTCCTCCTCATTCTCGTTCTCTTGTCGGAGTTTCCATCCTTTTGTTTTCCCTGATCCTTTGGAAGTGGACCTCCGGAGCCCCGGGAGCTGGCTGGACTCTGGTAGTTTTCCCGAACCAGGCGGATCCTCTTGTGCGAGTCAAAGGGACTGGAAATCATTAAGCCTCCTCACATCTCCGTGCCGCATGGTGGGAATCTCAGCCTCCTTTCAGTGTAAGAGCGCTCTTTCTTTTTATTTCTAGGCTGGATTCATTCTGTCATAACGCCCTGCTGGAGCGCGCGCGTGACATTTATGAGCCAAATAAATTGAAAATAATCCACTTTTCTTCCTATATTTTATTATTATTTGGGTTTTGGTTAGCAAAAAATAAGATTCGGTGAATAAAAACAATGTCATAAACTAGTTTTATTGTGACCTGATGCGCAAGCGAGCAGCGCGTTTGGGTTCCAAGATGACAAGAATAGCAAAATAAAGGTTTTTTTATTTTATTTTGGTGGGGCGTTAGACTACAAAACACCTGAATGCTTGTTTATTTGGCAACAGGCAACTCAAGTTTGAGTTGGATTGCAGCTGAGCTCCTGAAAATGTTACCCTTTAAGTTCCTCCAAAGAAATCTAGAGAGGTTGGAATATTGCGCAGAATTCCCTGGAAAATGTTGGTTTTATGGATAAAAAACAAGTTTTAACTTTCCAGACTCTCTTCATTTGTCGTTGCTGTCCTCCAGCGCGCTGACACGACCTGTCAGACGCATCTTCTGCGTGTGAACTTTCCATCTGCGGCTTTTGTCACCATAACCCCGAAAAAAGGCGCAGAAAAAAGCGCTTCTTAGAAATAAAAATGAAAGAAAACAGAGTCTTAAAATTAAAGGCTCCGCGCTATATTTTTATCCTGCAGTGGGAATCTTTATCCGGCTGGGAAAAGAGCAGACCTGCGGGTTTAAGGGTGGGAGGCTGCTGTTCAGACCGGTTCTCACGGCTCGGATCAGAGACGGGAGGAAAAGCGTCTCCCAGAGACCCGCAGGGCTTTTGGGGCACTTTTACGCACCAAATTATCCCTTTAAATACGATTCTACAGGCGTTCAATCGAGCAAACCCCTAATAAATAGCAAATTGCATTAATATTTATTAATATAGCCCCAAGTAAATCCTAATTTTCAGTTGTTTTACTTGTTTTTCATGCAGATTATAAAACCAAACGTGCAGTTCAATCAGAGAATGGTGTGCAATTATTCTGCTAGGATGTACAATTCTTTGCATAAATCTGAAGGAATCTTTCCCTGTTTAAGCTCCAGAGCTCAGATTTGGGTAAATAAACTCCTCTATGCTTATAAACTGATCCCTACATGCACGATGTTTACACCAGAACGCTGACGTTTTTGTTTTTTTGTCTCTCGCTGCTGCAAGAATTAAAGTTTTCTTTAAAATCCTCTAAAGTTCTTCGTTAGACTCCATCTATTTACAGAAAACATGGTGGAAACGTGGATTTGATGACTTTGATGGGATTTGTAGTTTCTGTCCAGCAGCTGATTGACTTTACTTTTTGGTCTGTTTTGATGTCAGGAAGTAGGAGCAGGTGTGTGGTTACCATGGTGACCATGATGAACCACTGGAAGCTGGTTTATTATTACTTTTTGGTCTTGGATCTCTTCATATCTCTTAAGAAAATGTTGGAGATTTGTTTTGAGCTTAGATTATTGCACAGCAGTGCATTTTTGTGCAAATTTAATGCAAATATTCAAAAATGTTTCTATTTATTTGTGTGGCATCATTTCAATAATGCAATGTTTTCCACTTTTTGTCTTGACGTAACTTGAAAAAAAAGTCATTTCTTAGAGTGTTTGCATCTAAATAAAGAGAATCAGTCAGTTGCAGGTTTTCCCTGTGTGTGAGGAACAGGCTGGTCCAGGCTCCGCAGCATCAGCCAGCACGTCCAGGGGCCATCTGCCCAGCCACCAGCCTGCCTCACACCTGTTCTCCTCCCCCTCCTCCTCCTCCAGCACTAAGGCTGTAGGGTCAAACGCATCAGACCACTGCTCACACACATGGATGGCCTTGCAAAAAAAAAAAAAAAAAAACATGATGGCAGCCATTTTATCTCTTTCTTTCACACAAATACAGGCGGAATCGTGAACACAAACCCTGGCTGGCAGTTTGCGATGCTGAGGAAAAAACTGTGTGTGTGTGTGTGTGTGTGTGTGTGTTGCCTGCACGCTCACTCAATCTGTTGTGCAGATGACACACTCACCCACACTCACTTTGCTGGGATTATTCCCTCCCACCCTTTAGCGCTTTCTGATGTTAACCACAGCTAATAGATTTCTAGTGGTTTTATTCGGAATCCAAACACAGCTTTCAGATCACAGCAACAAACAACGAGTCGCTCTTATTTCCAGAACACACACACACACACACACACACACACACTGAAGCTCCGGCGCTGTGATGTAATTACAAAGCGCTTCTTTTAAGTGTGACACACAGACGTTTGGACGCGGTCCAGGTTCTCTTTATGGTGAATAAGTGATGTTGACTCAGTTAATCTGGAAGCCCGTGTGTGTTTCTGTGTCAGCTGTTGTGTTGCATGTCGTGTTCCTACGGCAGCGTGTGGAATAAGGAAGAGATCCTCGCTTCCAGAAGCCTCGGTTCTTGTTCTGTTCAGTCATTATTCTTTCTAATTGCATTAAAGTGTGTTATAGATTTGGAGTGGTGCGTTCAGGGGCCAAATGTCAGCTAGAACCAGTGTTCCATGCTCTCCTTCAAGATGTATAGATCTGTTCTGATTATTCAGAGCCCGTCTGCTACAAAGTCCCCCGGGTGAATTATAGATGTAGTCGTGTTGTGCTCATGAACACACACACACACACACACACAGACACACACACACCCCGATGCAGTTGTGGATCAATAAGTCCATTGATGGTTATCAGCGAGAGGGCAGTTCCCTTCACTGCTTATTGAATTTCATCACCTATGAAAGAGCAGCCAGTGGTGTTATTAAAAAAAGGGAGGAGATGCAGGTGTGTGTGTGTGTACATCTTTGTGAGCTGGCCTTTTACGGGGTCTTATTTAATGTCAGAGTCAGCGGTGAGGACTACAAGTTGATTTTATTGGCCTCGTTGGCGTTTTTACACCGAATGACACGAGACTCAAAGGGCGATTGAAGAAGAGGCCAGAGTCCAGTTCCAACGAGGCCTTTATGAAACACATTTGATTGATCGGTTCCTGAACGCAGCAGATTTTTATGTTTCATTTAGCAACAGTACAATGTAAGAAAAAAAAACTGGCTTAACTTGAAAAAAATAGGCAACAATTTGGATGCATTTTTTAAAGTTATTCCAACTCAACTAAATATGTTCAGACTAACTCACGTATGTTTAAAGACCAAGTTTACACATTGTTTTCAACACATCTGCAGTATAAATGAATGCCTTGTGAGTCGATCTCTGTGGGAAACAAAGTTAGCTGAAGGATCTGGGAGCTTCAGATGACAGGATTTAGTCTTATTTCCTGATATTTGGACATCTTGCCTCTGATTGGCTAACAGCAACGCGACTCTACCACTTACTGTTTGAAAAAGTTTGTTGAAAATTTTAGCCCAATTTTTTCATTCAGAACAACTTTATTTGCTTCAGTTTTGCAAAGAAGTTTAAGCTTTGTTCTCAAATTGTTCATCGTCTTTGCCAGTATTATTGTGTTTTTTACAGTAGGTTTTACCCTGCGGTATTAGTAACGGTTTACTAGTTTTATCTTTGTTATCTTACGTGTTCTTAGCTTGATTGTAGTCTTTTATGTAGTGTTCAGAACTTTGAGCATCCTTTGTGGCGGTACAGCTGTGCTATATTAACATTAAAATAATGATTATAACACTAGTAACATAAATTATTTGCATTTTCAAATATTTGTTTTACTAATCTGACTTTTTTGAAAAGTTAACAAAATAATTAAAACCATGACCAGACAGGAAAGCCTGTCCCCAGCTTTCTGTAGAAGCATCACTTATTCAATCAAATAAATAGTTACTTGTATCTGTTTCTCTGTGGCTCTATTGTTGTGATAAATGGCATCCATTGTTGCCACGGCGATAACTAAAAAAGATGAGGATGAATGTTCTGCTCCTCTTACAGAGTTCCATCATCTAAACCGTATAAAACTAAAATTATAATAGTTGCAGATGTCAGTTATGTTTATCACCAAAACACTCACTACTCATTTTTTATTAGTGTTACGTGAAAATTAAGTTTCAAAAGTCGCACCTTATCAAATTAAGGTAATTAAAAATTTTATTTCTACGTGTCAAAATAAGTTTTACATTTGTAAAAATGTCATTTTTATGTTGAAAATGTTCTTTATTTTAAGCCCAACTGCTTTGTTTGAGTGCACAGCTGCTTGATCACTGGGGACAGACAGCTGGGAAATGTAGTTTTTTATTCTGGCCTTTAGAGATAAAGGTACCTGCGTTTTCTAACAACTCACTGATGGGGACACACACACACACACACACACACACATTGTCTCACACATGCTCAGAGCGTCCTCCCAGTATAGACTGGGACTGACTTGCTAATTAACTTTACTTTTTCAAACTGTATCACTCACAAGCAGACCATCCCACACACACACACACACACACACACACTGAATCTCTCTCTTAGCCTCCCTCTCATGATGTCTGTCCCTGAGCTCCCTCGCTCTCATCCACTGTTTATTTTCCTGCCTCCATCTGGAGTCGGCTGATATTGTAATCGCCCTAATGCACATTGCCTTTCACACACACACACACACGCACACGCATACGCACACGCACACACATTTGCACACAAACACCATACAATGTGCCATCGTGACAAGCTCCCTTTCTTATTCCTGAAGATAAGCCACTGGAGGTGTGTGTGTGTGTGTGATTTAAGTGCACATCCAGGTGTCTATACTATACATCTCTTGAATACAAAAGACACACACACAGACAGTGTGTTATTCCCTGCCAGAGGTGATGGTATTGAATAGGCACTTCATGGCGATTCGGAGCAGCGATAACGCGTCCGAGTGAAGATGTTACCCCGTTATCACTCGGCTCCTCAATATTCACCTGTCATCAGACGTGCATTTAGAGATAAGCTGCAGGGGGAGGGGGAGGAATTCAAGGGTGGCACGGGAGAGGAGAGTGTGTCCGCTTGTGTTTGCATGCTTTGGATTTAAAAAGAAGATGACTGTAGGAGGCCGTGCTTCTGTCGTCTCTAATGGACTTTGTTTAGAGATTCTGCAGAGGTTCAGGGGGTTCCAGAGGAGGGAACACGCACATAAATGCCAAGGGCAAACGGACAGGTTTGATTGATAGGAGGTGCGAACTGTGAAACAGTGCGATTAGGAACTGTTTTCTCCCTGCAACTCGTTCACGGGGGGACTATTGCTGAAGAATGGACAAGCTAAAGCTCTATAAAATCTCATCATTTAAGCTTTTTTATTTGCCGGTGGTAATGTGAGGGGTGGGAGCAGAAAAAAGAGAGTAACCCCAGATATTATGCTGTACTGGCTTTAATTCAAAACACCTGCTGTAACCAACAAACATGTCTGACTAGAGTCTGCAGGACAAAAATATGATGCAAAACGAATGTTTATCCATTATTAGGTCCAAATTCAAATTCACAGCTGCTCACTTCCGGTCTTGGTGATTGATGAAGGACCTAACCTACGTAGAGGAAGTAGAACGAGTCCTTACAAGGATGCAACTGGTTTTGGACACACCCTAAAGCTATCAGGCTCAGCATGTGTCACATCTAAAATGGTCCGGGCAGAAACATGTTCTCTGTTCTCAGTCTTTCGTGGAAACGTTCAAACCCTTCATGGTTTCATTTTGCCCGGGCTAATTTAGGATTATTGTAATGACCTTCAAACGTTACAAATGGTTTATTTACTTATTCATTTTTACACTGAAAGCCGATGTTTTTGCCCCGGGGCTCTTATTATGAAGGGCAATTAATGTTGTCAGGATGATGACGAGGTAGTTGGACGTGTTAAACCAGATAGCCTTGTAGTTAAGCGGTTTTATGAAGGATATAACAGAGAAGTGGATTTGACGAGCAAGTCGTGAATGAAACGGATAAAAAAAACACCTAATTTCAAAGACCACTTCATGCTAAATAATTAGCCGACTTTGCATTAGCCATGAGGCAGACAGCAGATCTTACTAAATATGGTTTTAGTGGTAAAATCGTTTAACAGCTTCATTCCTAATTGTCCCTTCGATTCAAAACACCACATTGTTGAAAATTACCCTTTAACACGTAAAAATAAGCATCTTCTCTTCCGGTCCCAGCTTGTCGTCTTCGATGTCTGGTTCTTTTTCCTCTCATTAATTTTATCTATAGATCTGGATGAATGGTAGATTCTGAGAAAAGGGCACACACCCGGTGAAAAAAGAAGTGTAATTAAGATCAGCAGAAATGTAGCAGCAAGAGAAAGAGAGAAGTTTGGATCAATAGATGCAGACAGTGGACGTTCTGTCTTTTCCCTCAAAGTATTGACGCATTCAGTCAATTACTTGGAAAGAGAAGAAGCTAGGAGGGACGTGAAAGGCTGTGTTCAAATAAAAAAGTGTGTTAATAGATGCTTTTGTTCACATTTTGAGCACGTCTGCAGCAGAATCTGCACCTACGCACGGGGAGCAGCCTCACATCCGAGCTTACAGGATGTTTCTTTAATAAAAATGTTGAGATCCAGTCAGTAACTGGAGATCGTTCGACTGTTTCCAGTCGGCCTTTTATCCACCTCCAGTAGACACAATTACATCATTGTTTCCTCTTCTTGCTGGTTAAAATCACACCACTATAGCTAAATAATGAGGTCCTTTTCTTTTGTGCCCGGATTTGACTTGCATGATGGGTATTGTCGGAAGAGAGGGCTTCCAGCTGTTGTCACTTAGTGTCACAGACAACCAGGGAGCCGGGACAATGGGACGACGGTCGCTCACGCCGTCTGATTGTCTTGTTGTCAAACCAACAGCAGGTGCCTCGAACGATAAACGCAGAGTGTCAATTATCTCGAGGAAGGGCCATTTTGGAAATTGGCTCAAAGATAAAGCGGGAGAAACGAGGGATGGGGGGAGAAAGGGACAGTGGGGGTTAAATAAAGATATGAAAAGAGCGGCTCTGTGTTCTCAAAATGGGGCCGAATAACAGAGCTATTTTGTTTAACTTATAGTGCATCCTGTCCTCGTGTGTTTCATACCCGTCTACCAATCGCTGTGCCGAAGCTAGCCACCCTGCTAAGTATTTGTTCATTCAGTTTGCTCCTCAGTGGCAGCTAAAATACACCAGTTTTTTATATTTGAAGGAATTTCTATATCGGAAAAGATGTACAAAAATTTGTGATGTATTTATTTTACTATTTGGTAGCAATGTGATAAACAACATCATAATGAGATCAACGATAAATGCTACAATGAACAATATGATAAATGATACAATAAATGTTAAGAATGCGATAAACAATCAAATAAATGATACACTAAACGATACGATGAACAATACGATTAAAAAACAATAAAATAAACGACATTTTTTGGCAAGAAAAGGCAAAAAAAGACCACGCATTTCTGTCAGAAAATCAAAGTGTTGCAATCCACCAGGATAAAAGGTGAGGTGTGAAGCTTCATATCCATGAGAAGATCAGAGATTTCTAGAGCTCAGCTGCTGTGTGAATGTGTGCGTGGAGCACGTCTATTCGACTTGTAGAAACATCTATCTTTATATCTTGCTGCTTCAGAATCCGTGGTGTCACCTGATATACCTTCATGACCCCAGCTGCTCTTATGGATTTGCATCTGACAGCCCTTTAATCAAAGCATCTGTTCCTTCTCCCTCCTGAACTCCCACCATATGGACATGGCTTTCCTCGGCTCAGCGTTTCTCAGTAGCTCTGGTTTTACATGAATTATGTCCCTAAGTGTGTGTGTGTGTGTGTGTCCTGCGAAGTACCTCGATGCTCATTGTGTTTTAGCACGACAGGATTTGACTCTCTCAGAGGTTTTCTCATCCCGGTGTCTGTCTTTTCTGCACGATGAAGCTGTTTGTGGAAGACTCTCGCTCAGATTTTTTCTCTTTTTTTAAAGTTAAGTAGCTCCAGATTTTGTCTTCTTGTTAACACTGACAGCAGACGCATTGCAGATGAGAAACTCTCATGGAGAAATGAAAATTTATGAAAAAAGGACAACATAAATCCATCTTCCCTCTGTATGGTTTGAATTTTTTTGCAGATGTTTTAAGATGTTTTGGCCAGAGAAATGGGTAATTTCTTGTCCGTCTGTCCTCTCCCCTACCCCTCCTCCTCCTTAAGTCTTTTTTATCAACATCTGGTTTTCAGTGCGGCAGGGAAACAAGTATCCTTTATAAGCCAAGGGTTCCCAGTTCCTCCTCTGCCTGTGCTATTAGCTTAACCTCAACTACTGCACTCTCTCTGTGCACACATATCCACATATGCTAACCATTAGGAAGTCATACCATTCAGAAAATGTAATAACTTTCAGTTAGAGGAAGAGATAAAGTATTTTAGCTCTTTTCTTTTCACTTTTTCCATAACTGCAAAGAATTTGGAGTTCTGGTTTTTATGCCTCCCCTGCGAGAGGACAAATTACTGCCTAAATGTTAGTTTGAAGATGCGTCAACGGAAAGAAAAGCTTTCTTCTTTTAAGCATTTTACTAAAACTCTTCAGTTTCTCCCATGAATATTCAGTTAAGAGTGAAAATGATGCAGCAGTTCACTCCTAATTTTACTATTTGGCAGTAATAAATTGTCCAAAAATCAATGTTTTTTGTGCTGCAGTGCATCAATGTAACCATCTCGCACATGCATTCATGCACACACGTATATATTTGCAGATACACACCAAATTGGTCTGTTGCATGCTCACAAACAGAATCTGGATATGCAAACAAAGCCACGCCGCTCAGCGCCATATGGCCGGGCTGTCAATCACGAATGAAGGCATGCCGAGCGTGCTTTGAGTGAGCCATGTAGGGAGGTGTGCAGCGCTGTGTGTTTGATGGGGTGAACCAGAATTATGTGGAATGGCATATTAACAGACCAACACACACACGCACGCACACACAAGTCACCAATTACATTTTGCTGCTGCTTCCTGCATGCATGAATACAAAGATATGCACACTCCGCCACATACCCCTGTTCCACTTTTTTGTCGTTTTAGTTGCTTAACAAAAGCATGCTGAGCTCATTGCTGCTGCCAATTATGTTCCATTAAATCAGTGTTGTTCCTGGAACACAACAGACTCGGAGAACAGTCAAATGCATTTTACAACCACAGCGTGCAACATTTTTACAACTTTATCAGAACAAAACTCCAAATATCTACAATCGTCTAATTTTGATGGGCATTTTGCAGGGTGCATGTGACAAAATTTAGCTAATAAAAACAAACATAACCATTCCGGTGGTCATCGGGTTTAATTAGGAGGTTAAAAGGCTGTTTCCAGCTAGACCGGTCTCTGTATCTCGGCTGCTGCATTTGGCTAAAATAGGAGTCTTTGTATTTGCCACTTTGCCCAAGGCTACAAGATGCAGTCACACAAAAACATGTACCGAGTCATGACAGATGCCCTTAATTGCCAAAGAGGCTAATGCATTAGTCGTGCACTGCCCCGGGCTTTTTGCCCCTCAGGACGACAACAAAACCGAGTCATCAGCTGATTGAGGGAGGAGGATGCGCACAAACAAACAATTTAATGTCTCTGTGCATCCGAATCTCACGTTTTCGAGAAATTAAAGCAAATTTTAGTCAGTTTCTTTTACAAATTTAGCATTGAAGTAATTTTAGCACATATGCACGCTTCTTCCTAACCACCATGACAATTAAACCTGCATTGTGTCTGTCTGACAAACCTTGAACGTGTGTGTTTTGTTGTTGTTGCTGAAAAGCGGGTGGTATCTTCACGGGGAACTGATTGCGGAGGATTAGATTGTGATTACAGCTGAGTTGGGGAGCAGAAACAGAGATGGGAGGGAGAGAAAGGTGACAAGTGTGGCAAGGTGAAACGGGAGAGAGGAGGAAGCAGAAAGTAAGAAATCCATCGTGCAGCTAAATAAGACGCAGGGCTGTGGCAAAGTCACAAAACTGCAGGAAAAAGACAAATCCTTCTGTTTAGGATTCGTGTGTGAATCCATCAGGAGTTATTCAGATATTCCGCTCTACACTTTTCTCTGCTTGTCTAGAAACTTTATAGCCAGAGAAGTGGAAGCAACCCAGAGTGAAATAGTTGTGTTTCAGAATGAAAACCACATTATTACACAGGGCGAGCGAGGTCTGTGCTTGTGGTGCTGATGTCAGCCTGTTTGCCGGTGCCAGCGGGAGAACACGACCCCGAAAATAGAGAAAGCAGGAATAAGGCTGCTGCAGGAGTCGCCTCGTCCAGCAGGAACGGCTGATGGAAGGAGCGGCAAACAGCAAAAAGAGAAATCCTCAAAATACGGCAGGAAATAAAATTTTATGTAAGATTCTTCTTTTAGGGACGGCTAGTAAAGTTAAACTGCTTTTGTCTGGGAAAAGCTTTTAGGGGAAAAAGATGAGATCAGTGTGGTTCCTGTGCAGGGGTTCACGCTGCATCTCCTAACCACAGCTGCTGGTGGTATTCATGGTATATATACTATATAAAACTGCTGTACTATAATACAGAATTACAGTGCAACAGGGGATATGAGGTTGGAAAAATGCTGGTTTAATAGTTCGAAGAGGATACGTTGTTAAATATTTCATATCATGCAGCTAAAGTTATCAAATTTTTTGCTAATTTCCAGGGATCTTCCTTAAAACACAAATATTCAGTGTAAAAAAATCCTGCTTTGCCATTTTATTTCATTGTAAACAGAGCATTGTTCCTAGATTTGTCTCCATTCACACTAAAATGCAGAAACCATCCCGAAAAGGTGGAGCGACTGTGCCGCAAGTTTGGTTTTAAAACTGGTGGGGATAATTATTTATAATTATTTATATATAAGTAGCTGTTTGATGTTTAATTACAATATGCACTACAGTGTATCGACAGGTGTTTAAATTGAAGCTTTATTCAATAACTAAAAGTTAAATTTTGGGATTGATCCCACAACACACCCATTACAAGACGAGCACCTAACCGCAGGGCCACAGCAGCACTCACACACAGAAAAATACCCCTAAAGTAATACGTAGATTACCCGTGTCAGGATTCGGTTAACTCCATATTCCCTCATCAGAGCCAAAGTCGCAGTCTCCGAGGGAAAAAAAGAGGAACCAATATCCGACAAAACTGTGCTGTAAGTGAAGTCCTAACAGGAAAACTAACAACAAATGACCAGTTTTGTCATGTTTGATAAAGTTTAGGTTAGCTAAAGCGCTAGTTAGTTTTTACGGACCCATCTTGACAACGAGGAAGTGGCGTTTTGGGTGTCGAAACAAGTCTTTTCTGACTCTATAACCACATTTTTTGGGGGGAAGAACACATTTTCTTGTCCTTAGAAATGATTTGTATAAACAGAAAACTGAAATTTGTGCTCCTTGTTTATAGAAACAATCACGAGCATGATCATTTTTGTCAATACTGAGTCACATATAAAACACGGATGGGCTGTGCTGCTATAAAGGCAGAGAAGAGCTGCTACTTGAGCCTGGACGTGCTTCAAAATCGTGATTTTTCAGAAGCAATGACACCTGAAAGCAGAACCAAATTTATAAAACATTACAGGACGCTGCACCTCAGAGTTTTTGAGGATCATAAAGAAAAAGAAAATGTATTTTTTATGTGCTCTGGCACCATGAGACACACACGCCTTTAGAAAGGACAGAATTGTGAATCATTCAGAAGTTAACCTTTTTAAGCAGAATGCACCAAAATATGTTTTTTGATGACATCATTTTTGTGAAAAATTAGTTAAATCGATGATACTTTTGTACATGTGAAACATTCCTATGTGGATGGCACTGTCAAAGAATCATATAGGTGTCCTTAGACGCCGTCGCCAACACCTGTTGTCATGGAAACAGCAGGCCTGTTTCCCTGGAAGCCCTAAGAACCAGTGTGAAGCAGGTCCACTTTCTGACCCTGTCTCTTGCTTTTGTTTTCATGCCTCGCTCCCGTCGTTGACTCACTGTTTGATGCTCCAGGCGGGGTGTGGGGAAGTCAGCCAAGACCGTCCACTTACCCGGGGCACGAGCCAGGACAAATGGGGTCAAGTCCAAGGCCACTACCACCCTTCAGTCCTGCTTCCCTCTTCTGTCATCTCCATCTGCCTTCCGTCCGACGATCGCCCCTTTCAGCTTTAATTATCCTACTTAACTCTAGAGAGACGGGACTTGGGAATGTATGTGTGCGTGTGTGTGAACAAGTTGGAGCATGGGAACAGGACAATTAGCCAAACACTCTTTTCCACACAAGCACAGTCTCCCTCACACACATCCTGACCCCTTCCAGCCAACTATCCCCACCCTTTTCTCTCTTCCCATCCTCTTAGCACCCCCGCTCCTCCTCCTCCTGTCTCAGGTCCCTTCTGGTTCCTGACCAGCGGCGCTATCTCTAGATGGCCAGTGGTTCCTCTCATTCTCCTGACCCATTGTGTGCTGACTTGGGCTGGGCTCTGGGCCCCGGGGGCCGGAGGGGAACCCGGAATGGTCCGGTTCCTGTTGCTGTACTAGTTGCTGTGGCACCATTTCCATTAGTTCCAAATAACTGCTGGGAAATGGATTTCTGAACTATTATATGTGTGTTTACGTAAACAATTAAAGAACTTGGTAGTTTAATTCCATGTTTTGGGTGTTAAAATCAAAAAAATCTTGTAATAATAAAGTTTTATGTGTAAAAATGAACAACTGGAAAATAGACAATCAGGAAAATGAGCATAAAAGAGACTTTCATTAGATTCTGGAGATTAGATTTCATCTCATTCCCAGATTTTCAAATCCGTGCAGCGTCCTAAAATTTTCCACAAATTCTGATCTTTTTGAAAAGAACTCAGAGATGCTCATTCTGTGTTTGATCCGTCATCGGAGTGACAATCTGATGGAGGCACACAGTTTAGCATGTGCTTCAGAGATGCTACGCGCCGTGTTTGGTTTGAAGTACACACACACACACACACACACACACAGGCGTGCACGCGTTTCATCACACATGCACAGTCATCATGCCTGGTGGCAGCTCTCCCTGTGAGCAGTCCACTCTGTGCTTGGCTCGCCGCGGAGTGCTACACTAGCTAGTGCACTCAGTTAATTATGAGTGCCAAGCCAGGCTGTCACAATGATTCAGTGTGGAAAGAGAAAGAGTGGGGGGAGGACGAGGGGGGAGGGAGGGAGTTGGCAAGGCTACAGATGCGTCGCTAGCGCCACCTACTGAGTCAGAAAGCTGGCTCCTCCCGAGGAGAGGAGCTGAGTTTTGACATTTTGTCTCCACGTTTCTTCTCCTCTTTGCTTCTGTGTTGCTCCTCAGCCTTTCAGCACCGTGGCACTCCTCTTCTCGCCTCCCTAATTTTTATTTATTTCTGTCAACACTTCCCTTGCCAGCGTCAGTGGGGGTGTGTTGTGTGCTGTTGTGACAAATCAGGCACTCCATTCATCTGGTGTCATCTGCGTTTCACAGATCTGTAAAACGCCAGCTCTTAGCCTCTCGTCTCGTCTGTCTCATGTCCACTTTTGTCATCGCAGAGTGGATCTGGCTGAAACCGGGCCAAGTCAGCCAAATGTTTCACGGCTGTGTGTGCGTGAGGATTTACAGGGGCTGGGTTGAGAAGCTTTGTGTTTTTATTGACTGTTTTTGTTTATGGAAAACAGTAATGGGACCAAGTTTTGTGTGAAAGTTTATGAATTTAAGAGAGGAGAGGACGAGCAACAGTGAGCTGCAGCATTATTTGTGCTTAAGTTGGGTGAAATGGAAAACAAAACAATTTTTATTGCAATGTTTGTTGCAGTAAAATTGCATTTTACGATCATTTTTAACCATAGATTGGTTTCCTTGATAGTTACTGAACAATGACTGCGCTAGTGTTGATGTAAATCTGCTCTAAAAGAAAGTGCTGAGGAACATTTTAGGCCAAATAACATTTTGTGTGGGATCATCAAATGCATTACCTGCATGAGATTGCTCATATTTAATTAATAGCACTTCTATTTGATGTGTGAACAATTCATCGATGCACCGATTTCAGATGATTTCAAACCTACCTGTACTCATCCTATCAAAGTCTTATAATTAACAAAATTTATATTTTTTCCTCTTAATTTCTGATTAATTTTGGAAGATTGCAAGAGTGAATTAACACTTAGTAATAAGTTCACAAACTAGGAATTGGCCAATTCCGACTACCAGCTGATTTTTTTATGCATCTTTTAAATCTGGGTGGTAATCTTTATAGAAACATTAGGCAACTGCAAATTAACGAACAATGTTCGCTGCCTCATGCTAACAGGTGCTAACAATGCTAACATTTATTTAACGTAAATGTAATGCAAACCACCACCTCACAGTAAACTCATGTTAGCAGAAAAAAGAGGGCAATAATCAAGTAAAGACTTTTTTTTATTGTTAACTGCTGTCTTTCTCAGCAGTGATCCAGAATATACTCGCTTTTAATTACGCATACGTGTTTTCATGGCTGCCACACCTAACTTGCGTTTTCTTGCAGCGTTGTTTGTGCGCATCTTCTGAAAATAAAGGTGTGGATCACTCGTTTAATCAATACAGAGTGGTCTCTAGTAGGAATGAATGCCTTGTAAGTCGTACTCTGGGGGAAAAAAGCTCTGGCGACTCTACCACTGACTTTGCTCTGCAACGTTGATGTTTTATCTCCACAAATAAAACAAGCCTGGAGGAGCTCTGCTGTGTGGTGGAGTTGCTAATGCTAACGGTTAGCTTCTACTAGCCGAGACGTTCTCTGCTGTTTCCCTAGTGGAATCTTCCAGTACTTCCTGCAGTGCGGAAGCAAGTATGTGAAAAAGACGCAGCCTGGCAACTGCATCGATGTGAGGTTAAAAAGCAAGTATATTCCCAGCCTTGAAATGTGCAACATTAAAAGGGTCCTGGTGGAAACAAACCATAAACATTTAAATTTCTCTTGATTGTCATACTTCTACTTAAATGATTTTTTTAACTTCAAAATAAAACAAAACACTATTAAATTCCAGTAATTCTGTTACAGCTTTTTGTTTCAGGCATGCAACCCCAAGAATACTGTATCAGTGACACCCCCCCCCATCTGGGTTCCGTCTTTGAACATTTCCTGGAAGTGCTCCTGGTGTGAAAAGGTTTATTAAGTTTTTTTTGTTTCTTTTTTGGGAAGTAAAGTTTGCTCTGGTAATCAAGCGTCTGTCAAAACAAGATCAGATCATGTGTCGGGGAAACTGCAGCAATTATTTGCCTTCAGGTGAGAAAGCGAACGCGGCTTCTACATTAACATTAACAACTCATACGACAGTTAAGCGAGCGCTGTGGAAGCTGAGATTGAAAGAAAAAAAATCGGCAACCAATCCACCCACCCACCCACACACACACACACACACACATCCACATACTCGCTGAAAGCCCTGCACACATGCACGCACACACAGCAAAAAACTCATTTGTTCTACCTCATTAGCATGTATTGTGGCGAGCGGGTGTAACACACTGAAAGGTGAAATGGGTCCGCCATGAATAGCACACCAGTCGGCGGAGAGGAGGAGAGGAAAAGGAGAACAAGGGGGAGGGGGTGGAGGGAGGAGAAGTGTCCAGATGGCTGGGGACCTGCCGCACACACAGGGAGTCTCTTGCTCGCTGTCTTTTTTTTTTTTCCTGAACTCTGCTGATTGCACCTTTTCCACCACATTCACTTTCACTTGCTGTCTTCCTGCAATCCCTTCTCCTTTCTCTGACTCCCATCAGCACACACAAAGGCCAGGCCCATGTGTGCCCCCCTCCTTCTTCCACCAGAGTTGTTGTTCACTTTGCAGTCATTACACACACACACACACACACACACACACGATAGACACAATGACAGTGTGTGAGACCAGGAGACAGGTGGATGCAGACCAACATGGAGATCTCCGTCTTTCCTCGTGTCTCCTTTCTGCTAATTCATTGGTCTCGTCTTGCGTTCAATCATAACCGAGCCTTATCCTTCAGTTTGACATCGAGCATCGAGTCTGTTTCTGGCACGTTGCATCAGATTGCGCTAAAGCCGAGGCCGTCTTTGGTCGGTTGAAAGGAGAAGGAGCACGAACGTTTGCCCTGATGTTCCCTTTTCCATTTCTTTCAGGGTTATGTAGCACTGCCAGAATTTCTGCTCATTTATCTTCTTGTGTGTGTGTGTGTGTGTGTGTGTGTGTGTGTGTGTGTGTGTGTGTGTGTGTGTGTGTGTCAGTCTCTCTTTCTCTCATTCGTCTTCACTTGATTCAGCCTCCCTCTCTTCACCTCCATGTCTCCCTCCCACCCTCCTCTCCTTCGCTCTTCTCTAGACTTTTTGCCCATGTTTCTCTCAAACTATGTCTTCCCAGCATGTCTGGTAGGGAATTACTAATGGTCTCCGCTGGGGCGTAAACTCTGTGAGGTTTTGTGTAGGCTACACACACACACACACACGCACACACACACACACACACACGCTGTCTCAAAGATGAGTCTGTGGGGGGAATATCGGAACAGAGGCAGGAACGTCTGGATAGGTCTGCTCAAATTTAACCCTCCATTGTTTTTGTTTTTATTTTGCACACGTCTCATTCTTGCAACATTTTCAGCCTTTTGCATGTCACTCTAACATTTAATCTTAAAAGCATGTCCTTTGGGACATCAGTGTGTGTGTGTGTGTGTGTGTGTGTGTGTGCGCACACGCATGTGTGGAACTCTATCGCCCCTGCTATTCAAGAGCACCTCATTGACTCATCATTGACTTGGCCTTCCAGATCCCCTTTTAGTTTACCAAGTGGTCCACGAAAAATGCCACTCCCATTCTTTTCTACATGAACCCCCCACGCATCAGTATAGGCACACACACACACACACACACCAATGCTCCGATCCATACAAAGACGATTTGTGACTCCATAGACATCCCCTTCACTCCTCTCCACTGCCACGTCCTAATAAGCTTTTATGAAGAGCCCCTTTTATTAGTCCTGTTTTAGAATTTTAAACCCACGCGTGTTTGTCGCTTCCATTTTCAAAGCTTTCTCAAGAAGCGGACTTGTTTAATTCTTGAATAAAGTAAGCCCCTTGGTGCTCGTTCACATGCAGAGAGAGTCGTTTAACTCAGCACGACTCGTGTCCCGTGTTGTTGCAAATGTGGTATTTGCAGTTATGTTGCCTCCTTCTTTTTCTTCCCCCTTTTTTTTTAAAATTGCTCAAACGGAGAGAATGCCATTACAACAACCTGGCAAAATTACAGGTATTACAAAATGTCGACCAATGCAAACAATCATCCTCTATTTGGCTGGCATGGTTCTTTTTTTTTGCAAAGCTTTTATGTGTTTTGACAAGCCTCTCAATCAAGTGTTTGTTTGGTTACCTGCTTCTGTTGCACCGTGATTTTGTTGTAGAGGGGCTAGCAAATGTTTGACTAATTCCAGGTATTCTGGGACAAAGGAATGAGGAATTATTGCGGGGAAATCATGGTGTGATGTAGTTTAATGAAGATTTCTGAAGAGGTAAACAGCCACAAAGGTGGAATGTTTAAGGCCCAGTTCACATGGCAGAAAATTTGTGTGATTTTTGATCCGATTCTTCTCTTCTGACAATCTTAAGGATGAGCCTGATTACTGTAATGACGCTAAAGATAATCTTATCAGATATTCCTGCCATGTGTAGTGACTTAAGAGCCCTCGACTGCTCGGAAGCACATCGCGACCAGTCCGATCATAAATCATGGCTATCAAACATGTTGGATTGAATTGGTCTGATTTTTGAGGATAAGTGAGCGTGCTGCCTGTTGAATGTTGTGTAGCCAATCAGAAGCATGCTGTACGCTCATCCGCCGCCATGTTTGTTTACTCCAAATTCACATTTGATATCGCAAGATTTTTCGTGTGCCCAGAGAATGTTCATGTACAAAATTGGTTTATGAGTAATTTTGATCCTATGTAATTTTTTCCATCTTGCCTGACAGCACACACTGTAGGACCAAAACAGGTAAATCCGTGATTTTTATCACCATGTGTCGGATCCCATGTTTTAAAAATCGCAATCAAACATTTTGCAGTGTGGACCATTACCTACTTGATTGTCACAGATTTGTACCAACAAGCAAGGCACACTTGAGTTTTGTTTTGAGGAATCACTCCTGGAAATGAGCTGATTTCTGATTAAAACGACTGGGATGTGTACTCGGCCCCCTGCTGTTTATCTAATACATTTTATCATGTCAAATGAAACAGGAGCTTTGAATACATTTGTGTGAATGAGAGTAATTTTAGAGGCACTATTCTCAAGGGGAGTGTTTGGAGTTATTGCTGTTGTTTACACACACACACACACACACACGCACGCACGCGCACACACACACACACTGTTCTTATTGTGTTTCTTCCTCTCCCTCCTCCATTACAGGCATTTTAAGGCAGCACACCAGGGAGTATGAGGCTTGTTGTCTTGCAATAACGTTAAGATGCTTTCCTCTCTTATGCTCACCGCTGTCGGTACACACATACACACACACACACACGCCTTCGCTCAGAGGGGGGGATGTAAGTGCAGTTAAAAGGAGGATCAGGGGAATTTTGGTGCCTTTATTTGTCTTCTACGCTCCTGAACCTAAGAAATGAGATCGTGTGAATGTGTGCGCCTGTGTGGGTTCGCTGGCGTGCAGATGCCTGCGAGCTGACAGGGAGTGAAAGCTCAGACATATGTTAATCAGATGTTGTGATGATGGCAGAGCAGACGGAGAAGGGGGTGGGGTGGATGTGGGGAGAGAGAGGACACCGGAGGGAGGAATGAAGGGTGAAAAGAAAAGATGAGATTTTAGCAGACAGGGTGAGAGAGAAAAGATAAGTGAGAAGCATGGAAGGAGAGAGACGTGGAGTGAAGTTGAACAGGAGGAAATGACAAGAAAAGATGCTGTAATTAATTATCTTTCTGCAGAACCTATCCATCAGTTAGCTTACATTCTGCTACTGTAAGCTATTATTACCTTTGAGTATCAGTAAGCTATTATTTACAGTTCTATTTCCAACCATCAGCACATCTGAACAAACACGTGTTTGAGCCTTGACTTCTGGGCTCCTGTAGCTCTTCTCTACTCTTGTGGCAACATTGTCTGTCCATGCTAGCTTCATCCTGCTCTTTGCGGGCCACTAACCTGCCAGTTTTAGATTGTTTCTCTCTCCAACACATCAGACTCAATAGATAAATCAGCTTTTTAGTGCATAGAAGCCTATTAATCACCAATTAATTCAAATCAGGTGTGTTAGAGCAGAGAAACATCTGAAACAGCCAAGCACTGTGGTCCTTGAGAACCAAAATCAGACTGGTTTAAAAGAACCAGACAGTTATGTTTTGGTTTCTTGAAAATGTGTCATTTTGAAGGGTTTAGATTCATGTTTATTATTGTCTAAGGGTTGTGCTTTTGTAAATAACAGAACAGGTATACACAGATTTGTACCTTAAAATTTGATTTCAGCGTCATGGAGACAGATGATGTTCATTAATAGATGTTCTTAAAGGATCATTATGTAAGAATTCTTCTCACCAAACAGTCTAACGTCTGAATCATGTTGGAAGGTAGGTTACATTGAATCAGATTTCATTGTCAGCCGGCTGGGGGTTGTCAGTTTTCTTGTTTTAAAAAATCTAAAGAGGAACGTAGTTATTGTTTACAATCTGAAGGCTGGTTTATACTCGGTCCGCCATTTTGCATCGGTGCAAGGGCTCTCCGACTGGCTCGCGGTGGGTGACGGAGTCATGCCCCAAATTTTAAACATCCGTCGAAAGTGACGGAGACCGCAAGCTTGTGATTGGTCAGGATGACGCTTCCTGTAACTTCGTCACCAGCACCGCCGTTGCTCCGTAAAAAAATATTTAGCGACAGACCTAGAATAGATTGAAGAACACATCGCGGAAATGTCCAAAAATATGAACGTTTATTCACCCGTGACTGAAGGAGCACAAAATACAGAGCAAACGTGGATGGAAACGACGGGAAACGTGGGTTTAGAGGTGGCGACTGGATGAAGAGGTGGAGGAGAATGAAGGACAAATTAGTCCATGTTAAAAAGTCTCTGAAATACATTAAAACAATGTAAACACATGAGTAAATACACTATCGTGAACCGGATACATGAGTGTCATGGTGGCAGGATATCACAGAATAGCGCTACGCCCTCTGTTGTCCTGGCGGGGAATTGCTTTGCAGCACTCCGCTCCCTGAACACAAGTTCGAATGTGAAAACCTTTCAGACGCTCCGTGTGCGTCTCTCCGTTGCGGAGCTCACAGAGAGTATAAACCAGCCTTGAGTCCAGAGTTGCAGAGTCTGCGCCGAGCTAACGCTGCCGTGCCGCCATTTGGCACCAGCAGGCAAAAAGCTCCAGAATTGTTTAAAGAACCAAAGCCAGTAAACAGGAGTGACCCAGAAGTTATTTCTTGTATCGCTAAGAAACCACAACATCTTTTTGTTTTACTCTATCGCGTGAAGCAGGCTAGAGGCTAACGTTGAGCTAACAATGCTAACAGTGAGTTAGAAGCAAATAGTTGGCTCTAAAAATATCTCAAGCTACTTTCTCAGTTACCAACAGCTTGATATTACAATGAAATGTGTGTGTGAAGTGAATAAAGAGTCAGTTGTGGCATTTTACTTTCTTTAAAGGTGTCGAAAAATTTGGCTGGTAGGGAGGGTGGATCTCAGATGCACTTGAATCAGAAAGTACAAGTCAGCTGGAGGAAAAAGTAGCTTCAGACGGCAAGATTTGGAGTCTTATTTCCTGATATTTGGACAGCTCTCCTCTGATTGGATAACAGAAACGTGACTCTACCACTGACTCTGTTTGCTTTGCGATGCTAATGTTTTATCTCCACAAATAACACAAGCCTGAAGGAGTTGTGCTGTGTGGTGGAGTTGCTAATGCTAACGGTTAGCTTCTACTAGCCGAGACGTTCTTTGCTGTTTCCTGGACGCTAAACCAACAACAGCCTTCCCTGTCACGAGCCAAGATGGGTGAGTCCATGAATGTTAAGTGACAGTGTGACGTAGATCTGTCAGGATTTTCAAATCCTAGAGTTTCACCGTCTATTTTCTACCAGAAGCTAAAGCAGGAGATAGGTGGAGGAGACATTAAAAAATGGTTGTTCAGGGTTCCACACCTTTAATGAGTCATTCAGAACTATAACAGCAATTTAACAACAAGACAGCAAAAAACACTTCCTCTAATGCCAGTAATAAGTGTAATAAGTGCTCCCTACCATAAAATACCCATGAGTGCTAACACCAGATATGACAATGTATTTATCTACTTATCAACTTAAGGCTGTTCATCTAGAATCTTCTGGTAACTGACAACAGGCATGAAACTCACTGAACGGCAGTGAGAAAGTGAGGCTTGTTTATAAAAATGGGCTTCAGTAACCACATCTGACTACAGGATGTCAGTCTTGCTTCATTCTTATATATTGCAACTTTATTCAAAAACAGTCAAACGGTGATGTCCATCACCTCAGATTGTGTTTATTTATTCAAAGGCAGTAAAACCAAGATTAACTCAAAGTTAGTGCATGTTTTTATTTTCTACCATTTTTAACATGATGCCAGTTTAAACATCAGCGTCCTTGGTAAGGTCTCTTTTGAAATAATTTAATTTCCTAGTAAAGTGATGTGAATTTTTTTATGAAAGCATTATTTTTATAAGTGGAATATTCCTTTTAGTTTTGTAAAACCTTGTGTTTCCTAATGCGACGGCTGCACAAAGGCAGACAACCGAGTGGCTCAGGAGAGAGACGACAAATAGAAAAACAAGAAACAAAGAGAGAGAGAGATGATTACAGAGAGGAGGAATCCAGGAGGGAGAGGAGAGAAGAAGAGGTATGTGGGCCATTTCCACTCAGGAGAGTTCAGAGGGGGTCGCGGAAAGCTGCAGAACGCTGCTCCAAATGGATTTTCCTTGTTTGTAATGAGGCTACTTCTCGCAGAGCATGTGGTGAGCATGAATGGAGAGACAGAGGGGTGAGCAGAGATACAGGAGTGGTGGAAATAGTCGTGAGAGGGGGAGGGCGGCGGGAGGAGGGAGGCAAACCAAAGAGAGTCGGGATGGAGAAAGTAAGAGGGATAGGAGTAAGAAAGAGTTCAGTCATAGATCGCTTGGAGGGAGGAGGAGGCGAGGATGGATGGATGGATGGTGGAGGAAACAATCATCTCTTGCAGGTAGAAGAGAAGCAGATGGAACAGAGAAGATGAGTTTCAGATTCAACATCCTACATATTGCTGTGCTGTTCCAACAGCTTTGAGGTGAAACTCTTAAACTGTCATGAGAATATTAAGATCTAGGGAAAAAACATCTGGAGAGGCAGAAGGGTTCTTTTTAATCTTCAGAACTATGTTCATTAAAGGATCTGATCGCCTGAGGCACACGTGAAGCCGGTCCAGCTGAAAGAAAACACGGGCTTGTGTCTTTTCCTTTTTGGCCTTTAGTTTCAAACGGTGGTCTAAATGAGAAACATATGAGCGTGAAAGCTTCAGCAAGAGAAGAGTTCTGTAATAACAGCGACCTGGATCCTCCGAGTTGTTTAAAGTCAGAGTCATCCTGGTAGCAGCTCTATCTCTGAATTCACTTTTTTGGTTATGCTCTAGACTGAGATGGATAATCCTCTCCTCTACCTGGTTTTAAAATCAATATTTCATTTTTTCTTCCTGCGTTGTGCCCGTGGCTGGTTTGTGTCACATGATCAGACTTGTATTTACTGCTTACAGATGTTTCTGTACACCACCAGAGGTGTTTCCTCTGCTCCCGTGTCTCATCTGTACGTCTGAAGACTAGATGACACACAGAGGGGGCTGTGGACTCTTGTCTTCTTTTATTTCAATTAGAAACAAACTAAGAGTTTTTAAACTCAAATCATAAATAAGTCGAGCTTCGGTGCACAGGTGGTCATGACATAACTCTGGAATCTGCAGCTTTGAAATTCCATATGATGGGATGTGATGCAGTTGGAGAATCTGAGGCGAGGAGGAAAGGGGACTGAGCGTTTATGAGTGCAAAAAACAAGGGCAGAAAAGGAAGCAGAGGGAGAAGTCAGAGGCAGCGCACAGATGGTGAGCTGTCAGCGGCCGGCTGGGCGTGTGTGCGTGTGCGTGCATGGGTGTGTGTGGTGTTCATACCGTGCATATTTGTGGATGCTACATGAGTTTGGAGTACGTGTCTGCCCTTGCCTTCTTGTGTGCACCCATGCATGTGTGTGTGTCGGTGCCCTCTGTGCTGAGGAAAGCTACTGTATGTGCGCAGAGCTGTTCGACCCAGATGGCGCTGGCAAACAGATACTGCAAGGCTGGCACAGCTACCTGCAACACAGTTGGCACTTCCAGCCACCATGCTTTCCCCAGTGAACCAGGGCGAGAGTACCTGCTGCCACCCTCCTGAGCTCAAAATGACTGTCTGGTAATGTATGGGGCCCTGATTGTAAAAGTAACACATTCAAAGTTACCAGCTGTTTACCACATTTAAAGTCAAATGTTAATATTTAGAAACAACATTAAATATGTAACGACAAAATTAAATCTGGATATTTAAATCAAATCTAAATAAACAAAGTAAAATCTAAATATTTATGATCGATTTTGAATATATTAATGTAAATATCAATATTATAATCTAAATCAAAAGATAACTTTAAATGATCTAAATAGATTAAATCAATCAAAATATTTCAGTATCAAATTTATCTTAGTTTTTTTTCCCCTGGCTCTTGGTAGCTCTCGAAAACAAGAATTTACGGAGAGTGAAGCGATATAAACAACGATGGCAGACACAACATGTAAAAATGGTGCTGATCAGCTTTTCAAAATTATTTAGAACAAACATATCGTTATAACCAAATTCAGTTATATAAAAATACATCTAAATATTTAGAATTTGAAATACAAGTGTAAATTTTAATATTTACAATATACATTGATAGAATTAAATCTAAATTTTAGGGTTCAAATCTAAATGTGTTTATTAATAATTGATTAAAGAAGCTTTTATCAATGGAGAAACATTCTCCAACAATCTTAATAAAAACAATCTTACCATCAAAGAGACTTTGAGGTGTTAGATAGGGGATCTCTTCACCATGCTTTTATTTTGGAAGGCTAAATTTTTTTCCTCACTGAACACGGATGTTAGCCAAAAATTTAGGTCATATTTAGCTACATTTAAATTACATTTTTATTGTAGACATCAAAATGTACCTGTTTTGTTTGGATTAGCTTTTAAATATTTAGATTTAAAATTCTAATTTCCAAAGTAAATGTAGTTAAAAGTTGACTTTTCACTCCGTTTTTGCTGTTTTGAGAATTGTCACTGTTAATTTTAATGTGTTACTTTACAATAAGTGCTGCCTAGCTAAAGTCTTTTTTCCCATTTCTGAACTTTTTCATTTGCTTGAGAGCACCTTGACCCTGATTGTTCTGCCGATTGTTCTGCAGCGAGACTCAACAGATGCTGGGGAAAAAAAGCAGTCAAGGCTTGAAGCATCATCAAATTGTCAGTCACGAGAATTCACACCAAATCTTGAGGGTTTTAAATTGTTTCATCTGTTCGCAACTGCTTTTTAAATAAATTCTGCTGGTTCCATTTTTCGGCGGGAGCTTTTGTGTTTTCATTTCAATGTCAAATAGGCCTTCGCCAGAGGCGTGTGTGTGGGCTTTGGTGATGCAGAAGTTTGTGGTGGATGGTATACTGCAAATGGCCCAATCAGGAAGTGTAAACTTACCACGGAAGTGTGTGTATGTGTGTGTGACAGCAATCCTCCTTTGCCTGAGTGAGTCTAGAAGTGTGTGTGCTTCTGAGGAAGCAGCTGTGCAGGCAAAGGTTTTGTGTGTGTGTGTGTGTGTGTGTGTGTGTGTGTGTGTGTGTGTGTGTGTGTGTGTGTGTGTGTGTGTGTGTGTTCCGGAGCATATGTGTGTGTGCGTGTCAAAGCATGCATGTGTTTGTGTTCTTGTATGTATGGACGGGGAACAGGGAATTTGGCCACCCATCTGTGCTCGGCTATTTCGCTACTGTTTCTGCGCGCGCGCACACACACACACACACACACACACACTCGGAAAGCTCTGCCAGGCAAGCTGTTCACTAGCTGGCGCTGGCAGAGCTCCAGAGAGAGTGGTGGCATCCATCTGTAGCACCAGAGAGTGATTAGCATGTGTGTGTGTGAGTGTGTGGGTGTGTGTATTTGTGTTTATGCCTCGGAAAAACAAAACAGTGGCTCTGTGATGATGCTATTAGAAGCACGGGTTGTGGGTGTGGGGACACGTTTTAGACTTCCTGAAAAGCTGCTGCTGCTGTTTAATGGACGGTGGGACGTGGATGTGAGGACAACAATCATCTGCTTTCTGTCTTTAATATGAAGTCGTGAAGGCAGATGTTTTCATCTTATGCAGCCAGGAGTTTAAATAATGACATAAGGTGATGAAAAAAAACTTATTTTGTTCTACTTTCACAACCAGCTGTTCATGCATTACCGTCTCACGAAACAATCTCGAATAACAGACCAAGCACTAGTGTAAAAGCTGACCCTTGAACAAGTGTATATGCAGAAAACTTTGAAGTTTTAATGCATTATTATTAGGAAAACGTGCAATTAAATATTGATCATTATATACAATTATTGACTATTGTAACGATAAAATGTGCACATAAATTTAAGAGTCCAGTTGGCTGCAAAAACTCAAAGATATAAATATTTTATTTCACATATTCCACAGATGTGTGCATATTGTGCTTCCACATGACCATATATGGACATTTCTGTGTTCATTTATACTGATATACTTCATATTTCTTGTTTTTTCATGTCATAAAAACAAGTTTTTGATGTTGAGATTGACTAGTTAGAGGTCAGCGTGGATCAAATTGTTGTGAAATCTCCTGCTCTCATTCATCTCCTTTCTTCTTGTTTGAAAGTGGACTCAGATGGCCGTGAGTGGACAGGAAGGTGACGGAGGAAAAAGAATCGTATCAAAGATCTGAGGATAAAAGCATGTAACGGTTAGATAAAAGGAGAAAAGGCACACTGCTGACCTGGGAAGGGTGGTGGCGGTGCTGTTCTACTCTCAGCCACTCAGAGCCATTAGCAAACCACTGTCAACATGTTGTGTATGAAACACACACACACACACACACTCTCTGGCTGGAAATGCCCCGACCCAAGGTCTCACCAGCCTCACGTCTCCGTCCCTCTGCTCACCAGATGTGCTTGTTTTTAAACGCGTTCTCCTGCAGGGCGAAGCAGGGCGGTGAGAAGAAAAGGGAGAACAGGGAGTAACGTTTTTCAGAGATGAGGGCTAAGGGGTGACTTTTTTTCTTGTGTTTTGCAAATCTGGTTCTGCTTAGCAGAGACCTGGAACACATTTTATAAATTGCAGACATATTTTTTCAGAGCAGTTTTGGGGAAGATGTTTAACTGGCAGTAATTTTTAGCACATGGCAGCCGTCATGTGATCCTCTGAAAACACCAGGCTTGTTTCTTCTGGTGTATTTGCGGATTCACCTTTAGACTCCGCCCACTTTAGGGTTTCCCGTCTTCATGGATTTCTACTAGGGATTCTCTGATCTGATCACGTGATTGGAAATTGGGTCTGATCACGTGATTTTAAAAAAAATCGGAATTACCTTTTAAAACAACAAACATGACTTTTTAAATTCCTCCTGAGCGATTTTGAAATGGAATAACAATGGCTTAGTTATAATTTCAACAGTAACATCAAACAATTTACAGCAGGCAGGGATTCAGACACCAAGGCGTTAGCTAGCCGGCTAACGTGTCTCCTCAGGAGCGCTAAAATGTCTGCAGCTTGGTGGTATTTTAAATTAGACAGCGAAGGCAGAGCTACAGACACTAATGTGTGCATACTGGGCATTCAACATGCTGGAAAAGACAGAGCAGCCTTCAAAACAGACTACTTTCACTTTCAGCATTTTCCTTCGGCCGTCAACAGAGCGAATCACTTGTCAGTTTGCCACTAACAGTCCCAGTTCACAGCAAACTCAGACAAGAACCCGGAGCCTGTCGACAGAGAAAAATATGCTAATAAACAAAGAGAAATTGCCAACAGACTGCAAAACGTTGAGGTTTCTTAAGTCTGCTGCAGCACCCGAGCTTCCTGATGGCTACAGGTGTTATGCAGGGAAACGTTAGCCTGCCGCGGCGCCGTGTACCTGCCCTGTCACAGGAACATGCATCGCTCAACAGTTGCATATTGAGGGAGTAAACAACTTAAAATATTCATAATATTAACACGTTTTTTAATCAGTGCTTAGATGTTTTTTTCTTTTTTTTCCTTCTTATTTGAATGCTTTCCTAAAAAGTATTGGATTGGGACTCGATATCGGCAGATACTCAAAATCAAATGACTTGGAATCGGATCAGGAGCAAAAAAAAACATGGTTGGAACATCCCTACTTTAGACCTTTAATTAGACATCATAAAGATGATAAACTCATACTTTTCAAACTTCTCTTTCTTTTCTCTTCAGATGCTGAACATTCTCTGCATGAGCTTTGGTCACTAAACTAGCTGCAGACATCTGGTTGCCAAATATAATACTGGTGTACAGTTTATGATTATTTAAATATTATGCATTAAATTTGCAATTAAAGTGAACTTTCCATGTGTTCTTGCATCATTGACTTTGCTTGGTTAGCGGCGGATAAAAGTTGATGCATTTGCAGTTGCATGGAGGTTGTTGCTCCACAATAATGTCTGAATGGCAAACACACCTCTAATTCTTCTGTTTTCCTCTTTGCTTTACTCCATCTCCAGTTCCCTTTACCTTCCTCTGACCCTCTCCCTTCTTTTCCTCCACCCTCTGCCTGTATCATCCATCTCCATTCACTGGCTTTTCTTTTATAACACCCTGAAGTTCAATTAGCCTTTTGCCGGCCCCGCCCCCAGAACGGCTTATGTCCAATCACACATCATAGCAACCGTTACTATCCGACAGCTCCAAACAAAATGATGAAGCTAAGCCTAATTTACTACTAAGCATTAGCCTCGATAGTACTCGTGTCTCCTTCGTTTCCCTTCAGAAACCTCCTCATCGAGCCCAACCAGCAACAGCCAAGCATGAGTGCTCCCCCCGCCTGCGGCTGGGCGGAGGTCCGCCTCCCAGACTATCCAAGACCGTTTATAAGACACACCGTGCCGGCAAATCAGCGTAATATTACCTCAACCGTGTGTCTTATAAACGCACATTAAGCCTTGGCGCAGCAGCGGGTGGTGTCATGATCACGTGATGAATTAATGCCGAGCTCCGGCCGGGAACTATATTGATAATGAAAGTAAACACGGGCATAAAAAGTTACATTTTATAAACAGACTCAGCTGAGATGATCAACTGAGCGATGCAGAGCGCCGGGAGCTTTTCTCCGTTAGAGCTGCCTGCAGCTCAGATCATCTGACAGCTGACATGACAGCTCACAGGGACACCGCATCGCCGCCACCGCTCCTTGGATCCACGCGTCCCCGGACGCCGGACCTTCTCCCAAACTCCCAACTCCTTGTTCCCTGCTACGCTTCGCTCAGCGGAGCCGACACTAATATATCCCTACACTGCATACTGTAACCCTTTTGCCTCGATCTGGATGATATTAAGGAGAAATTGCTCCAAAAAATGTCGCTGACACGCATCTGTCTACTTCTTTCCATCGTGGAAATCTGCGGAGCTGCAGTATTTGATCCACTTATTGTCGGAGTTGGCAACAGTAACTAAGGGGGGCGGGGCTCGGCGAAAGGTCAATTCCACCTCGCAACGAGACGCGGCAGGAGTGTGTTTGATTTGAGAGGATGCGTAAAGAGTTCTGTGAATCATTTTTATTGTTTCTTAAACACTTGCTTCCTCTCTTTCTGCAATGGAGACTTTGGTCCAACAGATGGATTAAACAGACATCACTATAAATCTGTTGTTTAACAGTTTTTTTAATCAGCGAGGGCTTCAAACGTTACACACCACATATGGTTTACTGTCCAGAGTCTGTGTGTGTGTTTAATATTTTGCAGGATGTGCATGTGCGGCTCGTGTGTGTGTGTCTTAATGTTTGTGTGATTGAACAGATGGTGTTCAGACCTTTTGTGAACGATTGAGAAACTTCCTTATGTTGCACTGAGGGAAAAAAACACGGCTCTGTCAGAGGATGGAGAGGACAGTCGGCGCTGATTGGGAGGCGATGGCAACAGAACACATTCACTAATGTGTGTAAATGTTATTGTGCAGTTTGCAGAATGTGTCAGAATTTAAGACACGATGAATAGAGATTTGCATTCTTTATTTTACTGATTACTCTTAAATAGCACAAATGCAAAGCATCTTGGGTATGTTGCTCTTTATATTTTTGTCTATGTGCTGTTGTTTGCATCGTTGCATGTGTGCATGCCGATTAATTTTTTTTACTCCATTAATCTATCAACAATTACAATTTATTTCAGTTTTTAGGCTTTCAGAGCTTTGTTGTAAAGTTTTTAATGGTCTGACTATTTTCAACATTGATTAACCTGTAAGCCAGGGCTATTCAAATGGCGGCCCGCGGGCCTTCACCAGCTGGCCCACCTGACCCTATCCCCCAACCACCAACAGAAAAAACCCAGTTAAAACAGTTTTTGCGTGCGAGTTTCAGAATTCCCACACTGATATTGCACTTGAACGCAACACCATCTTAGCAATCACAGACATATATACGTAGACACCCTGTGGACTGGCACTGCCTGTTGGAGCTGCCCATCTACGTATTCATGTCTATGTCTGCAGTTGACCAATAAAAACACACCTTTGGGACGCCGCAGCAGCAAGACTCTCTGGTTTCAACTTATGCTTAAAATGCAGATTATAAACTACACACCCGTTTTATTTTTGTTAGCAGACCAAATAAAACCGGAAATGTGGACGGAAATGACGGGAAACGTGGGTTTAGAGGTGGCGAGCGCATGAAGAGGTGGAGAATGAGGGACAAATGTGTCCTTGTTAAAAAGTCTCTGAAATGCAAAAAAAGCACAAAAGAAACTGAAAATAAACTGTAAACACACTATATTGGACCGCATACATGACAATTTACCCCATAACTCACTGTTGCTGCATCTTCTTTTGTTTTCTGGAGGCTTCCCAAAAAAATCTAAAATCCTTTCATTTAGTAGCTGCGATCGAGTTAATGCAGGTTAAAAACCATAAAAAAGTTTGTATTACCAGCTCTGCAGCTGTTGAATTGATGCAGATCATTAAAACAATAAGAAGACGTGCATTGCTGTTATTTGTAGTTGTATTTGTAGTAGTGGTGGAGGTAATAATATCAGTCAAAATATTAAAATTGAATATTTAAATGTTGTCAGTAAAATACATAATAAAGATTTGGGTATCCGGCCCTAAGCTGGCCCAGTAGAGAAAGTAATTGAATAGGCCTGCTGTAAGCGTTACTTGGTCTGCCTCGTTTACCAGGATGAAGTACAGGTGAAACTAAAAAAATTTGAATCTATTGCAAAAGTTAATTTTTTGTCAGTAATTCAACTTAAAAGGTGAAACTAACACATGAGACAGACTCATTACATGCAACGCCAGATATTTCAAGCCTTTATTTGTTATAGTTGTGATGATTATGGCTTACAGCTGATGAAAACCCTACATTCTAGATCTCAGACAATTAGAATATTGTGAAAAGGTTCAATATTCTAGGCTCAAAGTGTCACACTCTAATCAGCTGATGAATCTTAAAACACCTGCAAAGGGTTTCTGAGCCTTTAGATGGTCTCTCAGTCTGGTCTCATGTCAATCCTAGCGCTGCCCACTCCAGTCGCTTGGTCCCAGTCACATGACCCGGTGTTGTGTTTGTACCTGAACTGATCCACTCCGATAAGTACCTGCACTGTGTATATAGTAGCTGCTTCTCTAATTATTGTCACTTTTTATATTAATTATTTTATCATGAGTATATTATTACTTCCTATATTTGCTTATCTCTTATTTTTTATCCTTCTTTTTGCACCAAGTACCGCAGCACTTTCCTAATGTTGTGATTTCTCTCACATATGGCAATAAAACCCTTCTGATTCTGATTCTGAGTCTAAGCTGGAGTAATGACATAAATTAACTTTTGCACCATATTCTCATTTTTTGAGTTTCACCTGTAGCACGTGGATCATGACATTTGCATATTTTAAATCTTTGCTTCATATTTGTCTTTTTCACTTTGTTTTTGTCTCAACAAAATAGAGCGAATATCTTTGTGTTGTTATTTATTTTGACTTCCGTTGTTGTTTTATTGTCTATTTTTAATCTGCAGGCTCTTTAAAAATTATAAATCATCTCAATTTGAGTCATTCAAAACATCACAAATTGATCCTACTGACTGAAATTCAAACTTCTAGAAAAAAACTGTTCATAAATATGGTTGTTTGGTTTTTTTTTATGCCTTTAGAGGATTTAAACCATACATTTCCAGTTACATTAACTACTACGAGCTTCTTTTTCTCTGTTGTACAGTGAAAATCTGATGGTTTGGTTTTAGTATAAATAATAGTTAACATGTCAGTAATGTTTGTGTGTTTCAAAAACACTGCAGCTATTTGAAATATTTACCAGTCAAACACAATCAGGACCATGCATAACCACTTAATTACTCATGTTAGTATTTTAGATTGATGAGATTTTGAAAGTATTCGATTATTATGACAAATCTTTACTTTAAAGGAGTCCAAAGTAACTTGTACAAAGATTAATAATATATAAACCTTAATAATAATAATATTATTATGTATTTATTTATTTTTTATTTCAAAATAATAACAATATCTATCAATAACTTATTATTATTATTATTATTGTTATTATTATTAATAATAATAATTTACATTATAAAAATATGTTACTGCCCCACATGTATGAATGAAACATGGCTACTTTGTTTTTGGGGACATTAAAGGATTAAGTAGATAAAGATTAAATAATAAGTAAGAGTCTAACGTGTAAAATAATAATAAAATGTCTTTAACGCCTGAAATTTCACATATCTGATGCTAAAGTTGGAGTTTGTTCACAAAAGTTTCAAAAGTAAATTTTGTTAAATTCATTCATTTAAAAAAGCCTGAGAGGTGCTGGAAATGCAAAAGTTTTGACGAATAAAACTTTGCTCAATGGTTCAGCATTAAAAACGATATCAGATCACCGGTGCATCTTCAGAGACGGCGCAACAACGTGATGCAAGCAAACAGAAGAGTTGATCTGCGTTCTTCTGCATCTGCTGCTGTGGAGGGGAATACAAAAAGATGATGGCCATTAGATCTATGTGTGTGTGTGTGTGTGTGTGTGTGAGAGAGAGAGAGAGAGAGAAAGTAGAAGAAAGTTTCTTATTGTTTTGCTAGCAGTGGTTATCCTTGCAGCTGTGTGTTTGTGTTTTCTGTGGGGTTGCGGTCGGGCGTTGCATCCATAGATCTTCTTGACAAGCGGGTGGAGTTTGATGGGACATGCTCTGCATACTGCTCCATCTGGCTGTGTGTGTGTGTGTGTGTGTGTGTGTGTGTGTGTGTGTGTGTGTGTGTGTGTGTGTGTGTGTGTGTGTGTGTGTGTGTGTGTGTGTGTGTGTGTGTTACTACTCTTGCATGCAGATAGATTTTTTCCTCGTCTACTCCGCCTGAATCCCAATCATCTCCATCCTCGCCTCTCAGCGGTGCTCTTTAACACACCTGGCCTTTCCTTCTCCTGTTCCTAGCTCCCCTCATTTCTTCTCTCTCCACATCTGCACCCAGTGCACACAACATAATCACCATGAGCCTCTACTTGCTCCCCCTCCTCACACACTGTTGGTGCGACTCACCCGGTGGCTCGTGTTGTGGACATTGGGACATCATTCATACCTTTATTTCACCACTTACATCTCAAATGTTCACGCTGCATGTCTCTATGGCTTCCCCCCATTTAACTCCATAATAATGAAATCACATCACCCAGATTCCAGGAAACCGAAAGCTGTTTGTGTCACTTTGTGAAAAATGGGATTTGCCTGTGTGAAGTACCCTTGAGTGTTCGTATTACTACCAACATCGTTTTCTCCGTCCCCAACGATGTAAGCGCACACACGAGTGCTTTGAGAGGCAATTCCAGCTCATCAAGAGCATAATGAAGTTTGTTTGACTTTATCTCCTTCTGATATACTTTGAAGTCATCGTAGCTTCTGGGTAATCTAAAATATCAAGGTTAGGCAATGTTGTCTTGGTGATTTGAATACAAAATGACCTCCTGGGTTTGCGCGTGATGATGAAACATTCGAGCGTTTGATACAACATTGTATTTTCTTGCTTTGAGTGCTGGGTTATAGCAAAAGTCCTCTCTGTAACACGGTGAACTGCTTCTCAGGGACTGCGTTCTCCGAGATACCGTTCATTGCAGCAGCCTTGTTTTAGGCAAGTGATGTAACACGCGTGTAACGCCGTAGAAGGCATGAATCTGAAGTCAGCGGGGGGATAAGAATCTCCTTTCTTTGAGCTCGGCTGAAAGAGAGTATACGAGCATTGGGGAGAGGGGGGGCGAGTAAAGAAAGGCAGTAAAAAGGAGGGTGAGATTTTTCAAACAGCGAGGATCACGTAATCACGAACGATGCAAGCGGATGATGTAAGCATGAAGACATACTTGTGAGTGGCAGGTAGTCGTCCAGGGTTTTGCCTTGTTTCTAGGATTGATTAAAACAGTTACAAACTTGGAATAAGTCAACTTTTTGCTTCTGCTTTTTAAATCTGTGATCATCTTTGGAGAAAGAGGAGGGATGACTGGGGAAAAATGTTGATTTTCAACCGCTTTTCCCTTCAGAAGGTACAATGCCATGCATGACAACCATACCACGGTTGGCGATGACTAGTTGCAGAAAAGTGTTGCAAAAAAATTTGAGTGTTTACTTTATAAAATCTTAACTTGAAAAAATATTCAGTGATGTCCCACAACATCTCTTAAATTCTCATGGGTGTGATCCAGAACAGCTTTTCACGATTGTATGGATTAAAAAAAGAAAGCCTAAATAAATGAAGTGGTTGATGTGAGACATTAATCAGACGCAATCGATCCTTTTGGCACCCTTACATCTCTCACATCACATAAGGAGATTCTTCTGCTCCCTCATATCTAATTGCTGCCTCTTCAACAGCGGTTCTCATCAAGTCCAATCCATTGACCGTCGGACAACGGACGCTTCTGAGAAGTCGTAATGCGAGTTAGCTAAAGTCAAAGCACTCACCCTACTTGTTTCCATTAAGCACATCACTACCTGTCCGATCCTGGAGCACCATTGACTGGCCCGCAGAACCACTGCTTCCCTTATGATTTTATGCAGGCAGAACAGCAACGGGACTAACTACCGGACAATGGCTGCAAATTCAGCCATTAATTGAATGGATACATCATAAAGGAGGAGACGTCCAACATTCAAGGTTGTTTAAGGTGTTTTTTTAGGTGAATTATACACAAGGTGGCTTGAGATTAGGGTTTAGGTTTTTTAGAAACCCAACATATTGTAATTGTCATTGATTTTATTTCCACACTGGATGGCTGGATGGATAGTTTGGATGAAACCATTGATTTTACCCTGCTTATAGAGCTGCTCTCCGTTTCAGTTGCATGGTTGTGAGAACATGTAATTATCTGGATTCATGCGTCTGGTTTTCAGACTAATTCATCCTTCATCTTCGTCACCTGAGGGACCGCAGTTTCAAAAGCTTTCAGGCTTTTGTTTCTCTCATCTCAGCCCAATCATAGCGCTGACCCAGGTGTCACTCCCTCAGTTACAAGCCTGTGACCAGAGTCATCTTCTAGTTCCAATCGTGAGGCGTGAAGTCCAGGTGGATTTTAAGAAGTTCACACATTCCAATTCAAGTAATCTTATGGTACCAGGAAGGACCACAAGCTATGGATCTACCTTGCATTCATTCATAGTCTGGATATTCTCACGTACATCCTGGAAACTAAGTGGTGCTCCAACATTCTCCTTAGTTGTTTTCCTTTTGTCCAACAAGAGTGCTAGCAACTCAGGCTAGCATTAGCAGTAGCTCAGGCTAGCATTAGCAGTAATTTGGTCTAGCATTGTTCTGCGGTTAGCATTGCCATGACCAACGTTTATATATTGCCAAAGTAGAAGTTAGTTGGGACATGCAGATTTAAGGGGGTGTGGCCAAGCTTATGACTGATTAAACCAGCTTTTCTCATAGCGATTCATTTCTCAGCGGCCATTACATCATTACTAATTTAAATAGGAAAGTGGTTCGGAGACGGCGCAGACTTTTTGATATCCTTCATTAGACACCACAAGCTGCCTGTATTCAACAAGTTAAATGTGGTTTTAAGTTCTAGGACAACCTGGTAGAACACATTTTAGTCCTTATATCTGATTGAAACAGGCACTAAACTTAACAGAGGAAATAAAAAAATAAACTTAATAAATTCTAATAAATATGAAAAAATGAATGAAAAGTTAAATATAAAAATCATCTATTAATATTGCCCTAAATTTAATATTGTGAGTATGCACAAGTATTATAATCAATGTTCATTATAAAATATTCCTATTTTTTGTTCCAAAAGAAGAAAAAAACACAAAAAATATCCAATTTAACTACAAAGTGTGTTATCAAAATAATGTAAGCATAAAACACTTTCCTTTGCATAAACGTAAGATTTATGAAGCCCTATATCTGTTTTTCTTTGTTTGTGTATTTTTATACCACTCATCGTAAGTAAAAACCAAACAAAAACCCAGACTTCCTGTTTCAGTCAGACGGTTTGTTTTAATAATTCATGTGTTTGGACTCACAGAACCCTCCACTAGAAGCTCATGGGAGTTCTTTATGGGCTTCTTCTTGTTTTTTAAAACTGATTCAGGCTCAGTGAAGTACCCTGAGTAAAGCTTTCCAACACAGAGACACTACTGGACATGAAATGTTTACATCTCATGTCAGCTGATTTAGAGTCTGATTCTTTCGCTTAGTTTCATCAGGTTTCTTAGGGCCAGAAGATGTTTTAAAATAAACAAAATAGTTATAAATGTTCAGTCAGAAACAGTATTGCAAAGAAATATACTGACGTTTTTGATTTTTGCAACAAAGAAAAGAAACATTGATGCTGGTGAAGGTTCTCAGTCATCCAGGTCATGGTAATCCAAAGGGGTTCGAATGAAGGCAACTGGACTTTTTTGGTTTCTTGAAGACGTTTCGTTTCTCATCCGAGGAGCTTTGTCTATTCTGACTGGAATATGGGAGGGTCGATCTTATAAACTGTAGCTGTCAATTGTTGCTTAACGAGCCTCCCATCCCCTTCGTGAGTCAAGATGGGTGAGTCCATGAATGTTAAGTGACAGTGTGACATAAATCTGTCGGGCTTTTCAAATCCTAGAGTTTCACCATCTATTTTCTATCGGAAACTAATGTAGGAGATAGGTGTAGGAGACTATTTTCATGTTTAGCCTCCATGAAAAAAGTGACTGATTATAACCAAAATAATGAGTAAAAAATGGTTTCTCAGTGAGCTCCTCTTTAAATGCTACAACTAAACACATTTGGTGTGATAATGAACATCAGGGTCCACCCTGATTAAAACACTCCCTGATTCCTTTGTTTCTGTTGCTGCTCCCGCTTCCTCCTGTCTTCTTCCTCTGGGCTCGTTTTTAAAAAATTATCTCCACTCCACAATGTGTCACAGAGAGACATTATTCGATAAGAGTGTGTTGACTCAGTGATAGGCTTGTTAGCGCTTTAGCTAAGAGAAGTTTCCACAGCGAGGGTTTTGCCCTTGCGCCGCTGCAGGACTCTGATAACGTCTTGCTGTTGTTGCTTCGTATTTGATACGGTCGGTTATCTGCCGAACACAAAGCCAATGAATCAGGTGAAAATAAGCATGTCATCACAGAAAATATTTTGGTTTAGATTCTTTAAATAAATCTTGCCAATGTTTCACAGCTGAGCAGATGTGGTTATAGTATCCATAACACTAGCAGCTGTATTTCATCACTTGGATGTGCCTTAAGTAGGAATTTACTGTCTAAATTAGGAACTTGCTTTAAAACTTAGGAAAAAGTGTTTTGAAAATGCTGAAAAAAGAACAAAAATATTTAAAAAGTAAATTTAATAAAGGAAGAAAAACGTAGAGAAAAAAAACAAAAGATTCAAACTTAAAAAATGATTGTCACACCTAAACTTTCTTCTTCTTCCCTTCCTTCAGATCGCACTGGGAAGCGCTCCACCATGCCCGACTCACCTGCGGATGTCAAGACACAGTCCAGGTTGACGCCCCCCACCATGCCACCCCCACCTAGTACGCAAGGGGCGCCCCGTAACAGTTCCTACACACCCACCACGTGTGAGTAAAATGAATTTTTTTCTTTATAAATGTCGAGCTAGATTGTTCACCTCTTCTTAAAGCACTTTAAGTTGCAAACTTAAAGTAATTTTCTGTGCTGCAAAGTGAATAAAAGTGAACAGACTGATGTTAGTGGAGCACAGTCTGCCAAGATTAATGCCTTATTTCACAGTTTAATTAAAAGCAATTTTTTTTTTTGTTTTTGCAAATTTTCCTTTTGAATAAATTTGGCCTAATAGTTTTAACTCTTATCTTACTAACAAAAAGACAAACAGATGGACACATGTTTTCTCTTACAAATAGATACAAGAGTATAAACACAACAGGTGGCTTTTAATCCAAAAAAATATGTAAATCCAGAGTTGGAATTATGGGGGAGCTAAGGGGAGCCCGGCTCCCCTGAAAGAGTGATGGGCCCCCCTATAAGTCATCAAATTAAACACACCCAGGGGGAGCCTGGAAAAGGTCTACCAAAGGTTAATAAAAGCCAAATACCACAGAAGAAAAAAAGCACTGAACACCCCAAACTAAAGCTGAGCCAATCTACGAGAGCTCACCATCAGAAAGACGGCCACAAAGCGTAAATAATAAAACAAATAAAGGGATATTATTTATTATTTATTATTGAGCAAACAGCTCCCTCAGGAAGTTGATTAACGCCCACGCTTACAGACTCCTGGAGCTTTGCCATGACACGCACACAGCTCATGATGAGCAAATTACACCCTTGTATTCTCTCACAAGTAGATACTTAAGCACTTGCACGAAGAGCACTAGAATCAAGGAATCAGAAGCCCTGTTGCTCAGGATGCTCGAGCTCTCGAGTCGGTCTCAGCAGTTCTGCTTATTCTCTGCAACAGAGGCATTTTTTTGTCCTTTTCCTCTACCTCTTCTACCTTCTTCATCCCTCTTTCTTTGCATCTCTTTCTGCAGCACACGCTCCACAATTAGGCTTCTGTGCAACGAGAGACGAAAGGCCCGGCTCTCATTAACCATGCCAAAGGTTTTAACAAAGCGGCTTGCTTTGATTTTCCATCTGACGTAATTGTTCCCAGATGCAGTTTGAGCATCTTGTCTCGCTCCTCTCTTTTACAGTGGCGGCTTTGGACGACAGCCAGAGGGGGAGTGAGTGTATCTCTAGTCAAAACCTAATCTCATTAAAGAGAGAGCTTTACACCGCCTTGTATTTCCTTTGTACACCAACACCCCCCGTCACGCAGAAACACACACACACACATTTCTCCTGAGGTCGATAGCCCAACTGGGGTTTCCACCGTCCTGACTTGTTTAGACTGCAGAGGAGAACAGAGAGGGACGTGGAGGGAGGCGACATGCCTCCTCACACAGTTTCTTTTTCTTTTGAGGTCGCCTCAAGGGATGAAACAAGGTTCAACAATTGGGAACAAATGTGGAGAGAATCTGTTGGGTATCCCTTAATGTTGGCTGTTAAAACATGCTTCTGTTGTGTTTAAAGAATTATAAATCAGAATGTAATGCTTTCAACAAAAATAATTCAATTATTCTTTATGTTCTCATCTCTATTCAGTAACCAATGGCAGCAGCCATTCCCCAACAGCTCTCAACGGCGCCCCGTCTCCTCCTAACGGCTACAGCAACGGGCCCAGCTCATCTTCGTCATCCTCTCTGGCCAACCAGCAGCTGCCGCCGGCATGTGGCGCCCGGCAGCTCAGCAAGCTCAAGCGTTTCCTCACAACCCTGCAGCAATTTGGAAATGACATCTCGCCAGAAATCGGCGAGCGAGTCCGTACATTGGTGCTGGGCCTTGTGGTAAGTTGTAACCAAATAGTCCCCACATTAGGTGAATGATTGACTGTAGTGTAAAGTGATTTGGAGTCCTCTAACTCAGACTTGCATAAGGGCAGGTCATTTACCATTTCATTCCTGGACAGAGGTGTGTGTGTTACAGATATTCCATAAAAGAGCAGCCTTAATTATAGGTGCACAGCAGGAGCTTCCAGAATAAAGTTTACAGGTCATTCATTTATTTTTGTTAAAGCTGGGGTCCGTAGTGTGACATCAAGGACTATAGCGTCCACCCCTGGTCCCCCTCAACTTCTGAAATGAGCTGAAAGACACACCTCACACCACACACAAAAAGCCTTGTAGCAATGCTAGCCCACCCCTGCTAATGCTACAACAGGCTAAAACAATAGTCCAATGTAGCGTAAGGTTGAACACTACTCTAAATCACTATTTGTTCCCCTCCTTCCTCTTCCATAGTTAGCTTGAATTTTACAGACTGACATCAATTCAATGCAGATTGAGTTAGCATTCAAGCTAGGTTGATGTGCTAAGCTGACTGAGGCGTCTGCATCACCCTGCAGTGTATGCTGGGAACTGGGGCACATTCTCGTTGATTGACAGCTACCTCTTGTGGATACACAATTCTATTGATCAAAGCTCTAGACTTAGTCAGAGCTTGGTCTGCATTGCCGGCAGTAAGTCGGGCTCGTTCCCGGTGAGTGTTGGACTCCACCAAGGCTACCCTTTGTCACCGATTCTGTTCATAACTTTTATGAACAGGATTTCTAGGCGCAGCCAAGGTGAAGACGGGATCCGTTTTAGTGGCCTAAGGATCAGGTCTCTGCTTTTTGCAGGTGATGTGGTCCTGTTGGCTTCATCAGACTGTGATCTCTGGAGCGGTTCGCAGCCAAGTGTGAAACAGCTGGGGTGAGAATCAGCTCCTCTAAATCCAAGACCATGGTCTTGAGCTGGAAAAGTATTTCTGTATATGGTGTAAGATTATGGAATAACCTCAACAGGGAAATAAAATAATCAAAATCAATCATCTTATTTAGAAAATGTACCAAAGCAAGTGTATTAAGAAATTATGGAAAGGTAAACTAAACTAAGGCTATGATAAAATCTGGAAAATAGAAATTATTGGGGCTTAAAATTTTTTTTTCTTTGATTGAATATGTAAATAATTATAATTTAGAATGTGTTAATTTCTTTCTGTAAAAAGGGGCAGAAATTATAAGATATTTTCTTCATTCTGTTCCTTTACATTCAAAATTATATGATGCTACGTATAGATATACTTTTTCTTATTGTTTTTGTATATTTTTGAATGAAATCAAGGTAAAAAAAAAAAAAGGGTAGAATGCCTTCTCCAGGTCAGGGATGAGGTCCAGTCAAGTGGAGGAGTTTTAAGTATCTCGGGGTCTTGTTCACAAGTGAGGGAAAGATGGAGCGCAATGGTGCTGCATCTGCAATGATGCAGGCGTTGTACCGGTCTGTCGTGGTGAAGAGAGAGCTAAACCGGAAGGCAAAGCTCTCAATTTACCGGTCAATCTAAGTTTCTACCCTCACCTATGGTCACGAGCTTTGGGTAGTGACCGAAAAAATTAAATCACGAATACAAGCGGCCGAAATGAGTTTTCTCCGCAGGGTGTCTGGGCTCTCCCTTAGAGATAGGGTGAGAAGCTCGGTCATCCAGGAGAGGCTCGGAGTAGATCTGCTACTCTTTCACATTGAGAGGAGCCAATTGAGGTGGCTCAGGCATCTGGTTAGGATGCCTCCTGGACGCCTCGCTGGTGAGGTTCTCCAGGCACGTCCAAACTTGAGGAGACCCAAAGGAAGACCCAGGACACGCTGGAGGGACTATGTTTCTCGGCTGGCCAGGAAACACCTTGGTGGTTCCCCTGGAGGAGCTGGCCAAAGTGGCTGGGGAGAGGGAAGGCCTCTCTGCTTGGGCTGCTGCCCCCGCGACAATAATGGATGATAATAATGGATGGATGATAATGGATGAATGTATGGAAAGCTCTAGACTCGTATGACTACTTTTGCTGTTGCGGCCAGGAGAGGGTCTTAGGGGAAATATAAATTGTGAAATATTACCTACTTTATATAGAACAGGGTCAGATAGTCAAACTGATTTGATTATAATAAAGATTTTGTTTTTCATAACTAGGGATGTCTGAAATTATCATCCGTTATTGGCATTAAATTGTAACATCAGAAATGATCCGTGTCGGTTTATCTCTTTTAATGACAGAGCCTTTACATATCATGCACATATTATACATCAAACTCTTCAGCTACTTCTCCTCTCACTCAAAATGTCAAAATACAGCAGATCTGAGGTCTAGTTTTTGAATTTCTTTGGTTGTTTGGCACAACTAGTGGAGAAGTAGAAATTTACCCGGTGTAGCAAACTTAGTCAGGATTATTTTAGGGAGAATGAAATTCAGCTGCTGCTGGAGCCTCAATAAGTAGGGCACTTTTTTCTATTGCCTAACTTTAGTTTTGCACAGATGATATTTAAAGTTTAAGTTTGCATGGTAGTTATCTAAAATGATTCCGTTTATCTTCTGTTTTTAGGGGTGGGGGATGTTCCGGTATCATTTCATGTTGGTATCAGAAATTAAGGGTTAGACTACATCTGATATTGATAAAAGCTGACATTGAACATTCCCACTACTACTCCTTCTCTTTTATATCTTTATATCTTCTTTAAATAGATGCACAAATGTAAACACTGCTGATATTTATGCTTTGAAACCAAACTATTATCCAAAAACTTGAAGTGAATTTAATTGTGAGATTTGCACAGATTAGTCCATTAAAGAGTTGCTAACGCTCACAAGAGACACCCAGATTTCCAACGTTCGCTGAAATGAACACAGCAACACATCCATCCAGCAGAGATGAGATAAAACAGATGTGTTTCTGCAGCTCAGCTGACATGGGTACATCAAGGCTGTGATCAAAGAAAATCTCAGCTTAATGAGCAGGGGAATGCAGAAGTAGTGATTGAATGTTGTGCAGAAAATAGGAGGAGGGGTAGAAGGGGGATTACTTTTATTTTATTTTAATTAGTCACACAGAGAATAACCTGCTTTTGGCTTCGTTGTGTTTATTTTTCTCACCGTCTGCATATGTGCGAGTCTCTCCTGTGTCTTTTTGGCTCCCCACGTTTTCTCCCCCTTTCTCCTTCTCCTGTCCCTCCTCCTGCCTTATTGAAAAGAGTGACACTGTTAATTAGCTAGTTGTGTGGAGGGGAAAAGGAGAGATAGAGGCTCAGGAGGTTTCTCTCGTTGTCACGACGAGCCCCGACGCAATCTGGGCGAACAGATGTAGGACTGAACGTAACAAAACTCAGGTCTGGGAAATAAAACAAAGAAAATTCTTACTCCACTCCTGCTCCTGGGTTTTCGTCCTTCCATCTTTTATTTAAATATTTTACAGCTATATTTTTATTAGAAACACTCTTATGCAAGAAAACCCAAATAAATACAATAATTTTTTTGTGAAATTAGTTCTTTTTGCTTTTGTGAGGCTCTTTTGCTCCATGTGCTTCCCATTTAGAAAACTCTGAAACACTCACTCCAGGCCGGGATACAACTCAGCTTCCAATAAGTAATATCATTGCTTAATGTTTTCCACATGGATTCACGTGTTCTCTCTGTTTCCCCTTTTCTTCTTTTCCAGAATTCCACGCTAACCATCGAAGAATTTCACTCCAAGCTCCAAGAAGCCACCAACTTCCCGCTGCGACCTTTTGTCGTCCCTTTTCTGAAGGTAGATACTCAAATACACATTTACTACACACCAGGCTCTTGGCCCCAGATCGACCAAATCTGGAAAGCATTTGAGCCTGTTTGGATCCAGATGTGCCTACTTATGTTCATGATGTTTATCCACATTTTAGCCACATTTTCTCCTGTTGTTGTATCTTTCTTCTACATCTCTTTTCTTGTTTTATTCTCACATTTGCATGAGTCATGTACTTTAAGAAAAATAACAACTTTAGAGGTTTATTTCATACTTTCCTCTCAAGGTTGTTTTTGTCACTGATTTTTCTCCCAGATAAAGGCACATTTTTACCCATTTTTGGTCATTAATGCAGTATATTATGGGTTACTCTGGGTGTGTTTAATTTGATGACTTTTTGTCTGCTGCATGAAAATGAAGAACGATGGCATTTCTAGTGTTTGTCTCTATGAAAGGAACTTTGGTCATTTTTGTGCATTTAGCATCAGACAGCTGCATAACGCCAGTTGTCTGCAGTTTGCAGAGCTGCAGGCGAGACCGGTGGTGTTGATTTGTTTTGGTAGTCAAAGATGATGAATGGGTCTGGGGGGGTTACACTGAGGGATGCACTGTGCAGTCACAGTTCGGATCGTATTATGAGGTCTGTTATGTTGAGCTGAGATCGATATCTGTGCAGCACTGAGAGATCGAGAGCAGGCAGGCCAAACATTTCAACACAGAGCTCGCTTGTTCTTCTGCTAAGGATGTTTTACCCTCTTTATTGGTTTACAGTCTTCATTTTTTTTTGTATCTTTTGTTTTGTATCGTGTTTTCTGATTGTTGTCTGATTTTAGGGATACAAATCCAGCATCTAACACACCCTGATCACAAGTGAAAAATTCTCAAGCTCCTTAATGAATTTTGAACATATTCAGAAAATTCACATGACAAATTATCTCTTTTTGTATAGTTATTAAGAGTTTCTCAAAGCATTATTTAATCCCAACTAAACCTTCTTCAAAGCTTTCTTGAATCCCCAAATTCTTCTTAACTTCTTCTTGAGTCCTTCTTAAACCCTCCTTGTATCCTTCGGAAATCCTTCTCAAACACTTCTTGAATCCTTCTGAAACCCTTCTTAACTCCATCTTGAATACTTCTGAAATGTGTTTAAACTCCTTTTAAATCCTTCTGAAATCCTTCTCAAACCCTTCTTCAATCTTTCTGAAATATTTTTCAAACTCTTCTTGAAACCTTCTGAAATCCTTCTCAAACCCTTCTTGAACGCTTTTTAAGTCCTTCTGAAATCCTTAAATCCTCCTTGAATCCTTCTGAAATCCTTCTCAAACCTCATCTTGAATTCTTCTGAAAGGTTTTTAAACTCTTCTCGAATCCTTCTTAAACCCATCTTGAGTCGTTCTGAAATCTCGTTTAAACCCTTCTTGAATCCTTCTCAAACCCTTCTTAACCTCATCTTGAATTCTTCTTGAATCCTTCTGAAATCATTCTCAAACGCTTCTTGAATCCTTCTTAAACCCATCTTGAATCGTTCTGAAATCTTTTTCAAACCCTTCTGAAATCCTTCTCAAAACCTTCTTGAATCCTTCTTAAACTTATCTTGAATCTTTATGAAATCCAGCATGTTTTTTCACATCTGTGCAGGTGTAAACTGATATTCATCAGCTTGTGTTATCCTTTAAATCCAGCAGGTCCCACCAGAATTGCCGTGATTTTGTCATTGTATGGTGCAAAGACTCTGGGTGCTCCTTTCCTTTCTTTCCACTTATTTTTAAGTTTTCTCCTTCCTATCGCTCACCTTCTCTCTTTTATTTTGTCCTTACGCTACTGTTTTCCAACCTCCAATCAGTTCTCCAATTCCCTTCTCCTCTCCTTGCCAGATGGTGAGTGTATCACTGGGATGGCTGTGGAATCAAAGCTGCAACTTTTCTCTTTTTTTTCCTGCATCACTCCTTCCTTCCCTTTCCCCAGTCTAATTTTAGTGTCTTCCCACTGCGGGGCCTTTAATGCTGGCTGCCATATGGTATCAGGGAGCAGTCGGAGGTGTGGGGGAGCTTTTATAGGTGCGTTGACGCTAAGCTGCAACAATGCACGTCAGGGTTCATAGTTTTTCATTACACTAATGTTACACCGCCCGTCCTCTCCCTATTTCAAACTCTTCTTTCTTAATGCCGAAACCACAAATGGGTTTGGAGACTTTTACTGGAAGGAGGCAGTCAGAAACCACACAATGCCTGTGACGTGATGTGTGCTAGCTGGACGACGGCCATAGTGTTTCTCTGTCTTCAGGTTAAACTTCAAGCTCTTTTTCGTTTTTAGCCGTCAGAGTCGTGTGTGTGTCACATCTAATAAAGAGTGGAGCTGTGAGGAAGGCATTCGGCAGTGGGAACGAGTCGCAAGAAGGGAATAATTAAAACAAGATGCAGAAAATGACTCCCAAGCAGAAAGCTGATTCTGACAAAATTGTGTATTACCCCTTGCTGCTTGAAAATGTGGTTTTGTGCGTTCGTGCGTGCTTATTTGCTGGAGAACCACACACAACTAAATCACCACACTTTATCTTAAGAAAAATGATTCCGTCTCTTCAACGCTCTGCTTTCCTTGACTCAGGCCTTTTTTCTTAATGCCTCCCACATCTCACTGGCAATTAGGATGACCTCTAATTAATAAAAGATCAGTTCGCCTGGGTCAAAGCTATTTATTTTTTGTTAGGCTTCCTCTTTTTTTTTCTTTTTGAAGGTAATTATCATCATAAGCTATTACCAGACCATTAGCTTTGGGCCAGCCAAGCGAAGGTCAGCGCTTGGCATTTCATTCACTGCAGCTAATGACTAGAGGCTGATTTTTATGTGATTATAACATTATTGCTACACAAAAAACAAATCATAGAAGGGTTCTAATACTCATTATTTCTTCTTGGAATTTAAAAAAATGATTAAAACTGTAAAAGAAAGTGATGGAGAGGAAAGAATGGCAGCCGTTTTATCAAAACAAATACTTTTGAGTAGAAAACAGAAGATTAGTCGACTTAAAGCTTGCAAACATGACCCCCCCATTTCAAGGGTTCATATAAGACACCCCACCCCCACTCTGAGCCTCCCTGATGCAACACTTTCATCTTCTTGCTTGGAAGCACACGCCATCAGATGTCTTTGAAGTGGATGCTCGCATACCTGCGTCTCCCCATGACTCCGTGCCAGAGAAGCGGGCCCCTCTTGTTACGGTGTGTCAGAAGAGACTGAAAATGGGTGCTGTGCTTTTATAAGAGCCGTAGAGAAACTTTACAGATGTTAATGCACTCTGGGCCACGGGAGACACGGAGGCAGTAATGAGAGAAGAAATGGTAAAAACGGAGATGCTGTCACCTCAGACGTGTGATGTTTTTAGACTAAGAGACTGTGGAGAAGCTTTTATTATATCAGAATTTCCTGTGGGATTGGGATACGTTATGCCTTTCCTAATTTGTTTTTCCTGCAAAATATGCAAACATACGCAAACGAAAGGAGTCTTGGGGGATATAAAAAGATTCCTGCATATTTGAGGGTTTTTTTGAATTTCTAAATTTCTGCTTATGAAAATAAAGTGATGATAATAATGTTATATTTTAAAATTAAGAATAAAATTAATGATAATGGAAGGTAATGCATTTTATATTTTTATTTCCCATATTTTATGCAATTATTTTGTGTAGTTTTCTTTTTCAGTTAACCCTTTTTTGCCTTAAATTTCTTATAAAAAAAGAATACATTTTCAATTATTATTTATTGTCTAATGTTAATATAACATTAACATTTTTTATTTCATTTAATTTTTCTATAACAACTATAGACAAATAAAATTGGCTCTTCACCAGAGGGCAGTAGACATGTCTAAGACTGGATATGGTAAGTTTCTGATGAAGGTACTAATCCTGATGCTCCATCTGGACCCTTATTAGGCCAGAATGGGTTTGATACTAATTTCCGATGATAATCTGCAAAAAGTTGACCTCAATTTATGCTTCAATCAGGATTAGGGATGGAAGGGGTTAATTATTCTGTTTAATTAGACATCCATAATCTAAAATATTATATTTTTCTCTCTGGTCAGCCTCAAATCTGCCTTCTGTATATTGTCTCCATTTTCTAAATAAGACAAAAGCACTACAAGAAAAGGAAGAGCGAGGGACCAACTGAGACACACAAAAGACCTGATTTTTTTTTCTTTTTCTGTAGGCCAACCTGCCACTCCTTCAGCGAGAGCTGCTCCATTGTGCCAGGCTAGCCAAGCAGAACCCAGCTCAGTACCTGGCCCAACATGAGCAGCTGCTCCTGGACACCAGCACCACGTCCCCGGTGGACTCGTCAGAACTCCTGCTGGACGTCAACGAGAACGGCAAAAGAAGAACACCAGACAGGTGGGTGAAAATGATAAATATCAGAATTTAGAATTTCTAACTTCATCTGTTCTCGAGCAGAGTCGTTCCAGAACTCCACAAACACGATCAGTCTGAGCATGAGGCAACAGAGTGATGTAAACAGAAAAAAAAAAGGAAAATACATCTGATCAGAGCCATAACCGACACCAGGACTTTTACTGGACCACAGCCTCCTATCTGACTTCTTGGATTTATTACTATGAAGCATTTTTGTAAGTTTTTGGACAGATGTTTGGGGGAAATGTGTTTTGTTGTGCATTTTTGTTAGAGCTACAAGTACAATGTAAGCATTGTACCTGGAAATGAAGTCCCAGTGGTTTCAGAATTTTAAGGCAGGCAAGGAAAAAGGAAAATGAACATATTATATTTGCTGAGGGCCAGAACTGCTGAATGTGTTATTAATAATTCTCACCTCTCTTCCCCCCAACCCCAACCATGGGATAGCCAGACTTTTTTATTTTTTGTATTACCTGCATATTTGCAGCCTGTCTGGTGCACAGGGGAACGAGCTCGGGAGAAAAGGTGCATTTGTAAATGTGGGAGGGGAATATATGAGGAGGAGGCATCTGTATTCAGTGAGAAAACACAACCCATGTGTGTGTGTGAGGCACTCTACCCAGTGTGAAAGTGTGAGTCTGCTACGTGTGTGTGTGTGTGTGCCTGGGGAGATGGGCTGATAACACATACAGATGAGGCTTCAGCACCATTATGGCTGGCTAAGCACCTCTTGTTTCTGCTTACCTCTGCTCCGCGTTCCCACTTATAACAGTTTGTATATGAATATTGGAATCGGAATAGAAATCCTTAATTACCAACAACAACAAGCTATTAATGAATACTAATACAGACAACAGTACAGAGACCAGAAAACACATCTCCAACGATACTGAAAACTGTGATTCTTCAGCTGAAATCACTCCAGGGGTGCTGAGTAGAAGTTTAAAATATGTTTTCAGTAAAAGCTTTCTACAATGTCTTGAAAACAAAGTTTACTGAATGTTAAAAGCCTAAAATATTCAGATTTCGGATTTTAAGAAGACTGCAGTTATCAGGTGGAAGATTTGTGCCGTTTACTGGTGATTAAAACTTGTGACGGTATAAATTAAGATACACAAATTATATAATTTATACTAGAATAATCAGATTACCATTAAAATGCCAAAGAATTAGGAAAAGAGTCAAATAATTGTTTTAGAATAGCTAAAGTTCATGTTTTGCTATATTTATCAAACACTTCTGCTGTGAAAACAAAATAAAAATCAATATTTTGGAGAGAATTTCTAGAAAAAAGTACTTTTTTTCCTTTTTGCCAAAAAATCAGGCATGTTGGGTTTGCGAAGAAAATGAAAGTAAACAGGAAAAGAAAATGAATTGCCACGAGTAAAAAAAAAACCATTCATCCATTTTCACCATCAGCTTGTACAGCTAGGAGCTACACTGAAATAAATAAAATGTTGAATTTACTTAACCAAGTTAAATCAACTGGTTCCAGTAAACCTAGTTGCTTAAATGTAAAGAGTAATATACTTTGTTGTATAATGCTTTGTTAAAATTAAATGTATATTACTCTTTACATTTAAGTAACTAGGTTTAGTGGAATCAGTTGACAAAACCTGGCTTAGTGAATTCAACTTTCTATTATTTACATTGTATAAGGCTCCAAAGGACATCTTGAACAGGCGACCAGTCCATCACAGATCAACACACACCTGGGGTCCATTTAGAATCACCAGGTAACCCAACATGCTAATATTTTATCTTTGGGGTGGGTTTCAAACCCGCATCCTCTTCGCTATAAAGCAACAGTGCTAACCAACTTCATTCAAGGTATTCAAGTATGAATTCTACAGTGAAATAATCACAAAAAAGTGTAATGTCTCAATCATGTTGGAAGGAAGGTCGCATTTAAACAGAAATAGGCTAACATTGAGCTAATATTGCTAATGGTAAATTAGAAACAAAAGTCGGCTCTAAAAATATCTCAAGCTACGTTTTCAATTACCAACAACTCAACATTACTCTACTTACTGTTTATGACTCGTCTTCGCTCCTCTAGAACCTTCTGGCGCTGAGCCGAACTGGCAACAGCCATGAAACTCATGGAACTGATCACAGGACGTCATTCCTACTTCATTCTTGCATCGTGCATCTTTAAAAAAACGTGCAGAATTCAAATGAACAAAATTTAGTTATGCCTTTTACTGTGAAGCATGTCAATAGATTGATTGTGCTTCAGCTTTGTGTTGCATCCAAGAACTCAGAGGAGGAAAGAAAAAACAGATTTGCTTAATTGCCACAACACAATGACCTTCAGCCCACCTCAAAAGCCCACCAACCCAAGAGGTGTGAGCTGAAGGTTTTGCCTTGACTATTACCCACCTGTGATCCTAACAAATCCGAAAACTCTTTGTAAAATGGCCAAATAATCTCACAGAACCAAAAGCATTTAAGAACTGGGGAACTGCTGCACAAATCGCTTCAGAAGTAGTGTCTGACCAACATTCTGCTATGTTTAAACCATAAAAGATAATAAACTTGTATATTGAATTTACTTTACCAAGTTATGTCAACTGGGTACACTAAACCTAGTTGCTTAAAGTGACAATGTGTATTATTTACCAATAATCTCTGAAATATCCATCAAAATGTTGTTGAAAATGAATCAAGTGATGTCCAGTTGTTGAAAAATATTGTCAGTTTCGTAACATATAACCATAAAAATCAGGTCTAAAATACATAGGGCATGGGTCTAAGTCTCTGGGGGACGCCATATACGTGAGCCAACTCGGGGTCCTGCGCCTGGTGATGACGTCACACTAGATGATTGGCTGGACGTACGACTTACGGAAGTTACGTTACCACATTCAAAATCATTTGGGTGGTAAGAAACATAAATTTAATAACAAAACTGCTAAACTCTTTGTAAAATCTATGTGAAAGAACAGAATCGAAAAAGAGATGTAACATATTTTGGCCAAGTGGTATTGCTGTAGTGTGACGTCATCGGCAGGCGCAGCATCAGCATAGCATTCTCTCGATGGAATTAAATGAAGGACTATCAAAGTTTGAAGTGTCACGCCGAGGTTGCATGCTTTCTGTTCAACAGGTAACATTTACCGGAATGTTTTTTTAAACTAGCGACAGTCACGGCAATGTGGTGTAAAACTACCCTGAAATGCATGTACCGCTGCCCCCTATTGCCAGGAAACTACACACTGTCTTTAAATGTAAAGAGTAATATACATTTACTTTTGACATAACATATAACAATGTATATTACTCTTTAAGCAACTAGGTTTGGTTGAACCAGTTGACATAACTTAATAAGTAAATTCAACATTTTATTTTTTCAGAGCGTATGAAATATAAAAGACCTATTATCATCCTTGATATTAGTTTTTTTAGCTATTAGTAACGGTTTTAATTGCAGAGAAAATGTCTCGCGTGTCAATAAAAGATATAAAGTAATAATAACCTGGTAACACTTTACAATAAGGGTCCCTTTATTAAGGTTACTTGTGTGTTACCAATAATCCTGATGCACAGTTGTGAACTGATACTATGTATCAAAAAAAAAAAACGGGGGCAAACAGTGTGTCGCTGTGGTGACTGAGTGTGTGCATGGTGCCTGTAGATATAAACATTGTTGCAGCAGAAAGACGGGGGGGTTTAAGAGTGGGGGAGGGGGGCTAGACGAGCCGAGGGAGTCGGAGAGATGGACGGATGGAAGAAAAGAGCATATGGAGAGCTGTGGATGAGCATTAGGAGCCCATAAAAACAGCTCATTAAGAAGTTCAATCTGTTCATCGGAGAGAGAAGTGAGACAGAGGGAAGAGAGGAAACCAGGGGACCGTAGATAGCAGGGGAGGTTGGCAGGTTTTAACTGTGAACTGACAAAGCTGAGAACACACACACATATATAAACTGTAGGCATATAGGCACATATGCGCGAGCGTGCACACAAAACACACCTGGCCACATTAATCTTTGGTAGCAGGCTACCAGAAATCCACCTGATCCCCTTGAAACTACTTGTGTGAGAACGTATGTGTCTGTGTGACTGCAAAATCCCCATGAGCAACCCTTAACTGCATAAATTGACTCGTTCTCAATAAAATAAAAACCCCAGGATGATTCCAGAATGTGCAACTTTTTGGCAATTATTCTATCGGGTTGGGAAGATGGACTCGAATGGTGAAACAGCTGCTGAACTTTTATAAAGGATAAATTTGACGGCAAACCTTGTAAAACATGTTTAATCACAGGATGCATCATAATAACATTGTTTAACCCTAAAATCTTCTTTTCTGTTATTTTAGTTCCTTTTTTATCTGATTTATTGTGACTTCAGAAGTCTTCCTGTGCATGACTGTTGCAACAAATATGTTCACTAGTTTAGGGTATTTCCACTAAAGCACTAAACCAGTTCTCAACCCTTTAAACCAGGCATGTCCAGCGTCCGACCCAAGAGCCAAATACGTCCCTTGGAATGATTTTGTGTAGTCCCCCATTGAATTTTTAGAATGATCAATTTTGTCTTTCCAGCAGGTAATTGATAGTCTAGTGAACTAGACCAAATTCTTGCTTTGCAGAGCCTCCCGCATTTCCGTCGCCGTGATTACGTCACGTTGTTCGTCACTCTGATTGGTCCTAGCGCTATCCAATTGCGTGCTGACATTTTGAAAGACAACCGTAGATCCCGCCTCACGACTGAGAGCCGTCAATGGTTTGTGGCCAGACTATATATACACATATACAGGATGGCTTGCCAGGCTAGGTAATTGATACAATATTAATAAAACTAAGATTTTTATGTTCTGATTTTTACTAATATGCATGTTTTAGGGCTGGGATACATTTGCTTTTTAACCTCGCATTGGCGCAGGCTGCGTCTTTGATCACATACTTGCTGCTGCACGGCACTGCACTGCACTGGAGTGTTCCACTAGGGGGCAAACTGGAGTACTCAGACCAGATAGAGAGCTGGGCTTGTGGGTACAACCAAAACAAACACGGCGTCAATAGAAGACATCAGTTACTGGTTAATTTTGAGATCACGGCAGAAAAAAAGACAGCAGCGGTATTGTACATAGATAGTATGAAAGACCTCTAAACCAGAGACAGAGTCACCACGATGAATGTGTCTTGCTTGTTTTGTCAACTCCGCCTACTGGTTACTCGTATATTGCAGCGTTTGGACACGTCTCGTTAATTTCGGGGGACGCGCAAAAACGATGTTTTAAATCAACGCAAGTTACGCGTGGCAGACATTTTAAACATGTGTTAGCGTCATTAAACAATAAATATATTTCAGGCCTTAAACCTAATGTGAAAATTACACATGGAAAAAAAGCCCAATATTTTTCAAAGTGGGCATACCGTAAATCTGCTGTGGTCACTAGGATGAATGAATGTCTTGTGAGTTGTTTTCTGTGGAAAAAAAAGCTCTCGCGCTCTTATTTCAGGAAGTAGAACTTACTTGGAGGAGTGAGGGGTGAGAAAAGACAGGATTACAAGTTTAACTCATTAATATTCATGATATCCGAACAGCTCACCTCTAACTGGCTAATAGCAACATAACGCTTACCTTGCCTCCGTTCGCTCTTCTTTCTTGGGTAAAAATTGCAACATTGATGTTTTATCTCCACTAATAACGCAGGCCTGAACCTGTTCCACCATACTGCGGAGTTGCTAATGCTAACGGTTAGCTTCTACTAGCTGAGACGTGCTCTGCTCTCTCCTGTCCAGTAATTTATAGTCTCTAGCCAAAGTGGGCGGGGTCATGAATGCTAATTTTACAGTGTGACGTAGAGCTATGTGGCTGTTCCCTGTCTTTTTTTTCTGTCGGCAGCTAATGCAGGAAATGATTTTCACCTACCACAACTATTTTCACCTTGAGCATTCATATGAAACTCAGAGTGACTGATCATATTTGAAAAAGAACAGGTATTATATGTTTCTCAAAAATGAAATTTTTTGGCCCACAAGAGCTATTACCTTGACGATTTGGATCTCATCTTGAAAGGTTTGGAAACCCCTGCTTTGAAGTTTCAACCCTTGAATGTTATTGAGCGTGATTACATCTTTTCACGTTTCTAGATTGAGCAGTAAGTCAAGGCTCAAATCATGGACAGGTGATCAAATTAAGTCACTTGTTCAAAACAGATTCAATGTGTTGTCATGTTAACCTGGAATGATAGAATAGAATAAAGTAGAATAGACTTTATTGATCCCACAGTGGGGAAATCCACTTGTAAAAACGATGATGCACATTGTTTAAACCAAGATCTTTAAAGGTCAGCTGGTGATTTTAAAAAACTCAGCTGTGTTTATAAATACCGATTCAAACAGCGTTTATGAATTCAGTTGAACAAGACAGCGTTCGTCAGGTGTCTCAAAACTTCCTATCATCTGTTTTTTACCTCAGAACCAAAGAGAACGGCTTTGAGCGAGAAGGCCCACTACACCCAGACGTTCACCCCAGCAAACGACCTTGCACCATAAGCCCCGCCCAGCGTTTCAGCCCCTCCAATGGGATCTCTTACCAGCCTAATGGCATGCCCCATCCAGGTCCGCTCCCTCCACAGCACTACAGGCTAGACGACATGGCCATCGCCCATCATTACCGTGACACATACAGACACCCCGCCTCTAATCATCGAGAGATCCGAGAGCGAGCCAGACCCATCGGTAAGAACCTTGCTTCAGCTTCACACAATTCAGAAAAATAGACGTTTTTTGGGATGCAATTCATGAAAAATGTAGAATGTGTGTGACGTCACATCTTTTACTGGGGAAAAGCAGCAGTAATAGTTTTCATTCTGTAATAGTTGCTATTTTGAAAAAAACTAACATGATTATGTTTCTGGTGCCTCTGTTTATTTCATACCACTGAGATGTGCAACTATAAGAACATCAATCAGCCTTTTTTTCCAGCTAAACATATCAGATGTTGACTGGAGGGCAAAAAGCTCTCGATTGATGAACATTTTGCCACAGTGTTGCACAATCAAACAGGTTTTTTCTGCACACACCAACTTGTGATGAGGCTGTAGAGTCAGTTTTGTCTAAATATAGAGAAAACATTTACCATGTCTCACCCTGTGATGGATGTTAACTGGACAAGAAGTTCAGTCATTTAGCCTTGGGGTGCGGGAGAGAAATGGAGGCCGGAAAAAAGAGGGGGCTGGAAGAACGGGGAAATGGATGGCAAGAGGGTGCAAAATAGGAACGAAACAAGAGAATGATAGAGTAATGTAACATTTATCTCCCCACTGTGTTGTACTGACTTTATTTCTGTACGTTTCCATCTGTTTGTCTGCCTTTCTGCAGGAATGCATGCAGGGACAAGGCAGGAGGAAGTGATTGACCACAGGCTGACAGACCGAGAGTGGGCCGAGGAGTGGAAGCACCTTGACCATGTAAGAAAAGTAATAACATTTTTATTACTATTCTCTAACATTCTGTCTCTGTAAGTAGAGTTAGGTTAGTTTTTCAGTAAGATTAAACTAATAATAACACTGGTTTCTGCTCTAGAATGCTTCACTGCTTGGCTTTTATTATCTTAACCCTTTAAAGCCTGAAGTAATAATAATAATAATAATAATAATAATAATAATAAATTTACTTTTAGTGTAGTTTTATGTCAAAAAGAAGAGAAAACACCACTCATCTGTGTGAAGGTGCTGGATAAGGTATAGAACTATCAAAATGGAAGTGTAGTTTTATGTAAAAATATAACATAACAGTAATGAATAATTAAAATTGTCCCTTGCCACCTGTCGATACTCCATCAGGGGGCAGCAGACATGTATAGGACTGGAATCGGCAGGTTGATGATGAAGGCAGTAAACCTGATACTCCATCTGGATACTATAAGGACTGAAATTGTTTGATGTGAATTTGTGGAAAAATAATCTACAAGAGATTACAATTTAAATATGCTGAATAATAATAAAAAATCACTAAAATATTAGATCATTTCACAGACAGAGAACAATGAGTCGGGTTGTAACATAAATTGGGGGCTTATCCGGGATAGACACCCCCAAGTGAGAATGCAATGATGCTCTACAAAGAGTTATTATTATATAACTCTTTGTAAATAAAAATAAATTATAACACCTGCGTGACTGTTACCTGACATGAGTAAAATCAAATGTTTCAGTTTTTCAAAATAAAAGCACTTCATCAAGTTAATCTGTAAACTAAAAGTTCGTTAGTAAAATTACTGACTGAGTTTGATGAAAGCAAAAGGATCCCATTTATAATGCTGCAACTTCATAAACCCAAGTCGCTTGTCAGATTAGTTCTTTTTTCAGCTCCTTGTTGCTGTTATGCACTGATAATCTCATCAGCCAGTGACATATCGTGAACATAAATGTATTACTGGCTGAAGTGAAGAAACACAATGTCTTCCAGGGAGGTGTGAGCTGACAAACCTAATCAGTGTTTTAACAGTGAAAAAGCCTCTGCAACACGGACCTGTAATTCCACCACTGCACTTCGCAGTGACTTAGTGAAGTAACATGACAGATGTTAGCTTTTATTTAGACTTTTCCACAACTTACACCCTTTGCTGAATTGAAATGAACCCATCCCTTGTGTCTGTGTGTAAACTCAGCACGGTGTCTGCCTTCTGTCACTCCCTTCCCAGCTGCTGAACTGTATAATGGACATGGTGGAGAAAACACGGCGCTCTCTGACGGTGTTGCGGAGGTGCCAGGAGGCCGATCGGGAGGAGCTCAACTACTGGATCAGACGATACAGCGACGCTGAAGAGCTGAAGAAGGGTGCTGCTAGTGGGCAGTCGAGGCAGCAGAGCCCAGCGGCGCAGGAAAATGCGACACCAGGTCAGACATCATATGTAACCCAAATATTATTTACTAAAAACATGGATTCAAGAGAAAATGTTGCCAAAAAAAACTGTTTCCCATGTTTTAAGCCCTTTTGAATTGTCTATTAGAATTAGAGGTTACATTTTTCAAGACTGATAAGCTAATGGCTAGTTTGAGCAAAGTAAAACCAAAATACATAGCTGACATCTTAAATCAGCTCCAATCAACAATAAATGTTGCAGCATTTTATTAGAATATTAATTTATAAACCTTCTTCATAATCAGTTTCAGATTTGACAGTTTGGAAAGATTTTTCTTTTTCTAATTTCTGCATTTATGCTTGGAAACAACCACATAATTCTATTTAAATAACTGTGTAAAGTAAAATTTGACAATATACAAAGGTTTGTGAAATATTGTTTCACAAATCAAAAATAAATTATGGAGATGTGAGCTGTTTTAAAATGGCAGCAATCTACTTTGGTCTTTGTCTTTGGTCTCAGACTACCTGTTAGCTTTTTAATCGTAATGTCCCTGAAAAGAGGTCATCCATGGATTTTTTTTTTTACAGCAGTAGTTATAATTTTGGCATGTAAGCACATTTCAAAATTGAATGGATGTTCCTCAGGGTTTAATTCTGGGCCCCTTTGTCGTTTACTTCACAAATTAGGATTTTAGCCACCCGCATAATCAAAATCAGGGAAAGCAGAAGATTTTGCATCATACATAATTATAAAACTTATTTCTTTGAACTTTGTTACTGGTGTTAATATTTAGCTTGTAACCAACAGAAATCCACCGAGAGCTACTGCACCGACCTGTGTCAGGCTATGTTCCTGAAGAGATCTGGAAGAAAGCTGGTGAGCATCCCTCTAATCATCTAACATGTTTGTCTCTGCAGTCTGAAAAACCTGTTTCTCGTTAAAGACAATTGTCCATTTTAAATAAAAAAATGCAATATTGTAAAACTTTAACCCCCACAATTTAATCAATACACAAGGACTTTACTAACATTAGAACGTTTAAAAGGAAAATAAAATAATTTCAAAATAAAATCATCAGTTTTCTAATGTAATTGTTGCATTTTGACCAAATCTCACCATAGATTTTTCATTAGGTCTCAGAAAACTTGTTTTTATCATAAAGCAGCCATTATCTGAGCACATCTGCACTCACATCACAGCTGCCCTGAAAAACCGAGAGGCATTTTCCCTGAGAGTCCGACACTTTGGGAATCCACTTTGCATTCTTCACCAGTGAGAGTATATGTGCCTTTTAAACCCATTGGAGAAAAGAAATTGTCCCCTTGCTTGACCATGCATGATGTGTGTGATACTCAGAACAAGTAATATGCATTTAAATTGAATTGAGTAACACCATCGGGACTCTGGCTGCTCTCCACTTCGCTCCTTCCCCTCGCCAGCTTTGATCGATCTTCCATCTGAGGCGTTTGGTGTGTAATCACAATTCAGTGCACAAGGCATACATCTCAAGGCACCTGGGTAATTTCCATGACTTCAGGTCTGCACAGTAGGGTAAAGACAAAACTATGCCAGTTTAAAAATTTTGCTCTGTCACAACAAAGAGGAAAACATGTCTGTTTTTATAAAGGTACGTGTGTTTTTTCTGATATTGAAAACTGGTTTTGCTTGTGTAATTCAACCATTTTATTAGACATCACGCTGTTTGTGTTTCTTGTCTGTGTGAAATAAAATAGGACCTGCTATTTTTCCATTCATCTGCCTCCCTTTCAGTATTATTTCCTTTCTCTCTTTAGTCGCTGAGGAGAAACTGATTTAAATGTGACCCAAGGAGAATTGCAAAATAGGATTTTTAACACAATAGAGTGCTGCCGTGAATACATCTGTATGAAATGGGCAAAATGTTTACAGTTGCTGATAAATATTCAAGCACCTTGCACGGTGTCCTGCCGCTTTCCCACTTCCCCTTGCTGCGCGGGCCTCTGGGATCACAATGGAAATGCATAATTTAAATGTAAATTGACTGATTTGCATACACAATTAGTCAAGTTACATGCTTGATAGGAGCAAACAAAAAGCTCTTCCTATTGCTTTGATGTTCCCCTAGAATTCCAGCGTTCAGTATTGACATAGAAGGTAAACCAACCTGAGTTTATAAGTTAATACCTGGAATGATTTTGACTCTTGACTTGATGATTCTTGGTCGCCCAGTCCACGTGTGTTTTGTGGATCTGGCAAAAGCTTGCAGCCGTCGAGCAGCAGCAGTCACGAGCCCGTGAATGCTCATAAAAAGACTGATTACTTACCTGGCCAATGCTCAGTAACTGTTTCTTCTAGTCAATGTCTCGAGCTCTCTTCACCTCAGATCCGCTTCTAAGGATCTGCCGTGCCTATCTAAATCCACGGGACTATGTAAGTTTACTCCATCATCTTAGTAGCTCTGCTGTAACTCCTCACTTTACCATGTCCGTCGGTATCCTCCCAAGAGTTACTATAATAAGATGCCTGTCTGTTTTTGCCCAACGCTAGCACTTCCGCTTCTGGGTCTCAACCAACATGCCACATTGCATCTTCAGCGGTCTCACCCCAGCGGTCAGTCCAATCCTTGACAGTAACTATGTCCCTCCACAGCATTCTCTGTGGGGTGCTGTGAGGGTAGGAGAACCAGAATCACTACTGAGGTCTACTTGGTTTCTGTACAACCAAGAAAAGAGCTGTGTCCGCACTCTCTGCACAAAGCCAAGCTCACTTGGATTCCCCTAGGGCTGTCCCTTGACTCTAGGGTTAGAATTAGGGTTAGGGTCAGGGATAGGGTTGGTCCTGTTGACTGGAAAGATCTAAAGGAGTAGTCATGGAGAGGAAGGTGTCTGCTTTCGGAAATTTGAGGTCTCATGATGTGGTTCTTTTAAGTCATGGCCTTCAATGTGCACTGGGGTGGTCTGCAGCTGAGTGTGAGTCAGCCGTGATGAAGGTCAGATCCTCTAAAGCCGCTTACACATCCAGGCCAGTACAGTCGGGGCTCGGCTGCGTCAGTTTGGACTAGAAAGGGCGGTTTTTGTTCGCGTTTAAGTCGGACTTTACACGGACTTCTCATGAATGCGGAGATCCCTGAGCACGTGGACGGTGCAAAAGATGCGTGAAAAAGTCTGCGGTGTACTCCTTAATAAGATAAACAAAGGCGGGCGTGAGCTGACTGCATTGCTCATAACTGCTGCACACACACACAGACATCTCTCCTCTTCTGCTCTCTTCTTTCCGAATGTCTATCGCTCGGCAGACAGGAGCTCCATGCTTGATGTGGACTTGACAGCAACCAGAATGAAAATATTTCGAGCATGCATGAAGCCCCCGCTGGCTGATCCTACTCGCCAATTGGAGGCTGTAGGTGTGAATTTCAGCTGGCCAATCAGTCCATAGTGTCACCTCGGTCTCAGCCAGACCTCCGAGGGAAGAGGTCTGAAAAAAAGAGTCGCCTCAAAACGGAAAACGCACATATGACCCATATGTGAAACCAAATTCCGGTCCTGTACCGATCTGTACTGGCCCAGATGTGTAAGCGCCATAAATCTGACGCCATGGTACACAACTGCAAAATGTGCCAATGAGAGTCGGAGTGAATCTCTGCCTCAAGTAGATGAGTTTAAGTATCTTGGTGTCTTGTTCATAAGTTATGTTGGAATGGAGCAACAGATAGACCTACAGATCAGGACAGTCTTTGGTAGTGATGGTGTTACTTCAGTATGTAAGGGTAAAGCAGGAGCTGAGTCATGATTTACTGACCCATCTATGTTCCAACCCTCACCTGTTGTCATGAGATCTAGATCAAAACCAAAAGAGTGAGATCCTGAATATAAGCAGCTGAAATTAGTTTTCTTTGTAGGCTTCAGTCTTAGAGATAAGGGGAGGAGCTCTGTCATCCATGGGACCTCAGAGTAGAGTGCTGCTCCTCCTCATCAAAATTAGTGAGCTGAGGTGGTTCAGGAATCTCCAGGTCACCTCCCTTTGAGTACATCCCATTGCGAAAAGACCCAGAGGAAAACTCTGAACTTGTAACAGGGATTTTATATCCTCTCTGGCCTCGGAATGCGTTGAACTTCCCAAGAAGAGTTAGATATCGCTGTTACCTCTGTGACCTAACATCGCATAAGCAAATTTATTATTACGGTCAGAATAGTACAATTATGAAAGGTGCAAGTTACTTTCATTCAGAATTTGATCATGAAATTATTAAAGCTGCAGTAGGGATAAAACTATGAAATGTGTTGAGTTTTGTTTCAGAGGAAAGCAGAGGTAGAATCTCAAGCAGTAATCTATTCCACGGCACAACCTTCAGACAGATAATTGCTGTCAAATGAGACTTTTCAGGTTTTTCAGAAAATAACTTATTGTGTTTAAAATGTCAGCCACTCATGATGAGTCAGTCCCTTTGAAAGGGCAACAAAGGATCAAAGTTGTTTATTGCCACGAAATACACTAATTTGCATAAATTAAACTGTAATAACTCAGTTTTGATGGCAAATTAATTTTCTTGTGTGAGAAATGTTAACCCTCAATAGCCTGATGCATACAAATTTTGTCAAAAAAAAACACTACTGAAGACCTTTTTTATTGAAATTTTTCTTTCTTTCTTTCTTTCTTTCTTTCTTTCTTTCTTTTCTTTTAAAATTTTTCTTTTAGAGCTAGATAATCTATCTGTGTAACCCTAACTCTAACCCCAACCTTAACCCTAACCCTGGTGACCATAGAGTCCAAGATGTGATTGGAAGAATAGGGGGCAGAATGAACATTGATTGTTTTGGATCCTTTTTGCGATTGTGCCACACCAGAAGGAAAGGTACCCTAATTAATTTAAATTCAGTTGTATTTACATAGTGCCAAATCACAACAAGAGTCATCTCAAGGCACGTTACAATGTAAACATTCCAATTGAACCTCAGTGCACTGAGCTCAGTTCATTGTGACAGTTGATTTTCCTACCTAAGGAAACCCAGCAGATTGCATCGAGTCACTCAATTGTTGTGTTGCTGACTTTAGAGCAATTCTCATACAAAGCAAGCATGTAGCAACAGTGGAGAGGAAAACTCCTCTTTAACAAGAAGCAACCACCAACACAACCTGGCTCAGCATAAGCAGCCATCTGTCATGACTGACTGGGGTTTGAGAAGACAGCAGACATGCAAAAAAATAAGCAGATGAACTAGTAGTAGTACTTTCTATGTTAAAGAACGTTAAAAGTTAATGGCATGAGAGGGAGAATGTTGAGTGGTTGGCTAGCCTGGCAAGCCATCCTGTATATGTGAATATATAGTCTGGCCACGGCCCATTGACAGCTCTCAGTTGTGGGGCGGGATATACAGTTGTCTTTCAAACTGTCTCCACATGCTATTGGATAACAAACAAGGTGACATACTCACAGCTACAGATGTCAGTAAACAAGGCAGTCCGCCATACTCCGTCAAAGAAGATGCAAATACATCATTTTTCTAAATAAACTGAAGTACCTCTGCTCTTGACTAAAAAAGTAAAGCCCAGGTCTAAACAGTCTAAAGTTGATGCAAAAGCCATTTCAAACGAGTTGCCACCTTTACTGTTTTTTCAGTAACATCCCACCTACCAACAAAGTGCAGTCATTGGCCCACCAAACCAATAAAGCGCTGTAATTGGACCGCTATAGAGCCGCTACCATCTTAGTTTTGCTCATTCGCAATAACATTCCGCCCACTTGACTGATAAAGCACTGTGACTGGCCTATCAAACCAATAGAGCGCTGTGATTGGACCGCTATGGATGTCAGTGAATGGGGAAGTCCGCCATACATCGTAGAAGAAGCAGGGAAGAAGATGAAAATACATTGTTTTTTTCTAAATAAACGCACTGTGATTGGCCAGCCACAATACTGGCTGGGGCTGTGAGGTTCCAATGGAGCACTGCTAGACCATCAGTTTTGCTTAGGCAAATGATGGTCTAGATTCTAGACTAGTGGTTGGCTGTAGTATGCCAGCTGATGGCCCCCCTTCTCTTACATTAATGGGGATTCCCAGATTTCTACAAGAATCCGAATGTTTTTGTGAAGCTGTTGAAGGAAGTCTTTCACGTCTCTAGTTGCCTATATAGCCATGAGCCAGCTAGCGTTACAGGGTCAGTTTGGGGTAAAATTAATCTTTTCCTGAAATGCGAATGCTCAAGAAAGCATAGCTGGTTTGTGGCGATGAGTACTTCCACATTTGGGTGGTTTGAAGTTTGAACAGAAACAGTCGTGACGCGTTTTTCCCAGCTGTTTCCCAAGAATGTCCTGGATATTTGTTGAAGTGTCTCCAAAGAGAACGTTCATTCAGGGATCAAAACAGCTTTGTAGACATTGATCAAGCTATGCTGTGAGATTCTTGAGGGGCAGAATGAATCCAAATGCTTATCTCGTCATTAGGACCAATAGTGTTACTCACGTATTCAACTGGATCCCAGTTGATGAAAATGTCAAATGGTTTAAGACGTGCACAGAATGGGATTGTGCCAGAATTTTGTCTTTCCAGCACTGACTACCAGGTCAGTATATATTGTAAGTACAGCATAGCAAAACAACAACATTAAAAGGAATAAGCTTGGCCCTTGTCATATGCAGTGCAGAGGAGATTAATGATCTGATACAATAAATTTATTAGGAAAGTACTAATCCTTGTAATAAGAAAAAGCTTCAAATGACGATAAATGTGGTGTTCTTGGGTTACAGGGAACATTTAGTGGAGGATTTTTTTTTATCTTGCTGTTGATCACCTTTATGCCCTCAATATGGTTGACAAAATATGACAAATAACTCCCTGCAGATCTGAGGAACCTGAAAATGCATTACTGGGATTTTCTACTTGCATATAATGAAAATAAAAACAATCGGGGGACAATGCATGCTGGGCCGTGACTATGGGAGACCTGACTTCTTCCGTCTCCACTCTCTTCGCAGAAGAGGCAGTGAATGAAGTTAAGAGGCAGGCCATGTCCGAGCTGCAGAAAGCTGTCTCAGATGCAGAACGCAAGGCTCACGAGATGATCAGCAGTGAGCGCGCCAAGATGGAGCGCACAGTAGCCGAGGCGAAGCGTCAGGCAGCTGAAGATGCCCTCTCCATCATCAACCAACAGGAAGACTCCAGCGAGGTAACTAGTTTATTGCACCTTGAGGTAGAACCTTATTTTTCAAAGGAGGCACTGCAGGGTTTTTATTACCATATTAATGAATGTATCCCAATATAAAATACGGCTAATTATCCATAGCTTTGAATATCTTATTTTCTAGTCAGGAGGTAATGGGAGAGAGTCAAGAAAGCAAAGACACTCTAGCATTAATGGCGTCGCCTTCCTCCTCCCTCTTGTTCCAGACACAGTAGCCAGAATGTAAAGGAGGGTTTTTACTAATTCAGCAGAGAAAGCTCTCATCCACTAAAGACCACCAGAGACCTTGAGGTTTAATCAGTTTAAGTGAGAGGGAAATGTGTTTCACATCTGACATTAATTGCAGGAGTGACGTTTATGAAAGAGAAGCAACTCGATGGAGGACATTTAGAGGCGGTTTATAACTTTGTTCCTCTGTTTCCTGTGAATCTGCAGCCACCCCAACATTCTCGCCCTGTGGTTTCCAAGATATATGGAAGGGTTGATAGGTTTTGATCCGTCTGTGGTTTGTTTTAAACATGTGTAGAAGCAGATGCATGTCTCGCGATGCACAAAACACACATTGCATTTGTTAGCTACCAGCTTAAAGTGAGATTATGTGTCAGATTGCGAGTTTGATTTATAGCATGAGTTGTCTCTGTGTTTGCATGTCCATCAGAGCTGCTGGAACTGCGGTCGTAAGGCTAGTGAGACATGCAGTGGCTGCAATACAGCTCGTTACTGCGGCTCCTTCTGCCAGCACAAGGACTGGGAGAAGCACCACCATGTGTGCGGTCAGACCCTTCAGGCCCAGCAGCAGCAGTCCGGACAGCAACAAGGAGGCGTTCCTGGGTCAGAGACACCCGCTCCCATCAGCTCATCTGCCTGCACTCCAAGCAGCGGGACCGGGAGTCCAGCCGCAACCCCGCCTGCCGCTACGCCAAGGTCGTCCACACCCAGCACCCCGTCCTCCTCCGCCCTGGACAGCACACCACGCTAAGAGACTCGCACCGTGCCAAAAAGCTATCCGGGTGTAACGACCAGCTCTGCTCTCATCCCTACAAACAGCATGACTGTTTACATGTCTGCATCGCCTTGCAAGGAATCTATGATGGCAATGCTTCGGTCAAACGTGCAGTGCAGTCAACAGAGGAGGAAGACGAGGTCCATTATCAGGTCATATTGACTTGCCATGACTTTAGAGAAACACAAAGATATTCTTTGTTTTGAATTAATGAATTGAAATATCGACATCCTTTTATCGTTACACTTTTGCTATTCTTGTTGTATGTTTGTCGTTGTACCTATTGTTGGTAATCTTGTTGTCATTGCAGCTTATTTGATTTCCCTCTGTAAATATGAAAAGACTGATTCAAGACAGCCCTGAACCCAAGACGATTGTGTCTTACTTCCTCTATTCACTGGTTTTATTTTTCATTCCTTAAACTAAAGTTTACCCTTCTGTATCTGGGACACAAAGATAGTCAGTTTCAGACATTTCACCCCAAAACATTAACGGAAACCATACTAGAATTACCAACAATACACATAAAGATTGGTATTAGATTTAAATACCCACAGGCTGATGAATAAACGAGTTTCCTGCCTTCAGAGAGAAGAGGGGATGGACTGTACCTCTGGCCCACAGACCGCCATGAAATAGGCAGATGTGCAGCAGATTGCAAGTGGAGCCAGCTGTTCAACCAATGTTATTTCTCCCTCACTTGTCAAAATATCCAGGTCAGTGGGCTGTGGAATACAAATGCAACTCTCAGAAGGAAGATTTCCTGGACACGATACAAAACTCTGCCCACCACTCACAAGAAGGATGTACTGAAAACAATACACTTTAGCATGCTCTCCCGCTTCATGGGTTTCAGGAGCACTCCAACAAACAGGAAGTAAGGTCACCATCCTGGCTGCAAGACAGTCAAACTGCTGGGACGTAGCTGGAAACCTGCTGCGTGGTGATTCAACCCAGATGCTACCACATCTTTTTTTCTCAATCCATTTTCTGTAGAAGTCATGATGTTTCAAACTTCTGTCCAGTGCTGTCACTAATGGGTATTTATTAAATATGTGTTGGACGGTTGTGACGATGCATTGTACCTTAACAGTCACAACTCAAAGTCCTTCATGTCTCTCTCTAGCTGGTACAAAAAGAGACATAAAAAGAGGTTTTCTTATTTTCCCAAGCTGCTTTTCTATTCTGTGTTCGTGGTAGATTCTTCGTAGTTCCATGAGTTTTATTCCCCAGAACCACCTAAAGAAAAGACACAAGCTAAATCTCAGAGCTGCTACTTGAGTCTGACCCAGATCTTTTCTGAGACCTAGCATGTTGCGTGGAATGCTAACCTAAATGTTTTGTACAAGGGACGTACATATATGTATTTGCACTGTCACAGAGGGTTCTTTTTTTTTTATTCTGGCATGCTTCTTTTTGTTGTCTCTATGGAGCCATAACTCATCAAATATTTTGTATGTAGTATTAGCATTGTAGATTTTCCCTTTTTTTGTTCAACAGTGGAGTTAAGGGGACATAAAAGGCTTGTTTCCACTATCGGAAATTCTGGATGATTTTTCCCAAACCTTCGTGGCATGCGTGTCTCCATTTCATCAGGCCAGCCCAAAAGGGCCATTTCAGGGATCAGTTGAGTACCTGAACTGGGGTATGTTCTTGGAAATGACCTGGGACGGGACTTGTGGTTAACTCATTCTACGTTGCCAAATAATCGGAAAAATCCCCCCACAGCACCGTAATTTACGCTGCTTTTTTGTCTCCTTCAGAGTGGCGTAAAAAAGGCGCTTCTTCTGGTCATCAAATGTCACTTTTTACGTCACACTGCTCCTGGTCCCCTGAATAGATTAAATTTGAGTGTTCTTTAATACAGTGTTTCCCAACCCTGGTCCTCAGGGCACACTATCCTGCAGCTGAGAAGACCGAGATATCGTATTTTCCCTGTCACACCTTCTCCCCCCCGAAATTTACCAGAACTTCTATAGTGGAAACACGTCTAAAAACACCAAATTCCTGTTTTTGTGCTTGACTTACTAAAAATTAGCATCCATGATGTTTTCTTTGAACAGCTACAGACAGTGCATGCACATTACTGAACGTTTGTTAAATATTTGGGATTATTTCTTTTTTTTTGTTTGTTTTCTAGAAAATTGCAAAACAACCAAAAAAAGAAAAAAGAGAACAAAATATGAAAAAAAAAGAAAAAAAATCTTCTAAACAAAGTGATTTTTCCAAATGCAGAGGTGTAGACTCCGATTGACAGCTTTAACACTGCAAAGCACCAGGTAACACACATACATGGTATTAACACACTAGTTCAACATTAAAACACCAAAAACAGCCAAAGACCGACACCAAGGACCAACATCCAAAATCAAAAATATGTTTCGATTTTAGATATTTATTCATAAACAAGTTTGGTTTACACTGTCAAGACCAAAACAAAGTTCAACCCCATTTTATTTAAATCCTCTGTGGTTATCGACAGCATCCATTAAACACAACACTTAGAGCAGTGAAACATTTTACTTGGAGCAATAATAATGAATGTGACATGATGACTTTTATAACCATTTTGAATCAGAATTCGAGCTTCATCCTCATTTTATTATGTGCAGTTATTTAAAGACCAAGTTCACTTATTTAGCCAACACATTTGCAGTGGTCTCTAGTATAAATTAATGCCTTGTGAGTCGATCTCTGTGGGGAAAAAAGCTCTGGCGCTTCTGTTTCAGGCACTAGCAGGGGGCCACAAGAGTGGGGGGGCAGAAGACTGCAGGATCTGGATTTCTTATTTTCTGAAATTCAGACTACTCGCCTCTGACTGGCTAACAGCAATAGGACTCTAACACAGACTGTTTGCTGAATAACGTTGATGTTTTATCTCCACAAATAACACAAGCCCCGAAGGAGTTCTGCCATGTAGTGGAGTTGCTAATGCTAATGGCTAGCTTCTAGTAGCCGAGACTTTCTCTGCTGTTTCCTGGACCAACAACAGCCTTCCCCATTGCGATACAAGATGGGTGAGTGTTAATTTGACATTATGATAGACAAATTGTTTGACTTTTCTTATCTATTTTCTATCTGCGGCTAATGCAAGAAATAGGGGTAGAAGACTATTTTAATGTTTAGTCTGCATGTGAAACTCAGAGTGACTGATCATATTTCATAAATAAGTTTCTCAGTGAACTTGGTCTTTAAAGAGGCCAGATCATGCTATTTTAAATATTTGAGAGCAAAGGTAGGCACAATATATAATAAAATATTACCAATGGCACTATTGAGATGTCATTTTATCTTAAATGTGAGTTATTTTTGTCAGCCTGAATTTATACTTGGAAATGAAACGGACTGTTTCAGTGAAGCTTCGCCCACACCTGCTCCAACAAAACGCGCCTACAACAGTGTTTAGGCAGGTAAACTGTTGTAGTGGTCTAGAGGTTAAAGCATCTGCCTTTCATCTTGTTTTGGCATGTCGTGATGCCGGTTCGATTCCCGGTGTCGGCAGTAATTTTTTTAGCCAGCTGAAGCAGATTTCATTTATTTATATTTTAGTTTTATTGATTATTTTCTGCAAAATATTTTGTGTCTCTAAAGATCTTTGAATTTGGTCATTTCCAAGCAGCCTTTTAATTGATTTACTCTGCTCACCTAACATGGACTCACACTGGCTAAATAAACAAAGAAAGTAAAAAAAAAAAAAAAGATTAGTCCTTATATTTTCAACGGTTTACCAATAAAGGGTTGAAAACATAATACTGGCAAGTGTCTCTAAAAATGAAGAAAAAAGTTACTGCTGAGACCGGAAGTCGAATCGGTGCAAAACGGCATGCAAGGCAGGTGCTCTAGAGTGTTCCACAGTTGAGACTAGCTTCAGGGGGAGGAGCAGGGCATGATGACGCACTTGGGCTACTTTGTGCAGGCTTAAAAAAATTCAAAAACAATTCAAGCTGAGGCAGGAAAATGCATGAATGCACCTAAAAATGGTTTGGGGATATTTTTCATGAGAAAATGGTAAAAAGCTCAAAAAAGTAGATTTTTCATGATATGGAACCTCTAAACAAAAAACATCAGATCGGCTTTTGTTCCAATAGTATTTCGCCGTTTTTGTTTTAATTTAATTATGCGGAAATTATGTGTTTGGTTTCAGTTTTTGTCACAAACCATCAGTGTAAATCAAACAAACCTCTCATTTTTGCAGTAAAAGAGCACTTCACACACACACACACACAAACACATACATCCCAAACACCTTGGTGCTACACAGAAGCGTGTTATTTAAAACTAATAATAATAAATCCTAACCTCAAGGAACAAGTGGACGCCCACAAATTCTGGGGCATTTCGCTCTTTCTAGACCTCCTCTTTTCTTCCCTGTTGTATAGTTGAAACACACACCTGCATTCTTGACTTTGAAGGGTTAAAATGATCCAAATAGGTGTCTGACACCCTACTAGCAAACTTCTCAGAAGCTGTGAAAAGGCAGCAAAGCTGTTTGAACTCACTTCTTTAAAAATACACAACAAATGACGTGTGTTCGCTATTTTCAGGGTGAAATCTGATCAAAACCAAGATTATCATTCAGCAATCCTTAGAAAGCTCTATTTTTTTGTCTTTTAACCCTCCTCTATCTGTGTTTTGCTACAAATTCCTCGGTGGCGAACAAGTCTCACTCTACCTCTTACAGCACGATAAGAGCATCGGTTGTGGCGCTGATACTGGTCTAGTCGAAACCAAATGGGCACAAGAGAACAGGAAACTAAAAATAACCAAAAGTTGAAGCTCATACAGCTGCAAAACCATATCACTACTTGGTAACAATGCAGACCTCATAAATAAATAAAACATAAATGAAGAAAAAAAATAGGCTTTGTTATGTTCCTTTATGCCTGTGGCGTTTCGTCGACAGTTTGAAATGTTTAAACGGATCTAAATGATAAAAAGTGCAAATTTTAAAGGAAAACCTTTTTGAATCCTACGTTGAAAATACACGGAAGAACACAAATAATGTTTCTGTTGTTGTTTTTACCTTGTTTTCCCTCCCTTTCTCTGTTGTGAAGACATGCTGATGTGCTTGTTGACTTGTCAGCTGGGGATTCACAAAAGGCAAAACTTGTAAAAAAAAAAATAAAAAAAAAGTATATAAATACATATATATAAATGAAGGCAATGAATTTAGGCATGCCTATTTTTCAAATGGGGAATGTTATTTAATTTTCCTTGCAATTGGGAAACACTGGGGGGGTGTAGGCGCTAACAGCATTAATCGGAGGAGGAGGTGGGAGGGTTTTTTCCGTTCTATTGAGAAAATGTTACGTAAAAGAAAAAAGGGGGAAAAGAGCTTGAATAAGTTGTTGTGCAATACTTTATTGATAAATACAAACCACAGGTTAGTGGTAGGCTGACGCTAAGTGGTCTTTCCATCACTTGGAGTCAGTGTCTTCTAGAGAGCTTTCCAGTCTACTATGTCAGAACTGTGGTTTCTTGTTGACTTTTTTTTCTGTTTATTAATTTTGATCATTTGGGGGGAGGGGGGCTGTAAACTATGGTCTGTCAGTCTGTGAAACTTTGCAGTATAATTCTGGTATTGTTGTTCTCTTTACAGTGTAATAAATATGTTCATTCTTGCCCAGAGATTTCAGACTTCTTTGTGTTCTTTGCTGTGTAGCTTTAGCACAAACACCATTGCAGCTAGAAAAGAGTTATCTAAATTCATTTTTTTGGTTTAAAAAAAAAAGATGCTGTTGACTTTCCTAACAGTTAAAGTAATGCCTAATCACTTATTTGTGACCCTAAAATTGGCAATATTTTCATGATTGTTGTTCCTGGACTATTTCGTGCATCTCTGCTCTAATTAAGCAACCACGTTCACCTGGAACTGGATCATCTCCACCTGTGCTTCTCGTGATTAAAGTTCCCTGCAGCCACAGCTCTAATGCCAGATCCATCACACCCCTCATGCGGTCAACAGTCTTCATGCTCAGGAGCTTTTGTGCAACTCATTAGCCTCCATGCAGCTCATGAGCTTCCATTCAGGCCATGAGCTTCCATGCAGCTCAAGAGCCTCCATGCAGCTCACGAGCCTCAATGTACGTCACAAGCCTCCATAAAGCTCATGAGCCTCCTTGCAGCTCACAAGCCTCCATGTAGCTTATGAGCCTCCATGTAGCGTACGAGCGTTCATGCAGCTCACGAGCCTCCATGCACCTCATAAGCCTCCATGTAGCTCATGAACCACCAAGCAGCTCATGAGCCTCCATTTAGCTCATGAACCACCATGCAGCTCATGAGCTTTTATGTAGCTCAAAAGCTTCTGTGCACAAGGCTGCTACAGTTCCAGTTCATATCCAGCTGAGGAGAGTCTAGCCACATCATTTCCAGTCAAACCACACAAGGCCAAGTAATGTCAAGTCTGCTTTTTCAAGTCATTCTGAAGTAATGCCATACCAATAATTTATTTCCTGCAATAAACTTTTATTTATGCGCTCTGTTCTGTGTGTTGGCTGAATCCTTTGGTTCAGTTCCTCTGCCTGTTTCAAATGTTCTATAAACAAACTGTATTTAGCTCTGTCATCTCCTAAAACACAGTTTACATTTACAAGACAGGCGGTGGCAAAAATCATGTTTATAAAATGTGTGTTCTAACTATCTTTAAACATATGTTGCTTGCATTGGACTAAATATGCATTGAAGTTGCTGTTAGCATAACTAGCATGTGCAGGATAGGGAGGTGGGTTTGGGGAAGAGGTGGGGGTTACATCACATCACAGGGTCTATTTTTTTATTGTAAAATAATTTTATTTTTAGCTGTTAAGAAGAACAAGGAGAGAAAAGTTTTTTTACTCATGAGTAAGATGTCAGATTTTTGTTTTTCCAAATGGCCTCAATGCCTGGAAGACGTTTTATCACCTGGTAACCACGATGACAGAAACAAGACTTCATTCTTTTTGTGGTGCAAAGACATACTGTCATTTCCACATGGAGATTACAGTAATTTTGTGTGTGTTTTATCAAATTTAACTGATGTAAGCTGTGCCTATCCTATTAATACTGAATATCTCCTGGATTTGTTTGTGCTTTTTGACTCAGGATAAGAAACAATTTAACAGCCTCCATTATGGGATATAAAAGATCTCAGCAACCAGAAATGTGAGCATTTAAAGGCCAAGCTCACTGAGAAATCTTTTTTACTTTTACTTTTTTACATACTCTTTAAAATAAAAAAATTAAAAATTAAAAATGATCACTCAGAGTTCAACGTGCAGGCTGAACTTGAAAATAATCTTCTACCCCTAATTCCTGCATTAGCCGCCAATAGAAAATAGACGGGGGAACGCTCAGATTAGAAAAGCCAGGCAGATCTACGTCACACTGTAAATTAACATTAATGGACTCACCCATCTTGACTCACGACGGGAAAGGCTGTTGTTGATTTAGCGTCCAGGAAACCGCAGACAACGTATCGGCTAGTAGAAGCTAATCATTAGCATTAGCAACTCTAAAACATGCCAGAACTCCTTCAGGCTTGTGTTATTTGTGGAGATAAAACATCAACGTTGCAAAGCAAATGGAGTCGGTGGTAGAGTCGCGTTGCTGTTATCCAATCAGAGGCAAGATGTCCAAACATCAGGAAACAAGACTCCAAAACCTGCCGTCTTCTGCTGACTTCTACTCTGGCTCACTTCTAGTTCCTGAAACAGGAGTGCCAGAGCTTTATTTTCTCAGAGACCGACTGGCCACTGCAAATGTTTTGAAAATAAATGGGTGAACTTTGTCTTTAAGCAACAACAGTACAAAGATGATGGACAGTGAGCCATGAAAGACGTTTGATGGAACTAGTTCATGACCGATCCAGTCAAGCCTCCTAACTAACCTTTTGGCCTAACAAGATTGTAATGGACCTCAAAGAGCTGGACTCAGCAGCTCCCTTTCAAAACGAATGACAGCAAAGCCACAAAGCAGCTCGTCAGTCTTTTTATGACCCCGTCCCCTATCCTTATCTCTGTGTTGGACCACTTTAGAGCTGATAAAGCTCAGGGATGAGTCGGTCCGCTGTGATATTCCCGCCACATTCTTCCACATAAAGTTCATTGTGACCAGCGAATTTTTTTTCTTTTTCTCATCTTCTCTTTTTTTGCTGAACCCTTTTTCTCTCTCTCTCTCTTTCTGACTCTCTTATCAAATCAGGCAGAAGCAGACTTGAATTAAGCGCTAGTATGAAGGGAGGGGGGCTTGCTGCTTGAAGCTGATAACAATACAAAATGGATTTTCTCAAACAGAGAAAAACAGCTGTCTCCATTATTTGAATGCTTCACCTTTCTCCGTTCCATTAATTGGCTCTTTGATCACAGGCAGAGGTGCGCGGTGACTGATAAGGGGTAGGTTATTAGTAAAGTAGCCTGGAGGACCCAGAGGCGGCTGTCCGTAGCGGGCTGCAGGAGATGAGATAAAGGCGTGGTGAAGCCGATGTGAGTGAGTGCTGGTGAGCGATAGGGCTGGCTGGCCCTCACGCTGAGGCCTGGCTCACGGGCGCTGAAGGGAAGAGCGGGACGGCGTGTGATACAGCAGCTAATTCAGGGACAGTGATTCATCTTGTGAAAGATTTGATTTGAAGTGGTAGATCTCTCTCTTTTCCATCCCAGCCTCTCAAACCAGAGATTTCCTCTTTATTTCTCATATTAGTCTAAAAATGTGGTCAAAGTTAAGCCTACGGGAGCCTGGGAGGACAAAAAAACTAAGCACAATTTCATTAAATCCGATGGAATTTGTATCATCCATCATTTGTCAGAACCTTTGAAGCATCACTTTCTTGTAACCCCCCCCCCCCCCCCCCCCCCCCCCCCCCCCCCCCCCCCCGCTCCCGACTCTCCCCAACAAATAAGACCAGAGGGGACAAGCTGGGTATTTGTGCGTCGTACGGTAAGAAAAGAGGCAAAGTGTTGGTATTAAATTACAGAACACAAGGTTATCTAGTTCCTGCACATGGCTAGGCTGCCCTGGGCCAAGGCTAATCTGCTACTACCGTTCACAACGAATGACATTATTAAGGAACTAGCATCAGGCCTTTCTCTTGTTCTCTCTCTCCCCCCTATTTCTCAGAGCAAAACAGGAAAGAGGGAAAAAATGAAAATGGCAACAGAGACTGGAACTAGAGATGAATGAACCAAACTGATGGAGAAGATGAGGAATAAGTGCAGAAGTGACAAAGGCACACAGGATATGAGACTGTAAAATCCTCCTTTTATCAGAGACTATTGGTAAAAAAAAAAAAAAAAAAAAGTACCACAGCAAATATAAAAGGTCAGAATGATTTATGACTAACTGAGAGCAAATAACTGGACCTGTATGTTGAGGATTATGTCCAGAAAAACCAATTTGAGCCAAAGAAGAAACATGCATCAGAGTTCTTAAAAAAGGAGTCGTCACCCAAACCTCTGTCAGACTTCTTAACATGTCAGCATCTTTCTCATTGTCACAGTTGATGGCTGGGACTAGAACCAGTCACTAGGACAGGACCAGAGTAGTCACTAGGGATGTAAGTCACTATTGATACAGTAAACTGCGATTCAATATTTTGCCAACATCTCAAATTAAGTCACAGTATCACTTCAAATTGATTCAATTTAGGATCCACTGATCCAAATTAAATGATATTACGAGTGATTGAAAACAATAATTTCCCACGGAACTGACGATTTCTTTACGGACTGTTTTCTCACTGTTCACCATGATGCCGTTAACTTCTTCATTTAACACGTTTGGTGATTGGAAGGAACAGGTGGAAAAAGGCGTGTTTAGCAGACCTTCAAAATTAAGCAATTTTCAAAATAAAAGTGCATTTGATAAATAGTTGTTCTATTGATTCTTGCATTTTGGATTGATGATCATGTATCAATGAAGACTGATGTATTGTTGCACTCCTACTAGTCAAGACCAGGACAAGAGAAGGACCAGTCTTCCGGTTGAGAAAAAGGATCAGGAACATGACTGGAACCAGACTAGGACTAGTCACCACGATGAGTACCAAGACCAGGACCAGTTCCCCGGACCAGTCTCCAAGACAAGGACTAGGACCAGTCACCAGGATGAGGACAAGGTAATCTTGGACGAATTTTAAGCTTTTATTTGGAAAAACAATCCATTTTTACAGGGGGCGGGACTTAAAACATATACAGCAGCCAGCCACTAGGGGTTATTTTCTTGGCTTCAAGTTCCACGTTACGTACCTTTGTCTAGTTGACATCTGCATGCACAGAAATGTCAAACCTCTCTGTGATAAACATAAAAGGACAATGTTTTATATAATTCCTTTATCAAGATGTGTGTATTGGGCAATGAGAAAAAAGTGCACAAATCCCCGCTGAGACAGTACAAACAAAATTCCATGGAGAAAACAACATTTTCTCTTTTTCCTTACATTTTATCCCTCGCTCTTTGACAATGGCAGCAGCCTGCTGTGCTGTTGCTCAAGTTCAAACAAAAACACTTGTTTCAAAAAGACAGAGACATACTTTCAAGCATCGCTCAAACCCGCATCTCACGTACGATGCAAACATCATTTGCTCTTCTTGCACAAAGTCAGATAACTGTCTTTATCAGAATGAAACACAAAAAATGATTTGAGAAGGGAAAATTCCTGCCCTTTATGGTGCTTTCAACTTTAACAAAGTATTCTGTGGCATTTCTAAATCCTCTTTAAATTGTACCACGTAAACAAGCTGATATTTAAAGCCTCTCTTAAGCTTTGACATTGACTTCACGAGTTAAACAAGCGCACGCCACTTTGCATGAGAGCATTTGTGCATGAGCCAAAGTGAAAATATTGCTCAGACCTGGAGTCAGTAGGTCTCTTCTCGTGCAGGCAGCCAGGAAAGAGAAAGTGATTGATGGCTAATGAGGGTCGAACGAGGAGCCGAGGCCAAACACGCAGCATTCTGCCTACTCTGGCTTTACCTGATGATGAATGGTGCTCTGAGAAGCACAGCGAACACACAACGCTGCTCAAGAGTGTGTGGGGATGTGCTTTCCCGTATATGACTGAAAGTGTCCATGATATCGGGCCAAATCACATCTTGGGATAGCTTTGCTACAACACACAGCGGGACATCGCGGCCCATCATTCACCTTGAACCCCACTATCCTCCCATTCTTTGGGTCTCACCCTCTCTGTTCAGATATAACTTCTCCTATAGACTCAGCATGAAGGCTCTTTTGAGCCATGCAGCATATGGGCGGCTGGCAAACCACACTTTACCCTCCAGGTTAATTTGATCAGTGATGAATTGGTCTTTGTGGAGTCTAATAACCTTGGATGAAGCATTGGGGCATCTAAGAAAACATTAATGACTTGAGAAAAGTCTCGATTTCCTAAATCACTCAATTTTTTGCAAACAAATTAATCAATAAGCAGCTTTATTAAGCAGATCTGATGGAGATTTTTTAACATCATTAGTTCTTAAATTCAGTCATTATTTCTGCTAATTATCTGAAGCCTCCTTTCCACGTGAAAACAGCTTGTAACGTAATAGCAGTGTTGTCACCGTGAGCTCCCTCCCAACCGGGAGTGTTTCTTTTGTCCACTTCCTCTTAACCATCTTCCTTTTTTCAAATCCTGTCTGTCCAACTCATGTCCGTCAGCGGGGACAATAAATGTCAAACAACAGAGTTTATGATCAGGGGAGGAAAAATAGTAGTGCGACTATTATCAAGTGATGCAGCTGGATTGGCACCATAGATCCATCCTGCATGGGAAACCGAAGCACCTGAAGACATTTATATCCTGTTCCTGACTGTCCTTTATATCACCTGGCCCTACTTCCATCAACTCCTCTGATCTTCTGTCTTCCTACAGCCCTTCTTATCCAGCACTCTGCTTGGCCTCCCCCAGCTGTTGCACACCTGGCTGATGGCCTCAGAGAGAGAAAGATGGGGACACGGACATTCATCTCTGCTCGGGAGCACATGTGGAGTGGAGTTTGGATGGCTCAGTGCTAAAGCATGTGCATTAACCTCATTCAAAGAACACAAACAATACACATAAAGTCATATGTGGTCAATTTCACAGGCCTTAAGTGTTACGTTTTTGTTAACTATTTTTAGTTAGTGTTTGATTCGTGACCTTGTTTCAAAACGGAGCACAAAAGTCATTTTGTGCAATTCATGAACACAGAAATTTACTGATAAAAACAGAAAAGAAAAACACCATTGAGACATGTTTACTGCTGCGTTGCATCACTTCTTTGAACAAAAGACAAAGAAAACTAATTAATGAGAAATTGAAAGTGAAAGAATTAATTTTATTTTGTTGTTGTATTTGTTTTGCTTGACAGAGATCTGAACCTCTTTTGTTATGTGTATGTCCCCCTTTGGAGTCTTTTATTTTGTTGATATTTGATGAAAGAATCAGATCTGAGTTCAAGATTTAATCCCCTAGTTCACGTAGTTAAGAATCTGATAAATATTCAGGGGAAGAGGCTGAGAATCATTAATAAGAGTCCTTGGTATGTAGCCCTTCAAATTTGAATAACTTGAAAAATCATCTTAGGGTCACTGTTTTTAAAAACTGCTTTAGACTGTACAAAGATTTTTAAATTAAAGCCATACTATGCAACTTTTTCATATTTTTAAATCATGTTCTTGAGCCAGTTTGTGCTAAAATGACCCTTTACAGGGTTAATGAAATGTCACTCAGACCCCCACCGCCCTCTGTGGCCAGAATACCGCACTTGCAACTTCAAAATGCCGCTCCGGTCCCTGTTGGACTTAGAAAAAGGAGCTGACATACCTGGTGCTGCAGTCTGCTTCCTGCATGTTTTAGATCATGAACACAGTTGATTTGCTTGATTTAGTAATGAACCGCTCCTGTAGAAACTAATGAAGGCTGAGGAGACATTTCAGCAGTTTGACTAAAGTGTTAAAAAGACGAACGCACAAGGAGATAAGTTTTACGTTTGGTTCCACTAATGGACACTAGGGGGTGCTAAAAGTAAGCCAAAACTGCCAAGTGTGCCTTTAACTTTTAAATGGACTTTTATGTAATAAAAGGTAATTCACTGGTGAAGCTTCTGATTGAAAATAGATGGTGAAACTCTTGAAAAGCCTGACAGATCTACGTCAAACTGTCACATAACATTCATGGACTCACCCATCTTGACTCATGACGGGGAAGGCTGTTGTTGGTTTAGCATCCAGGAAACAGCATAGAACGTCTCGACTAGACGAAGCTAACCATTAGCATTAGCAACTCCACCACACAGCAGAACTCCTCCAGGCTTGTGTTATTGGTGGAGATAAAACATCAACGTTGCAGAGCAAACAGAGTCAGCGGTAGAGTCGTGTTGCTGTTAGCCAATCAGAGGAGAGATGTCCAAATATCAGGAAATAAGACTCTACATCCTGCCGTGTTCAGCTCAACTCTGATCTGGCTCACTTCTAGTTTCTGAAACAGGCGCACTGGAGCTTTTCCACCCAGAGTACAACTTACAAGGCATTAATTCCTACTAGAAACTACTGCACATTTTTTTAAAGAACCTGTGGTGACACTAGTGTCATAGCCCATTTCAAGCATCTGCAAAATTGCTACTTGAGTCATATATTCAAGTTTGACAACCCCAACATTCTATCATGTATCAAAACTTATTTTACTTATTTATTTTTAATAAATTTTGATGTATTTATTCCAATCTGTTTTCTAAATTTAAAAGGCTTTGGGTTCTTAAGAGCTACGGAACATATCAAAAGAAAAAGGTTAAATGCATTTAGATCACATGTCAATGTTATGTCAAAGCTGTTAAAAATACAAACGATGCAAACAAATTCAAAACAATTTCTTTTAACAACTCATATTCTCAACTTTTTGCAGATATTTTCCTGGAATTTACATCAGACCTCTTTACTCTCCTGTGGCTCACAGATCTGATCGGTTTGAGTGTGAAGCTAGATGGTGAAAAGATATTTGGGGGTTAGCTGTCAGGGGACCAGGAGAGGCTACAACATTGTTCAGTGTTTGCATGAAATGTTGCAGAACAGAAATGGCAGCTCCCAAATGGGTTGGAGTCCAGACACAAGCAGAATATTAATAAACCAAATGTGTACTCAGAGGGAAAAGGAAACCTTGACACAGACCACTGTCTGAAGGTGTTTGATGCAGCTATTGGAACTATTTGGAGGTACAAAATTGGTAAGAGAATGTGAAATTTTTAACTTGGAATCACACTGAATCGTCAAATGAGCAGAAAAATTGATTGAGGCTTTAATCACAAAATGATGCAATTAAGTTTAAGTTTGATTCAACACATCCAGTGTCAGTTAATTATATTAATTAAATTATAAAATTCTGCGCCACGCCTACAAAATGTCACCCGTATCCCCCCCACCCCGCTGTCACCGACAGTACGAAGGCGGCGCACCGCGCGAACCGCCCCCCACCGCTGTCAACAAGCACCACGGCTGGACTGTGCATAAAGTTGCAATGTACAAATAAATATTATTTTATTTGACTAATGATTCCTACATTTACTGCAATTACTAACAAGGTTCATTAACAGCAATAATAACTGCAATAACATATCAGTAGCTACGTTTACATGGGCACAAGTAATCAGATTGAACGCCTTATCGGATCAAAAATTCGTCATGTAAACATGTCAATCGGAATATTCGGATCCGATTCGGCCTAATTCGAATGAAATTTCATTCCGATTGAGAGAGGTGGTTTTGTCCGATCATCAATCCGATTGGTGTCCATGTACACAGCCATTCGGATCGTTGGGGTAAAATAATGCCCACTGCGCATGTGTGCAACTTCAGCGTGCCGTCTTTCCGCCTCTGCGCATGCTTAGGACAGATCGAAAACATGGCGGGCGGTAAACAGAAGTGATCTGTTGCCGACGCTATTTTTTACTGAAAATACTACGGGAGCTCAATATTACTGAACGTCTCGATGGCCGAATGACTAAAGCATCTAAAGTGCATCTAAAGATGCAGGAAGTGGGAATTCACCGAAGCTAGAGAATAAGCAAATAAAATGCAAGGGAAAAGACGTGCGGACAAGATGGCGTTTGTTTACAATCTCTCTTCCGGGAAAGACAAGTCTGCGCATGCGCAAGCTATGGTGCGTGCATCGCGGCATGATCGGATCGGATCATTCCAGTTAGTGTCCATGTAAACAGAGTTTTGGGATTTCCGATCAACCAAGATTTGAATCGGATTGGGGAAATTTGGCGCATGTAAACGTAGCTAGTGTGTCAGAAACCACAGACATCTGGCTAAACTTACCTGCTTCAGGGTTGTGTTGGTGTGGATGTTTCATCAGAAGAGCCCGCTCCAGCAGCTGTTAGGGTGCATCTAGACAGATACAGATACACATGTTACTGTACAATATCAAACATAATAGCAAATATGTGAGTAAAACTTTATTTATAGAGCCCATTTCAAGAAAACCATCAATGGGAATTGTTGCGAAATGCAAATCATTTTCTAATGCAAACCATTTATTACTATGAAGATTAAAAAGTCACTTTGATCAGAAAAATACAATAAACAGACAGAATTGTTAAGAATTAAAAAAGATTATCAGAAAATTACTGAGGATCATCATATAATTATTAGAAGTTTTTATGAAACACCAAATTCTCAAACCACAAAACATGAAAACATCTGAAACTATTCCAAAACACTGAAATGATCCTAAATATCCTTGTGTCTCAAGCTTTAGTGCTGCACAAATGTTACAATAAATTAGCTTAGTTTGTCCTAAAGCATCCCCAGGATGCTTACTAATAATGTTGTGATAACATCATCATTACTGTAACATTTCCTTACCTCTGTCCATGATGCGTTTCCCTCCTCTTCTTTTCTTTTTTCCTCCACTGGGCACCAGATCATTTAGGGCGTTTCCACATGTTGAGCTAGCTGAATCATTAAAAATGACCGTTTTTCTCATGTAGCAGGTAGAGCCTAATTAGACGGTGGAGGGGGGCACCGTGGGCACCAGGTTGGCCTCATGGGAAAGTTACTTACTTCAGTAAAGTTGGCAAGACATTTACGGCTTAAATAACTTCTAATCAGAATGTCATTTCAAAACATAACATACCTCTTTGGTATCGTGGCAAGGTAGTTAAACTACAACCTCATTTTTTTAAACAACCCGTCCTCTGCACCCGACGCACGCATTACAAAACTGTTTGCGAGCACTCAGGGACCGTCTGCAAATATAAACACCGCTACAGGTCATGCAGCCAGATCATTGCAAAAAATGTAAATATTGATGTTTTATTTTTATGTCTTTTGGAGGGTAATTTTGAGTATGTATAGAGTGTGCATTTCATAATACATACATACATTTAATTTATGTTTTTTTATTTATTTGTTTTCATATTTATTGTTTTATTCCACAATTTTTGCGGCCTGTCCAGCAGATGGCGTCCCAGGCACCGGCAGAGGCTCTAAGAACTTTGAGAAATATTTGATGTAATTTTTTTAGATAGTTCAAAATCTCTGGAGCGTGGGACCAAAACCCCTGCAGGGAACTTGAGAATCACTTTTGAAATTTCCTGTTTTGAACATTTTTCTGTGAAAAATGTCCAAGTGAATCTAAATTTCCATTCATGTCCTACATGGTCGCCGGCGCGTCGCCTACAAAGTTTTATCCTGTTTAAGACCTCATCAGAGCATGCCCTCAACTTTGCTCCACATGGTGATACCTGGGCAGCGAAGTGAGATTAGATCACTCCATAATCTGGTTTCACTTCACCTCCCGTACAGAGCTAGAACTCCATCAAAACAAGGCTGCATTGGGTCAAACAGTTTCATAGAGACAATCAGGAAACACTTCCATGCTTCTGCTCATATCATGCTTCTTCTTGATCTTTGTTCCCCCTCTGCAACATATTGTATTCATCATCTCCTCAGCTGATTTCCTTCCTGCTTTCACTTTATCAAACGTCTTGCATTAATCAGTCCAGCATGTTGGACGGAGCCATCCTACGTCGTTTCACTCTACAACAAATGTTTGACCAAGCTGTTCCGCTCTAACGCTGTGTGAGACGGAATCACTGGAGATTGTACGCCCATGTGACGCATTGGCTCTGCTTAATTATAGAGCTGCTGAATAAATATTTACAGATGGTTGATCCGTCATCAGTTTTATGAAGGCTGAATATCACACAATTTGTGTGCTCAGATTTCAGATGATAAGCAGTGAGATGCTAGCCGCTGGGGGGAGTTTGTTCGAAATTTAATCTATCAAACTACAGTTCTGTTATTTCAAGAGCTGTGATGCTCCATTAGAAACCTACAGCTACAAAGAAGAGAATCTTAAATCAAGATTCTTTACTTATTTCTCAACTCACTGAGACTGGCGTAGTATTTCCTCTTTGTCCATCACTAGCATGTTCCTTTCGGGTGTGTGCCATTTTTGTCTGACCATGATGTTCTGAAGATACTCTTTTCTCCATCTGCTCCAAAACTGTTCAAGAAGGTGCTGAACTTGACGCCATCGCTTTCGTGCATACAAATCTTCCTTCACAAACATTCTGGGTGCAGGTAGAGCAGTTGAAGTTTTCATTGTGATCAGATGGTTTGGAGTAAGTGGCTTCAAACTGTTTGGATCAATGAGATTGTCTGTAGTCAGGGGGCGGCTGTTTACTGCTGCAGCTGCTACATTCAGGAAGGTTCTGAGTGAAGAGTCAGTGAGTCGACCTGGTGTGAGAGCCAATGTTGCATTGAGAACGCTTCTCACAGCCCGTATTTGTCGTTCCCATACTCCACCTGCGTGACTGACATGTTGAGAACGAGATCCCATTGCTTTTCTGCTAGGAAAGCTGTCAGTTTGTCAGTGTCCATTTCACTTTGTGCTGCGTTTAGTTCATTTTTGCCATTGATGACATTTTATTTGTCTGACAGAGTCTCTTAATGCGATAAAGCATCTGAGTCCATTTATGAAAGTATCTGTTGATAGGTCCTGCACTGCATGTGAATAGAAGCATGTGAAAAGGAGTCCATACCTTTTATACTCTTTACATGCTTGTTTGGTCAAAAATGGTCCAAAAACGTCCATACCACAGTATGTGAAGGGTGGAGAGTGTTCAATTCTCTCTGTGGGTAGGTCTCTCAGTTTTGTCCTTCCACAGGTCTCCTTTGTCTACGACAAAACACACAGTGGTGGATGTAGGAGGCAACCCTTTGGGTAAACTTTGGGACCCAATAGCCACTGGATCGTAACTCATTCATGGTGAAACCATTTCCTTGATGACCAACTCTTTCATGACATTGGGCAATTATGAGTTTTACAATGTGATGTTCTCCAGGAATGAGTGTTGGATGTTTGACGAAATTGGGAAGAGATGCTGAAGCCTTCCTCCCACCTTGAGCACATTGTCTTTATCCAAGAAAACATCCAAGTTGTTCGTTTTGTTGTTCTTTGGGAGTTGTTTGCCTTTGTTTAATGTATCTATTTCATTTTTATATGTTTGTCTTTGTATGTCTTTGATAATCACATTTTCTGCATTTTGTCTTTCAGCTACAGTATTGAGTGTATTTCATCTGTCTTTGAGCAGATATCGTCTTAGACGTGCTACTGCACTGACTTCATGGGACCAGGATGAATAGTTTGTGAGACGGTCACTGAGACTCGTGTGTTATAACAGCGTGTGTTTAGGATCTGAACCTTTCTCACCTCTGGGTCTCCTACTGGAAGCTCAATAGTATTTCTTGTTGGAAGCTATATTTCCTTTTCCCACAGAAACTGAGGGCCGGTGAGCCAGTTGGATGAAAGTACCGGTAGTTCCTTTATTGATGTGCCCCTGGAAGCCATGTCTGCTGGATTTTCATCAGTAGGCACATGAAACCATTGTTTTGGTGAAGTGTGGCTGCGTATTTTCTGCACTCTATTGCACTCTATTTGCGACAAATGTGTGAAATTGCCTTGCCTCATTATTTAGGTATCCTAAAATGACTTTTTAATCTGTCCAAAAGAATTCTTCCACATCATTCCAGCTCATTCTACTGAAACAGCTCTTCTCAGGGTCTCTAATGACCTTCTGACTCACAGTGATGCAGGGGACTGTTCAGTGTTGGTTCTGCTGGACCTGACTGCAGCCTTTGACACTGTTGACCATCACCTGCTACTGGATAGGCTGAGAGACTGGGTAGGCCTTACAGGAACTGCTCTGGAGTGGTTCTCCTCTTATCTGTCAGAGCATTCCTTCTCTGTGACCATCTTCAATTTTCAGTCCTCTACCGCCTCCCTCACCCATGGTGTCCAACATGGTTCTGTGCTGGGCCCTCTACTTTTCCTCCTTTATCTGTTCTCTCTCCAGCACATCCTGAGCTCTTTTAAAGGAATCTCTTACAATCTTTATGGCGATGGTGGCAGAGGAGTTAAGTTGCCACCTTGCAATCGGAAGGTCGCAGGTTCGCAACCCGCTCAGTCTGTTGCTGTCGTTGTGTCCTTGGGCAAGACACTTAACCCAACTTGCCTGCTGGTGGTGGTCGGAGGGACCGGTGGCGCCAGTGCACGGCAGGCCCCGCCTCTGTCAGTGCGCCCCAGGGCAGCTGTAGCTACAATGTAGCCCATCCCCACCAGCGTGTGAGTGTGTGTGTGAATGGGTGGATGACTGATTGTGTTGTGAAGCGCCTTGGGGGGTTGTAGAACCCTAAGAAGGCGCTATACAAATACAGGCCATTTACCATTATTTACCATTTTATGCAGATGACATCCAACTGTATATCTCCTTTAAGCCCCATGAGATGTTTAAGCTGCAGCTGTTGCACAGCTGCTTAGACTCTATTAAAACCTGAATGGCTGGGAATTTTCTGCAGCTGAATGATGACAAGATTGAGATCCACATCTGTGCCCCAAACAGCTGGTTCCCAAAGTCAGAGACTCTCTTGGTCAGTTTGCTTCTCACACCAAACCCTCTGTCAGGAATCTTGGTGTGACCTTCGACCCATCTCACCCTAGATTCCCATGTCAGTTATCTTGTTCACTCTTCCTTCTTCCATCTCAGGAACATTGCTAAGCTAAGTCCCATTTTGTCCCACTCTGAACTTGAGATTGTTATCCACACCTTCATCTCCTCACGCTTAGACTACTGCAACTCGCTTTTCACTTGTCTGCGCAAACCCTCCCTGAACTGTTTACAGGTGGTCCAGAATGCCTGTGCTAGGCTGCTGACCAAGTCCTCCAAACACACCCACGTCACTCCGCTCCTCTTCCAGCTTCACTGGCTGCCGGTTAACTTCAGAATTCATTTCAAGATCCTGGTTCTGGTTTTTAGGGCCTTACATGGACAAGCACCATTATACATTGGTGAGCTTCTCAGTCCCTACACCCCCAGGTCCAGTGATCAAAGCCTACTGGTTGTGCAGCGCACCAGGCTAAAGACCAAAGGTGACAGATCATTTGCTGCTGTGGCGCCCAGACTCTGGAACTCATTCCTCCTGAGCCTGAGATCAGTGGACTCAGTGGTCTCCTTTAAAAAGCAGCTGAAAACTCACCTGTTCAGGCTGGCTTTTGAGTGACCTTTGGTTGATTCTTCTCTGCTACCTTCTCTTCATTCTGCTCTGTCTACCATTTCTGCCTTTCCCATGATCCACTGATTACCCTTTCCTTTATTCATTGTCCTTTTTCCTTTTTTCACATCCTTTTTTAATCACAATTTTTACTTTTCCCTTTTCTGATATTTTTAATCGTTTTTTAATTTTTATTTTACTTTTTGTTCTTGTGAAGCGCCTTGTGTGAAGCGTTTTTATCTTGAGGGGCGTTATATGAAAAATCGTTTCTTCTTCCTCTTCTTCATAGAGCAGCTCCTCCTTTAACATGGTGCTCACAGTGACCGATACTGCAGCTGCTGTGAGTTCTAAACTGGGGATGGTGGTAGCTTTTGTTGGAGAGACATGTGCTTTGCCCCTAATGAAGGTACAATGGACTTCTTTGTTTTTGTTGGTGAGTCTGAGATAGGAACATTGTTCATATCCTGCAGTGCTTGCATCCAAAAAGTGATGTAATTCTCTTTTCACTTCTCAAAATATTTCAGGAGCATAGCATCTGGTTATCTGCACATTTTTCAAATTATGCAGGTCTTCTTTCCAGCACTCCCACTGTGGCCTGAGGTGTTCAGGTATCGGGTCATCCCAATCTGTTCCTTGACGGTACGTTTCTTGGAGGATTCCTTTGCTGTTGAGCACAAAAGGAGCAATAAATCCAAGGGGATCATATATTGCTGCTACTGTGGACAGGATGCCCGCCCCCGCCTGGTTTGGGGTTGGTCTTTTAGCGTGATGTTGAATGTAAAGCAGTCTTTCTTGACATTCCAATAAATGCCAAGTAATCTTTCTGTTTGTGTCTCATTGAATGTCAAGTCTTTTGTTTTTGTATCTGTTGCAAGCTCTGATGTTGGAATGCTGTTTAAAAGATCAGTGTTGTTGGATACAAACTTGTGTAGTCTTAGTCCACCCTTTTCACATATTTTGCATGCTTCTTTTGCTAGCTGTATAGCATCCTTAACTGTTTCTACACTGGTTACTCCGTCATCTATGTAGAAGTCTCTAGTAATGAACTGTGACCATGCAGGATATGCAAGACTGTTCTCTTTAGCCAGATGCTTGAGTCCATAGTTAGCACAACCAGGTGATGAAGCAGCACCAAAGAGGTGAACTGTCATCCTGTATGCTTGTGGTTGACTGTTGATGTCTCCATCTTTCCACCATAAGAAGCACAAGTAGTTACGATCCACTTACTTGACCTTGAACTGGTGGAATATTTTTTCAATGTCGCACATTAGAGCTGCTTTATGCTGTCTGAAGCGCACAAGAACACCAGTTAGACTGTTGATCATATCAGGGCCGTTTAGTAAATGTTCGTTGAGACAGGTACCTTTGTGTTGTGCAGAGCAGTCAAAAACTACATGCAACTTGTCAGGTTTCTTTGAATGATTGACACCATGGTGAGGTATATACCACGTCTCACCAGGTGGTCCAATATCATCAGTCTCTTCTGCATCCCCTCTTTGATGATTTCACTCATGAATTTCATGTAATCCTCCTTGTATTTTTCTTCTTTCATGAATTTACGTTTCAGCTGACCCAGTCTGTTTTCAGCGAGTTGTCTGTTTCCTGGCATTTGTGGCCTTCTTTTAAATGGCAATGGCATTTCAAAATGTCCTTTATCGGTTTGTACTATAGGGGGAGCTCTTTACCTGCTGTACGGCAGTTAGTTGTAATGCTAGCTGTTAGCATTTTCAGTTTGTCGATCGTCGATAAAAAGCACAAGAAGAAGAAGTTTGCTTTTTCTGTTGGCATCATGGCAGAGCCTGAAACTAAAAGTAAGAGAGTAATGTCTCTGGAGGAGAAGCAAAGCACTAAAACCAAAGTGAACATTGGTGTGGCCAACACTAGTTTGAGGGAGGTAGAAAAGGCTACAAAATCATGGACTGATGGTGACCTGGCTTTGTTGCTGCTGGACAGTAATAATGTTTTTTGTCCAACAGTGTGGATCATTTTACTTTGTGGTTTATTTTAGTATTAGTTGTCTCATGTTAGTGTTAGCTCGTTGTTAGCACTAGCTACAGTAGGCTGCAGTAGGGTTGTTTACAAAAGTTGTAATTCCACTTTCAACCAGTAGGGCAGAGGCACATTTTAAATCACAAAATAAACATACCTGGAACAACATGGAACACGTAGAACCAAGTTTCCAGCAAACAGGTCTCGGCCCAGACTACAAAAAAAAGTTTCAAATGATTAGCCATGACACAGGCAGCTCTCTGTAGTAGTTAGCCGCTAGCCGTTTATTCTCATAACTTTTAACCAAAGTACTGAAAATCGCAATTTCAACAACAAAGTTTTATAAGTGGTTTGCGCTTGGAATCCATTGCTATTTGACACTTCATATATAGCTGCAGATATATTTATAACCAGGGCTTCATTTGAGCCGGATCTTGCCGGAACAGGATCCGGGAACTGTCTTATTTTGAAGGGACGCGTTCATCCTAATATATTGATCTGGGCAGCGGAAAATTTAAGGAAGCTGGAGTACAAACACGTGATGAGATCATTTCTGCAGCACTAACGCTGAGTTGTAACATTTTGCCCTTAGCAGTGGTTTATTAAAGTATTCAAGCAAACAGCTGAGATAAAGCTGTATCTCCCTGCAGCTCCAGCTCTTCCTAAACGTTTAATCAGAACTCATCAGAGCAGCATGAACACAGCAATAACCTCCTAAGAACTCTGGAATATTTTCAGATGATTTCCTGTTTGGTGTTCTGTGAGTTAGTCTCACAGTAATTCTTAATTATATGAAGATCCCTAATCATTTCCTGATCATTTTTGTCAGGCATATTTTTTCTTTTTTTTCTGAGCAGAGGGACTGTCTAAACCTCATGGTAGAAAATGGTTTGCATTTTGCAAAAAAATCACATTGATGATTTTTGTAAGTATTCCAACAAATTACTGTAGCAATAAAAGGTATGTAAATGTCAGAGGTCCCTACAAACCCAATGATGCAACTCTGCAGTATGCGAGGACCTTGTGAGAAATGTGTGTAAACTTTGGGAATGTGGGCACAATTAGAAGTTATTCGTCAAAAACGCCATTAATTATGAGCCGGCCCCCCACCCCACGTGCGATCCGGCATCAGTTTTGTCCTTAGTGAACTTTGGTCTGACATCACTACTTTCGTTCCGGTAACGTTTGATTTACAAATTAAGCACTGTTTATAACCAATTTTCTGTCTGGGCGGGAACAGAAGAAACTTACCACAGCTAAAACGCCTTTGCTACTGACCGATTACGGCAAAGCGCTGCACACGGCACTAAACAAACAAACTTCCGCTGTGGATTTTCACAATAAGAGTATAAAAAACAGAACTTTCAATAGTTGCAGTCCCACGTTTAACTAGCCTAGTGAACTAGACCAAATTCTTGCCTTGCAAAATTTGCTTGCCAGGCTAAGGTTTAACAGGAATTTAACAACAAAATCATGTTTACTATTTACACCGTTACACATGCTTGTTTGAATCTGAAAAAGTGGGAAATAAACTTAGAAATTCTTCTTTAAAGAGACTTTTTTTGATCATTTTGAAGTGTTTTTCTTTTTACAATGATAAATAAATTACTAGTTACAGATAGATGAATGTTTTCTGCTGGAGAAACAACCTTTATGTCCTGCAGGGCTAATGAGCTACTGCAAGCTAATGTGCTAATTTGAACTCAAGTAACACCAAAGTGCCTTAAAACAGCTCTGGTCAAAAAGTTACTTACTCAAATGTTATTTAATAACCTGTAAAACACCTTAATTTCTTCTAATTTTGTGGTAATTTACATGGAATTTAATGGTTATTTACAATAAGAAATATCACTAGCTAATATAGCGCTTCCAGCTCATCCTATCAGACTGGGATTTCACCATCTTTCTACTGAATTAAGTGTAGGCTAATGTAAGGCTGACAATATAAGCTTGAATCACATGAAATGCTGTAAGTTGGAGCAGTTTAAGATGGCGGTTCTGCTTTTGGTCTTACCAGCACTTGGATTAGCCGCTAGTTCATGATGTAAAAGCTATTTTCCCTCTGTGGGGCAAATTATTAGTTATTCATGACTTTTACACAGAAACACACTTGAAAATATGGCTAAGAAATCCCTTTAAAGATTCATTTTTAAGTTTATGATTTCCTAGTTTTTCTTTTATAATCATAACTGAAACATAAGACTTTGCATTGATGTAGACTCATTGGTGTTGAAGGACATAAACACTTATTTTGAAAGGCAATGATCCAGGACGTGATTTACAACAGATAAGGTAGTAATTATTTATAAGTTTAACACATGAACATGGTTCAAAATGCCCCAAAAAGCTCCCTTTATTGGTTTCGTTTTACACTTTGTGACATTTATGTGCAGCTCCGAGGCGGAAACTGTTGTTTATCACCATGTTGTGCATGAGTCCTACCTTGGCCGCTGGGAGAGAAGAACAGTAAAAACGCATTAAGCATTTCAGTTACAAACTCACCAGAGGGCTGCAGCGTTTCCTAACGCTTAGTGTTTTTATTGCACACGTCAGTGTGTGTGTGAGAGAGTGCATATGAAATATTAGAGAGAAAGTGCAGCAGCATGAGTGTGTGCTGGTGTGAGTGTGTGCTGGCCTGCATGCTTGGTGCCCCACAGCCATATGGTATTGGGTCAGTGCAGTGAGATTTGGAGGGCACCTGGCCAGCAGCTTGCTCACCTGGCTCTGCAGACCCCTGCCAACCACCACACCTGGCTGGGTTGGCACAGAGGGAAAGGAAATAGCGTGCTAAAAAAGCGGTCCAGGAATAATACAGTGATAAACTTGCAGATGGTTTAATAGAGTTATGGAATTTACCTAGAATCAGATTAATGAAATGTGTACATGGCACCATAGAAGTAAAATATCTCAGAGAAAATGGAGCTCAACTCACTTCATAAAGTTGACTGCTTCTGCATCTGTTCTACAGTTTGTGCCAGACTGTGCCGGCCCATCAATTTAGCATATGATGGCACTTCCTTCCTGCAGGTTGTCCTCTGCTATCAATTATACACTCCTCTGCCTGCAAGAAGGATGCTCTTTGTCCCCCCCGTTGTACACACACAAACAAACGCACAGGCACACGTAGCGGACACAGAGGGACAGACACCTGCAGAGTGTTTGTCACCTCTTCTGTTGACATCTGCGACTGTGTGGCATTGTGGGAGAGAAGGCCATCTGGTGTCGGTGAGGCTGGATTAGAAGGGGAGCAAGTGGGCGTGATGCACCACGCTGCTCTTTTCTGAAACTTTGAGGTGTTGTGCCTTTATGATGTTATTCTTTCATACGGGGGTTAAAATGCTAAAATAAAAGGAAATGATTCAGCATTAAAGGGACAAGAAATAACTAGCTTGTTTTGTGGATTATTGATACTGTCCAGGCCTATTTTTTCTTTCTTTTGTTCTATTTTACACACCAAAAAAATGTAAAATCTTAGCATAACTTGTAGTAAGTGGGACATTTTATTATGTTTTTCTTAAGTTATAATAGTTTTATGGTTGACTCAAAACATGTTCATGAAGTTCTTTGCACCAAATCCCTCTTAGCAGTTTTTATTTTTCACATTTTCAGTACCTTCCAGAATGAGTCGTTTCAGGGCTCTGCCACTTTAAGAAAACAAGCTTTTGAGCTGGCCACGCCTACCCCTCATCTGATTGGCTGCTATAAGCTGAGATTCACCGATATCCAGGATTGGCGCAGAGTAGACTCGCTGCTTCTCCAGCAGCAGCTCTCTCCTGCAGGCGAGGGAGGTTTCTATGCAAATATCCCCGATTGTGACATCACAAATGACAATTTTTTTGAAACAGCTTGTTTTAGGCACATAATTCCTCAAACCAAACAGACAGAAAACTGATGAATGATTTTTATTCATGTTTGGAGTGTTTATAGAGGGAGTAGAGACCCACATGGCAGCACTAAAGGATGTAAAAGGTCTTTTGTAAGAAAACACTTCAGTTTTCACCCTTTCCTCACTTTTACTTTGCATTTTGTTCACATAGCAGCTAAAGCGCTAAAATACAAGCAAGTCCAGTTCATATCTGGTCCAGATTCAACAGAGAAAACAAAAAAAATTCTTCATATCTGTATTTATTTGATTCAAGCGTTTTCTGTTGCTTTTTGTGTTCTTTGTTTGAAAAGAAAAGGACAAGGAGGTCTTCTGGACGTAAAAGAATCAGCAAGACTCCTGATTGAGTTTTGTTTGTTGTCTGTTTTAGATTAGCTATCGGATCGACGACATCGAGCAACCAAAACCACTTCTTTTGTTTATTAACATTATAACATCGTCCCAAACTATTTATGATGGAATTCACTCCAACCCCAAAGCATCACAGTGACCGAGAACAGCCTCATCCTGGTTCGATTCTGGAGATCCAGCATGACAGCAGCCCCAAACATCCATGCAGAATACTAAATAATTACCTTCTGCTAGAACAAGGCTTCCCGGAACAGTTTGTCTCTGATCTCCGCAGCACAGTAAACAGTAAAAACTTGGAGTGGATGAAGAATCGTTGCTTCAGATTTTAAATCTTTGCACATTGTTGCAGAGAGTCAGCAGCATCAAGAATTATTTTGCAAAGATAAAAAATGAGCTTAACGACTCTCCAGGATGGAAAACATGTTGACAAGGAGGCTGGAAAACAGCTGAGCTGCCCAATAACAGACTCATGAATGCTTAACATGATTAAAAAATGTGTGGGACCTTCCTATGATATGGGAAAAATATACACTGCAAAAACTGATTTCTAAGAAAGTTTAAAAAAAAAAAAAAAGCCTAATTTTTAGACATTTTATCTTATTTTTAGTCTAAAAAGAAAACAAATGCTTTAGTAGAAAAATAGCATTACTTTAAAAAAGGTAAATATTCTTGAATTTGATCCAATTTTTAACTCAAATGTTGCTTCGCTAGAATTTTTAAAGCTAGCAAAAGAATCTAAATTTTGATTTATTTACTAGTTTTAAGAATTCTAGCCAAGCTAATTTTGCTTTTGTTTTTTTTACTCAAAACAAGAACATTTAGATCACATTCAAGAATATTTAAGTAATAATATTTTTCTAGCAAAGATTTCTTTTTCTTTTCACTTCCTTGGAAATCAGTTTTTGCAAATTCACCAAGAATTCAAAGAATTTTAAAAGTTTGAATAAAATTTTTCTAACCGCAGCAGTGAAACAGATAACAGAGACATTAACCCAGATATTCCTGAAGGACATCTGCGTGCTCAGAACGACGGTTTGGCTGCTCGGCCGGGCTGTGGGTCTGCTCTTCCAGCCGGCCGGCGCGCTGCAGACAGATGTTCTGCAGCGCCACGGGCAGTGTGTGTTCTAGAAAAAAAAGGCCCAGACCAGATGCTGCTGGTGTCCCACCCACCTCGCCTGCCGCCCGGCTGCAGCGGACATGCTCCAGTGGCCATCTCGTGACCTCGAAACGGGCTTTCGAGACCGGGTGCTGTCAGTCACGGATGATAAAGCAGAGCTGAGCTAAAAGCTGAGAGATGGAGTTTATTTCTGTGACACATCAGGCAGCATCATGAGACATCAAAAGATAAATGATGTTTCTTCCAGCCCCCCCAGTCTTTCTCCCCAGATAAATAAACAGCTCCTTTCACACAAACACAGAAAGAGACTCCTCGTCCCTCTGCACGGTCTCTCTTATTACCAAACCCAAGAAAACCTTCCAGGAAGCTCAAAGACACCACAAGATTAAAGATCTTCCTGCTCTTTTGATGTTGCAGCAGTGTTTTTGTCTTCTTTTGCAACAAACGCAGCTTACTAATGGTGTTTTTTAGCATCGTGGTTGGTGGTGGTGACCCAGAACTGCCAGAAGGAGAGGGAGCTGGCCTGACGACCGGGCTCTTGTCTCAGAACTCCCCTAATGAGGAATCTTTCAGTAATGGAATGCTTCTTGTAACCTCACAGGACAGAGAGACTGGTTTATAAATGTGATGCATAAAAAAAGAAAGAGGGAGCTAGTTTACTGCATCTGGGTGGCTTTGTTTTTTAGCATCAGTCCAACTCAAGCTCTAATTTTCTAGGAGATTATGCATTTATTGTCCTGCACATCTGCTGCCTTCGCTATCTTGTTTTTCATTTACATGCAACAATAAGTGCATGCAAACTTTCTCCCCACCCCCTGTTTTTAAACTAATGAATTGCATTTGTTGGATTTAATAGTGTCTCCGAATGCTTTGATGTGACGCTTTGATTCCAGTTCAGCTTTGACTCCAAAAAAAAAGCTCATTGTTCTTGTTTTTATTAGCTGCTCTATCTCTTAGACTCATCAGGCGTATCACAGGGTTGTGTTTATCAGTGCATCTCATCCCCATCTGCCTCTGACAGCCTGCAGGAGAATCACACTGCCCCCTAGTGGACAGTGTTATAATTAAATAGGAGAATTGATTGGGAAGACAATAACCTGGTGAAGTGCCAATGGTCTGTCGTGAGCAGCTCCCATTACTGGTTATTACAACGGTGTCCCATTTCTTCTTCAACAATCAGTGTTCCTCGTTTTATTAGAGCTGCTGCTGTTGACCCTGGGAGAGGAGAGGAGAGGAGAGGAGAGGAGAGGAGAGGAGAGGAGAGGAGAGGGAATCGGGGTGAACCAGAGTCAAATCAATCTTCAGAGGTGAAGACCGCAATCGCAGATGTCTGATCGTGACTGAAGGTGCTGATGGTCTAATGCCGGTCTGTCACCGGAATACGTCAGGAAAACTTGTTTAAGCACAGCAAACATCCCAGAAATGTAAACATGTCAGAGATGGGAAACTGAAGTGTCAACAACAATAAAAACCCCTAAATAAAATATAATTATGAGAAAAAAAACACATTAAGGCTCTGGTCTGTATTGTGATGTCATCAATGAGAGGAGGACGAGATTTTGAAATTTCAACATCCATAGCTCTCGTTCCTGCTCCCCCTCACCTTCTGGAAGGAGCTGAAAGCCACGCCTCATACCACGCACACGAATAGCCTTGTAGCGCTAACGGTCAAGTAATGTTTTTGATATGTCCCTGCTCAGACACAGCTGACTGACTACTGAATTATCTCCTTAGCCTTCATCGGGTTCTGCAGGAGCTGCTAAACACTCCTTTTAGTCAAATCTGCAGAAAAACATCTAAAACGAGCAGGAATCTGGCAATCTCAATGCTAGCACACCCCTGCTAACGCTACCACAGGCTAAAACAATAATATGTGAGCTACACTAACCACGTAGCTCCAAAACACTAAAGATGAATCCCTTTTCGTTCCCCTCCCAACTCTTCCACAGTTAGCTTAAAGTTTACAGACTGACATTAATTCAATGCAGGTTGAGCTAGCATTCAAGCTAGGTTGGTGACTAGGGCGCATTGTCGTTGATTGACAATTTTTAAATAGCACAGCTTTAATATGACAAATATGAGCAAATAAACAGAAGCTGTAAAAAGAGTGAGACACAGAGGAGATCAAATCAAAACAGTTATACAAATAAAGAGCCAATCGGAAGTCTTTCCAGCTGACAGGTGTCTCGTTTTCCTCGCCCCGAGACACGACCAGTTAAAGAAGACACAAATTAAAACATCCCGAGTAAACGCTCCAGCTGACAAGACCCGCTAAACATCAAACAAACCACACAAAGCTGCAGAGAGCACTTTAACAAAGGAAGGACATAATGAACTGAAGGTGTCATCATCCTGAGTCTTTACCTCTACCTCCGAGCATGGTAAACGAGGATTTATGCAGCCTCCGCTTTATCATTCTTTTCTTTTTTCTCCACATGAGGTGGAGGGAGACAGATATTTTCACCAAAGGCGATGGCTATCCCCTCGCCGTAATTATATCAGAGCGAGAGAACGGCTCATTAACATACGATGGGCATGTCAGGAATTTACAAGGAGGAGCCTTTTGTCAGACTCCCGTCCGTATGTCGTCTCCTTCGAGGATGCAACCTTCTTATTTCCATACACGTCAATCACTGCTGTGTTGTACTCTGAATCATAAGGGGCGGCTCGGTGATATGGAAAAAGTGTTTTATAATAAAAACAAGGTGATGTGGGTGTTTTTAGTTTTCTGTTGCATGAAGCTTGACTCCAGACAGACAGGACAAGTCCTCAGGCTGCTGAGCTGCTGCTGCAGGACCCAACATCTGTTCAGACGGGACGAACTGGTGCCCTTTCACCTATTAGTGGCACCAGTAGAAGGGAGTGACCTAGATTTATATGTGGCTGCAGCGTGCAGGTAGATGCATTTGTTATAATTTATTCTGCATCAAAATACAGACTCTAAATATAGACTATAGGGCATTTATATATGGCTCAGCCATATTTGTTTATTAATTCAGGCGAGGATCTTAGAACAGGAGCATCTCCAGCATCATCAGACCCTGAGAAAAAAGGGAAAACAGGTCATTTTATTGGTTTATTTAACTGGTTTTATCATAGCGGAGGGGGGAGGGGTATGTCATCATTCACATGTTCAAATGCAATAAACTGAATAATAGAAAATGTGATTAGTAGAGCACAAATTTAATTATCATGACCTTTTTTCTGTTAATGTCATTTTGCATTTATTTCTTTTCAAAATAAAACCCCGGCACATCAACGTATGTAAAAAAAAATGTTTTATTCAGAACCTTTATTAAAGAATTTTTGATTTTTGTTATTGTAGCTTGGTGCAGCTGATTCCAATTTTTATTGTCATGTGCACCATAAGATGTCTCATACTACAATAAAACTCTTATTCTGTACAAAACAACCATCGATTTAAACTACAAAACATAAAAATTATTTAAAACACAGAATAAAAACAGCAGAATGACAGTAAGTTTAACTCATCAAGTTATTGTAAATATTTATGTTTTACTTTTATTATAAAGAAAATGCAAATTGGCAAAAAATTTGTAAAAACCTTTCATTTACCAGCCATAGAAGTCATGTAATTTGAACAAATTGTCATTATGAACTGCTCATATTTAATATTTAAATGTCCTAAAAGTCGAGGAAGTAATGACTGAGGGCACATATGATGCAAAAAAACATCAAAGTTACACCTAATGCTTTTAAAGTTAGCAGAAAACAAACTCAAAAACGGCTCAGATGTCTACGGAAGAGGATTAGAGCCACTAAAAATAAAATTAAAAAGAAAAGAAAATTAATTCTGACTTTTTTTCTCAGAAGTTGAAAATCAAACTTCTGAGTAAAAATGTCAGAATTCTTTTAGGTTGGTTTTTTTTTTTTTTTTTTTAGTGGCCCTAATCTTCTTCCGTAGGCGTCTGCTCTTCAAATCTGGAATGTTGGGAAACAACCTGTTCAACGCTGTGAGTCTGTCACAGTTTAAGCTTTAATTAATGCATCGATTTAAGTTTTAATAGAAAGATTTAGTAACAAAAAGGAAAAATCTGAAGCTCCGAGGTGGGTGGGGCTATAGGATGTCCTGCTTCCATAGGAAAAATATATTTACCGAGATGAAACATGTGACTAAATAACAGCCTGAAAGAATTCTGAGAGGAAAAAATCTGAGGTAGACGTAGAAAAAAGTCGCCTCTTGCCCCTGCAAATGTCTTTTAGTGACTGGAGACACGTCCATTTCCATCATTGTCATCTCTCTCTCTCTCTTCCTCTCTCTCTCTCTCTCTCTCTCTCTCTCTCGCTCTCTCTTTCTCTCTCTCCTTTACATTCATTGTCATTGTCTTTTCCCTTTAAGTGCACTTTCGCCCACACCACTTGGAAATTGATTGAAACAAAATGTCACAATTATGCCCTGTAGCTCGCCGCTTCAATTATTCATCAATTAGGGGCTAGGCTTCGTTTTTTTCTTTCCTCTGAGCTGATTTTTCATTCAGTTTGCTCGAGATGTATGGCTCCCCTGCTGTTAACCAGTCCAAAGTCATTAGTTTCTGGGTTTGCAATTAAACCTGATGCATTATGTATGAGGCTCCGACTCAGCAGACACACGCAGCAGCAGTAGCAGCAGCAGCAGCAGCAGCAGCTAGTGAACAAGCTGCTATAGGCTCTGGAGGCGTGGATGAGAAATTAATTTGCTTGCAATGAAGTTCTCTCCATCCCTCCCTCCTCTCTCTCTCTTTCTCTTGTCTGTCAGGTTGGAACAGATGCCATCAGAGATGGAGATGGGACAGATACAGAAACATGCGCAGGGGAGCACCTAGATTTAAATATTTTTGGATTCTCTGTTTATTTAAAATATTCTATTTATTTGTGTATTTTGGTCCTCATAAAGGCTTGAATTGGTTAAAAATGAGCTAAAGACAGGAAAAGTCATAATTAATCCACTTATGGGCTCATTATTCACCCCATACCTCTGATATGAGCATGTAGGTGATGGGAGTGGGTCCTGCTGAATTTACTGTGTTGCTTTGCTGCCATCTAGTGGTCAAAAAGGAGAATGTCACCTGTACAATCAAGCTGAAAAACCTCTAAATGCTTCAAAAACTCAAATAAAAACACCTCCAGTTGATGCAAGGATAAAATGACTGGTGAGGTGAGGTTGTGTGCAAAATGTTTGTTTTGAATAATAAAATGATGTAATGCTGAACAGGAGTTCATCACATCCATATTCTCAGTATTAATTTCAAGATGGTTTTGCATTAAACGGGGCTTCATAGCATTACAGAAACTGTTGAGAATTTACTTCACCTAAACTAAACATGATGTTTTTGATATTGTTGGAAAATAAATTAAAAAAAACAGACTTTTTTATTGTCAGATTTATTGATTTGTAATCAGATATAAAAGCCATCAATATTTTTGTACCCAGAAATGTATAACAAGCCAAACCAAGAAAAGAAAAGCAGAAAGAATCAATCGCTGAGTAAATATAAAGGTAATGTAGGTACTACTGCAGTAATTAGTGTTGCACTGTGTTTTATTCAGAATATGGCAGAGTTTCGTCTTGAAATTGGCGGATTCAGGTACTCCTCAGAAAAGTTACAGTTCAGAGTGCTCCTGAGCCCTTCATTCTCTAAGACAAAAAGAACTTCACAATCTTTCAGACCTTCAGTTACAGGTTTTTTATGTACCTCTTTGATGACAAACGTCTCATATGGTGGGATGAGGACTTCTTCTTCATCTTTCTTTAATGAAAATTTTTCCAAAGGAGCACCTAAGCAGGTTTTAATTTGAAAGCAGGTCTTAGAACCAAATTTTCTCAAGTCAGTCCTGAAAGAACTGGAGGCAAATGAGCCAAATCGAATTTTTTGCTTGACTTCACCAGTAAACTCAACACTGTTTCGTCTATAGGTAGTGTGACACGTGTGTTTACTGTTCAGAGTTTGAATGGCTGAGGTCAGATGGAAATGTAAATTATGGAACTGATATGATTTACCATATTCATTTCCTTTTTCCCTGGTTTCTGTGTTAAATTCAGCATACACACTATTATCTGTGTACATGCAGATGGCTTGCAGGTGTTCTTTGGTCAGATACATGCCTTCTTTGCTCATTTCTTTTAACTTTGTTTCTGCACAAGCTTCAAACGTTTTCCACTTCACTTCTTCAGGGTACTTCTTATAGAGGATTTCCTTCATTCTGTCCTCACACCCATGGTACATGTCATCAACTGAATTCTCAGCAAGGTTCAGCACGTAAGCCACGCCGCTGACAGGGATCTATGGAGTTGACAACAAAAAGGACAGAGGTCAACAAAGGTCATTAAAGAAATTATTTGGTGAGAGAAAAGCTGATATGTGACCACGGTCTGAGTGGATTCAGGGTTCTTATAGGTCAGCTAGTTAGTCAATCAGAACTAGCTACAGAAAATTATGTTGGTCTAATCTAAAGGTTTGTACACCAGAGCAGAAGCATGGGGAGAGTTTGCAGAGTACATGTACATGAATGCATCATTTTGAAAGGTCATATGTGGAAAAAATCTGTAATTTGTATTTAGTGCAATTGGTAAACGTATCAATAAAAAACTCTATGCTGCTCTACGTGTCACTGCTGCTGCTGTATGACTGCCTGAGTGGAAAACTGGCGAGTCGCTGGTGATCAGGCAGCAGCCCTGACTCGTGTACAGTAGAGTAGTAATGTGAATGTTGTTCAGTCAAACAGCATAAATTAAACAAATGGTTTCATTCAGCAAAAAAAAAAATCAGGTTTTAAAAATGCAATGTGGTGCATTAATGCATCAGGTGACTTTTTAGTATAAGAACCACTTAAAAAATACACAGAATCTCATCAACTAGGTTCTAAATCAAAATGAATTAAACACTGTGGTACATTGGTGGAAATGAAGGTGCAAAATAGAGACCAAAGCACTAGCCAGTAACAAAACATGATAAAGAGATGTGGTGACATTTTATGCATTTAATGAAGAACTTACAAACATGATGTCCAGAGTCAGCATCCAGTACAGGGACAGAGCAAATGGAGTAAAGATCAACATGTTCATGCAGTCTGAATGAAGACACAAAAGAAATACTTAGATTGCAAAAAATCCTTTAAAACTTCAAACTAATAGAAAGGACTAGATAACGTTTCTTACGTGTCTGATGGTAATGCAGCAATAGGAGCCCAAGGTCGGCACTCAACAGTTCAGAGAGCTGTCTGAATCACCGTTACGATGCCAGATTTTATACACCACAGGAAACGTGTCATCACCGTGCTGCTGCTCTTTATCAGTCAAAACACCCAAATTTCACCATTTGAATAAACAAAGTACTGATGAGTTCTTTAGTGGACGCTTCTGTCACGGTACGTGATGATAAGCAAACTTTGAGTCTTGCCTGGGACATGGAGACCCACATTTTTCCTATTAAAATTTAAAACGAGGCAGCGAGACTGGAGCACTCTGGTCAGTAATAATAATTTATTTGAAGCAAGCAGAACTAACATTTCACTTCTTCAGAATACACCAAGTCTTCTCCAAACTAATGAAAATGATCAGTCTGCTTCCTCATAGTCAATATCTGAATGTACGAAATGAAACTAATTTAAAGATGGATTTAACTGATTATGTTTGTGTTTTTAATTGATATAAACCTCAGTGTGGGGCTTCAGTTTAACATCAAATCATTTTTGCAGCAACATTTGTTTCAACTTATCACAACAATTGGATATTAAGTCTGCTCTGACGTGATCTGTCATCTCTTGACTGGAGACTTTAAAATAATTATAGATCTACTTGAAATACTCCTCACAGAATTGTGAAACATTAAGACGTCATCATTTCTAACAACCAATGCTTTCTATGGCTTTTGTTATCATCATCTTCCACCTCCTATCCATGTTCGAGCTCCAGCAGAGGCCCAAACCTCCTCTCCACAACCCAGAAGCTTCCCTGTCCAGCATGGAGGCATAAACCTTCCCACATGTCCTGGGTCAAACTGAGGGCCTCCTACCATCAGGACATGCCCAAAACACCACCCCCGGGAGGCAAATGCCCAAACCACCTCAGCTGGTTGATACTTTAACTCCTCCACTTATAGGACCTCTGCCCAACCTGGAGTTGGCAGTCCACCCATTTCCAGTCAAGAACCATAGCCATGGATTTGGAGATCCTCAGTGGCTTCACACTTAGCTGCAAACCTCCGCAATGAGAACTAAAGGTGATAGATGATGGAGCGAAGAGGACCACATCACTCACAAAGGAAAGAGATGAGATCTTCCCCCATCTTCACGACTGCGCCTCGAAATTCTGTCTAAAAAGGTAATGAACATAACCGATGACAAAGGACAACCTTGGTGGAGTCCAACCCACAATACGTCTGACTAACTGTTGGCCATATGGACCAGACTCATACTCACTTGGTACTGGGATGAATGGCCTTTAACAACGTGCCCTCAGTTCCTCAAAGTACCACCCACCCATATTTACAGATATCTAAGTGAGTGATGAGTTCCCCGAGGAAGGAAAGGACCGTTTCTGTATCGATGTGATCACCTTCGAGTCAGCTGTAGACCTGAGCTGCCTGATTTCCTCCTCGTGTTTCTGGTTCAGGTCGGCTTCCAGGTTTGCGATCTCCTCGGTCAGCTGCTTCCTTCTCTTCTTGTCGTTTTTGGGCACAGCGTTCTTCATACTCTGGATTTTAGCTGAAAATGAAACATAAACTTGTAAAATGTAAGGAAACAACACACAGTCAGACCTGTAGGCTCAGCTGTAGCTTTTGGGATTCAACAAGGAAGTACTCTCAAGGAGGCAGGTGCAGATTAACATCAGATTAGTGTTAATAAAGAGAAAAATGATCAAATAAAGACTTTAGCACATGCTACATTTACACACAAGTCTACAATTACAAATCTATGTGAATTAAACTTATTTTAATAATAATAAAAGCCAATATGTGGTAATTTAGAGTCATTTTGTTCCAATTTTCATACATTTGTGTCTGTTTTCGTTTTATATGTCCTACTGGGTAGATCTACTTGCATTTTCTAAACAACTTTTTATTTATATAATTATTTAAATTGGGCAGCAGTAGCTCAGGAGGTAGAGCGGGTTGTCCAGTAATCGGAAGGTTGCAGGTTCGATCCCGGCTCCGGCCAGAGAATGCTGCTGTGTGTCCTTGGGCAAGACACTTAACCCGCCTTGCCTGCTGGTAGTGGTCGGAGGGACTGGTGGCGCCAGTGCTCGGCAGCCTCGCCTCTGTCAGTGCGCCCCAGGGCAGCTGTAGCTACGTTGTAGCTCATCCCCACCAGCGTGTGAATGTGTGTGTGAATGGGTGGATGACTGATTGTGTTGTGAAGCGCCTTGGGGGGTTGTAGAACCCTAAGAAGGCGCTATACAAATACAGGCCATTTAAATTAATTTAAATGTATTCTGTCAGTTGTCACTCTGAGATTCTCCAGAACTCACAGGTTGCCAGTCCGTCTCTGCCCATACCTCTGATGTTACATGTGTAGGTGATGGGAGTGTGCCCTGATGAATTTGCTGTGTTGATTTGCTGCCATCTAGTGGTTAAAAGGGTGGATTTCATCTGTACAATCAAGCTGAAAAACCTCTGAACACCTCCAGTTGGTGCAAGGATATGCAGTAAATGAGGTTAATTGCTAAATGTTTGTTTTACCTAATAAAATAATGCAATTACGAGCAGGAGTTCATCACATTCTGAGTATAAATTCAAGACAGTTTTGGATTAAACGGGTCTTCATAGCATGACAGAAACTGTTGAGAATTTACTTCACCATGTTTTTGATATTGTTGAAAAGTAAACAATAAAAGACAAAACAGAGAAATGTTCTAATGCCAGATTTATTGATTTTAATCAGCCACCAGTACCCAGTAATTTATAACATGGTGAAACCAAGAAAAGAAAAGCAGCAAGAACCAACTGCTGAGTAAATATAAAGGTAATGTTGGCAGAGTTTCGACTTGAAGTTGGCGACTTCAGGTACTCCTCAAACTTGCAGTTCAGAGTGCTCTTTAGCCCTTCGTTCTCTAAGACAAAAACAACTTCACAATCTTTCAGATTCTTAACACTTACAGGTTTTTTATGTAAACGTCTCGTATGGCGGGACGAGGATTTCCTCATGTTCATTCAGTGAATAATGCTTTAAAGGAGCACCTAAGCAGGTTTTAATGTGAAAGCAGGTCTTATTACCATATTCTGTCAAGTCAGTCCTGAAGGAACTGGAGGCAAATGAGCCAAATCGGATTTTTTGGTCAACTTTACTTTGTCAATTCTCCAGGGAAATTCTCATTGAGTATTTCCTTCATTTTACCCCCACACCCGTGGTGAATGTCATCAACTGAATCCTCAGCAAGGTTCAGCTCAAAAGCCACGCCGCTGACAGGGATCTATGGAGTCGACAACAAAAAGGACAGAGGTCAACAAAGGTCATTAAAGAAATTGTTTGGTGAGGAAAACGCTGATATGTGAACACAGTCTGAGTGGATTCAGGGTTCTTAATATAAAATGAAATTAACACTAAGACAAAATCGCTGAAGGATCATCTAGACAGACCGGAGCAGAAGCAAAATAATTTTGCTCTGCATGTCGATCTAGCCACGCTCCACTGGAGCCTCAGCAGCCTAGACCAGTATTGTGTCTGGCCAATCACAGCGCTCTATCACTTTGGTGGGCGGGATGATGCGACTGAGAAAAACAAAGATGGCGGCTGCTTGTTTGAAACGTCTTTGGCATCAACTTTGGACTATTTAGACTTGGGCTTTTCTTTAACTCAAGAGCAGATAGAGGTTCTTAAGTCCCTTGTTTAGAAAAAGGATGTATTTGTGTCTTCTTATACACAGACTGCCTCGTTGACTGACATCCATAGCGATGTAGTTTGTTGTCCAATATGGAGCCTAATGGTGCTTTCCAGTTGTCCTCGGAACTCGGAATTTCCGACCAGGAAATTATGTAACGAGCTCGTTTTGCGTTCCAGATTCCAACTCGAAAAAGCCACATAAAACCAGAAAAAAACATTTAAAAAATCAAACATCAAAACGTAAACACCAGGTATAGTTAAAAAAAAACACAAACACCGGTCAATGTCGGCAGCAGGGCTAACGTTTTCAGCAACGTAACTACTGATAACAAGGATACACAACAACTTGAGACAGAAAGAAAGCAGAACATATAAATGATGAAAAAAATAAAGACGACAACAACTATGGTAGCACTGGGCGCGGCCATCTTTAAAATTATGATCTCAGGGTCATCTGAAATGTACGAGCTTTTTTCTTTAGTGAACAACCTACCTGTCAGGTGGTAATGCAGCAATAAGAGCCGAAGACCAGTTCAGCGAGTTGTGACACACCGTTACCAGATTGTATACACCACAGGAACCGTGTCATCACCGTGCTGCTGCTTTATCAGTCAAAACGCCCAAATGTCACCATTTGAATAAACTCTTTCTGCTTTATCAGTGACTGATGAGTTCTTCAGTGGAAGCTTCTGTCATGCGATGATAAGCAAACTTTGTGTCTTACCATGGAGACCCAAACTTCTCCTTGCAAAACCTAATAAAATTTAAAACGAGGCAGCGAGACTGGAGCACTCTGGTTAGTAATAATAATTTATTTGAAGCAAGCAGAACTAACATTTCAACACCAATGAGTCGTCTTCCACCTCCTGTCTGGGATCAGGTTGTGGGGGTTTGAGCTTCAGCAGAGGCCCAAACCTCCTCTCCACAGCCCAGAAGCTTCCCTGTCCAGCATGGAGGCATAACCTTCCCACATGTCCTGGGTCAAACTGAGGGCCTCCTACCATCAGGACATGCCCAAAACACCACCCCCAGGAGGCAAATGCCCAAACCACTCATCCACTTATAGGACCTCTGCCCCAACCTGGAGTTGGCAGTCCACTCTTTATCCAGTCAAGAACCATAGCCATGGATTTGGAGATCCTCAACCCAGCGGCTTCACTCTCAGCTGCAAACGTCCGCAATCAGAACTAAAGAATGGAGCTAAGAGGACCACATCACCCACAAAGGAAAGAGATGAGAGACCCAAACTTCTCATAAAAAACGATCAGTTCACCTGCTCATCGTAAACAGCTGAATGTATGAAATAAAAGCATTTTAAGATGGATTTAACTGGTTTTAGTTGTGCTTTTAAATAAATATAAACCCCATCAGCGCTGGATGTTAATTTAACGTAATTATTATTGCAGCAACTTTTTACAACTCATAACAAACACAAGTTCTCAGTTTTTCTTTATTGATACTTTTGAGTGCAACGATGTTTTCTGGAGGCATTGTTTTTTTTCACACAATCTGTTCTTTTCTGTTTATAACATAATCACAGTCATCTGCATTTTATTCATTCAGAAAAAGAAACCGTCTCTGATGAGTTCATGTCTTAGTTTATGAGTCTGGACAACGTCTGCAGCGCTTTGTTCATGATTCTCTCAGCCGTCCTCAGAGCTGGCTGGATCCTTTAGCGGCTCCACGCTGTTGTAGTGCTCCCCAAGACCGTAGGCATGGCGCATATATCTGACAACAAGCAAATGAATAAAAAACACAATATTAATTACAAAGTGAGAAGAATTGAATGTGATTAAGTCGTGTCTGCCTGCACCTGTGTGATAGCTAAGATGCTATCATGGAATATGTTACTGCAGTTAGCTGGTTAGAAAAGATTTTTATAAAGACTTTGCATAAAAAGATTAGATTTATCTGCAATAAAATGTGAGTTATTTAAATAGAAAGTGGCCTAGTGGTATGAGTGTCCACCCTGAGACTGGGAGATCATGGGATCAAAGCCACGGTTGGGTCATACTACAGACTTTAAAAATGAGACCCAATGCCTCCTTGTTTGACACTCAGCACTAAGGGGTTGGATTGGGGGGGTTAAACCACCAAATAGTTCCCGAACGCACCCGCGTCTGCAGCTCACCGCTCCCCCAGGAGCACTTAAAGAAAAGTGTTTTATCATTTCCACTCGTAGTGAAATTCAAAAACTACAGAAACAGTCGTACATCAGAGTGATGAGATCTCCATCGTATTCTTCCCCGATCCGTATGCTCGGTGAGTCAGACTGGATCACTTCTATTGGTGAATGTAGGACCTGGGTCAGAGCTCGAAGCTGAGAAATAAAAAACATGGAATCATTAAGAACAAAGGAAAAAAAACAGTAAACATGGAAAAAAGCAACAGTAGAAACTCACCTCCAGCTGCCCACCCCAAGCAGCGGTGTGCTCCACGTCACTGCAGTATTTCTCAAACTCATCTGAAAGCAGACAAGATTCCAAAAGTTAACATGTGGACACACACACACACACACACACACGTTTAAAACCAACAACAGATTAGATTTGACCTGCTGTAAACATGTCGCCAGTGTTGGGATCAGTGAGGAAGGGCAGGAAGTCGTCAACATTGTTCCTCATGTGCTCGGCTGTTCTGGACCGGAGCTCCTTCACCGTCATGCTTCCTCCTGACTGAAACAGAGCAGAAAAATAAGAACAAAAATAGATTTAAACTTGATTTCAAACGTTTTCGACTTTCTCTGTTGGTGCAGATGTGCACCTGTGCACGGCGAGCCAGCTGATCTTCGATGGCGCGGTACATGCAGTGACCATCAGAAGAAATCTCCTTGATCTGAAGCTTTTGTGGGGCCAGTTTCTGAGCCAGTTTCAACCCCTCCTGGTGCCTCATGCCCTGCAGGTTCTCCACCTCTGCCTCTGCTATCCTGCTCTCTCGTTCCTTCTCCTGGGCAGACTTCTTGTCCTGGAGAGCATAAACAAAACAACATATGGTAAAAATCACAATTTAATCCACTAAATGTTACTTTTAAGTGTCAAAAATAAGAAATTTAAGGTTCTAGTGAATTAGACTGAACCAGTTTGAACTTCTCACCCTCCGTTTCTGAGCTTTAGTTACTCGAGGCTGTTTCGCCTCTTCCTGTCCTCCACCTTCCACCTTCATGGTCTCCACACCGTTTACCACCTCCTCCACCTGGCAACGTTGTTAGAAAAACGTTTAAACTTATTCAGAATAAAGGACCGTTTCTGTATCGATGTGATCACCTTCGAGTCAGCTGTAGACCTGAGCTGCCCGATTTCCTCCTCGTGTTTCTGGTTCAGGTCGGCTTCCAGGTTTGCGATCTCCTCGGTCAGCTGCTTCCTTCTCTTCTTGTCGTTTTTGGGCACTGCGTTCTTCATACTCTGGATTTTAGCTGAAAATGAAACACAAATGTGTAAAATGTAAGGAAACAACACACAGTCAGACCTGTAGGATCAGCTGTAGCTTTTGGGATTCAACAAGGAAGTACTCTCAAGGAGGCAGGTGCAGATTAACATCAGATTAGTGTTAATAAAGAGAAAAATGATCAAATAAAGACTTTAGCACAAGCTACATTTACACACAAGCCTACAATTACAAATCTATGTGAATTAAACTTATTTTAATAATAATAAAAGACAATATGTGGTAATTTAGAGTAATTTTGTTCCAATTTTCACACATTTGTGTCTAAGCACATTTTTATTTATATAATTTTAATTAATTTGCCATTTGATTATAACTTTATTAATTCTCAGAAAATTATTCTTGATCAATTTTCCATTATCATAGTTTACTTCCCTAACTGATTTTTGGTTCTTTTATTAATTTATTGAACATTTTTGTGTTATTTTTATCTTTCCCAATGTAAATATTAACTGAATCTAATTGATGGGCGCTTTTAGAGAGTTCAGTGCAGAACACGTGAGGATGCACAGACAGAGGAGGTAAAATTAAAAGTAAACACAGACTAAAACAGTTAAATGTATCTAACCCTGGAGATCCTTCTTCTCTTTGCGGTGCTGCTTCATCAGGAGCTCCTCCGGTGCCTCCCCCGCCTCCTCCTCCATAACTGCTGTTGTTCGCGTCTCTCAGTTAGTTTTCATAAACTGCATAAATAAAACCGTGCGTCACTTTAGTAAAATATCACATTTCATTCCCAAAACAAGTGCGGAATACATAAAAACGTGTTATCATGGCCTTCAGGAAGAGGCAACGTAAATAAACTAGTAGAAGAAGAGTTTTTCTTCTTCTTCGCTTGTTTAAACCTGAAGACAACAGCGCCACCTGGTGGAGTGTTTCTGTATTATCTTGCAGTGCGTTAGCCCTAAAATAAAACATTGCTATTTTTTATACATTTTTTTTGTCCTCAATATTTAAATATTTTTTATTATTAAAATATTATGCAGCTAAATATTTTTAAATACATAAAAGTAATGACAGCTAAGTGTTTATTTTTACCGTTATGATTTACAAATTATTATTATTATTATTATTATTATTATTATCATAATAAAATATGAAAATACAAATATATACTGCATAAAATAAAAAACGCCTATATTTTTGTGGTTTATTACGTCTTATTAGTCCTCCGTCCGACGTGCCGTGTGACGTGGCGCAGAGCGGAAGAGCTTGTTTGTGTTTTGATTCTAGGGGGAAGTTGCGAGAAGAAAGGAAGGAGGAGACGTGACGGGATTCTTGAAATTATTTTCCTGGCTCCCCCCCTGACCAGCTCACCGCAGTACCCCGGGGTTCCGTGTGTGGATAAACCAAAGCGGTGGCATTAAAAAGTTCACCTCGTCGTCTGGCTCTCAGGTATTTGACAGCTCGGTGTTTGCAGCTGGCTGAGCGATTAGCGCTAACGTTTTGCTCCGTTGTCATCAGCGTCTTCGCTAGCCAGCGCTGTGCTAGCTGCCTGTAGCTAGAGACTGGTATATCCGATAACAGCGGGTTCTAGAAATATTTACCACCTCCCAACGAGTTCAACAAGTCTTTTAATGTGAAGACGTGGCCTCTTTAGTGAACTGTAAATAAAACCTGCTTTAGCAACAAGTAAACAGACACTGTTTATTCAGTAGCTATAAGGGTGGGTAGAATGCTAACAAGTGCTAACAAGCTAATGAGGGTTTGGCTGCTTCCCTTTAAATAAGGTAGCTTTAGCATACAAATGTAATAAAGTTAAAATATTGATGTTTTATGTGTATCGTTTCCTACTTATAGTGTTGTCTAGTATTTATTCTCTGTCCAGCTGAGGCAGATAAAAGCAGCACGTAAGCTAACAAGCTACAGAACAACATTTATGTAAAGGCGTCACTTTCTAATTTAAAATAGACGCTAATGCTAACGAGTAAGCTAACAGTTTCAGTTTGTTTATAGTCAACGAGTAGGAGTTTAATCCAGATATGTGAGCCTAGCAGTCATGCAGTGCGCAGTGTTTGTTGACACTCCGTGCCAAAAGTCTAGGTAAACACAGTCTGTCCTTGCGTCTGTTTCCTGTGTGCTTCTGTCATTATTTTTTCTGGACTGCTCCTTGAATATTTACTTACTTACTGAGCTACATCAGAAGAAACCCATCTATCAAATAATGATTCTGCAAGTACAAATCAAGTCCAATTTAGGTCTCCAAGTCTAGGCTGATTTATAATTTATCAGAAGACATTAGACACAATTTGTATAATCCCAATATTATTATCATAATAAAGCTGACATTTAAATACCTATAAAACACCAGCAGATTACAGGACTAACTCACAGAAACCAACCACAGAATGAATTTACATACTTTATACATATTTCTGTTAAAATATAAGGCTTATGAAATAAAACAACTGAATATCATAAAACAAGAGGTTAACTGTGAGATAAATAAGTAATGGATGTTAAAAAGAGCATTAATAATTGAAAGTACTGTTGCTCAGCAGGGATGGAAAGTGGAAACTTGATCAAAAATATTTCTATTTTATTATTATGAAATTGGCTTTTATTGTTTTTGCTTTCGGTTACAGCGGCTTATTTAAAAATAACTTCAATAACTCCAAGGTGTTCAATAAATAAGGAGCTAAATGAGTTCAGTTTTGGTGTTTTGTTGTAATATTGAGTAGAGATGCACTCATTTCTGATTATTGTACAGCTCTGCGCTGCCAATAGTGATTTACCTCAATCATCTATAATTAACAGAATATTTTTTCTGTTTCTCCCATCAACTTGAACAGTGAGGTGTGTATTGGCAAGAATCTGATGATGATACAATAAATTTCACAAGACAGTTCGATATATTGCGACATTTTGCAATAAGCCAGACGATATTTGCAAATTTCAAGATTGAAATTATTTGAAAAACTCAGGCCAGACGCTTCCAAGACGTATTCAGCATTAGCGTGAGATGCCGTTTCATCAGAATGAAGGTGGTAAAAACTGCTGCCATCTAGCAGGCAGAGCTGGATTTGCACCACGCAAAAATGTTTGCATGTAAATTCTCAATAAAAAAATGAATACATTGTTTTAAAATATTGATTCAGTAACATAACATTCAGTGCATCGATGTTTTCTCACATCCCTATTGAACAGGAGGATTCCGGACGTAAACACTTTCACATCGAAGCTCTGTAGCTGCTAGCACGAGTTAGCATCCGCTAATGGTGCAAACTAAATCAGATTTTTGACTTTCTGATCGATCGGTTGGATTTTTTTTGTGTGTGATAACATTTTTACTATCACTATTATCGTCGACATACAGAAAAAACTATTTTGGACTCAAAAACTGCACAATAAAAGTCAGAACCACCATAAAGCAACACTTCTCAAAGAACAATATCAGCAAAATGTCTTTATTTTAGTTAAATGCACCGTCAGGTTTTATTACCATGAAACAGCAGATGCATTTGTTGATAAGAGCCTCTGAAGGTTTTAGGATTCCACAGAATCATCCTCTACATCTCCCTGTTAGGTCAAACATAGATTGCTATCTCCTGACAACAACCCTCTGGTTTTTAGCTAACGTTTATTTCTAAATGGGTTAAGTGAGCGATGCGTGGCATGCATCCCCACAGCAAGCCTGATTATTGTGGGTGTGTCTGTTCTTCTCTCTCTCGCCTCATAATGAATCATTGTTGGGTTTCACTAAGATGTCTTTTGGTTTTGGTTCTTTATTTGTTTGAGTGTTAACACCAAATTGTTGCTAAAGCATCATCTTTGAGGTGTTTTTGTTTCAGGTTATCAGAAAATCAACACAAATTTAGTCCAAAATAATCCAAATGTTTGTTAAATGAAATAAAGAGTGTGTTTTTTGGGGCTATAGCTTTGTGGACAGAGGACATGTGTAATTCAGCTCAAAATGACATCATGTGAACTCAGAAACTTGACTTTCATTAAAAAATAGTCCAAACAGCAGCGTGCTATAAGGTAGGGTGTAGGTGTTTGTGCTTTATAACAAAATTACAACAAAAAATTCTATTTAATTACTGTATGGTTTTGTTCCGTTATCATATTTTCTTATCTACATCTCAGAACACTTGTGTGAGTCACTCACAGCTGCAGAACAGCAGAAGTGAGGAAGTTTATCGATGCATAAACAAATATTAACGAGTCGTCGGCATTGCGTGTCTGTAAAAACAGCAGCTTTCTGGTTTTGGCTGCATTTGCATTTAAGATGATGAACTCCTCCTTTGATGCTGTTGTTTGAGGCTTTTTCCCATAACTCAACAGAGACACACATGCTTAAAAGGGTTTAAATAGAGCCTATTATCCTTATAAAGAACAAATATATTACATATACATATTTAACGGATGTTTTCAACAGCGAGAAGTAGAGATTGGTACTACAACACCTTTCCATAAGTGAGGATCAGGCTCAAACAGTAAATAGTTCTCACTGGGTATTATGTAGTCATTAGTTTGAGTTACTATAATTATAATAATTATGTTAATTTGGACATTTTTATTGTTATTCCTACAGTAATGATGATTGGGCTCTTGTTTAATTACGTTAGACTACATCAAATACAGCTACGGTTTCAGACTTTCAGATGGCATCGTGCGTTTGTACCCCTCTAAAAGCCGGGTTGTGTTTTTCTTGCTTCCTGCAGCAGACGTGCCGATAGTGACGTTTGGCCCGCGGGACACCGGAGAATCTGATTAGGACATGGCCAGTCGAGGAGGCGCTACGAGACCCAACGGGCCCAACGCCGGGAACAAGATCTGTCAGTTTAAGCTGGTGCTGCTGGGGGAGTCGGCCGTGGGGAAGTCCAGCTTGGTGCTTCGCTTCGTCAAAGGCCAGTTCCACGAATTCCAGGAAAGCACAATAGGAGGTGAGCGTCGTTTTGTGATCTTAGGAATGTGTTTACATCTGATGTGATGTTCAGAGCACCTTGATGTTTGATGCTTGGGTGTATTTGCGTCCTGTTTTGTGTACATTGCATCAAAGACAGTGTAGTTTGGTGTGGCTATCAATCATAAAGTGCTGACTCATCCTCATTCTGCGCCCTCAGCTGCTTTCCTCACTCAGACGGTGTGTCTAGATGACACAACAGTGAAGTTTGAAATCTGGGACACTGCAGGTCAAGAGCGTTACCACAGTTTGGCACCCATGTATTACAGAGGAGCACAAGCCGCCATTGTGGTCTACGACATCACAAACGAGGCACGTACACCAGATCCTGAGTGGTTATTAATGCTGCCTCGACTTTTGACTTGACTCCAACTCTAAGATTGCTGATCCAGAGCTGTTGAACAAGAAGCTGGAGAGGATTAAAAAGTCGCCCTTTGCCTTTCTTTTGCAGGAGTCCTTTGCACGGGCTAAGAACTGGGTGAAGGAGCTTCAAAGACAAGCTAGTCCTAATATAGTCATCGCTTTGTCAGGAAACAAGGCTGATCTGGCCAGCAAGAGAGCTGTTGACTTCCAGGTCAGACTAAATTGCATTCCTGTGTGGATCTCTTCTATTTCATGTTTTCATCACAGAAGCAGTAATGTGTTTATCTGTATGTGAGTCAGGTTTACAGATATCTTATGTAGGGTTAGAGTTGTTAACATCACACACTCTTGAGTGTGATAGACTAGATTGTGTGAGATTTGACCAAAATGACCTCACCGCCATCATTCCTCAACTTAAGATCCTGGTTATAAACTCTGGCCTAAAAAATGGCCGATGATTTGTTATTCCTGGTCTGATAAAGTTCTACGGCCATGTTGAGAATATTCATGTTGTTTACTTTGTGACGACAGGACGCTCAGTCTTACGCAGATGACAACAGCCTACTGTTCATGGAGACATCGGCCAAAACGTCGATGAACGTCAATGAGATATTTATGGCTATTGGTAGGTTATTGTTTACGTCTTATAGATGAATGCATTTGATCATTTGGGTCATTTTGATTGGTTCTGTGACTGTTTGTGAGTTTCAGGACATTTCTGTGGGGGGGGGGGGGGGGGGGGGGGGGGTGACAGGGCCACTCGGTGCACTAACATGCACATATACGTCGATCTACGGCAATACAAACCCTTTATCCTAGTTTACATGTACATTAGAAAACCAAACTGTGAAATAAAGTTCGTTCCACTCCGCTACGGTAGTTAGCAACATGCGCCCTTGGTGTTGGCGTTCTTCCGGTTTAGCTTATAGCTAGCTAGGGAGTGAAACAGCCAGAGTAACAACAGGATATGAACAATGGCCGTAGGAATGGACAACAACAACGCTGCAGCACAGCTTATTTGGTACGTACTGTACTGTTTGATGGTGCTACGCGTGTTACTTTGTGGCGATAATATTATCAGAAGACCGCTTTTGCGATCTTGTCACTTCCGGAAGGCGAGTGTCAAACCGGTACCAGCTCGACTGAGCCGTTTACATACAGAAGAAGCCGGACTCTTACCGCATTATCTAAGAACTTCAGCTCAGTTAGAGCCAGTTCGCCTTCAGGACTTTGCTAAGACGTCAGCATATCGCGAGTATTTTGGCAATAGGTGACGTCACAGATCAGCGCCAAAACCACATAACGTTAATAATATTCAAGATGTTTTATGTTGACATTGTACGTCGTATTTTACGCCGTTTAGGGGACACGTTAAGAGTGCGACTGTGTCAAGTTAAAAGCGGTGTTCAGTGTCCAAAAGAAACGCTGTTTCTTACGGCGCTCCGTAGGAGACCACAAAGCAATGTAAAATACAGCGTTGTGCGGGGATTCTTGACGCATTTTTCTGCGTTTAGAGTTTAGAAACAGCGATTTATAAAAGTAACGTCAATGCTGCATATTTTCTTTTCCTTCCATTTGGCTTTACCAGCAGCTCTTCCAATGCCGGTTGTTTGACGACGTCTGCCGATATCAATTCCTACTGAGTTACAATCAATCAGCATGAGTTAACCACAAGTCCCGCCCAGCGACTCTAGCGGGCCTTTTCGAGTCCCTACCCCAGTTCAGGTACTCGTTTGGTGCCTGGAATGGCCCGGAAAGTGGTCCTTTCAGACTGCTTTGGTGACACAGAGACACGGACATTCCATAAAGATCCGGTAACATTACCTGGAAGTTCCGATAGTGGAAACGGGCCTTTAGACTCAGTAATTAAAAAGAAGCTAGCTGTTTATATTAATTTTGCATTTCTTTCTCCTTCCAGCAAAGAGATTGCCAAAAAGTGAGCCCCAAGCTCCAGGAGCCACCACCGTGCGAAGCCGAGGAGTGGACCTGACAGAACCCGCCCAGCCGGCCAAGGCCCCGTGCTGCTCCAACTAACATGAAGAACACACCTTTCTTAAACCTGTAGACCAGTAACTAATGTGGTCCATGCCCCAGATGCCACTGCAGCTACTAATGCAACGTGTCACTGATCGTTAAAAACATGAAGACGCCCGCCGTTCCCATTCTCTCCGTTTTCTCGCAGTAGCGAAGCCGGCGCCAGCGCACTGGCGGTCCATCGTGGTTCTGCCTCTTGTCTTCTGTTACGGTTCTGCTGCTACCCGGTGAAGCCTCCTAACCACTCTGTCTTATTCTGACACGTTCATATCAGCGATCGCAGATATTACAGGTCCGCTGTTCCGTTTGTCGTCTTCGCTCCAGCGTCTAGAAAGAAACGATCGCTTCCTCTTTCTGGAGACTTTACTGCTGCGGTTTTGGATGATTTTTGTTTGCTAGGATTCTGTTAGAATTTTGGACACATTTTCTTGTAAATGGGCTAAGACAAAAAAAACTTTTTACATTTGGTTTGCAGTAGCACAAAAAGTCCGTTGGGGGAAATGGAGTTTTCTTTCGGAATCTCTCAGCATTCCCTCTAATGTCCTCACTTCCTGTTAAGGTTAGCACAGTTTGCTTCTCCCATCTGCAGGTTTCATTCCGGGGCGGTGCCTGCTCGTAGTTGTCTCTAGCGTAATTGTGCAATGTTGTGCAGTATTACTCGCTAATGTGAGTGTCTGCAGAGAACAACCTCCCCTCTCACATCAGTGATCACCTTTGGGTGACGTGTCCTTCCATAAACCGTCCCATTCTGATCCAACTTGGATTCTTTATTTTTCTGGCGTTGGATGATTTCTGCAGCCAACTTCTCCATCGTGTCAGCGTTGCAGGATGGTGGCGAGTAGTTTGCACAGGGTAAAAAAAAAAAATACAGATGCATAGGCGAGGGTGACTCGTGTTGATTGGATCGTCTTTATTTGACACCTTTTATTTTGAAAGTGCTTTAGACACATTCATGTGTCACTTTTTGTTCTAACTTTGCCCGTGCTGGCCGGCTGGTGACTGATTTCATCTGCAAACTTTAGTCATGTGCACGTTTGTGCGTGTGCAGGTGTTTGTGTGTGTGTGCATGTTTGGACACACGTTTGCACAACGAAACACATCGACTTCTTCCCATCGAACTCTTCATTTTTCCCCTCCGATCCTCAGCATCACTGTAGATCAGCTGGAGAATATAGTCTGTTACACGTAATCCACTTTTATGTGTTTGTCCCGTACACACACACACACACACACACACACACACACACACACACATAGAAAATATACTTCTAGTCCAAGCCTTTTTTTGTTATTTTAACTGGTCTGTCTTACACATGCCTTGCACTAATAATGCTCATGAATTTATGTTATAATCTCAGTCAGTGTGTTATAAATATATACATAATATAAATATATAAATAATATACTGTAAATATGGTGTTGCAGTGTAGTCTACCTTTTTATTTTTATTTTCCTAGTGGCAGGACTAACGCTTGCTGGGGATAATCATTAGAAAGATGTACAGTTAGCAGGAAAACGGCTACAATCTGGGTTTGGAGTTTTTTTCCCCCTCAACACACAAATAGTTCAATTATAATCCGTGGTGGTCTTTATAAATATGTGTAGTAAGATTAACAAAAAAAATACATTGCATTTATTTAGATGTCTGTCTTGTATCATTTTCTCAAAACAGAAAACTGTTACACCCAAACTTACTGGTTTCATTCTTTTCTTTTTAATGCCTTGTGTCGTACTCCGTACTAAAACGTCCACTTCCAGGGTTATAGGAGATAAAAATTGATTTAAAAATCTACATATCAGTCTCTTTAAAAGTCTCTGTTAACAGTTACAGGAACAATATGACCTCTGTGATGTGGAACAGCAGTCATTTGAATTAGGAGGTATTATTTTTCGTTTTTAACACTTCTTTGCAGGAAGACACATTTAAACTGAAGCATTTTACAGTACTGTTATGTAATGACCAAATAAATACAGAAATAAATTTGACCATTTATCATTGTATTCTGGCAGTGTGTGTGTGTGTATTAGTATTTTTCTTTTTTAAGGATATTTTGTTATGTAATGTGATTATGCTGTTGATTTGTTATTTTATGATGTAATATATTTACTGCTCCCATGAAAAATGGTTGGCATTTGGTAGTTTTATGGTATAATTTAAAAAATGGTTCCAAGCAACATTATTTTCTCCAGATTTGACCTTGAAATTTGGCTCCAATTGGTTGGATTTGGTGACCCTGAGTTGTAGTCCCGTGCGCGCCCCCTAGCGGAGGAAAATGGCATCGCACCGAGAAATTGAAAATAAGGATGAGCGCCATGTCTGATCCTCCGCTTGTGGAATAGCGCGGACGGCGGAGCCATCGTTTCCCGGGCCTGCGGTCGCTGCGGGTTTCGGGGTGAATCATGGCCGACAGCGCGGGGATTCAGCAAGGTTCGCCGGCCATCGGAGCCGCGGGCCTGGTTCCGGCGGCTCCTGGAGCCGGGGGCACGGAGGGCTCCGGCGCTGCTGGAGGATCCGCACGTATCGCAGCGAAGAAGGCGCAACTCCACTCGTCACCTCGGCCGAAGAAACTGGAAAAACTCGGAGTGTATTCATCCTGCAAAGTAGGCGTAATTTGCACGGAGAGGACTTTGAAAATATACATTTTTTGTGTGTTTAATTCAAATTAAAGGTTGGTTTTGGTTGCAATAGTTTTCATAATGCAAGCGCAGCAAAGGAAGCCATTGCCGCACTTCAGTTTTTTACCCTTTTTTTTTATTTTGCATGAACGACACAGTTCTCTGAGAAAGTGACGGTGATGTTTAAGATAATAAAGTGCGTTTCTAGCCGCCGAACTCTTCAGCTGGGGCCTTTTTGCCCTGATCTCTGTTATTTTTAGTGGTACTATGTTTCTGTCAAGGTGGGGGGTTGGTGAACGTAAACATTGGCTCGGAGCTGGATTTTAGGGAGTTGCTGGCTGCTAGAGCAGGAGCTGTGCTCGTGCGCGTGTTTGTCTCCTACCCTCACCAGAAGGTCCCACAGCCTCCAGACCTGCTGCTGGAGCTCGGCGGTGAATTTACGGAGGCATTTATGGGGCTTGTGCAGCGTATGATCCGCAGAGAGGGACGGATTCTTTGTTTTGACAGGATGACAGCTGCTAGAGTGGGCGGAGTTTGTTATTGTTGCAGTGCGCATGTGCAGAAACGCTGACAGCGGTGACAGGCCACTGCTCGTAGGAAACAAGGGTCCTTTAGTGAGTTTGCATCGTTTTTATTTGAGTAATTGTGACCAATTAAGGGTGTATTTTCATTGTTTTTAGTTTTAACTTATTTCTATTTAATTCAGTTTATTTATAGCTCCAAATCACGAGAGTTGTCTCAAAGCTCTTCACAAAAACATTCAATTGAGTTCAGTTCATTATGCCAGTTAGTTAAAATGTTCCTATATAAGGAACCCAACAGATTGAGTCACTGACTTGTGTCTGTGTCTTTACAGCAGTCCCCATACTTAGCAAGCATGTAGCGACAGTGGAGAGGAAAACTCACTTTTAACAGGAAGACATATATAACAGAAGCTAGCTCAGTATGACTCACTGCTTTCTACTGATTCAGATGTTGTATACTCAATTCTGATTTGTTTGAAAATAATAATAACAGACTGTGATGCTTAAAATTCTGATTAACTTTAAAATGTTTCTGAAAGTAAAAATTCTTCACATGGAACATATTCCTTACCGATGATGAGTTCACAGACCTGGAAAATAGTTGGATGTCAGATGATCGTGCTGCATTTGGCAGGGTTTTTTTTTTTAGTGCATCTCTAATGTTCAGGATGTTTCAATAGGCTGAAGGACCCTGCAAGTGTAACGGCTGGAAGAGTCAGAACCCCCCTCCTACACCTCCTCAAACAGACCAGCAGACCAACACAGTCAACCTGCAGGAGCCCTGTCGCAGCTGCTCACACACTTTGGGTTTGTGTGCTCGTCAGACCCAGCATGTCCTCCAGGTAAAGGTTCATTATCACTCACATTTATAATATCTTTATTGTCCTCAGGTGATCACGTGACTCATCTTGAAAATGTTTCTGAAGAGGAAATGAACAGACTTCTAGGAATCGTCTTGGATGTGGAGTATCTGTACACGTGTGTCCACAAAGAAGAGGACGCCGATACTAAACAAGTCTACTTTTCCCTCTTTAAAGTAATTCCCTGCCTTTACTGTTAATATTTTTTACATATAACCTCTGCATCGTGATCGAGTAAGCTAAGAATTTCCATTTGACCTTTTAGCTGTTGAGGAAATCCATCCTGCAGATGGGGAAACCGATGCTGGAAGCACAGGAGAGTCCTCCGTTTGAAAAGCCCAGCATCGAGCAGGTAAAGTACGAGTTTTAAAGGAATAATAAATATTTTTATTGGTGCCGACTAAGTTTTCTCTTCATTTCTGCTTGTTTACCTAAAAGGGAGTGAACAATTTTGTCCAGTACAAATTTAGCCATTTGCCATCAAAGGAACGTCAAACCATCATGGAGCTGGCCAAGATGTTTCTGAACCAGATCAACTACTGGCAGCTGGAGACGCCCTCTCAGAGGCGCCAGCGGGTGCCCAATGACGATGCAGCTGGATATAAAGCCAACTACACAAGGTGGCGCAGAGCAGAGGTCACTGACCTGCTTTCCTGGATTCTATTCTACTTTTTAAAAAATAAACATTTCTGTGTGTGTAGGTGGCTCTGTTACTGCAACGTGCCTCAGTTCTGCGACAGCCTGCCGCGCTACGAGACCACGCAGATCTTCGGCAGGACGCTGCTTCGCTCCGTGTTCACCGTGATGAGGAAGCAGCTGCTGGAGCAGGCCAGACAGGAGAAGGACAAGCTTCCCCCAGAGAAACGCACACTCATTCTCACACACTTTCCCAAGTAAGACACACAGAGAAACAACACAAACTCAACGTTTTAATAACACAGCAATAACAAACATCGTGGTTTTCTTTGCTCAGGTTCTTGTCGATGCTGGAGGAGGAGGTCTACAGCCACAGCTCCCCGATCTGGAGCCAAGACTTCCTTGTTGGAGCTGCAGGAGGACAGATTCCCATCCACACAGGTAAAACACACCCTCACACACCTGATTTATTTTTATTTTTTTACTTTGTCAAAAAGTATTTTATGTTAAATTCCCCGTGCAGTGATCAGTGCTCCCCCAGTAGCCAGGCCAATACACTACAGCACCAGCCCTGTGTCAGTGGACCCGTCCACCTGCGGTAGTGTCAGTCCTGCCAGGAAACCCGCCTCGGTTCTGGAGTCAAACCCAGGTATTAAAACTGTAATTGCACCATAATCAGACAAAACATGTCTTTTAAAAAGTTTATACATCTTATGAGTGATGCGTGATGATTTAAGATTAAATTGTGTTTATAGTTGGAGAAAAGCGTAAAGCATCAGAACCGCTTCACCATGAAGAAAACAAGAGACCCAGGGTTCTGGGGGACATCCCGATGGACCTCATTAATGAAGTCATGGCGACCATCACCGACCCTGTCGCCATTCCAGAGGTAACCTGTTGATCTTAATGCAGAAATTCTTCGGTATAGAATGTGGTTCACGTCTCCTCCGCCTCCTTTCTTGACCAGACCAGCCTGCTGTCGGCTCATTCCGCACGAGACGAAGCTGCACGCCTCGAGGAGAGGAGAGGGGTGATCGAATTCCACGTCATTGGGAACTCTCTCAATCAGAAACCCAACAAGAGGATCTTGATGTGGCTGGTCGGCCTTCAGAACGTCTTCTCCCACCAGCTTCCCCGCATGCCCAAGGAGTACATCACACGGCTGGTGTTCGACCCGTGAGTTTCTCTCACCTCATTCGTGTCCAGAGACGTAGCAAAGGCATGGCGAGTAGACCCGTCTGTTTTCCTGCAGGAAGCACAAGACGCTGTCGTTGATCAAAGATGGTCGAGTCATTGGAGGAATCTGCTTCCGGATGTTTCCGTCGCAGGGCTTCACGGAGATCGTCTTTTGTGCCGTCACATCCAACGAGCAGGTCAAGGTGAGCTGCTTCGTTTCTGTTCCTGGTTTGCACTGATGGCGCTTTTCCACCAGTACCTACTCAGCTCGGTTCGGCGAACCTCCAAGGCTAGGGGGTGGAGTCAGTGGTTGCTCCAGAGTGTTTTCCATCTCTGCTGCTTTTTCATGGTCTCTTTTTGGAGTCCGACAAAAAGCCACAGGCGGAGCACAATTTTCCTGTGCTCTTGGATTGAAGCGAGATGATCTCAGCCAATAGGAAGTCAGATACGATGTTGACCAATGATCTTGTCACAGTCTTCTTCTGGGTACGCTCATTTTATCAACATACTCAGTTGGTGGACCCACCATTGACAGTGGAAGAAAATACGTGGGTTTGGGGTGTGTAGGGCTCTAAAGTTTTGCCAGTGGGAGTCTTAATGGACAAGCTCATTGACCAGCATCATATCTGAATTCTCATTGGCTGAGGGACGTTTGCAAGGATCAAGCTTCAACCCAAGAGGACAGGAACAATCTGCGAGAGAGGGTATTAGGAGTGCAGAGGGAAGGAGTTGAACATTTTGACAAAATACACTCTTGGTTAAAGGCAGGATATCAATACCATGGAAAACCACTCGAACCGTGTAAGTCATTCGTAGTCGAGTTACGTGGCACTAGTGGAAAAAGGCCATGAGTCACTCCTTCACAGCCAGCGTCTGACCTTTAGCTGTTTCGCTCCAAGGGCTACGGCACCCATCTGATGAACCATCTGAAGGAGTATCACATAAAGCACGAAATACTCAACTTCCTTACGTACGCTGACGAGTATGCCATTGGTTACTTCAAGAAACAGGTAACGGACTTCGTCAGTCAGGATGTAGGAAACACGCTAGGCCACAGTAAAACTAAAACAGCCTTCTCCTCGTCCCTCTCAGGGGTTCTCAAAGGACATCAAAGTTCCCAAGGCCAAATACGTGGGCTACATCAAAGACTATGAGGGAGCTACACTCATGGGCTGTGAACTCAACCCCAGCATCCCCTACACAGAGTTCTCCGTTATCATCAAGAAGCAGAAGGAAGTACGTTGGTGATTTTTTAATCGAATCTTTAATGCTTCTTCTGCCGTCTCAGTTTTCTTATTGTCCTCCGCCTTTAGATCATCAAGAAGCTGATAGAAAGGAAGCAGTCTCAGATCCGAAAAGTCTACCCAGGCCTGTCCTGTTTTAAGGACGGAGTCCGGCAGATTCCCATTGAGAGCATTCCTGGCATACGTACGTAACCCTCCGCAGAACACGGGACAGAAGAACTCTTTAGGTTTGGGTTGAATGTAATTTGATTTGATTTGATTCACAGGTGAGACGGGCTGGAAACCAGCAGGAAAAGGGTGAGAGATGATTCCAGCAGTAGAAACTTTTATATTTAGGTTTAAATCTTTTTATTAATATCCTCGATTTAACTCAAACTAATTCCTTTAACTGGAGTTTTTTTCTTCTTGTAGGAAGGAACTGAAGGATCCGGATCAGCTGTACAGCACTCTAAAAACCATCCTCCAGCATGTGAAGGTAACGAAACAGAACTTATATTTGTCAGCTGCCGTGTCTGAAATTCACACTCCCAAACTCACACAACCTCTACTTTAGAGTCACCAGAACGCCTGGCCTTTCATGGAGCCTGTGAAGAAAACAGAGGCGCCTGGTTACTACCAGGTCATTCGCTTTCCCATGGGTATGTCCCGGATCAAAACCATAACCAAAACTCTCAATTTTTATTGATCGAGTCTCTAAGAGATATATATATTTTTTGCTCTCTCAGACTTAAAGACGATGAGCGAACGTCTGAAGAGCAGGTACTACACAACACGCAAGCTGTTCATGGCCGACATGCAGCGGATCTTCACCAACTGTCGTGAGTACAACCCCCCTGAGAGCGAGTACTACAAGTGTGCCAACATCCTGGAGAAGTTCTTCTACACCAAGATCAAAGAGGCGGGACTTATCGAGAAGTAGCGAGGATGAGAGGTCTACCTGGGGACCACCAGCGAATCATGGTGAAAGTTCAGTTTGGGGTAAAGCAAATAAAATAGCAGGAGTACTCCTTAGGAAGTGGATAGATTCTCTCGAATCAAAAAGGCTCAAGAACAGATGAAAGGTTAACATAAGTAGTAAAACAGCTTATTTTTGTATTCGATGCTGAAAGGCGTCACAATCAAAATGAATTTTGTTGCCTTTGTTTTCATTCTGCCTCTTTAGTCTGCTTTGACCTCTGTGAACTCCAGTAGGGACGCCACACGAAGGAGCCAAATATGTCTTTGCAAGTTTTACCTGTCAGAGGAAAAAAAGGACTTCCTGTTTAATTCTGTTTCTACGAGCATGTTCAGCGCTAACGAGGTTAGCGTTCGTCTGTGATGAGTTTGTCCTGCCAAAAGAGGAATGCAAATTTTTTTAATCATTTTGAAGCACTTATGCCCGCTGTATCATATCTAAGAATTTTGTTTTTCAGAACTTTTTTTTCCATTAGGCCTCAAGAGGCAGTTTGACTATCCAAATGCACTTTTATTTTTTTTAAAATTAAGTATTAGTTCAAATGTAGCCTCTTTTCTTCATTAAAAAATACACTGTCAACTAAGAACTAATTAAATTATCTAGAGTTTATTCTTATTTATGTGCTTTTAATTCAGAAGAATTATCGTTTAGGACAAAAAGTCTTAATTTATTATCTTATTTTTGTCCAGCTGACGGAGATTGAGAACTTTATACTTTGGAGATAAATGAAAAGATTGTGCAATACTATGTAGTTTTGCTGTTTTGTAAAGAGGTGTTTGTACTTTCCGCTCTTTAGGAAAAGCAACCTTTTGTAAAATGTCTGAAAAGATGATTTCACGATCTTTGTACGACTGGTTTTACGGACATAGAATTAGCCTATTTTATAGACTGAATAAAAGAAACGTGAGGCTAAACTGGTGTTTGCTGCTTCTTAACTCGACATATAAAGGCTGTCCCGTTCTAAAAACACAACTTTATTATTACATACAGGGAAATATGTGTGCACGTCCTGTCTTTTGAAAGACAGTGCAAAAATAATAATAAAAAAAGTTTACTATAGTTGATGAATCTTCATATAAACACATAAGCAGAAGAAAAAAGTTGCAAGAAAAGCGATCTTCAAGTGGCCACAGTTAGCTAAAAAACCACTCGGGTAAATATGAACATATTCTATAACACTGATAAAAAAAATACCTTCAGCCACATCCAACAAAAGACTCGTTATATTTCTGAAACGACTGCTGGCTGCTCCGGGACTTCTGCACAGTCTTCCGACTGGACTTCTGTTTGAAAATCGGAGAGCGGAGGAACTGCACGTCTGTGAATTTGTCGCCACGTCGAAGTTTTCTGTCAGGAACACAATTAGGAACGTTAAACGTGTGCGTGGTTTAAGCAAAACGACAACAGGCTGTTTAAGTGTGAACGTACCCGTTTAACGAAGGCTCCTTATAGTTCACCACCACGGAGCGGCGCCGCTTGCGAGTAGAAACCGGGGTGGAGCATCGAGTATCTGAGAACCGCTCCCCGCCGCTGGGGAAGTCACGATAAGCTGCAGGGGACATATTGGTGACGTCACACAGGCTCAAGCCCTGCCCTCCTGTCCTTACACCAACCCCACCTGCAGAGACGTGAGGAAAGACGTGAAACACGAGAAAAAGTGTTTTCACATGCACTAAAGTTAGACCATCCCATCTGATTACTGACACGGGTGACAAAAGCACAGAAGAACAAAAAAGGATCCTAAAGACGTACGTTTCCTGCCCACTTTGAGCTTCTGTGGCGTTTGGCTGGATAAAATATCCTCACGTGGGTTCTCTCCCAAACCGGACAGGACATCGTCTATTCTCATCATCTCAGCCTCTACCAGAGGGCTGACAGGAAGCAAGTCGTCCTCCAACCGTCCACGGTGACCTTCCAAAACAAAAAAACACAAATTTAAGGTGATGTGATCTGCACAAAAAACCCGTCAACACATCAAGTTTGTAACCGAAAAGTCAGAAAACGAAACCTGAAAATTTCTACGTGGGTTTCATGACACACAGGAAGTGAAGACAAACACTCTGATGATGCTGTCAGGTAAACAAATGCCAGGGGAAAAAAAACAGGACTAAGATCAAATCTAATGAACTCACTTTGGTGGTTTTCCTGGTCCAAACTCACAGAGTCAGGAATGTTAGAGAAGCTAGAATCAGGTGAGAAATGACGAGGATCTTCAACTTTTTCCGACTCCGCCCCCTTGGAGACAGACTCCTCATCTACGTAAACTACAAAAATATAACAGATTATAAATACGCTCAAGACGAGTACAAAACAGGAGCTGAAAACAAACCCACTCACCGGGGATCTTCTGATTTTTAGGGATGTTTTCTTTCTTTCTGATAACCTGCAAGGAACAACCTCTACGAGTGGTGATTCTTCTGGACTGATCAGGAGAAATCCATCTCCTGTTTGTCTTCTGAGGCACATAAAGGCTGTCCTCTGACTCCGAGGATGACGGGGAGCTGTTATTTTTCTGTTTGGAACTTGCCGGAGCTTCTTCAGTTTGAGACTCTTCACCTATAGGTGTAGCCGGCTGGTTGTCCTCGGCTTTGGCCTTAAACGGCGTGACGTGGACGGTCTCTTCACAGTCAAAATCAAATGTATCGTTAAATCCCAGCGAGGTGTTTAGCTTGTTCTGTTTTGGTGCTGACGCTTTGGCCCGTGTGGCCGAGCGGTCTCGGCTCTTTGAGCGGGCTCTGGGTTTGGGATTCTCCCATGGTTTCTTTAACTGGGAGCGCTCTGGTTTGCGGCCTCTGTCGGGTTTTTGTGAAGCTGGTTCTGGTTTGGAGCAAGCCTGCTGCTGCTGGATCTGTTTCCTGGTAGGCTGCTGCTGTTTTTTTTTGGGAGGAGTGGGTTCGGGAGTAGAGGGATGTACTTGCTCTGTGTCACTGAGGTCTGCTGCGTCTGGCTCTGCCAACATTTGGTTTTGATTCTGATTTTCACTGTCGCCATGAACTGGACTTGGTATTACAGCACCAACCGGACCTCCGTCAGTGATTAGAGTCGGTTCTCGGACTCTCTCAGACATCCTCCTGGTTGTGTGTCGACGCCTCACACACACAGTAGACGGCAAAGCAGCCACTCTGTCACAAAACTGTTCGTCCTTTTCAGGGTCTATATAGAAAAAAGTTACGTCAGTTTAAATTCGGATTTTACAAACAATCGTCTTAAATCCTTTCTGGCAATCTGATTCATTTCAAACTTTAGAACTTTGGCAAACAAATCCACATCAGCAACAAAATAAAATACCTGCATGAATCGGTGAAAGTTCACCCAGAATGTTCTCGTCGGATTTCCGGATGATGGGTTTCCTTAAATTATGAGAAATAAAATTTAATAAAGGATGAAGAATATGACAAGATTTTCTCATAGATGTCCAAATAAAAAAAATGAAATAAAATACCACGGTGACTTCTGATGAGTCTGTGTTTCCCTGAGGATGTCTGCAGGGTCAGCCTGGATCAACACAAAGAAATCAGGATCAAAATAAGGAATCATCACAAGAACTCTAGGTCCTTCTGGTGTTTGTACCTCTTCAGCAGTCGCTGCCAAAGCTTGCTGCTGTTTGATGGTCCTCTTCAGCAAAAGCAGATGAAGGAACAGGGCATGCTGTTCCTTTTTCAGCTGCAGGATCACCTCGTTGGCCTGCCTCACCTTCTGCTTCTCATCCTGCAGGGCCAAGGCCAGCATTTTGTTGTTCATCTGAACACCCTTCAGAATCGTGTGTGCAGAATGAGAGCCTGGAAGAGAGTTTAAAAAGAAATAATGAGCCTTGAGACCACATCTATCACTTCCTGGATTCCTGGTTACGTCAGATTTTTTTCATAAACTTTATTTGTATCATCAGCACAGGAACATACACATAAAATTAGCTTTATCGTATAAATAAAACTCATATTTCTTGTGATAAATACATCAACTACTCACCACCGCTTTTGTTTAAAATTGACCGTGCCTTACTCGGAGCTGCAACACTAGCCAGCCGTTTATTCCTCTTCTCCTTCATCCGCTCCTTTATGTTCTCCAGGCCCTGCTGGAAGGACCTCTTCTGGACTGGCTCTCGAGGCATGGCTCAGAATCTGTGCAGATTTGCGATATTTATTCCCTTTATTCAGGCGCTCAACTGCGTGTAATATTGACGCATATCTTTGTGGAGTTAGCTAACGACGCTAATAGCAGCTAGCTAACAGGCTAAGCTTGTAAACGGTTTTACACCGCACCGGGAGATGTTTTGTAAATAGGACACGAGATTATACATTAAAATAAAGTGATTTCAAACCTACCGAAAACTTAAAGCCACAGAAGTTTTTAGTTTATGTTCTACAAAAATAAAAATGACCAAAATTAGGCAGGAAAACGATTCATGTCAACACGGTTTAAATTCAGTGTCGCGGCTAATAATTGGTGGAAATTTGGAAACACGTCACTTCCTGCCTTTTTTTCCTTCAAGTAAACGGAGCTGTCCGCTAGATGGCGCTGATGTAAAGAAAATACGCTGGTGGCGAGTTCTCAGTCATCCGGGTTTCTGCCAATAAATAAGTGGGGTGTCCAGGCCTTGTAAAATTGGGTGGCCCAGGTGGGGCACCTATTGTTTTGGTGGCACCTATGGCTATGCTTTTTTCATTTATTTATTTATTTATTTATTTATTTATTTATTTATTTATTTATTTATTTATTTATTTATTTATTTATTATAATAATTTTTTGGGGGGAGTGGGGGTTCATTTTAGTGCATTTGTGAGCACCACGCAACCGATTTCTTCTTCTTCAAGCTGTTTTGTGGTAGTTAGCAAAGCCACTTCTTGGTGCATTACTGCCACCAACTGGAGTGGAGTGGTTAAGGGACTTGGATTCTAAACACTATGTCAATATGAAAAAATAATAAAGAATACAAAATAATACAGAATAATTCTGTTGGCCTGGGGCTGGAGAAAATGTTAAAGGTGTATGCTGCCACCTGCTTTTTTGGGGTTTGTAATCCCAAGCCTTTTGTGGACAATGAAAAGTCAATTTAAATTGAACTCAGTGGGGTGGCACCTGGGGTGGCCAATCAGATTTCAAAAGTGGCATGTGCTACCATAGATATCATATATATATCAATAGATGCTTTACCCGCGCTCTTCATCGATTGGACGAACGTCCCTACGCGGCGGCCATCTTACCTCGGACAGCTGCCCCCTTTCGTAACATTGGTGTCAATGGTGAATGTACTATTTGAATAACTCTAACTTGCTCAGTTTTCAACTGAATTTCAAACGGTTTGGTTTGTTATAAACGCCAGAGATGTGGCTGTGAAATATGACGGATTTGGCCCATTAATTTAAAAATGTGAAAGTATGTCCTATCAAGCCTATGTGTCATAAGGTTTGTAATAATGCAACCCGCTTGTAAATCCGCTAATATTTAATCGAGTTAAGAGTGTTTTTGTTTAAGTTGTTCACTCACCTTCCATCTGCTACCATTGAGAACGGAACGTAAGCTGTCCGAGGTAAGATGGCCGCCGTGTAGGGACGCTGTCGGCTCCCAGTTAAGGCATCTAGTGATATATATGATATCTATGTGTGCTACCCCAGGCCACTCCCTGGACACGCCCCTGCAGGTTTGGGGTTCTAATACCAGACAAAAGGTTACTTCATCAGGCTGAGAGAAAGAAAAGAAACAGAAACACATAAATAGAATAGAATAGACTATTGATCCCACAATGGGGACATTCACTTGTCACAGCAGCACCAACACTCAAAAGGGTAATTAGAAGAGAAATAAAAACATTTGTGTACCGGTATACACATATGCAGTAATCTAGTCACAAAAAACCACAAATAACAGATGAAAACAAACTTGGGTCCAGCACTATGCAGCATACTGCAAGAGACACAGACAACAATGTGAATCCGGTATTGCACAAGTATAGAACACATACTGAATATTGCATTGGTGTTATTGTGTACCAGGATGATACCAGTACAGCTTAAACTGAGGAGTTATACACTCTTACAGCAGAGGGGATGAAAGATCTGCGATAACGCTCAGTTTTACATCTGGGATGTCTCAGTCTACCTCTGGAGGAGCTGTCCATGACCTCCACAGAGGAGTGTAGTGGATGGGAGGGGTTCCTTAAGATGGAGGTCATCTTCCCCAGCATCCTCCTCTCACACGTCTCCTCAACAGAATCCAGCGGGCAGCCCAGAACCGAGCTAGATTTGGTAGCTAGCTTGTTCAGTCTCTTCCTGTCTCGGTCAGAGCTGCCTACACCCCAGCAGACCACAGCTGAATGAATAACAGAGCCAACAACAGAGTGATAAAAGCATTTTAGCAGCTGGGAATTAACTCTGAAGGACCTCAGCCTCCTCATGAGATGGAGGCGGCTTTGGCCCCGAAAGCCTCAAAACATCCACCATTTTTTCTCCAGCCAGTTACCTGAAAGCAAGCAAATTAGATAGGTACTACAGGAGATGAAGGCCATCTAACTTCTTTATATTGAATTAAGATTCATCAAGGGTTATGGTCATGTATCTCCGAGCCCATTGATGTACGGTCAGTCGTTTGAGACACGTATAAACCTCCCACAACGTTTAAAACTTTAATAACAGTAAAGAACTTTTTTCATTTATTTAGTCTATTTTAAGGGGTTTTATTTTATTATTTTCTCAAGTATCCAGATTCCCACACCTCCTGTTTTTCACATTAGCCCTAAACAAACACCTGACTGCATTTATGCATTTACACAGCTGTCCCTATTAAAAACACCTTGCCCTCATAAGCACACATTAATGCCCTTCTAAGCTTTTTGCTCAGCAAACGTTCCATAAATACTGGACGGCTTTACGATTCTTAAAGACCTATGATTTCATTTGCATTAAAAGTCAAACATGGCATGATTTACTTTTGGCAGAAGGCAGGGAAGAAATTAGCACCATTCCTGGAGGACCCAGCTAATACTGTCCATTTGGGTTGTCTGTCAATGAGCATCTAAGAAAGTACATAACAAACAAGTGACTGGCACTGGAGTATTTTACTGCACTTTAACAAGGGACCTTATTATTATTATTTGTACTAAAAATGTACATAAATAATTAAATATAATTAATTTCAGCTCTTTAAAGAAATTCCATAACTAACAGAATACCTCATAAATGCATTGGTAACACTTTACAATAAGGGTCCTTTTATTAATGTTACTTATTGCATCATTAAGCATTAATAAACCATTAAATAAAGTATTAACAACTGCTTAACCATATTATGTAATGCATTACTAAGCAGACACCCCCCTCGCTCTTTGTCCTAACCTTAAGGATGTTTAAAGGGATACTACGCAGTTTTGGCTTGCTTTTAGCACCCCCTAGTGTCCGTTGGTGAAAGCAAAAGTGAAACTTATCTCCTCACTGTGCGTTCGTCTTTTTAACACCTTAATCTAACTGCTGAAATGTCTCCTCAGCCTTCATTAGTGTCTACAGGAGCGGTTCATCACTAAATCAAACAAAAATATGAAAAGGTTGCATAGTATGGCTTTAATAAACAATAACGGTAATGTTAATAAATGGGCCCTTATTGTAAAGCGTTACCAGTGCATTTGTAAAAAGTTTGCAGCTGAGACGAAAATATTTTTAATTCCTTGCTAAAGTTCTATTTTGCTTTATTTTCTTTAGCTATCAGTAAAACCAGAACACTAAACCTTTTCTCTTTCTGACTTTATATTACAGGCAGCTCGGCTTCTTGGAAACACACAGACATTTTAAAAATATACAAGGAGAAGTCCGATTAAAAGCAGCAAATGTTGAGGAGAAAGTCTTAAACGGAGTTTAATAACTGTAGTAAAAGATGTTTCTCATAAAGTATAGGAATGACGGACCATGCACACGTACATTTTTCTGCTCAAAGAGTGGAACATTTTTCTCAGGTACTCCCTGTCACCTGAGATTATTAAATAAATTATGAAAAATGCCAAAAACAGTGTGGATTAGATCTTGTGCAGCATGTAAGTGAAACATGTGAGCATGCAATAGACTCATCCAAACTTGGGTGGAGAAACTTTCTGGTTTTGTGGGTGTGTCTCAGTTTGTGTGCCAGATTCCTACCATTATCTTCTGAATTCCAGAGATAGAAATAACCATATGGGTGAGAGTGTCAACAGTGAAATGAAGTTAAACAAAGTGAGAATGTTCAGGAATTCTTGTAAAATATTTCATCCAGGTTTGTTGAGAAGCTCTGCATTTGTAACAGGATTAGTGCTTTCCTTAAAACCCTGCAGAATGGAATCCTGCACATCTTCTGCCCTCTGGTGACGAATCTAAGTATTACATATGGCAAGCAGCTATTGTATTAGATTGTTCTAGAACTGGCTGCATGGAGGTGCAAATTAGTAGCATTGCTGCCTTGCGGCAAGACAGTTGCAAGTTCGATTCCAGTTTTTCCAGCTTTTCTGTACAGCAGTTGCACATTCTCTTCGTGCATGAGTGAGTTTTCTGTTTTCTGTCAGTGTTTGGTTTTATGAGTCATGTGCCTAAAACAAGCTGTTTCAAAAAGTCCCCATTTGTGACATCACAATCAGGGAAATTAGCTGGAGAAGCAGCAGCTCTTCTCTGAGTCCTTCCTGGATATCAACGCTTCTCAGCTTAGAGCAGCCAATCAGGTATGGGTGGGCGTGGCCAGCTACAGCTTGTTTTCTTAAAGTGACAGAGCCCTGAAACGGCTCATTCTAGAAGGTACTGAAAATGTCAAGAATAAAGCTACTAAGATTGGTTTGTGTAAGAGAGATTTTGTGCAAACATGTCTTTTATTAATCAAGGGGGAAACTCCACCTGCCAAAAGGAAACAAATGCAGAAGTGACAAAAATTGCAGTTCCCCTCTCATCCACCAGGGGCTGGCTCCAGAAAGGAGCAAGTTCTCATTGACTCCCATGTTAAAAATGCCAACTTCATCACAGAAATAAACATGTTTACAGCCAGTTAAGGTTTAATAGGTCAGGTTTACCGCCATGACAACATTGAGGAGGGTGAATTATTTTGTAGCTCGTCCGTTTAGCTGTAATTAAAGCTTAAAATTATGAAAAATAAGGGGCGTGTCCTTTTGATTGACAGGTGTCAGATGAGCGATCAACACTAGCTCTAACCGCTTGGACCCTGCTTGTTCTTGGAAAGCTCTCAGCCTCGACCACATGTTAAAAGTGTTACAGTGTAGAAAGCAGAGGGTAGCAGTCGCTCAACCCCGGTTTTCTGGCTATAAGCTCCCGCCAACCTCCATTAGCTTCGGTTAGCTCAGTTAGCTCAGTTAGTTCATAGCTACAGAGTTTGATGGGTGTCAATCATCTGCTCTCACTGCCCCACCCTCAGCTCCATTTTTGTATTTTCCAGGAGTTACGAGTCACTAGACACAGCCAAGATGGCGGTGGTGTGAACCACTCACTACTTTAATTCAGCTCATGAGAAACAGGTGACAGCAGGGTGGGTTTGTCCATTTTATATATACAGTCTATGGTATAGACCATAGAGCTGTTATAACTCAAGGAAAACTGGCTTCTGGAGGACTTGACTCTAGATCTGGTGAATTTGTGCAGGAAGACAACTTAAACCTGCAGGATGGTGACCCTTTAGGACTATAGCACCAGACACCACTACTGTAAATGTACTGTAAACTATCCTCCCAGTTTATTTAGTGTTTTACTGTGACTTTACCTTAATTTGCTCCATTCACAAGCAGATGTGCTGCAGCACTCCGCGGCTGCAAAGCTGGAGTGTCACCGGTGTCACCCACAGAAAACAAATGACTTCAGCGGGGTGTCTCTGCCGTGGAACAGACCTGCACACTCACTCAGGCTGCATCATGAAAAACTCTCTCTCTGCACGTTTCCTCTCACTTTTCCACAAAGCTCAATTCAGCACTTGTAGAATTTGAGCTTCATTAAAAAAGCAGAACTAACAATGATGAATTACAACATCTGGGCGCTTTCGGTAACAGGTGTGGCGTTTTAGAGCTGGGTTCAAGACCCGAGCGCGCGTTCTGTTACTAACCTGCAATAATGACTCACTGTTTTAACAATCACATCACTGGTGTTTATTCAGAAGGTAATATTCCTGCAAATGTTACAGCTGTTCCCTAACAGAGAAACACTGCTTGCTGCGTGTGTTTTGTTAGTCGATGTTTAAAGAAAAAAAAGGGAAAATGATGGAGAAGGAGGGAGAGGCACTTAGGAAGTCAGACAGATAGACAGCCAGAGGGGCTCCTCTGGTTTTTGCTCAGCTTGCTTTAATAGACAAATCCATCACACGGTCATTTCATGCCACCTCTCGCCATCCACATGGCAACTGCCTGGAAAAAAAACGTATTATCGCAGGTACAAGAAATGGAGGTGTTCATTAAAATAAAAAGAAATGAGAGTTTTTTGGCAGGGGGACACATTAGAGAGCAGCAGGGGAAGGAGGAAAAACCAGAATATGAAACACGAATCAAATGAATTCAGATTTTTCAAGTGTTCCCACATTGATGTGATGGAATTAAAAGAAAAGATAAATTAAGCTCTGTCCCCCTGTTCCTGCCGTCCGACCGGCCAAAATAAAATCATCATCTTCTTTCGTTCCAGATGAAAAGAATTAACGGTAATCTGCTCGCTCGCCTCTGCCAGGGCCTAAAGTCCTGCTTTTTATTATGGAAAATGTGCAAACGGTTGTGCACTAACAACTTGTGGTAACGGCATCACAACACTGACTGTGTAATCAACTTTTACACACAAGTCGGAGGCTGAAAAAGTCCAGTAAATCAGATTATTGCTTGTTTTACGGTCCTTGTGTCAACAGGAAAGCAGGGTGCAGAGAGGAGCGAGCAGCCGCTAAAATAACATTCCTGTTGGGAATTTCAGGTCAGCTCGTACGAAGCAAAACGTCAAATCGCCTCAAACTGACAAAAGTGTGAAAAAGCTCCTGGAAATTCTGTTAAATATTGGTTTATTCCATAAGTTATTTTAATAATCTGCTGGTAAAGTCAGTGTCAGGCTGAGCTGTTAACGAAAGGAACGCTCATTTGCCATGGAATCCATTTCAGCCCAGATGACAGCAGCACTGAGCCTCTGACTCACAATTGGTTCTCTGTGGGCTGCAGCTCGGCCATTATGCCTTCCAGTTTGCTCTCCAACACCCTGCTGGGCCATTTACTTCACAGGCAACTTCCCCTCCTTTTTACTGATCTGTTGCTCCGCGCCACAACCGATGCACGGCCTCCCGCCGGGTCCGGAAAACCTCACAGGGTCTTTACAAATCCTTTCTGGTGCTGCAGGAGCAGCTGATGCCGCTCAGGGCAGGAAAGGGGAGCTGACATTTGAATCTGAACTTTCAACTTCTGCTTCCTGGGTGGATTTTTGAAGAGTGGCGACCCAGGCGGAGGGAGAAACGGTGCTCCTCCAGGCAGCTGGTGTCAAAGTGAGATTTAATGTTGAAGATTTGCTGTCAGCCTCTTGGGAATTAACGCGGGATCTTTGAGAGGCTCTGAGACGTGGTTCTGAATGGAAGACTGGCTTAAAGCAGCCCCAGACCATCACACTACCACCACCATGTCTGACTCTTGTTACAGACATTCAGCTCAAGCCGGGCGTACACTGTCGTAGCGTTCAGCTTCAGCTCAAACTGTACGACTTCCTCGCAAAGCAAATCTCTCGAGTCATGTGCTCTCACTGTACATCTGGCATGAACTCGTCACAGCTAAAAAGTAGATATGACGCACCACGTTGGTCCCCTGGAATTGCAAACACAAAGAAGAAAATCCCCGGAAGTAAACACCAAACACCAGGGAGGGTCGTTTCTCACAACTTCAGGACGCTAGCGCGTTCTTGTGTTCTTGGCTAGGACACCAGAAAGTCCGTTCTACTGAGTACGCGAGGACGAGGACGACGTTTGGAACAGAAGCGTTGATTCATGGCAAGCGCTGCTTGTTGCTATGGTTAAAAAATCGATCTGACATAAAAATAAAAGTCTGGTTTGTTCCTTAAATAACAAAATAACAACGAAAACATGCTATTTGTATTATATTTGGTCCACTTTTGATCAAAACCGATAAATTACCAGCATTTCCTGCTGTTAAATGAAGAAAAAAAGTTTATTTTTCATCAAAACAAAGCAACGCTGCTTTTATTTTGATAGTGGGTCAGCCACTTGGTTTGTTTTCGCTTCCACTTCCTGCATTTGCGCTACTGCTTCTGTTTGTGCATGCGCCGTGTGCGGTTCTGGTACTTTTTGGGTCGCGGCGCCGCTTCAACAGTGCGACACCCTCACGGGGACGAGCAAAATATCAAACACGCCATAATTTGTGCGAGCTTACGATTGCTGATCGGTAGCTGGTGTTAATCGCGTTTCATAACCCCCGTATACTACACGACGCTCAGCACAAAACTCGCCCTGAGCTCGTAGATTCTCGCACGAGGGAAAAATCGGCTCAAAAAAGTTGCAGAGTGTACGCCCGCCTTCAGCCAACTGATGCTCAACTCTGATTTGGCTCACATCTACATCCTCAAACAGGCACCGGAGCTTTGTTTCCCCAAAGTACGACTTACAAGGCATTCATTCTTAAGATTAAGTTGACTCAACATTTTTACCAGTGTATATCTGCAGCTTAATCATAACCACATGTTTTTATTTCATTTGTTAAATTCATACATCAGAACAACAGGCTGTTATGGGGGGGGGGGGGTATGTACGGAGAGCCAAGCTACATTGGCGTACAAATGTCTGGAGTCCAGAGGTGAAAGTGATCTTTTACTGTTAGTGGGCAGAGAGCTCTTAAAGGCAAACATTCCTCTCAACAATTTATTTGTAACAGTAAATTTTGACCAACCAGATGCTCTGAGATAAAAGTAGACGTGATCGTATCTTTGCAGATGCTGCATCTGATTTGTGGAGTAATTTACGGATCCCAAACAGAAGTGACTTTAAAAAGAAAAAGAAAAGTTCTTTTGGTGTTTACCTTCACAAATAGTTTTCACTGTTCACTTATTTGTGTTTTACCTTTCCTTGTTCATTCCTCCTTGTGTTGCACATGTCAGAGCCATAAATCTAGTTGCAACCATCAGAGCCCTCAGCAGCCACGAGCTGGTCCACGCAGCAACGCAGCTCTCTGAAAATGAAAGTTAACGTCTGCACATAAAACAGGAGAAGGCTGTGAGGAGATAGCGCAGCATTATCAGGTCTATTCCCCCGCTCGTAATGTAATTAAGGCAGTTAGCAGGATGAATGGAGGTCAAACTGAGGTCTGACAGACTGAGAAAATGGTTTTAAGAAAGAGGAGAAAAGTTTAATCACAGCCGCATTTGGGGAAAAGAAAGGAAACTTTGAGAAGTTTTTTGGAGAAGTGGTCCTTTGTGCAGCTCCACTTTCACAGATATGAATCTTCATTGAGGAGTCTTCAGAGGAAAACCCTTTTTCTGCATTCTAATCAAAGCCCTTTGCATCAGAAGCTGGCGAAAAAACACCTAAACAGGCCTGGTGCATGCTGGGAAGAAAGGAAGTCAGCAGAAATTTGTAATGCAATCAGCTACGGATGCTCTAAGATGTGGGAAAAGGTGCAGAGTTTTATAAAAGAACAGTTCTTTTATGCAGAAGGAAAGGAAGCGGGCTTGTATAACAGAAATTGGTTCAAATTGTGGTTAGATATTGAAATATATTCAAACAAAATTGGAGATGAATTCCACATTGGGATCCATCTGTCTGTTTTTATCCACTTATGCAACATCGGTTTGGGGAGGAAACAGATCCAGGAGAGAAACGTCTCTCTCTCCAGCTCGTCCTGGGGGATCCCAGGCTTGAGTGGGTGAACAAGCTCTTCAGTCTTTAGGTTATGTACCTGGAAAACCTGTTGAGGAGGAGGCATCCAGATGCATGAACCACCTCAGGCCTCTGGAGGAGGTTCACTGTATTCCCTTGAATCTAAATCTCAAGAGCAAAGGTGAGCTCTTCTGCACCACAACAGACCAAAGCAGCTCCCTGCTGACCGAAGATGAAGTTCTCATCTCGCTCATAAAGACAACATCCACCCCTATCTGGAGAGGGAGTATTCAGACTTTCTTCGATCAAGAACCAGTCTCTGATGTGGGAGAGCTGACTTGCCTCAGTGAACACTGGTCATGGTCTACAGACACCAACAGCATCCAAACTAGACAACCTCCACTCCACGACTTACTCCACAAAAGGGCATCCCTAGTGGAATCCAACCTGGACCAGGAGCAAGCACGACTATCAGTCCTGCTCCGGTTGTACCGGGACTGGGTAGTTCCTACAAGTGACCCCAGCACCCGAGGACATGATTGGAAGCCTTGTCCAACTCCACAAAACACGTAGACCAGACAACCCAACACCGATGAGCAGCACAGCGTCGTGTTTCCACTACAGGACTTCCAGTAACTCTACTGGGCCATTGAAAAGTACATACCCCAATGCAGGAACTTGTTTGGCTCCTGGAATGGCCCGGAAAGTGGTTCTTGTTGGTCTCTCCCTGTGAAATAAGCCGTGTTTCCACTATAAGAGCTCCTCTGAGAGGTGGAAGGTGACAGGGAAAATACAATGGCTTGGTCCCTTTCAGGAGTTTGCTAAGTCGTCAGCAAATAATGACCGTTTTGGGATAAGTCATTGATTAGCACCAAAAGGCGTTCAGCCATTAGAAAAGTTTTATTCTGTCAAAGTATGCCATAATTGAATACACTGAGTAGACAAGGAGAATGGCCATGTGATATAAAACGTGGTGTTCAATGACCAGTAGAAATGTCGTTTTTCGCGGTGTGCTGGAGGAGACCACAAAGCAGCGAAAATTACTGAGTTGTGGAGGATTTCCTCCACATTGTTTTGGTGTTGGAAGTTTTGAAACGGCTGTTTATTGCAATTCTTCCAATTTTAAAAACGCCGGTCATTTGGCGTAACTGAGTTACAACCAATCAGCATGAGTTAACCACAAGTCCCGCCCAATGCCTTTTCTGAGTACATACCCCAAAGCAAGTACTTGGTTGGTTCCTGAAATGACCCAAAAAATGGTGCCTTCAGGCCAGCCCGGTGAAATGGAAACACACACACGCCCAGTAAAATTACCTGGAAGTTTCGAAGTGGAAACGAGTCTAAGCGTGAAGATCTGGTCACAGAACAAGAAACAATGAAGGAACAATTAGTGAAAAGACTTTTGGGGGTTTTACTGAAGTTTTTCTATTATTTAAAATAATTTATATTGTCTTTTCTGCACCGTTTTTGTTAGAAACTTTGTTGTAGTTTTAGTTTGTTCCTTCGTTTCATAAAATCCATTCTGTTGCTTTTGTTTTACGATCTGGATTCAGAAACAATGTGTGGAAGTCAAACTGCCACAGGTCTGTGCCAGAAGCTTATTACAATCATTTTTTATGTGAAGAGCAAGCAAAGTTGCCCTCACATGGCAGCTCAGCTCAGCGCTGCAGCTTTGTAGTCCGTCCAGGCAGCTTGAGATTGAAAAATTCCCAGGATGCCGAGTTGAGCTTGTGTAAGAGTGAAACATGGCGATGCGTTCGTGTTTCCCTGCCATGAAGACACAGAGGTGTTCAGAGATCGTAACCATGAATGTAATTGTGAAATAGCTGAAGAAGGATGACAAAAGGTGAAGAGGAAAAAGGGAGGGAAGGCTGGAGAGAGCAGAGGGGCCGGTGGAGGTCTGAATTCCAGCAGCCTGAGGAGCACCGAGCATCCCACACACAGATGTTCACAATCACCGAGCCAGGCAATTAATAACCATAACAATAATGAACCGCTGTGTGACGACTGGGAGAATCGGGAGAATCCGTGATTGATTGATCCATAAGTAGTTTACTTTGGAGCGTCTGTGGGAGACACGAGTCGATCATTTTGGGTTCATTAAATTAGCTTGGCGTAGGTTAGCTGCTGAAAGACCAAAAATAAGAGGAAAGTGTGACAAATCGTTACATATTCTTACTTCTGAAGAGCATTAGGGCTCTGATCAGTCACACACACACACACACACACACACACACACATTTATCAGAGAGACGTACGACAACATTCCTGCTCTGATTTAGAACAAGCCTTCAGCGTCTCTCGACTGTGAATTTGTTCTTTTTATTTTGTTGTTTTAGGGGGAAAAACCTGAACTCAGACCAAAAAAGGTTTTTGCACGCTGTTAGATAGCAAAGAGGGATGAACTGGGTTTAAAGTCGCAGCCAGAATACAGAGATTTATGACGTTGAACATCTGAAGGCATCATAGTTTATCTGATTTTCTGGCAACCTTCAGATGAGCTCTAAAGCAGAGGAAAAGATAAATTCAAATTTTTTAAGTGTATTTTTCCATCTAAAAACAGAATATTTTTTGTTTAAACAAATGTGCACCTATTTAATAATTTCTAAAGTTAGAATTACATACATTACATTTGAAGAAAAAATATTTCTGTAAAATTCTTGACGTTAATTCATTCAAAATATTTGTTTTCTGACTCTATAGCACGCAAGCTAATGGGTCTTCCCTTAGCACGCAAGCTAATGGGTCTTCCCTTAGCACGCAAGCTAATGGGTCTTCCCTGTTCTTGCTTTTAACCATACTTTTATCCCCAGTATGATGTCATGTGACACATTAACACTAGTGGATAAACATGGTCAAAAAAGACCACAATTCATTGCAAACTGGGTAACAGAGCATGCTAATGCTAACGTAAACACCTCTCTAGAGGAAATTTGAAATCTGCTCTGCACTACTCTGTTTTCCTTTATTTAGATCATTTCTTCACCCACATGGTAAGTATTTTTAAAATTTCTTGGTCTAGAATTTGCGTGGAAACACATAGAGGACTACAGCTGCTCATCTCACCAAATTGACGTCATCAAACCAGAAAAGGTGAAGAAGAAAATTTGCTGTGAGTTTAGCACGTTATGCATAAAGACATGCTGTTTACGTTTCGGGTCTTCCAGAACACACCAAACTCCGCAGTTCAGATTGAGCCAGACAGGAAGTCAAATACAAAAGTAATGTAAAATATCCAGAAACTTTCAAAGTAAAAGTCATGTGCAGATTCCCAGCTGCGTTACTAAAAAAAAAAGTACGTAATTTGCTGCGAAACCTCTGTAGCCGAGGTAAACAGAACAGAAAATAAACCAGACCTTTTTAGATACATGCATCTGTTTTTCTCCTTGCTTGTTATCGTGTGAATTTCTGAAATCACACGTGGTGTTGCAATCATCGCAAGACTAGATGCGTACAACACTTTCGCTCCCGCTTCATGTCTGAGACGCTCTCGGTTTGGAGGGAGCTCGCGGGTAAAACACCTGTAGCTGCTCATGTGTCTAGTGAAAAGGAGGGGTTAGGCTCCCTATAGATCTGAACGTCATTCATTTTTCTTCATTTTCTTTTGAATGAACAGTTGGCAAACCAGCTGATTATCGCCACCTATAGGTAGGAGGACCCCTGAGTTAAACACTGTGGTAGACCAGACCCAAATACCAGTGCATGCATAATGGGAGGATCCCAATGACTTGTTGGCGTGAACATGGAAACGCTTTAAGACCAAACTAATTTATCCTCCTGATATCCGAGCTTTAATTTTATCTAGCTATTTCAGATAGATGGGATCTCAAAGACAATCATAAAACAAGCATTTTTTAATATTTAGTAGTTCAAAAATAAAAATAAAACATCACAAATTTTCTCAAACCTAATTCAGCCAAATTAAACCAAAACAAATTCAGTATATTCAGTGAATCATTTTTTACAGTGTATTTTACATTAGTAAGATGTGAAAAAGGTAAATCGCTTAAAATAGAAGAGTTTTCTTTATATTAAAGCCAGAGCTGTTTGGAAACCATCTTTTATTGGCTTTGACAGAGATTTTGATCCAGTTGCCAAAATGTTTGCAGACCACTGTATTTGCATTCCCGTAAAAAAGAAAGATAAAAGCAGTAAAGGAAAACAGACACAGCAATAGTTGTCACAGACGTATGCCTTTCTGCATCTTTGTTAGATCTGTTGCTCAGCTCTGACAGCTACATCTGTGCATGCACCCATCTGAAAACACTTTCTTCGTCACCGGTGACCTGTGCGGTGGGTTTTTGACCCCTGTGCTGGTTCGTGCTGCCCGGTGCAGGACGGGGAGTTCTGGCTTACATCTCGTCTTGTTCATGTCTGGTGCTTAGATCTTTCTGGGTCAATAAGGGGAGAACAGAACTGATGTGTGTGGCGAACAGATGGGTCCAGGTGCCTGGTGAAGCAGCGCCTGGGGGAGGGGCTGACCATGAAAGAGGGCGGGGCTTGAGTTTGTGGCAGGCTGGAGAGGGAATGGGGGTAATGGTGCCAGGGCAGCGGCGACGGAGAGCTGACGCTGCAGGAGACAGGAAGCCAGAGGTTTGCTCAGGTCCTGGTTCTTTTGTAGAGTTAGTCTTATCTGAGAAGGAAACAAAGAGAACTTTATTTATTTTGCTTTTTTAATGCAGAAACTGAGCATTTTCAGTAGCCGGAGTAGTAGGTTCTTGGCAAAAGGAAGCAAAAGTTATCTTATCTATTGTGAAATAATTTTATTAATAGTGCCTTGTGATGACCCCTTTTCCATCCCACACAAATATCATAACATATTGGTTTTCTTCTTGGAGTTTTTGGTTCGCTAGCAGCAGGGAGTTTAGCTTCCTGGAAGAAACTCCAGAGAATCAACCTGACACAATGATGAGGAATGAAATCACAGTGGAGAAAGAGCAGAATACTCACTGCCTGGAGGCCTCGGTGGCGCTGGGTGGGAGTGTAGGGGCTGAATTTAGGCTTGGCCGGTTTACCTGCTGCTCGGTCCTTGTGTCTCCTGCTGCTGATGTGCTGGATCACAAAACAAAACCAGGACATCACATCCAAGCAGCAGCATAAGGATTATCAAGACAAAGTGACCATTTTCTTATACTTGAAATAAAACAGGTCTAATCAAAGAGGGTTTTTTGAGAACTTGTTTATATAATTTGTTTTCTCTGATTTGTTTTTCATTCCGAATATTCATGAAGAGGAGGGCGGGTTTGGAAGTCTCTCTTTGACTTGATTGACCAACATAAACAGATGGCTCCAGCCAGCGAGGCGCACAATCAGCAGCGAGCAGCTAAATATTCATGAGCACCTGGACACAAAGTTAACTTCCAAACATTTAGGTGGAAAAGATGAAACGCCGTGCATTCGAATGACGGGTGGAGAGCGACGCGTTGGCCTCAAATGCTCGCTGAAACAGAAGCGACGTCGCAGCTTTGAGCTCATTATCCGGGGAGGTCTGTGATTCTTAGTCACCTGCTTCGACAGGTGTGAGATGTTCACGCTGAGATTCGGATTAAAAAATGCCTACATTTGTCTCTCTGTACTGCATGATGGATAAAGCGATGATGGCTGAGTGGGGTCACTGAACTGTGTGAATCTATGAAATGAAGGCGTATGATGAGGAAATGTCTGAATGTTTGCCTTTACAACTTATATACACACATATATATATAAATATATACATATAGGTATATATATGTATATATATATATATACATTTATATATTTGTAATAAATCATAGTCATGTTCCCACAAACCATAAATTCATCCTCATTAATGAAGATATAAATGTAAAATCCTATGAAAATATATAATTAATGAGTAAATAAATCATTCATAATCTAAAATGATGTTTATAGGTCAACATTTTCAAAATAAAATCTCCATAGTTTTGTGAAGACGTGATTTATTCTCTTCTAAAATAAAAAAATGTAGAAATAATTATTCAAGTAACAGTTTGAAATGTCTTTTTCTGACATGTTTCTGAAACTTGAGATAAATGTGAAGGACCAGTGCACAGCCACAGACTAAACTCAGAGTTTCCATTAGGACAGATTTGGTGCCACCCTAAAATCTTCCCTGGCCCCCCTATGAACATTTTCTAGGGGCACCACTGCTTCTACTAACAACATCGCGTAAACCCACCTGTTTGAGCTGAGTCTCAGAGTTAACGTGCACATCGCAGATCTCACAGTGGAAAGTTTTGTTCTGGAGTCCAGTTGATGACTCTGATGGAGCAGCCATCTTGGATTTGACTCCCACCCTTGGGAACGACTTGATGGCTCCACCCCCACTTCTGGCCTCGAGCATCGTTTTGTGTTTTGTACCTGTACAAAAAAAAAGTTACGTCAACAAAGTCAAACACGACCTGAGTCGGCCATGTTTGACCGCAAATAATTCTCACCGCTGTTATGAGCCTGAAGCTGAGAGGCCGAGTTGACCGCCACCTTACAGAGGGAACAGTAGAGGAGGCGTTTTGCTTTCTCTTCCTCTGTCTCCTCCTCTGGAGTCTCTTCCTCTGATTCTTTTGGCGTCTCTTTTTCTGTTGGCCTTGGACTGGAAGACAACGAGGGATTTGGGGACTCTCTCAGTGTTTTGGAGAAGCTGCTGTTTGTCGATGCAGCATCTGAAGAAGGGTTTGGAGCTTTGGGGTTTGAAATCAGGAGAAATGAAACAGCGAGGAAGCAGGAGGAGAAAGGGAGAAAGAGTTGGACACAAGGTAAGATTATAAGCCATCTCTCCTCTTGGTCTATGTTGATTTTTGAGGAGATATGCAACAGCTTTATTCATCAAGAATCACACCATCTTTGGTTTTTCTTCATTCACAGCTTCATCCTTGAAAAACCAAAGCACACTTTAGACCATTTGTATTTCTGCCTTTGCCCTCTTGGTGACCGTGACTCATACTGACAGTTGAAATTTAGATTGACCTCTAAACGGACGGTTTTCCATGCAGGGAAGTTGTTGCTCAGAGCAGGTAAAGGATCCCAGATTCTCCACCGCATGTAAAAGTGTCCTTGATAATGAAACTGAACCCCCTGTAAACCCTCGATTAGTGAATTAGTGTGTGAATGAATGAATTTGAGGACACTGCCATACGAATACAGTCTATTTACCGTTTTACTGCTTTTCACCAACAGAAAATCTCTGTCATCAGTAGTTCACCTTCTCCAGTCAGCTACGTCCTGTTAAGGATCTCTAGAGGTTTAAATGCATCCTAACAAATCCATGGCTAATCCTTGGAGATGCTAACTCCAAAGATGGAAACAAATTTATTATGGGTGGAAATCGATTAAAAAAATTAATCTAATTAATTAGAGGCTCTGCAATTAATTAATCATGATTAATCGCATTTTAATCATTCGAGACAATTTGCACCCAAGCAATTTTTTAAATAAAAAATAATGTTAGCAAGGCACAGATGACACACCGACACTTTAATGAGTTTATTTCTGTAACCACAAGGTCTGTTTGATTACTTTGGTCTCATTATAAAGGTATATATTAGTATATGTGTTACTGATGAAGTGTAAATGGACATGGAACATTGAAAATGTTGTGTACTGAACTGAACACTAGGTGGCAGCAGAGCACTGCTAATATATATATAGAGGTGTAGTGTAGAGTTCAGGGGAAGTTCTGCTGAGGGTTACAAGATGAATGCTGTGTGTATGCTTGTCCCTCCTGCTGTAATAAAGTTCATATGGATAAAGTTACTGCCTGCCTGCTTTCTACCAACTAGAGAACATAACAGTAAAAAGATTATTTTTTCTTTCTTCCTTTTCATGAAGACACGATTTGTCGTGATTCATTTAATTGTAGTTTTAGTTGTGTTTGGAGCACATAAACAAGGTTTATATGGTATTGTAGCCCAGGCTCTGCTGTTTTGTTAGATGTGCAGCTTGATGATATTTATTGCTATAGACTCAGAGCATAAATTATGATGCTAAACTTTCCCGGCCCCCAATTGGGGGGGGGGGGGGGGGGGGGGGGGGCGCTCGGGCTCAAAGGCTAAAATTTTAACGTGTTATTTTTTTCTAATTGATTAATCGTAATTAACGTGTTAAATTCCCACCCCTAATATTTATTCATGCTTTGTGCGTAAACTCCACCGTGAACAGGGTCTGCCTGTCTGCCGCAGATTGCTGTAAAATTCCTCTTTAGGCGTCCGTCACACACGGAGATAAAATCAGATATAAAGAAAATAATCTTCCTCTTTCCCTGCAGCTCACAGGAAACCTAATTTCCATCATTTTGTTTGAGTGAAAGATAAAAACGCACCAGTCTACAGGTGATTATGAGCTCTGTCAACTCCTTTAATCGCACCAACAATCGATGATTTCCCCTCGGATCTGCCTGTAGGCTCCATAATTGACAGTCCTGTACAAAGATGATTTGGCTCTGTTATCTTTTGTGAGACTAACTGGCTCCTAGAGGAGCTCGCGCTGGTTTTGAGATTCACTCTTTGCTAATAACAGTGATTAGCTGCCTTAGCTGAGTGGGTGTATGTTTGTCTTCCTGAGCCCTTTTTCTGGAAACAACCTCCAAGATGATCCAATCTTTCAGTTTTATCTTACAGGTGAGGTCAAGTGCAACCCTGCAGCCTCTCATGCTCCTCAGCGTGTTATTTTTGTTTCTTTAAACGCAAAACAGGCGAAAAATAATAATAAGCTGGAAATCGGTTAACGCCTCGACACGCCTCTACACTAATGCTGACACACACACTGTACAGCTGCCCGCTGATCACATTCAAAGCATTTTCTGTGGGCTTTTGATCTCAGGAGGCCACTGAACGAGGTCAGAAAATGTAGACATGGAGACGAAGCAGAGGATAATGCTCAACCTTTAATCTCCTCGCTGAGCAACCCAGAGCAGCAGGAGGGTTATCACATCAAAGAGTAAAAGTCGTGACTGAGAAAAGAAGGTTCAAGCTGTACATTCATATATCTAACGCTGTCATATATTTGAAGTATGTGCGTACACACACACATACACACACACACACACAGCTGTAAGGACGTGCTTTCACAGAGACACACCTTCTGATGTTGTGTCAGAGCTGGAGGGCTGTGAGCAGGGTGACGAGAGGATTTGCGATGTGGTTTCCTTGGCGACTGGTTCAGGGGTCTTGATCTTTGAATCTGGGGCGTCCAGAGCTTTGAGCCTCTTGGCGTGCCTTGTGCCGCTGTAATGGGAAGAGGCCTGAGCCTGTGGGTCCGACAGTAAACGACAAAAAACACAATCGCACAAAAATATAAAACCCTGACAAAAATATGCATTGCGGTACGTGATGTGAATACAAATAACGGCACAGCAATCAAGATCAGATGTGGATGCTTGCTAACAGTTTTAGTTATAAAATGTTGTTTCTCTGTTCTGTATTTCTCTCTGACAGCTACCTCTCTTTTACCAAACTTCCTCAGACTTAATCTCCCATTAGATAAATGGGTTTGGATTCCTGGAGTGGCTCTTAAATGGTTTATTACCTTTCAAACAGAAAGTTATAAATTACACTGATGACAGCTCTTCTGACTTATGGGGTGCCTCAGGGGTCTGTTGTCGGACCTGTTGTATTTTCTACAAGAAAACAACAATCTATGGCCAAAGGTTTGGAGAAAACACATGAAAATGAGCTGAAAGTTTTCCAGTGCATTTGTGAAGGAGGATTTGGGGCACAAAGTCCAGGAAGCACCAGGATCTTCTCCTGAAATTGATTCAGGATTGAACTGGGACATCCTCTGTGCACAGCTTGCTTAGGAATAGCAGATGTTGCTGCAGCACAGAGAGGACTTTTGGAGAATGATTTAGCGTCGACGAGGGCAGCAAAGAAGCCACTTCTCTCTAAGACACACATCAGGGTCACACTGATAATCTGCAAAAGTCACCGGGACTGGAAGTAAAACATTTTCTTTGATGAATCTCTTTTCAAATAGTTTATTGCATCAGGCAAAAGGATTGTCCAGAGGAGAAAGGTCAATGCTCCCATCAGTCTTGTGTCCTGCTAACAGTAAATCATCTGGAAAGCATTCATGTGTGGCGCTGATTCTCGTAAATAAAGAAGGTTCTGAAACATCCTCCTAGAGGAACTCCTCCCAACCATCCAAGAACAGTTTAGTGATGAACAATATTTTCCCAGCATGATGGAGCATCTTACCATCAGGCTGAAGTTTTATCTGAGTTTTGTGTAATTTTTCAGGACACTCTCCCCATGGTGGGTGGACAACCCAACCCCAGTGTTTGCGAAAACACGTCGGACAGTCGGACATTACCGACGTGATTTAAAATTGTCCGACGAAAAACTTTAAAACGTCGGACATTATGACCGACGCCGTGCGTCTACTCGTGCCAAATTAAAAATAAACTTCCTGAAAACCACAAATTGCAGACTGTTGGCTTCCCCCTCAAAAGATCCAGTTTCTACATATATTATATTATTTATTTGGACTCTCAGCGTAGCGGGTCTTCTTTTGGGCGGAGAGGATGGAGAGCGGCAGAGCGCTGATTACTGATGCGCTCCGCTGGGCAGCTGCGTCCTGCGCACGGCCACAGTAACATTCACAAAGTGGCGCCACCAAGAAATACATAATTAACACACGATCGTTCATGTTTGCTCATACTTTCTGTTTTTCATTTGTGTCTGACGCGCTCCGCTGCTGCAGAGATCATCTCCCGTGCTTCGGTGACATCACCTCACTGGCGCTGCTCACATTCCGCTATTTTTGCGGTCGAGGCATCTTTTTGATCTGCTAATTTCAAAAGTAACTTGTGAGTTGAAAAGTAAGAAGCCAGGCAGCAGTTTTTCTGGAGGATTGAGAGGAGATGCAGCTAAAAGACAAACAGGACAGGAAAATAGTCGCATAAAAAACAAAACAGTGTTTGAAAAGGAAAATGTAGGCAGACATGTCCACTACATGTTTGTAATTTTATAATAATAATAATTTATAAGCATGTAATATTTATTTATTTGATACAATTCAGATCACCTTCAAAACTCAGTCCCACACCCAGGGCCGATTCTAGGCATTTCGGGGACCACGGCACAGTGCCCCCCCCGCCCCCCGCCAAGAAAAAGATAATTTCTCTGTATCGTGATATTTGTGATGAACTAAATCGTCAGACAGAATGACATTTTGTCCTTAACAGCAGTTTATTAGAGTAGTTTAACAAACAGCTGAGATAAACCCGCATCTCCAACTTCCAGTTTCACCTCAACCAGCCACAGCGTCTCTTAAAGGAACAGTAACATCAGGCTACAGCATCAGTCACAAAAAGCCCTTATGGATCATTACAAAATTTAGAAATATTTTCATATATAATATGTTGTTTCTGGTGTTTCATAATAATTTATAATAATTATATGATCTCTTATAATTTCCTGATAAATTCTGTTAATCCTCATTTTATGAATTTGGCAGAAAATCACATTGATGGTTCTTTTTTCAAATTATGTCAACAGATTATTGTCACAATAAAAATATGTATAATATGTAAAGGTCAGAGGTCACTACATTACCCACTGTTAAAGAGATACAAATCTGAAGCCCGCAAGGACATTGTCCTACGTGGTTCAAAAATGTCCTGCGTGAGACGCTCTCACGTCTGCCAGTTTGGCAGGCGTGGCTCAAAAGTTTTCGCAAACACTGCAACCCCCCTGCCAAACTCAGAGTATGAATTTTTCAAGAATGAGTCACCATCATTCAGGATTCATACATATTTATATGTATGTCAGGCTAAATGAAAGGCGTATTCCACTACACCACGGTAAATTTAAATTGAATTCTCTTTGCGGTGTTCCTGTTTCGCCCAGTTATTACATAAGACAACTTCATTGCCTCACAACCAGGCACACAGCCAGGTGCAAGGGCAGGTTCTCTCCACCATTCAACTGTCATCTAAGGGTGTGTGAAGAACAAAAAGCACCATGAAAGAGAAGCAATTTAAGGTGTGTGTTTCTCGTGCGACGCCACCAACCTCGGAGTTGAGTCTCAGTCGACAGACACCGCAGGAGCTGGGCTTCCTCTTCAGGGGTGAAGCTAACCTGAAGGCTGGGCTGAGCAGAGCCTTGTGGATGTGATCCACCTGCAACAAATCAATTTATCTGTTAACTCGTGGCTTTATACCAAAACAGATGACTGTGTTTGTTTTCTGATACCTAAAGGTTGTTGTTTATTTAACCCCTGCTAGACTATTACTGTAAATCTACATCAAACCACCTTTAAGTTTTCAGATGGAGCATCAGGATTAGTACCTTCATTATAAACTTGCCATATCCAGTCCCTCTAGTGGAGGACCTACATGTAGCAAGGGCCGATTTTATTTCTTTGTAACTGTTATATGGTTACATACACACATAATACAAAATAAAATATCTAGTAGGAATGAATGCCTTGTAAGTTGTACTTTTGGGGAAAAAAAGCTCCGGTGCACCTGTTTCAGTAAGTAGAAGTGAGCCAGATCAGAGGTGAGCTTCAGACTTCAGGATCTGGAGTCTTATTTCCTGATATTCAGACATCTCTCCTCTGATTGGCTAACAGCAACACGACTCTACCACTGACTCTGTTTGCAACGTTGATGTTTTATCTCCTCAAATAACACAAGCCTGGAGGAGTTCTGCTGTGTGGTGGAGTTGCTAATGCTAACGATTAGCTTCTCCTAATCGAGGCGTTCTCTGCTGTTTCCTGGACGCTAAACCAACAACAGCCTTCCCCGTCGTGAGTCAAGATGGGTGAGTCCATGAATGTTCAGTGACAGTGTGACGTAGATCTGTCAGGATTTTCTAATCCTAGAGTTTCACCGTCTATTTTCTATCAGAAGCTAATGCAGGAGATAGGTGGAGGAGACTATTTTCATGTTCAGCCTGCATGAAAAACTCACAGTGACTGATTATGATCATAAAAAATATTATAAAATGGTTTTTCAGTGAAGGTGACCTTTAAGGGTTAATAGAGAAATATCTAGAAAGTTTGAACAGCAGATTAAACAAAGTTAACTCTCCTTATAGACCCAAATCGTTATTTAATTTAAGTGGAGAGACTCAGATTCACTCACATGCACACATATAAAAATCATACAGTGTAGAGAGACGTTTATAACACAAACAGACGGATTAAAGCTCTATAACTAAATAATGCTACTAGCAGAGAGTCGTCTGCTTCTCTGTTTGTGACTCTATGAAGTAATTATAAAATAATCTAATCTACGTTTATTTAAGCAGATTTTCCAGACATTTTGAAACGTGTGTCTGGGCTGCTTCTCGTCACACTTAAACAAAATCATTTATTTTACAGAAGTCCTGTGTGGTTGTGCAGATGCATGCTGGGAAAAGGCAGGAAAATAAAGCTGAAACGGGGTAAATGGTTCGAGATTTAGGCTCTTGTGTCCATTCAGTCCTCAAATATCTTACAGAAAACAAAAAGTTAAGCAGCAAACCCAACTTTAAAATCGTCTAAAGATGTTGGGATGCTTTAGTTTTCTGTGTAGGGTCCATTTGGACCACCACAGACTTTTACAGGCACTCTTAAAACCTGTAGGGGTGTCTCACCTGGTTCTGCTCCAGGAGACTCCATGAGACTGACCCGGAGGATTTCTCTCCAGTCAAACCGTCAGAAAGGAAAAGTTTAATAGCTTTAAACGATGCTTGTGTTCCCTTTTAGTCCCAGACCTTTGAACTTTGGTATTTCAGCACCGCTGCGAGGGTTCACACGCCATCAGAACCTGACCACACAGCATCACACGCCTCATGGCGTTACTGGAAATCATAATGAGCACAAATACTAAGTGTAATAAAACTCCGAGTGGAGCTAACTGAATCACGACCTGAAAAAGGAGAAAAGGCCGTAAAATCGAGCTCAGGGAGGCGGGTGGGGTTGGGTGGGGGTGCTGGCAGTTTAATGTAAATGATTTTGGGTCAGCCCATAAGTTCTGAAGGTCCTGGGAACACATGAGCACAGCTCTGGAGATTTGGCTTGTTTTCCACGTGCCAAAGATGAATTTCTACTCCAGCGTCAGAACCAGAGCGTGCGTATGTGTGATTTTTCTTTGATCACTCCAGGCAGCGGCGCTGGAATGCATCTGTGGACTCACCGGCCTCACATCGCCTCCCCGTTTCCCCCGCAACTCCCTGCACCAAAGTCAAACAAACTCCACAACAACACGCCCAGAGCTTTACGTTAAGCATTCATGTGAATCCGAGTTCGATGCTCCTCTGGATGAGATTTTAACGTCACATCATCGTTTACAAACCCTCTTCCTCCTCCCTGCTGCATCCCGGTTTGACCTTCCATCACACGCTTCCCGATCCACCCCTCCATCTGCCCACCTCCAAACTCTCCATCTGATCAAAGTCACCTTCCCGTCTCCCCCCAGACTCCCTCCTTCTCACCCCTCGACTCTCACTCTGCACTTCATAATCTTCAAGCACCTGTGGCAAAGTCGGCTTGCCCTTTTTTACTCTTATCCTTCTGTTCTTTGCACACACACACACACACACACACACACACACACACACACACACACACACACACACATCACCTGCTAAAACAAATCTTCTAAATGGAGACATCACATCCAGCACACAGCATCAATTTTAATCAGCCCCATCTTTCTGGAAATTACTCAGAGGTATTGCGGCGCGTCAGACACGCCGCGCTCCAGGGAGCCAGTTATGGCTGCAGCATATGTCCAAGTGAAATAACGCAGACTATCACCTCAGCCATCAGCATTCATGATGACTATTAATCCTGTGTTTGTGGACCAGCTATGATGTCTTTAAAGAAGGAAGAAACGTGCTTCTGCTTTTCTTCCTTCATCGTTTCCTTTTCTTGGAATCGACAAAAGAAAAATTAAAAAGAAAGAATGTTCCTCCTCACTTTGGAAACTAGAAGCTGCAATTGAAGTTTGAATAGCCGGATCACGACGAGCATCCGCAAACCCGTAACCATGACGACGCACATGTAGGCATCTAACAAACTCCTGTTTGGAGCTTTATGGGAGCCGACGCACATCGCATCTAGGCTGAAGAGAAAACAGAGGCTTATAAATGCACACGCAAGTAAAACACACACACACACACGCTGCAGGAGAAAACACACACTGTCAGAGTTCAGCCAAACACACACCCACAGATTGAATGCAGAGGAGGCAGAAGAGTCTCCAAACACTTGAGGCGATGTTTTATTTTGAGTTTTTATTCCTGCAGCTGCTTTAAAAAATGTCTCAAATCTAAAAATAACAGATTTTTATCATTTTAATCAAAGATTAGTTACCTAATAATCATGAGTTTTGCAAAAAACAAGTAATTTTCCATCATTTTTGAGTTTATTCAATGCTTTCCACTAAAAAAGAGGAAAAACAGCAGCAGCTGCTTACAAACGAAACAAAAACACAGCAGAGACTTTTTACACGTCTGACTGCAGCTGAAAGAGATGCAGGAAAAGATGGAATAAAATAAAATAAAATAAAATAGGTGTGAGATTAAATATGAGGGCTGGAAGAAAAGTGAAGGGATTATTTATTATTATTATTATTATTTTAGGAAATACTTTCGCTTGTGTTGAGGTCATCAACAGAGGGAGGCAACTTTGGAAAGGTGAGGCATGCCAAGATTTTGAAAAATATTATTTTGATTTTGTGCTAAAAAATGAAGGAGAGAAAAATAAAGAGGGACTGAAAGAAAGGTCAGAGGAGGAAACGGCAGAGAGACGAGGGGGGTGTATGAAAGGCGCGTGAGTGGATGGGGATTGAGATGGATGACAAAGTGGAAAATATATATATATGGTCAAAGAGCAAATGCAACATAGAAAGTGGAAGAGGAGGTTGAAGATGAAAGGAAACTGAGGGGACAGGGCGTACACCTGGACAAATGTGTTATTTTCCAGGCAGGTGCCTACCTGCTACCTCGGAGAAAGTAGTCGATGTGATCATAGCGTCCACTCACACATCAACAATAAACTAGACTGTAGGTTGACAGCTAGGAAATTCGACACACTTACATGAAATCACTTGTCCACTTGTTATTTCAACACATTTGCAGTGGTCTCTAGTATGAATGAATGCCTCTGTGGGAAAAAAGCTCTCACGCTCTTGCTTCAGGGAGTAGACGTTAGCTGGAACGTATTATTATTATTTCCTGATATTTGGACATCTCTCCTCTGATTGGCTAACAGCAACGCGACTCTTCCTCTGCCTTCATTTGCTCTGCAACGTTGATGTTTTATCTCCACAAAAAACACAAGCCTGGAGGAGTTCTGCTGTGTGGTGGAGTTGCTAATGCTAACGGTTAGCTTCTACTAGCCAAAACGCGCTCTGCTTTCTGCTCAATGCTTAATCAACAACAGCCTTCCCCGTGGTGAGCCAGGATGTTTGAGTCCATGAATGCTAACATTCAGTGTGACGTAGATCCACGTGGCCAATTCTGACCTGAGCATTTCCCCGTCTATTTTCTATTAGCAGCTAATGCAGGAAATAGGGGTAGAAGACTATTTTCACGTTCAGCCTGCATGTGAAACTCAGAGTGACTGATAGAGTTTAAAAAATAACAAGTAAAAATGGTTTCTCAGTGAACTTGGCCCTTAAAAATGAAAAGAAACAAGGATTTAGCATCACCCGCTGCCTTTTGTTTTAACTAACATCATCTCATGTTGTGAAATTATAGTTCGTTTTGGTAAAATATTGACAATAATGTGCACAATCTCATGCATGATTGGTTATCACTTGGAGTTTGTGCAGCGAATAACACTTATTTAATCATCATTGATTCATTTTCATGGCTTATTCATACAAAATGCTAGTTGTTACCATTCACTTACATTGTTTATGCTAAGCTAAAGCTAACAGAATACTGCCAGATTAGGAGAATGACTGGGTTGGTTACAAAATGCTCGACCCACTTAAAAAATGCTCAAAAAAAGAATACATGATTATTTGAAGAGACAAATTTTTGAACAAAAAAATATTCTGCTGTCCGTTGGAGTTTGTGTTCAGCTGCTAACGTGTAAAATTTTAGCTCTATATCTGTGAAGTTGTCTGAGTTATGTAGCTATTTCTGTGTTTGCCAAATCTGTGGTGGTCATTTGAAGGATTCATGAGATATTGTCCAAACAAAGGCCAAAACAGTGCCATTATTCAGCAGTGGGTTTCAATAAAGTAAAACTAAGGAGCAGAGAGGAACAAAAGAGTCATTTTTGCTCAGGAACGTTTTTTTTTCTTATTACATAAAATCAGATTTCGTGTCTGCATGCGTAGACGAAAATAAACCTAATTTGTTGACCTAAAACAGATGCACACACAAGTGTTTGGTGCATTACTCCTGCTGCTCTGATGCAACCCAGAAGGATGATTTCATACATTAAACAGGCAGGATTAAATCAAGAGATAAAAGACATGATTCCTAAAAACACTTAGCTCCCCGTGGGGACGCGGCCAGGATCAGATCCCTTCACAGCTCTAAGGAACGCTCTACGAGACCAAAGATATCAGCTCCACCCCCCCTCCAGGTTGTGTGGAAATGTCACCGCTCTGCATCACAGGTGATATATTTGGAAAGGTGTGGGCAGCGCTCGTACAAACAGCTCGGCACTCAACGCTTTAACTCCACGCAGGCTAAAAACTGCTGTGACGAAGCTACGAGTTTAAATGTTCAGACTGTGGCTGCCAGCACTCACGTCAGTGAGTCCAGGAAGCAGATGGAAGGGCAGGAGGGCTTTGGGGTCGGGGGTGAGCTGGGTCCTGCCCAGCGTGGGACGAGCCAGCGGCGGCAGGGAGCTGTGGCACACATTACCTGAGCGGGGGAGAGAACATAGAATTAGATTATTCATTTTAAATGATGATAATGATACAGGAGAAAAGAACAAAATGGTGTTTTATTGCTTTAATACAGGGGTGTAAAAACTAGGGGTGCGCTGATATGGAAATGTGGGCCAATATTGATATTCAATATTAAACAGCAATGTTAAAATCGAGTTTCAATATCAGCTGTTATGGCTGATATGTGATAATATATTTATACATAAAAATACAAATACAGTTCCCCCCTCATCCACTAGGGGCTGGCTTCAGAAAAGAGCAAGTTCCCATTGACTCCCATGCCTTGCAATCGGAAGGTTACAGGTTTGTGCCCCGCTCAGTCTGTCGCTGTCGTTGTGTCCTTGGGCAAGACACTTTACCCACATTGCCTGCTGGTGGTGGTCGGAGGGACCGGTGGCGCCAGTGTACGGCAGCCTCGCCTCTGTCAGTGTGCCCCAGGGCAGCTGTGGCTACACTGTAGCCCATCATCACCAGCGTGTGAATGTGTGTGTGAATGGATGAATGAAAGCGCTTTGGAGTCCTCTGACTCTGAAAGGCGCTATACAAGTGCGGGTCATTTATCATTTGATGAGCCGCCATCGCTAGTGGCTTGCCCCCCTGCTGGCTCCAGGGAAGGCCTCAGCCTCACGTTAAAAGCGTTACAGACTAGAAGACAGAGGGTAGCAGAGTCGATCAACCACAGTTTTCTGGCTAAAAGCGCCCACCAACCTCCGTTAGCTTCGGTTAGCTCAGCTAGCTCGTAGCCAAATCAGCTCAGAGTTTGTTGGGTGTCAATCATCTGCCCCTACCCTCACTGCCCTGCTCTCAGCTCCATTTATGTTTTTTCCAGGAGTCAAGAGACGCGTGTCAAGATGGTGGTGACTGCCCACTGGGCTTCAATTCAGCTCTTCAGAAATCTACGGGTGACAGCGTGGAGGATTTGTCCATTATTTCTACAGTCAATGGTGTGCACACACGCACATGTGAGCTTCTGCAATGGTTACTATCACTGTCACATCACCAAAGATTTACTGCATGACCACCGCCGTCGCCCCCAAAACAGATTCATCAACAGAAACTAGATGGACCGATATGTTAAAGCAAAGGTTCACTTTCGAAAATATCAATACTTGTTTTTTAAATACGATCTCACGCTGAGTTTCACATGCATGCTGAACATGAAAATAGTCTGAAGCCCATATTTCCTGCATTAGCTGCCATAAGAAAATAGACGAGGAAACAGTCGAATTAGAAAAAGCCAGTCCCTTTGTCGCGGGGAAATATCTGCATTCATGGACTCACCCACCTTCGCTAGCGACCGCAAAAGCCTGTGTTGATTTCATGGCCAGGAGAGAGCAGAGCATGTTTTGGATAGTAGAAGCTAACATTTGGCATTAGCAACTCCACAACATGGCAGAAAAAGTTCAGGCTTTTGTTATTAATCGCTGCTTTTTTAATAATCATTGCATTTTCTTACCCAAGAAAGAAGATGATCGAACGGAAGCAGCAGAAGAGTTGCGTTGCTGTTAGCTAATCAGAAGCAAGATGTTTGCATATCGTGAATATTAATTTTTTTAAAGTGTCACTGTACATAAATATCCTGTTGCAAAAGCAAAATTTACCATTTTTGGAAAGCTAGTGGGGGCCACCCAAAATTACTCTGAGGGCCAAAAGTGTTTAAAGACATATTCTGTTTCCATTTCACCTCTAAAATACTAATTTCTTTATAATTTTTTGCTTCGAAACAGCAAAATGTTCTTGTAATCTTTTGAATTAGTCAACATGAATAGTTCTTCAGGCTTTCTCAAAAGTTTTTTATTTTTAAATAATTTTGTGCAAATATTTCAGAAACTCTTCAACTTCCACACAAACAAAAAAGCAGTGGCTTGGGGCATTAAGATTTTCAGAATTATTTTAGTTCATTAGTCGTTTTCTTCTGCTAAACCTGGTGCCTGCATTAATAACAAACAAGAACTAAAATTTGCTCCACCAAGCAGCTGAGTAGCCAGTTAAAGGGTTAATGGGTTCTTATGTTATTGAAATTAAAATAAAGAATTTAGGCTGAGATATTAAGTCAGACTATCATCATAAATGCAGACCACTTCTGTCCTTAAAAAAATCCAGACGGAGCATCAGGATTAGTGCCTTCATCAGAAAAACATCCAAATCCAGTCTTTTAAATGTCTACTGCCCCCTGGTGGAGGATCTACACATAGCAAGGGCAAATTTTACTTATATATTACTGCTTTTTTTGTAGCAGAATTAGATATTAATATTATTATTATTATTGCATGAGTTGGATTTAATATAAAATATTTTTCTGTTTTTATTTTTTCAGAATAAATGTTTAAAAACTGTAAATTTTGGGCGACCAGCTCTGAAAACGACTTCAATTGATTTAATAAAAATCTACATATGAGTGAATTTGCTCTTTCACCAAAACACACAAAATATTACACTTGAAGCACTAACATGTATTTTTTTTTGTTAATCAATAATTCACCTTTAAAATGTTTTAAATAAACATGCTACATTAGAAAAATAGACGCCACCTATTTATTTCTAACCGATTCATTACGTTTGTGTAAAGCTGCTTTTATTTTAAGATCCCATTTAAATCAGGCTCCTCCACGTTAAACCCTCTTAATTCCACTCTCTGGGAACCAAATTTCCAACAATAATTCTGAGTTGTTGGCATGAACGCTAACATAAATAAATCATTTCTGCATAATTTCCCAAACAAAGGCAAGTAAGTGAGCAACTTCATCACCAAACAAAATATTGGACCCAAATCTGAGTTCTGCACGCAGGTCCTCTTTATGATAAGCGTCCTGTTTGTGCTGCTGATTGTGGAGCCTGAGTTTACACATTCTCTGAGCTTGATTACAGTTTGATGAAGGACCAGCGTGCGTGTTTAATCACCACAATCACAATCAACCAACACACCCATCCGCTCTGCCATTACTCTGATTACCTTCAGATAAACTCACGGGTGTGTGTTTCACCTGGGTGTTTTGCTCAAAGAATAAATTAATTTTTTTTGCTTTGCATGCAACACGTGGACAAGAACATTCATCACATGTCACATTTAGGAATGATCTGATGCATATCAATTCATTTTCATCAACTTGCATGTAAACTCAATAAAATCACAAGAAAATCAATTTTTTTCCATGTTTTGAGAGCAAAATCTTACCATATCTGCTCCAGTTCCTTCTGATATAAAGCAGTTCTTTGCAAAAGCGCACATCCAAATCAAACATAGCAACAAGTGATTCAGATTTATCAGCAAAAAATAGGAAAAACTCTCATGAGATTAACAGCACCGTGTTGCGTTCACGTACCAAAATACATGGCTGCAGCGCCGAGGGAAATCCGACAGTTCAGTGTTTGATCAAAGACTTTTTCATCTCTGAGCAGAAACGAGAATCCCCGTCCTCTCCTCCGATCTCTGTCTCTCTGTAGCGGAGCCGCGGGCTGCTCCTTCCCATCTGGAATCCCTCCTCCTCCTCCTCTGCCCACCGCCACCACTCCTCCTCCTCTTCCTCCTCCGATTCCACCTCCTCACCATCATCATGTCTTCATGATGCGTGTACAAATCTACTCCATATCTGCCACAAATCTGCTTTGGATTCAGCTCTAGACAGAATCAATTAGTGCCAGCACACACACACACACACACACACACACACACACACACACAGGGAAATTCAGATATGTCCGTGAGAAAATGCTCATTTAAACATTCATCTGAGAGTTTGCAGCTCTCCCTCTCAGACAGTTGAGGTTTGGTTTATTTGTTCTTCTTCTGCTTCCGTAAACGATTTCCCATCCTTACTTCTTTTCCTGCTGGACTCTTGCTATTTTTAGATGCATCCTGTAGTTTTCACCTAGAGAGGAATCTACACACATACATATATAAACATCACTGGCCTTAAAAATGTCTTGACTAACTCAGTTTTTAAAATGCAAAAAATGTCTGAATTCTGTGCATGCACACACACATGCTCTATGTAAAAAACACACACACGTATGCAGGCACTCCACATGTATTTCATCTTCTGGCAGCCGGGCCTTGCTTAACTTTCTTGTCCTCAAACCCAAACATAATTTCTCCATGTCTGAAAACACGTGTTTTCCCACAATCCAAAACTCCATAGAGAGCTATCTCAGGAAGGCTGTCGGGTCAACACCTGCACACACAAGAACATTCAGTAAAACACAACTATTGCTTGGATGGGAAAATACAGTAAATCTATCAGATACCACAGATATCGCACAATGCCATAGAGACAATGTAATTCCATACAATAAAGATTGGGATAATTTGATCTTGAAATCGATTCGAGTCACTTGAGATAAAGAATACTGAGTGTCAAGTACTTTACAGCACAGTTTTGCAATTTACAAACCAAAAGTACTATAAATTCCTAAAATAAGTTACGATAGACAGTTTATCTACACATAGCTTGACTTGTTATTCATGCAAAAAGATTTTCTAATATTTGATTGTTTCTGATCTATACTTTTGTATAACTCCCACTGCCTATAGGACTTACATAAACAGGATCCATTAAGTTAAGCTCTTTATAACAACATATATATTCAAAAAGCCAAAGATGTTGACCAATTAACTTTTTAAATGTGTTTATGAAACCAACAACTGCAGTTGTTGATGCAAAAAGATAAGAAAAGACAAGATGGGACGAGATGAAACGAGAAGCAATAAGATAAGATGGGGTGAGAAAAGATAAGATAAGTTAAAATGAGATGTGAGAAGATAGGGTGAGACAAGTAAAGATAAGGTAAAATGGGATGAGAAGAGAAACAATGAGATAAGATGAGATCAGACAAGATGAAACAAGAAGATATTAAATGAGATAAAATGAGACCAAATAAAATGAGACAAGATGATATAAATTAAGACAAGATGAGATGAGACAAGATGAGATAAAATGAAATAAGATGATTTAAGACAAGGTGAGCTGAGACAAGATGATATAAGACGAGACAAGATGAGACAAAATGAGGCAATGTGATATAAGACTAGATGAGATCATACAAGACGAGACAAGATGATATAAGACTAGACAAGATGATATGAGACTAGACAAGATGATATGAGACTAGATGAGATGATATGAGACTAGATGAGATTATATAAGACTAGACAAGATGATATAAGACGAGACAAGGTGAGACAAAATGAGGCAATGTGATATAAGACTAGATGAGATCATACAAGACGAGACAAGATGATATAAGACTAGACAAGATGATATGAGACTAGACAAGATGATATGAGACTAGATGAGATGATATGAGACTAGATGAGATTATATAAGACTAGACAAGATGATATAAGACGAGACAAGGTGAGACAAAATGAGGCAATGTGATATAAGACTAGATGAGATCATACAAGACGAGACAAGATGATATAAGACTAGACAAGATGATATGAGACTAGACAAGATGATATGAGACTAGATGAGATGATATGAGACTAGATGAGATTATATAAGACTAGACAAGATGATATAAGACGAGACAAGGTGAGACAAAATGAGGCAATGTGATATAAGACTAGATGAGATCATACAAGACGAGACAAGATGATATAAGACTAGACAAGATGATATGAGACTAGACAAGATGATATGAGACTAGATGAGATGATATGAGACTAGATGAGATTATATAAGACTAGACAAGATGATATAAGACTAGACAAGATGATATAAGACTAGACAAGATGATATGAGACTAGATGAGATTATATAAGACTAGACAAGATGATATGAGACTAGATGAGATTATATAAGACTAGACAAGATGATATGAGACTAGATGAGATTATATAAGACTAGACAAGATGATATAAGACTAGACAAGATGATATAAGACTAGAAAAGATAATATAAGACTGGACGAGATGATATAAGACGAGACAAGATTATATAAGATGAGACAAGACTAGGTGAGATGAGACAATGTGATATAAGACGAGATGAGATCATATAAGACGAGATAAGATGATATAAGACGAGACAAGATTATATAAGACTAGACAATATGATATAAGATTAGACAAGATGATATAAGACTGGACGAGATGATATAAGACTAGATTAGATTATATAAGACTAGACAATGTGACACAAGAAGAGATAATATGATATAAGACTAGACAAGGTTGTATAAGACTAGACAAGATGATATAAGATGAGAAAAGATGATATAAGATGAAATGAGACAAAACAAGATAAGAAATACTTTACAAAATATTTTACTGTCCCCTTGGAGAAATTTATTTTGGACTCAGCGTTGTTCCAGTAGCTTCAATTAAAGTTATTTTGTAAGTTATTAAACTTAATTTACACAATTTAAACTTCAGCTATGAACAAAAATGTATATTTCTATTTTTAAGAGATACAAAAGTAGATATCAAATGTGTGAGGCAATTTGTTTTGACAGAATCACTACTTTTAGTCCACACACTGAACCAAAAGATAAAAGGAGGAGAAATACGAACATGGAAATATTGCCTCATAAACTCAATTTCACATCTCTTTTGTCTCTTAATGCACTGCCAGGCATTTTGTTCTCAGAAACAGCAGTGTACTGTTTAGAAGCTGGGTGGCATTATTACCCCTCCCCTGACTTGTTTCTCAGAAGAAGAAAGATGAAAAGTTTTCTTCAAGTTTTTGCTTCAGAGTCACACATTTGGGAGCTATGGGTTTCATGTTTCAGCTACTTCTTCAAACAAGCAAAACTATTGTGGTGAAGGTCTGAAATGTTGGCAGAAAACTTTCTTCAGACTAGTAAACAACAGAGGTCATGAGCTTTAAAGTGAAAAAAAACTATAAAATCACACGCACACACACACACAAATAAGAAACACCTTAAAGCAGCATTCCGCAACTTTTACACCTTAAAATTATGCTTTTTTGTAAAGTTTTTGCATCATACTATTATCTATTATGTTCATTTTCATACCTGTGATAGTGTTGGGGGGTCCCACGTCTGTTTACTGCGCTATACAGTTTTTGTGCTTCGGGTAGCGCCGGAAGAACTGACTGGGTGTCGTTTTACGGCAGAATATGGCAAGCCAAAGGGATAAAAAAGCGCTCGTTCTAAACGCGCCTTATGTCCGCCAAAATGCGCGTCTTGAACGTGCGTTTTGACGCCAAAGGGGGCAAAAACTTGCGTGTTCTAAAAGCGAGCATTATGTCCGCCAAAACGCACATCTTGAACAAGCGTTTTGGCGGACATAATGTGAGTTTAGAATGCGCAAATTTTTAATCCCTTTGGCTTGCCATAATTGTATAACGTAGACTCGCTGTAGCAGATTCACCAAAGAAAGCTAGAAATCCCTTATCAGAGGAATCTAGGAAAAGAAAAGAAGAACGTGATAGAGCAAGAGCAAAGACCAGAGTTATTATTGGGCCGTCTTTTCCTCGCTGGAGAGCTCTTTTAGAAAGAAAGGCATGAACTACGGACTCTAACCTAGCCGTGCTGCTAATGGCTAGGTAAGTAATAAATGATTTCACCGGGGTTATTGTGTTTGGTCGGGCATAAAGTTGTTATGCAGTCCTGATAAAACTATTTATTCAATGTGTGGAGGTGGAAAAGTTTGTTTTCCTTGTTTTGCCTGACATTAGGAATGTAAACAAGCCTTTTATGCCCAAGAGAGAGATTTAATGTTACGACAGTGACGTTACGCAGCAAGCCTCTAGAGGGCAACAGAGAGCCTGCAAAGTTGCGGAATGCTGCTTTAAAATGAACTCAAAAACAGTTAAAAAAGAACAATGAATTAAAAAAAAAGATCAAGCAAAAATACAGGGTGCCATAAAACAAACCAGAAAATAAATTTTAACACTTGACAAAACACTGAATTCATTATGACATTGTATCACATCATATCACAACATATATTGTTTAGTAACTTATCGGTACGTATCTATCTTAAGTTATCGTAATGTATCTTATATCATAATGTATCAAATCTGATCGCATTGAAAAGTATTGTATTGAAATGCATCGTAACATAATGTGTCGAAACATAACGTATCATATCGCCGTTTTTAGAATTTTTGTTTTTTAAGTACTTTTTAGTTTAAAGGTGTGGAACACTGACAAAACATTTTTTAAATCTTATTTCTGAATATAATCAGTCACTCTGAGTTTTTAACGCAGGCTGAACATGACAATAGTCTCCTACATCTATGTCCCGCATTAGCTTCTGATAAAAAATAGACAGTGAAACTCTAGGATTAGAAAATCCTGACACATCTACGTCACACTGTCACTTAACATTCATGGACTCACCTATCTTGACTCATGACGGGGAAGGCTGTTGGTTTAGCGTCCAGGAAACAGCAGAGAACGTCTCGACTAGCAGAAGCTAACTGTTAGCATTAGCAACTCCACCACACAGCAGAACTCCTTCAGGCTTGCGTTATTTGTGGAGATAAAACATCAATGGAATCAGAGGTAGAGTCTTGTTGCTGTTAGACAATCAGAGAAGAGATGTCCAAATATCGGGAAATAAGACTCCAAATCCTGCCGTCTGAAGCTCAACTCAGATGTGGCTCACTTCTACTTCCTGAAACTGGTGCACAGGAGCTGTTTCCCCAGAGTACGACTTACAAGGCATTTATTTCTACTAGAAGCCACTGCAAATGTATTGATTAAACGAGTGATTCACACCTTTAATGCCGTTTCGTTTCAGTATTTAATTAAAAAGTGGTTTAGTTTTGTTGCGATGGTAAGATGGATTTATCAATGTTCATTTATTGCATTTACAGTTGTGATCTATTGTTTTCTTATGACATTATTGCATTTTAAAATGTATTTTTGACTAGTTGAATTGTTTCGTTGTGTGCTGATTAAAAGTTATTATAGTCAGTCGTTTGCAGAGAAATCCAAAGCTTATGTCAGCGTACCAAAACAACCACAATTTATTTTTTTCAAAAGACTAAACAAACAAGCTTATTGTTTCTAATCCTAAATTACATCTGAAAGCTGTTTTCAAATAATTGGATCAATGCTGCACTTCACACCTGCAGCCCTTTAACATCACAGGTAACCGGGGTTGTCATAGCAACAGACATGAGTAATATTATGTTGGGCGAGCCGATGCTTAGCCTCTCAGATACATTGATCTCTGGCAACCTGTTTGAGTGAAACCAAAAGGAGCCACGTGACACCGGCTGGGCCTCATGTGCAGCCAAACGCAGCAGGACCCATCATGAAGTAAGAGTCTTTCAAAGGAGCTAATTAACTTGAGTGTGTATGAGTGTGTGTAGTAGTTGGGATCCAGACGAACATGAGGTGGCAGACAAATGTACAAACAAACTGTTGTGGTTACAACAAGCTGAACTGAGGCTAAACAGCTCCAGTCTGCACAGCCGGAGAGGCAAACACAATCTCCTGATAATCCACCTCTCGTCGTGTTCTCAGCTCCCTCTTCACTGTGCATTTTGTTTTTTGGATGGAGTATGGTGGGTCCAAACACACAGCTAACCATCAGCTCACCTCTTCTTTGATTGGTCACCATAACAACGTCACCATGGTAATCTGAGTGCATTGACTTTGGTTCTGTTCATGTTGCATTGTATGTAGTGAGCTTACGTGTGCGGGTGTTTCAAACACGGCGGATGCAGGATCATACACTCATGCACACCTGGAGCCACACACACACACACACACACACACACACACACACACACAACTGGACAACTTCATCCTGAGGTGTTTTATCCTTTACAGCCAAGAAAACAGCCAGCAGGTGTCCGCGTGGTTCGATAATCACTGACTACAGTAATTCAGCGGCAGCTGCCCGGCTTCTTGAACAAAAAGAAAAACAGGAATTTAAACTTTTTTTTAACTGATTGGTTTGTTCGCCACCTCTCCTCCAGCACCAAGAACTGCCCAATCCAAGCTGGGCTCTGTGAGAAACTTTTTTTGCCTAAAGTGTGTGTTGATTTTTGAGCAGCTGGAAATCAAACACTCTTTTTAGCATACACGGCCAACAGCTTAGAGAGTTTAGAGAATTAGGATTAGTTTTATAAAAATCGAATACCCTCCCCCCCCATCTAGGAAAAAAATTGGGTCCACACCACCTCGTTTTCAGAACAATTCAGTGCATTTTGAAACACATTCATAGGCATGCCAAGCCTGTAGGTGGCAGTATTTCCCCAAATCTTCTATGTTTTTGTCAAAAAAAAATTGAAAAATGTTCGAAGGAGTTAGCCTTATGGCTAAAGGTGTAACTAAGGCTTTGATGGCTGGGAGGAGTTCCTCTTGGAGGATGTTTCGGGACCTTTTTTTTATTCGTGTATGTGTTCTGTGCACACTCCCTTAACAGATAAATAACCCCACACATGGATGGTCTCAGGATGTTTTACTGTTTGTTCAGCTTTTCTTCTCCAGATGCCTAAAACAATCAGAGGAAATGGCTTTCCCTCAGCAGTTCAATCCCTGAACCAACTGCAGAACATCACAGATTGTTTCTGAGGTTCTTCCAGGAGAGAAGTGGCTTCTTTGCAGCCCTGCTTCACACCAAACCATCCTGGAAAAGCCTCTTCACTGTGCAGCTTTCTTGACAAATGCAGTGAAGATGTTTTTTTATGGATTTTGATTAATTTTTGTGGCAAAGAACTGAATAATGTTTGTATCATTTTTAAAACTTTTGGCCATGTACATCCTAATGAATTTTTCTTTAATTTGCAAAATGTGTGCAGTTACTTTTTGACTTTCCTCCACCCAGTTAAAACTTATTTTAATTTTGCAACTAAGCTACTCTATAAATATGTCATCTAATCCACAGCTGCACTGACAAACATCATGTTTTGTTGTTGTTTGCTTAATTTTTCTATCCACTGCTCCATCAACCATACAATACTTATATATTGTTATGTTTGCTGCGTTTGATCACAAAAACTCAGATGTTCAACAGCGAGCTTCCATTAAAGGAGTTCCTCATCATTCCTCATTAGTACTTTAGTGTTCAGTCATGCTATAAATAATATTGTAGAGCCTGAGATTTACCACAAATCCTTTGATTCATGCTGCTAAGCCTGTGCTCGACTATGTCTCCAAACTTGGCTTTTTCTTCGTCTGCTTTTTTTAAAGATAATAACAAGCTTTCTGGAAGTTTCCACTGTCTAACTGACTAATTTCTCTTGTAATCACACATTTGCACAAACAAACACAGGAAGCAGGAATAAACAACAGAAAATGAGCTCCGTAAAGCAGATCCAGTTGAACTTCAGACACTCAGGAGAAGTGCAACACAGACGATTCTCAGAAGAGCTCTTCTCCACGGAGCCAAATGTCACATGGAATAAAACAGCACAATTAAACCCATACAGATGTGGTTCTGCAGCTGTAAATTCCTGCAAGATAAGACGCAAAAAGCTGCAGACAAAGGAATCTCAAAGAGTGGATGCACGGGTCCAAGTCGGGGTCAAATGTGCAGGAACTCTAACACCTGAGTCGGGGTTTAAGATGCACTTTTACAAGCTACACGTGTCTAGTAGCACAGTGGTGTATGTGCTGAAAGCATCTCTTTCTGACCATAGTGGGGGCGCCTAAAGTGAGGTCAGAAACATTTCATCTAAGAAGGCATGTGCAAGAACCTGTGAAGTGATGAGAAAAGGAAGGACAGCTTGTAAATTTTTTAATTTCGCAACATTTTCCTTTTTTTTTAATACATTTTTTGAAAATCCATTTCTTACCTCTGCACCCGCAACAGTTTACAGATTTCATGACCAGGCTTTCAACCTGCACAGATTATTACTCCAGATGTCTTCCCCCATCTCATAAAAATATCTCAATTTGCAGAATGTAATTAAACATTTACTGCCTGGTTCAGAGCCACCCTATCAGAATTTCTTTATATGCACGCATAAAACAAAAACGAGAGGCATGTGTGGTCATTTCGCGGTGGCAAAATTCATCAGAGAAATCTTGCTTGTGTGGAGGCTGCTGCTGCTCACACAGATGCAGACGAGCTCAAACCACAGCAAAGGCTCGTCGTGAACATCTGTTAGCCAGAGATAGGCCACTATCTGTCCAGAATGTCATTAAACAGGCCTGCTGTAGATTTATGTTCTCCTGCTGGGCCATATGAGGCTGCCCAGCCACATCTACAGTATCCTCTAAATACATAGAAAACACACACACACACACATCAAAGAATCTAGTGAAAGGATTTACTATTTTTAGGGTGAAAAGTGAACATTCATTCTATTCGTCGTAGACACACTTGAAAAGAGGTTGTCACCATGACATCATCATCATACACAGGGCTAATAGCATCATCATTAATGGGATGAACAGTAGGGGATTACAAGGTAGAGGTAGATGCACTGGAGTAAATAACAGGATTAGATTTGAAACAAATGGATTTGACCTGCAGTTTGCTTGTTTTTAGCGCCAGCGGTGCCACCTGCTGGCTGAAAGGTCCAACAGCAGCTTCTGTCTGATGCCTTTATAAAGAAGCTGCTACTATATGAGCATTCATTATTGAGACTGATAAAGTATAAATATATTAATATTAAGATATAAAAAACATGCACACAAGTTCAGTCACTTTAGACAAACATTCATGTTGCAGAAAATGCAATTCAATCACTAAGCATCGATTCAGTGAGATGAGTGAGATACAAGAAAAAAGGACAGAAACATTAAACAGTTTTAATTTTACTGACAAATGCACCATCAGCACTTTTATTCTGATCTGATTGCTTGTTTGTTTTTAAAATAAATCCTGCAGCACATTTTTAATATCTGGAAATAATTTATTGTTAATCAGTAACTAAATCACAAATATTGTCAAGTGACTCATTTAGGACTCCAATTTCTAAATTTTGGAGTTGACTTGAATTTCTTGACATGTGTGTTTACGGACTTGCCCCGAGACATAAGTGTTATGACTTTGGACTCGACTCGGGACATGCATGTCTTTCTAGACTTAAGAACTTGTGTGTCTACGGGACTTGATAAAACTCAATACTTATGAGTCCTAAGTTTGGAATCTGGACATGTACGCGTTGACTGGACTTGACTTATGTTTCTTGAAATTAGAAATAACTGATGGGACTTGACTTGCCTGGAGACTGGCCTGCCTTGACTAGACACAATTTGAGACTTGTGTGTTTTGACTGGACTCAGCTTCAGACTTAGATGTCTTGATTTTGACTGTGACTTGAGACTTGCATGTCTTTGGATTGGGTATGATTCAAGACTTGAATGTCTTGAATTGGGACTTGCCTGTACACATTTCTGAGATTCATGTCTTGATTGGACTCTGCTTGAGACTTGCACATATTGGGATTTGACTCCATTAAAGCCTTGCGTGGAAAGACTTGTTTGTGACATGCAAAACAATGACTTGGTAAACACATAATTAAGAAGTTTAACTTTTTACTTTCTTTAACATAGAAACTTTACTAGTTCATCTGTTTATTTTTTCGTCTGTCTGCTCTGTATTCTCGACCCCCAGTGAGTTGAGGTGGACGGCTGCTTACTGATCCAGGATCTGTTGGAGGTTTCTTCCTGTTAAAGGAGAGTTTTCCTCTCCACTGTCGCTACATGCTTGCTTAGTATGGGGATTGCACTGACACAAGTAAGTGACTCCATGCAATCTGCTGGGTTTTCCTACATAGGAAACTTTTAACTAATTGGTATAATGAACTGAACTCAATGCACTGATAAGTAGGTTCAATTGTAAAGTGCATTGAGATGACTCTTGTGAATTGGTGTTATATAAATAAACTAATTTGAATTGAAAAACTAGTTTGCAAACCAAAGCAAACCGTTTGTGGACTTTAGGAGGTGTAGACCTAAGTTGGAGGAGTTGGGGAGGGCTACCAGAGTCCTCACCTGAGTAGGAGATTACAAAAAGAAATGATGCACACTGCTTTTTGAGGAAGCTCGAATTATTTAATGTTTGAAGAAAGATGTTTACTACAAGACTGGAGGAATGTTCTGCCATCTGTCATAGCAGCAGCATCAAAACCCCTTAGGATAAACAAACTGATAATAGAAAACAACCAGTGTCTGTTCTCAGGAACCCTAGAGATTGTTGAAGAAAGAAGAAAAAGCTAAGAACCTTCAGTCAGAGACGTCTGCAGCTCTGCTACAACAAAAATCCCCGGTATAGATGTCATTTCTGCCCAAAGGAATGTACGGTTGTAGATTATTTACACACCCTCTGTCCGTGGAACAATACCACACTGGTGTGTTAGGACAACAGTCTATTGTTAAAGGTAGCTTAGTGTGACTCTACATTTAACCGGATCTTAAGGTTTGGCCAAAACAAAGAAAAGAGTATTTTAAGGCTCCGTTTATCTCAAAGTTTCTACATTTGAATTCAGAATCTAGCTTTTTCTGTACGACCACATTTAAGATCACAACTCAAATTCCTCTTTTTCTTTTCTGGAAAATCTTACTTATCTTAGGTAAAGTTTTAGCACCATCCTGAGTAAATGATAGGAGTTACATGCAAAAAGAATAATTTAAATAATTTATTCCAACTTATTCCCTGTGTTTTTTTCCACAAAACAACTTAACAGTGTATTAATACAAAGAAGTAAAATAAAACTGCACAGCTAATCTAAAATAGAGATTTCCCAACATCCATCCAAAATATTTTAAGTATAAAACATGTTTCCGCTCAGTTTGTGCACAATAAATCAATGACCTATAAACTCTGCAGGTTTTATATAAAAAAAAAGTGGAACTCGGACTGCTCTGCCTCAGAGGTCAGACCGAATGGCTGAAGGAAATCTTCGTTTCGGCGTCAGTCGCTCCGTTAGGAGCTCTTGCAGCAGCCTTTACGTTCCACCGGAGCCTCGCTTATCGTCACGGCGCAGATGGAGCCGCGGGTCACTTCTCTGCTCGCCACCTTTTTCTGGATCGCTGGAGAGAACAAATGTTTCACGACTTTGTCTCACGCCTTCAGAGAGCAAGCATCAAACTAAGGAAGTCTCCTTTTACCTTTCAGAACGTCGTTGAAAGCTGCTTCGACGTTCGTGGCGTTCAACGCTGAGGTCTCCATGAACATGAGCCCCTTCTTGTCTGAATCGATGCAGAGTTTGAGAATGAGTTACCACTGGTTATTTAAAAAGGAAATCAACAGGATCTAATGATTTAACAACAGCTGATGAACCTGCAAAGTCTTTGGCCTCCTCTGTGGGAACAGTCCTGAGGCTCTCCAGGTCCACCTTGTTTCCCACCAACATCACCACGATGTGAGGGTCTGCGTGGTCGTACAGCTCCTTCAGCCATCGCTCTACACTTTCATAGGTCAGGTGCTTGCTAATATCATACACCAGCAGCGCGCCAACAGCTCCTCTGTAATACCTGAACACACCAGGTGAGAGAGGTTACACAATCATGGGTTGGATCTTCTACTGAGAAACAATGAACCCTTCCATACATGATAGTCATTGTGAAAGGGCCACACAGTTGTGCACAAAGCAGCAATGCCCCATGTGTATACTTAAATACAGTATTTAAGATAACTCATGTAATTCATTACGATATTTTAGATGCCTCTAATTGGTTAGCAAAACCAATACACCAAGAAAAAAATAATAAAAAATAAATGTTTTAATATTTTTTATTAAATATGGACAATAAGGGTTAAAATAATAATTATAAAACCATAATATAACAAAAACTTAATAAAAAACAAAACAAAAATAATATCACTAAGTACTGAGCCCATTTGGATACGGACTTTTTTGCGAGATCTCAAGATTATTTTCCCTTTTTTAGGAGGTTTTGCTTTTCTCAGATCAACCAAGGTAATTACAGATGTTGTGACATATCGCAAAACAAAGTCGGGATATCGCAAAACAAAGTCGGGATATCGCAAAACAAAGTCGGGATATTGCAAAACAAAGTCGGGATATCGCAAAACAAAGTCGAGATATCGCAAAACAAAGTCAGGATATTGCAAAACAAAGTCGGGAAATCGCAAAACAAAGTCAGGATATCGCAAAACAAAGTCAGGAAATCGCAAAACAAAGTCGGGATATCGCAAAACAAAGTCAGGATATCGCAAAACAAAGTCGGGATATCGCAAAACAAAGTCGAGATATCGCAAAACAAAGTCAGGATATTGCAAAACAAAGTCGGGAAATTGCAACACAAAGTCAGGATATTGCAAAGTTTTGAAATGTGCTATACAAATAAAGCTGCCTTGCCTTGCGAAACAAAGTCAGGGTATTGCAAAACTAAGTCTGGATATCGCAAAACAAAGTCTGGATATCACAAAACAAAGTCAAGATATTGAGAAACAAAGTCTGGATATTGCAAAACAAAGTCTGAATATCGCAAAACAAAGTCGGGATATCGCAAAACAAAGTCGTTATATCGCAAAACAAAGTCAGGATATTGCAAAACAAAGTCAGGATATTGGAAAATAAATTCAGGATATTGCAAAACAAAGTCGGGTTTTGCAAATCAAAGTCAGGATATTGCAAAACAAAGTCGGAATCTTGCAAAACAAAGTCATTGCAAAACAAAGTCAGGATATCGCAAAACAAAATCAGGATATCACAAAACAAAGTCAGGATTTGCGAAACAATGTCGGGATCTTGCAAAAACAAAGTCAGGATATCGCAAAACAACGCTGGGATCTTGCAAAACAAAGTCAGGATCTTGGAAACCAACGTCTGGGTATTGGAAACCCAAGTCACAATGTCGCAAACTAAAGTCAAGATCTCGCAAAACAATGTGAGGATACAAAATGCTTTTTTCCTACTGTCCCTCCAGGGCTCAGTACTAGGGTAGTTATGATGTACTGTAAATTTTTACTTAGACATTTCTGTATGTTTTTTTTTTTAGTTTATTTTTCTGTAAGGTGTGCTAGTCCAAAGGTTAAAGCATTTTACCTCACATAAGAACGTTGTATTAAAAATATAAACAGAAGATATGGTCTGCCATACTTTTGTCATTTATATACAATAATAGTCACCATATACAGCATGTGCTTTCCATCCAAAATATTTAGGACATTGTAAATAAACGAATAAATCTACCCACTTTAAAACAAAATTAAAAAATGAGTCTGTCTGTCTGTCTGTGTGTGTGTGTGTGTGTGTGTGTGTGTGTGTGTGTGTGTGTGTGTGTGTGTGTGTGTGTGTGTGTGTGCGCGCATGCGTGAGAGAATGTGTGCGTGTGTGTGTACCCACGCTGAGGTGATGGCCCTGTAGCGCTCTAGCCCTGCTGTGTCCCAGATCTGGGCCTTGATGGTATACTTGTCCAGTTGAACGGTCCGCGTGCTGAACTCCACACCGATGGTGGTGCGGCTGTCATGGGTGAAGTCATTCTTGGTGAAGCGGGACAGAAGGTTGCTCTTTCCTACGCCCGACTCTCCTATCAGAACCACTAGAGAGAGGCAGACCAAACCAGATCATGAATGAACTTGTTTCCTGGGACAAACTGATTAGAAATCCTCTGAAACTGAAAGGAATCAGATATTTCTGCCACACAAAACCACATACTATGACATCACACCAACGTGGCAGCCCTACACTGAGCCTGACTTTACTTTGGAATGAGAGGAACGGAAAATCACTGCAGGTTTAAGACATAAAACACAAATTTAGCTATAATTAAGCAGGGAAAGTAAGAACTGTGACAGGTCAAAGGTCAGAAAGCTTTACAGCCAAATAGACAGGAAGTAGTCACTTCCTTATTTCCCTGCTCGCGTTTCTTTCTTAGAAATTAGAGCAACCAGCTGCACCTTAAGAGAGCAGGAACAAACACATGAACTCAAGCTTTAGCTGAAACAATCACAGCTTAAATAAACACGACTCACCTTTAAAGACAAAGTTGTACGACTCATCCGACCCCATGCTGCAGTCAGTGCCGATGGGTCCCTGCTTCCCTCAGTAAATATCCTGGAGCCACTTTTAAAATGTGGAGGAATATTAAAACCAAACCAGGACGTCCTCTCTGCCTTCAGTAAAAGAAAGAATGATTCTCTTTCCTTTTACTCTGGGTTCAAGTCGCTCCTGTTTGAGGACAGACAAAAGACGTAGCAGGATTCCTGATTGTCCATCAGCTGACGCCCGAAGGAGGGCCGAGGGAAGGTGAGCAGGTGGAACAGGTAGAACCACTCGCAGGGAGAGACTCCACCCTCTGAGCTTCATTTGTATAACAATCATCCCCACCCAGCAGGTGGAGGATCTGTGCGTCAGAACAGGTTACAGTTTCAGCCCTCGCCTCAGAATCTGGCTGTAAAGAATCTTTTTGATTTAAAGGAGTCATCACCTATAATACCGTGGATATCTACGTCCTATTATAGTCTTTTAGACCATTAAAATAAATTGTATTGGAAAAATAAATTTAAAATGTGAATTTTTAATCCTTTATTGTGAAGGGCATATTTTCTCGAGAGATCACACGCAATATTTCGGCTGTCTCGGACGCGCGCGGGACTGAGGAGTGTGTTGATTGGTGGAAGGAAGCAGGAAGCAGCTTCAGCATCTCGCTCCAAAACAACAAAAGTTATAACTGAACCCGACCGGGCAGTGACCTACGGGATCTAACCGTGTATTTACGAGCCCTCGCCTCGCCTCGTGCGTAATGGCGTCCTCGTTTGTTGTTGAGTTGGGACAAAGCAAGCTAACAGCCAGGCATCGGCTCTTATGCTGTTGTGAAGATGGAATACACAAACCGATCGGAGTTTTGTCTCCCGTAAAACGGATTATAACACGAGTCGTCAACGGTAAGACATGATTTATGCGTTTCACGTTATGAAATGAGCTTTGTTGTGCTGGTTTGTTTGCTGCTGGTTCATATTTGTTTATATTCGGCCTTTGTGCCGACATATAGGCTAATCTCGTTTTGGAGTGCGCGTGCTCGTGGGGTGCATGTGAGCAAGATTAAACAAACGCTTCAATGTTCAATATCGGCTTCTCAGCCAGTGAAAAATCATTAGGAAGCCATATAGACAATATCTATAATGTTTTTAAGAGGAAAAGTGAAGATTTCAGGTGACGACTCCTTTAAATGGATGTTTCTTTTAGTCTTGTTTTTTGTTCTTGTGGTTTAACCGAATTTAATTTCCTTCTTCTGCTGCTTTGAAAAAATAAAAAAATATTCAATGAAAATAATAAAAACATTTTTTAAAACATTTAAAGGTAGTTTGTTCACAATAAATCAAGACTTTAAACAAGGAAACTCCTAAAAATATGGCTTTTGTACAGATTATTTACAAAGTAAACACCTCTTAAAGGTAGGCGTTTAGACGCAGTTGGTGGATAATCAAAGCCACAGTAAAGCATGATGAGTCCCTGTGATGGACTGGAGACCTGTCCAGGTTGTCTCCGTCTTTCGCCCAATCACTGCTGGAGTTAGACACCAGCTCCCTGTGATATAATAGATAGATGAATGAACGTATGTCAGCCATGTTTTGTAGAGGACTCTCTGTATCTGTAAAACGGACTTCCATCCATTTCTGTGCTTCCTGGAGCCATCTTGACTCGTACACCCAGTGAAGATTTTCTTTAGAGTAACGCTTAGTTTTCCCGCGTCTGTCCCTAATGGTTGGTCGTCGTAAACATCCCTGCTGTTGCTCACACCGGCTTTGCAGATGATGTCGTCAGACACCCAAAATTTACCGATACCGAAATGTATGTTTATTATCAATGTCATTTTGCTCATGTCTATATATTAGGTATTTGAAAAAATAAATGAAAATATGTGCGTAGGTTGCCGATGTTCATTTTCCTTTCTCTGTTGCTATGCTATGAACTGGATTGGGTGGAGTCACATAACTACACAAAGTCACATGACTCCACCCAATCCAGTCTGCAACAAGAAGGCAAAGACATTGAGGAAAAGGAGGATGATTCCAATGTTGAAGCAGTGGGCGGGGCCAGTGGGTAGTGGCTGGTGGAAGTCAGCAACAGCGACCAAATCCAAAATGTTCCCCAACGGTCTGATGAAGGGTTTTTGTGGGAACAGGCTTCTACTCAACCAAATCTACCATGGCCACCGCTCCCTCTGACGCTGTACGGGTAGTTATCGGCGATTTATCGTTATCGAGGTGAAATGCTCAATAACCCAGCCCTAGAAGAGACCACACCACCAAAGTTCTTTAGTGCAGTTTTGGGTCAGAAGAGGGCTGCAGTGCCGTCCCACATGAAGCCTCATTTACACCAAAAGCAGAACAGATGCAGATCGGAATCCATGCGGCTTCCGGATAGACTGCCATTTACACCGGCTGCGGATCGTTTTTGGGATTTCTCCGCAACGTTGCTCACGAGTTCACGCTATAACAACTAGGTGTGTAGAGGGAAGCTGGTAAACAAAACAGATCCCTAATAACAGAAGAAGCCAACAAAATGATGCAACATGGGTTTTATTTTGAAATGAACCAGATGAACCTCACTGCCACAAGTCTCACTTCCTGTCTGGTTCATGTTTTCTTCAACTTCATGATGATCTGAATGCGGCAGACTCAATGATTTTCGGCCTTTGCGGAAGCCGCGTGGATTCTGATGCTCTGCACTCCGTGTAAATGAGGCTTGAAGCTGCTGAAGTTTCTGTCTCCAGAACCACTGAAACCAGTTTGAAAGCAATAGCTTAAAGCAGGGGTAGGCAATCCTGGTCCTCGAGTGCCGCCATCCAGCATGTTTTCATTGCAATACTCATGATTATGTGGTTGTATCACCTGTTCAGCAGGCTCTGCAGAAGCCTGTTAATCACCTGCTGATTAAAATCAGGTGTGTTGGAACTGGGAAACAGCTAAAACATGCAGGATAGTGGCACTCGAGGACCAGGATTGCCTACCCCTGGCTTAAAATGTTAAAACCTCTTTAGTGTTACTTTAACTTTACTAAAATACAAACATGTATTAAATTCCTTGCTAAAAAACACAAAAACAAGCAAAAACATGACAGGCACTAAATATTTCAGTAAAACTCAGATCTGCTTCTGTTTATGTAAGCTAACTTCATTTTTGCAGAATAGTTTGATCTGGACAACCTGAATATTAACCATCTTTGGTGAAACGTTTTAAAACCTGCAGTCGTTTTTCAGAAACAACCCTAAAATCATATAATTCAGCGTAAATGCAACCTTTTAAACCATCACCACACTAATCAAATGACACAGTCGTCGCTGTTTTTGACCACGATTTATTACTTTTTTTTAGTACAGTACTGTTAAAAGTTAGTTCCAACATTTTCAACTGGGAAATGGATTTTTATTTTTAATCTTCCGCTGAGGTGAACAGACAAAAACAAAGCTATCGAAGCAGTTGCCATGGTTACCACAACTACGATGCTGAGAATTTCATAAAGGAAAATAATTATGATAAAACCACCTAGACCTTATGATTTGAGAAAAGCGCTCTGCCGACGTGTCAGAGCTGCCTTTAAAGCCTTTTCATCACTTCTTATGATTTCCACGTTTGTGAAATTAATCAGCATCTAAACGAACCTCAAAAAAAAAAAAAATCAGATTTAAATGAAAGAAAAAGTCGTTTGTATCATTCGTATTTATACTAACATCAACCTGTGCGTCAGAGATGCTGCTAAGTGATGCACGTTTACGGCTGGAGTCCAGAAGGATGGCGTGAGCCTTTTGCTGAACATGAGGGTGTCGGAGAATCCCGCTGACTGAGTCGCTAACGCAGAGTTGGACAGCAGGAACAGCATTGCTACTTCAGAAAGAAAACAACACCGCACTCATGGGTGGGCACTTTAATCTGGAATGACAAATTACAAGTTTGAGGGGAAAACTGGAAGGCGTCTTGTTTATGAGGCGCTTGCAATAAATAATGAAAGCTGTTGGGCAAAAACAGCCGCAGAAACTTGAAAAATGGAAGAAAAATGAGCGTTGAAGAGGGAATCCTTGTTGTTTATGTTCAGAGAACTACCAAACTGCCTCAAACAGAGCCCGTCACTTACATCACATGGGTTTAAATCCGTTTCCTGTCAATTTTTGCCCACAACACTAAGCTCATGTTTGTATGAAAGGAAAAAAAAACTGAGAATCCCTTTTGATAAAGAGAATTTCAATCATTCTTTCTAAACCAGAACAGCCTTTGAGAGGAGAGCGATTGAGTCCGACTCTGCAGAAACATCTGGCTGGATGGCGCCAAAAATTAGAGAAAAAAAACAAAAAACAAAAATAGGATTAAGGGGAAGTAGGGAATGATCTGAGAACAGATGTAGAGAGTGAGGAGCTTTCAGTTTCTTCTGTAAAGTTTGGGAAAAATTCAGGTAAATTTCTCTTGCTTCTGTCTGTCGATGCTGGGTGTGTTATGAGTTAAGTGTGTGTTCATGAGTGTGTCTGTATGTACTGCGTGTCTTTACGAGGGCTGTGAGCCCAGCAGTCTCTCGATAGCGGCGTTGATGTCTCCTCCGGTGGCGATGAGGGCCTGAAGGTTGGCCTCGCGGTTGATGAAGCCCATGGCGCTCAGCTGGTCTAGCTGGGTCTGGAACCGGACCTCAGGGGTCTGGGTCTGAAACGGAGACAACAAGTTAATAAAGCTTCAAGGACACCACGATGATGAAACATCTGTACACATGCAGATGTTTACCGTTGCACTTCCTCCTCCACCTCCTCCAGCAAACATCTGGAGCATCTGCTGCATCAGCTGCTGCTGGGCGGCGTTTGTTCCTGCGCTGCTGGGCGAGGAGGCGGGGTTCTCCGGGGGCACGCCCCCTCCCGTGGGCACGGCGGGGGTTCCACCTGGTACCAAACTGGACCAAAACAAGAACCAGAATCGGTAAAGGAACAGTCTCCATAAAAGTGAAGTGAATCTGTCTGTGTGAGCGTACCTGGGCATCAGGCCCGGGGCTTCCGTCTGCAGCGTCTGTAGACCCTGTTGGATTTGCATTAGAGCCTGCATGGCCCGGGGGTTGGTCATGACCGACAGAGCTTCTGGGTTCTGCATCTGCAACCCAACAGAAACCCGAGTGCATAAAATGTTATTTCAACAAAAATATTAAGAAATGCCTGTAGGCCTTGACCCCTGGATGCACCAGAAGGGCTGCATTTAGCTGCTGCTGGTGACTTTTAAATGATCAGAGGCTGTTCAGGGAGCTCTCTGCAGCAGTAGGGGTTTAATACCTGCACCATTACAAACTAATATGTGATTTTTTTTTATTTCTTCTGTTACTAAAATGTGCTTATTGATAAAAAGCATTCTTTACCTGCTGCAGAAAAACAGGCAGTTGAGCTCTAAACTGTTCTTGCAGCTGTGGGTTTCCAGCAAACAACGGATTATTCATCATTACCTGGAAAAAATAATAATTAAAAAAAAAAAGGTTAATGAGTTACTCCACCACTAGGGTCTGATCTTCACTCAGTAAAGTTAAAAAGACCATTTCTAAACCAATGTTGCAGCAGATTCAGGCTCAGGACAGAATCAACTATGAAACAGAGACATAATGTTCACCGTTTTACTGCCAACCTGCAGGCAGACAATATCTTTACTCTTGGCCAAGATCACAATAATTATCTAAAAACAAGAGTTCAAGTGATGAAAGTGTCACCTGTGAGGCTAACTCTGGGTTTTGAGCCAGCGACTGCATCATGCTGCGCATGTACGGCGCAGACAGCATGTTCTGCATCAGCTGAGGGTTCTCTGAGATCTGTTGAAGTAGACTCTGCATGCCCGGGCTGTTGAACATGCCTACAACACAATTTATTTATTGACGTTAATTTAGAAACTAAATGATGTGCAAATATAGCAGCAGATAGGTGACATCACTGTCTTACCATTTCCCAGACTCCCAGGATTGATGCCTAGAGGATTGGACACGCTGGGGTTGGTGGGCCCTGTGGTGCTAGTGCTTCCTGTGGTGCCTGTTCCGCTCTCGGAAGAGTTAGAAGAGTTTGGTGGGCCCCATGGATTGGGAAGGGGCTCGCGGTTCTCTGTCCGTGACGGCTGGGCACCGGACTCGGAGTTCCCACCCAGAGCCGAGAACGGGTTGCTTCCAAACTACAAAGAAAGAGTTTAGATCAACTTGGAATTACAAAAACAGACAAAAATATAGCTAAACGTTCTTTAATAAAAAGTAGTTAGTGTAAACAACCCCTAACAGAAAGTGTTTGGAGTTTTTGGGAAGTGTAACCATTCCAGATACCTGCTCCCTGGCAGCGCTGAACATGGGTTCCTGGATGTCTGTGTACATCCTCCGCAAGGCGTTGTAACCTCCTGGGATGCTTTCCAAGTTACTCAGAGCGCGGTCCTGGTTTCGCATCATTTCCTGCATCATCGCTGGGTTTCTGGCGAGCTCCATGGTCTGAGAGGAAAGATAAAGAAGAGTGAGGAAGTGTGTTTGTTTGGGTTCACTTTTGAGGACACTTCTGAGGAAACAAACAAAAAAAGTTTCTGGGTCAGCTTTACCTGTCGCATGAGTTCAGGATTATTAAGCATGTGGGAGATCTCCGGGTTGCGCTCCATCAGCTGTTGCATCTGTGGGTTGGCCATGATCATCTGTCGCATCAGGTCTGGGTTGGACATCATGTTCTGCACCAGTGGGTTCTCCATAATCTGAGACAGCATCTCTGGGTTGGACATGAGCTGTCTCTGCATCTGCTGCTGCAGCTCCATGAAGTTAGCCGAGCCCATGCCCAGACCAGCTAGACTAGCCAGGTCCCCAAAGCCCGCTGAGGTAAGAGAAGTGGGTGAAGAATGGTTGAACATGTATCCTTCTGTCAATAAAAGGCTTTGGATGTTAATTAAATACAGGTGGACTCACTCAGAATGTTGGGCGTCTGTGTGGGTGGTGGGGCAGAGCCAGAAGGGGCTGATGTGGAGGTGGAGTTGGCAGTTGGACTAGAGGTGGAACTACTGCCTGCCTGAGTGGAGGTTGAGCTAGAAGCTGAGGTGCTAGCGCCATCTGCTGCCCTAAAGAGAGGATTTTGGCCACATGAAAAGTCAGTGACGCTTCCAGCTGTTGTGTTAAATAAAGTTAAATACAGCAACAAATCAAAGTCACTACTAAATCAAAAGAAGTTCACAAGATGTTCAGGTTTCTATCAAACAGTAAACTTACTTGTGTGCCGTTTTTATGACAAGGTGAACTGTCAGGCCATCTTTGATGCCGTGTTGGCTGAGGCTGTCTCCGTCTTTCAAAATCTTCCCAGCAAAAATCAGAACCAGCTGGTCCTGTTTGGCTTTGAACCGCTTGGAGATCTCCTCTTTAAACTGTAAATAAGAATAAGAGAGATGGCAGCTTAGAAAAGATAACTCTCCGCAGCCTGTTTAAATACAGAAAAGTACAAACAGAACACCTGATTAGAAAGATGCTTCTCAGAAAACAAACAAAAAACAAACGCTTTGTGTCAATTCTCAAGGTGACACCACAGAAACAGGCTAAGATATGGACTTTGACTGGAGCATTGCATCATCTAGACACCCTTCTTTCTTTTTCAGACCATTTGTTGTAGATTTGCTGCTGTGTTTGGGTTCACCGTCCTGTTGCGCAACCAAATCTAATCTAGCGAAGCAATACTCATCTGACACATGTATTGAATATCAAAGAACACAGATTAATTTATTGTCAATTAAAATAATGCAAGGGGTCCAGGTTCTCCTCTAACACATAAAAAATCAGGAAGTTGTGCCGATAGGCTGCATGTAATCTTTGCAAACCCCTAGACTGCAGGCTGCTTCTACATATTCATCTTCTTCTCTGTCCAACAAACACAGTTTTTCTGTATGATGTAGCTAAACATCAAATTTGAAATAGTCTGCACCCAGCTCGTACCATGAATGGTGTCTTGGTATGGTGTTAAGCTATTTATTCGCTTAATTCGCTGGCTATGATGGACTGCCTCTTGCTGACTGATGGCTGGGATAGGCACCAAGCATCCCCAGTGACTGACGCGGGGTCAGAAAACACGTGAATGATGACATCAGTGGTCAGACTGTATGTTTGTTTATGTCCTCATATCTTAAACATTTTCATTACATAATTAAAATCACAGTGAGATCTTTTTTTAGTTTACTGCTTAAATTAGCTGGCAATCATTACATAATAATTATTACCATTAATATTTTTAAAGCATAGAGGCTGTCAGATGGTCTCACTGTACACGTCGCCAAGACAACAGTAGCACTGAGAATACCTGAAATCCCCAAGAAGCCTGAATGACTCAGTAGCAGCGATGAGAATGTTCTAGAATGAAAGCAACTTTTTACTTTTTTTAACAAACCACTTGAACAGAAATGGGAAATGAAAGTGGTGGAAATGAGAGATAACCGTTACGTGGTTTTGTTAGTTACTTGTTGAAAAGAGCACAGAAAGTGCGTCTCCGTCAGCTGACACTTGTTTGGCTGTAGTTAGCTAGCCTGGTTCGAATAGCAGGCTAGATTAGCTCATGTGCTAACAGCTAACCGGTTAGCAATACCCACATCTGTGTTCATACAGCGGGGCTATATTTGTTCTGAAATAAATGTTAACAACGTTAATATTTTTGATTAATTGTTAAACGAACCAATAGTCCTACAGTTTCACTCAGTCCCTTTAAATTCAAGCACCCAGTGTTAGCCGGTAAGTGTGGTGACACATGCTAACGAGTTAGCTTCCAAGCTGAAGTTGTGGGTATGACGTGAGAACGTCGATGAACAGCATCGACTAACCTGAGTGACGGAAGCATCTTCTGCGATGGCGATTTCTTCTTTGTCCTTAGGAGTTTTCACTGTGACCTTAATAATCGTTCCCTCCAAGTCTTCAGGTTTATTATTATTGTTGTTGTTACCAGGATCTGCGGCGCCTTGCTCAGCCATCTTTACTCCGCCGTTGGAACAGCTCGAATCTAACGTTAACTTCCGGGTCAAAGGAGGTCAACTTTTTTCTTCTTCTTCTCCTTTTCCTCCAAGTTCCTGTTGGAGCCAAACACATTAAAAGCCAACAAAACACATTTAATTTCAGAAAAAACGAATTTTATTTATTATTTTATTGTAGAGTCTTGACGTTTTTATTCAGGGAAAAGCATAAAGTAAACAACCTTTAAAACCATTTAAATGTCTGCTGCAAACTTTTAGCCTGTTAACAATTTTCAATCTCAGATGATCCTAATGTTGGAAGTCAGCAAAGTGTCAAAAAGAAGAGCTAAATCTATTTTAATTGCCTTTTTTATTATTAAATTTAACCATTTTGGACAATAACAGAAAGGCCTCCTTCAACTAATGAAGAATATGAATGCTATCTCAACACACTTGGCCCCAATATATTAGAACCCATCAATTCTCTAGCTTCTGTAATAGTTCCAGCACCTTTTAAACATGCTGTTGTCCAACCTCTTCTTAAAAAGCCTAACCTGGATTCAGCAGTCCTCCCTAACTTCAGACTTGTCTCTACTGCCATTCTTGTCAAAGATATTAGAGAGAATTGTATTTATACTCAGCTCCAATCTTTTCCACATGACAATCACATTGAGGAAAATTTTGAACCTGGGTTTAAATCTAGTCATATCACTGAAGCCGCACTGTTATAAATCAACAACAATATTCTACTAGCTACTGGAGACTGGCAACTCTGTGCTGCTGATACTTTTAGATCTTACTGCAGCCTTCGATACCGTGGATCATGAAATCTTGTTGTCATATTTAGAGGAACTGGTTGGTGTCCGGGGTACGGCACTAAGTTGGTTTAGATCCTACATCACCAATAGAAGCTTCTTTATTAACATCAGTGCCTGCTTCTCTTCTGTAGCTCCCCTTTTCTGCGGTGTTCCCCAAGGGTCCGTTCTTGGTCCACTTTTGTTTTCCTTATTCATATATATATATATATACATATATATATATGTATATGTATATAATAGTTTTTCTTTTTACTGCTATGCTGATGATTCTCTGATATACCTACCCCTGAAAGCACTGACAGGATCCTCATTGCAGCCTATGTTTGACTGTCTAAAAGTCTTGCAGGGTTGACTAGTGAGGGATTTTCGACACTTTACGAAAGCAAAACGTAGAACAACAAATAAACTTGGTTGTGAAATCTAATTTTTCCACTTAAGATTACTGAGTATCCTCAAGCTCTTTCTTTCCTTTAACAACCTTGAGATAGTGATCCATGCTTTTATCAACTCAAGACTTGACTATTGTAATGCTCTCTATTCTGGATTAAATAGGTCACCTGTGTCACGCCTTCAGGCAGTCCAAAATGCTGCTGCTCGCCTGCTGACGAACAAAGGCAAATTTGAACATATCACTTCTGTTTTGGCCTCTCTGCACTGGTTTCCAGTTACATTTTGGATTGATTTTAAATTACTGACTTTTGTTTTTAAATCATTAAACGGACAGGCACCATCCTGACCGAGCAAATCCATCTCTACAAACCAACAAGAGCCCTCAGGTCATCGGCTCAAAACGTATTAGCAGTGCTTAGATCCAAATATAAACGCTGGGGTGACTGGGCTTTTGCAGTATGTGCCCCTAAACGTTGGATATCAGAACTGCCTCGGCTCTGACTGCATGCAGAAAACTGGCATGGAAAATCATGGAAGTTTGAATTAGAGGATGTGCAGGCTAATGAGTTTGCTAAGGTGCATTCTGTGGGACAATTTCACTCTGATTTACTCACAATTCTGTTTCTATTTATTATTTTTGTCCTTTATTCTATTTATTTAGAGTTAAAACGATCGTGTTTTGGACAGAAACAGGTATCACCTCTGTACTGTAGAGCACATCCTCTTTATGTGACGCTCCAGTGTGCGGCCTCTGAAAGAGAAGTGTTTGTTTCAGCATGTTGCATTGACACACTCGTCCTGCATACCTATGCACATCCCCAGTTCTAGAGTACACCGATTACAAACAAACACAACTCCCCCTCAAAAAAATGTACATGGACTGTGACGCTAACCCTTTTCTAACCCCCTGACACACGCACACACACATGCACACATATGCTCTCAGCAGGTCACATGCATCATGGGAGTTCTCATTCAAGTTCAGCCCACACAGGATAACAACAAAGGGTTTTGCTTCATCAACAAAAAGAGGCGAGGGGGCAACCTTTAGCTTGTATATTGTCCATGATCCTCCCCCCTCCCCTCCTAAAGTGAGCAGCAGTCCTCTGTGTTTTAATCTTCACCTCTGAAACGTGTGCAGTAGGGTCGGTGTGTTTCCAGAAACAAGGTAAGCGTTGTTTTGGGGTGTTTTCTACGCCGTTACGAGACAGAGCGAGCACTAGTGAGGATCTGGAGGGGGATTACCACCAACTGTAGCAGCACAGAAATACATTTTCATCAGGTTTGACTTAGACGTGTTCACCTGTTAGAGATGTCTCCGGTGAAGAAGAGGTAATCCTGTTGTTTAAAATGCAGTAGAAGCTGCTGTGTTCCTAGTTTTTAAAGTATTCATTTATACTTGTGACCGTTTGTAATGTTCAGCTTTAATAATTTTATTGTTTTGCTGATCGACTGGAATTTTATTGGTTTTCAATATGGATGCTCGATATTGGCTTTTTTACCGATATACCGATATTCGATATACCGATATTGATATTGTCTGACTTTTAATTTCCGATACCAATATAAATCGATACTGATAGAGGAGAAGTAGCTGAAGAGTTTGATGTATGATATGTGTACAGTATGTAAAAGTTGTGTCATTAAAGTCTGAAAACCGATATCGATATTTTCCGATATTTAATTTAATGCCAATTTCGGACAATTTTATTGGTAGACCGATAATAATCGGACATGCCTAGTTTTCAACATTTCTATAATAAAAAGACTCTGCTTAGTAATATTAAACCTTGTTTTTTCATATTTTCTGCAAGATTAAATTGAATCTGACCAGATATGTTATAAGTGCTTTATCTGTTTTTTGAGTCTATGTGATCAATGGGAACACTTTGCTTTTGGATTCTCTACAGTTGCTCTGCAGCGGCCCCGTTGTCTCAGCTCAAGATGTACAGCTTCATGGGAGGGGGCCTGTTTTGTGCCATCGTGGGTAACATCCTGCTGGTGGTCTCCACTGCAACTGACTACTGGATGCAGTATCGGCTGTCTGGGAACTACGCCCACCAGGGTCTCTGGAGGTACTGCATGTCCAACAAGTGCTACATGCAGACCGACAGTATAGGTGAGACAATCAGGGGGTCTCTGATTGTGAGACACTGAGAATTTGGATTATTTGAAGAACTTTACATTGAATTTTCTTGTGCAAAATCCTACATTTTTTTAGCACTTTGCTTGCCATATGTTTATTTATACAATTTGTTTATCTTTTAGCTTATTGGAACGCCACCAGAGCCTTCATGATCCTATCCGGGATGTCATGCTTTGCAGGCATCATTGCAGGCATCATGTCCTTTTCCCACTTCTCCTCCTTTGAACGGTTCAACCGCTCCTTTGCTGCAGGAATCATGTTTTTTGTCTCCAGTGAGTTTTCTGTTATTTGACCTCATAAAATTTTTAATTGATGAAGAAGTAAAGTCAACATCTCAGCACAGTTCTGCACTAATCTGACAAGCCATCCTATATATGTGAATGTGAAGGTTAATTATGCACTATTTTTGAATTTATAATCAAGTAAAAGTGCAAAACCTTTAGAATTAATAGCAAGTAACAAAAAGCGAAAGTGTTCATTGTGCAGAAATGAGTAAAATATGCCACAATGTGACAAAAATATGCACTCGTTTGTCTTCCTGTCAGCTTTCTTTGTTCTGTTGGCCATGGCCATCTACACCGGAGTGACAATCAACTTCTTGGGAAAGCGTTTTGGCGACTGGCGTTTCTCCTGGTCATACATACTGGGCTGGGTGGCCATGCTAATGACATTCTTTGCAGGTGAGAAACAGAATATGTCAATTCTTATTTTCTCAAATCCAGAACTTCTTTTTACACTTTAAATCTTTTGGCCTTGACTGAGTACAGGGGGCGGGGCTTCAGATTACAGGCGACGACACATGACTACACCAACCTGAACGCTGTATCAGGGTCAGAAAGTTGCAACTGAAAAATATTTAAAATCTTTGCACAAGATGCTAAAGCTACAATAGCAGTTCTGCAAAACAAGCTAGCTTAAAACATACAAATGACCAGAGTCCCAAAAAGAAAAACACCATGTGAAGTTACGGACAACAAACGACGCTTGGACGTAGAAAAATGCGACTGGTTTTTAGCGCTCTCTCGTTTCCTGTGGAAATGTGCGTTCCCACATCAGGTGGACGTGGCCCAGGGATGATAGCCAACGGGAGGGGTGTGACTGTGTCTGTGTTTAAAACCTAGCTTGATTTGCAGATTTGCTATTGCAGCTTTAATGTCCGCAAAAGATTTTTGTTTTTAATTGATCATCAAAAGTAGACGTTCAATATTGTTCTCTTACTTTCTAATATTTTAAAATAACAATTATGCCCCTGATTTACCTCCATACATGTAGGCCAACACTGATATTACCCTGGTGCTATTGAATCAAAAATACTTTGTAATGATGATGCACATTCTCAAAAAGCTCATATTGTACATTTATTTATGTGACTTTATTAAACCTCTTGTCTTCGTCACAGGTATTTTCTACATATGCGCCTACAGGATGTGCGAATGCCGGAGAGGAAACGGACCACGCTAAAATGAGACAGAAGACTTTTGATTTGGATAAATAATCAGAAAGCATCATCACATCTGATATGATGACGAGGAGACACCCGATTCTGGAGGTCACTAATGAAACTGGAACATTTTCTTTTTCTAAGAATATTTAGGATGAAAATACAATCTAATGATTGAAAGGCAATATTGATTATATTTATATATATTTATTGTTTTTAGATTATTCTGGATTTTTTTAATTGAAACTCACCCTCTGTGGTGTCATTGACATGCTGGCTTTCACCAGAAGGTGGCAGCACTTGACAGTTGAACACATCCAGGTGAATAGAAATTTAATATAGATTAAAATATGGATTTAAATAATAAAAATGTTGTAAAAACAGATTTTGAGTCAATTGTTCTTAGAAAAAAAATCTATTTCTACTGGAAAAGATTTATTAACAAAATTAATTCATTTCAATTCTCTGCACTTCATTGACTTTAGAGGAAAATGCAGAAAACATATTTAAAACTACACATTTCATGTTTGTTTATTTTGAGGTAAAGTTTTTTCTCTGGTTAAAAGATTTTACTACGGAGCAGAACCTGAGAAGAACATCACATTCCTGTAACTGAGGGACTGGGGCGGAGGGCTCTGGGCTCTGATTGTTCCTCTAAGTTTGTCCTAAGATCCAGTTTCCTCTTCTTCTGTTTTTTTATTTTTGGTTCTCATCCGGTTCTCCTCATCAGCTGGGAAAAAAAGCGCTGTTGCTGAAGTAATGAGTGCTTTGGCTACTTGGTGATGCAGAAACAATGACAGAAATGTAAACAGTCTGTGGACGGGCTCCTTGATCCAAGTTTCCATACTTGGCTTCTGGGACCAAATTCAGTTTTCCTACTTTTATTGTTGTTTTGTTTTGCGATCATTTTTAGGGGTGCTGGGATTCAATTTAGGGGTGCACCCTCACAAATAGGCTAAAAACACCTATGGCTGCATGTTTACTTGTATGTTTTCATTTATTTTTTTAACAAAATGTCTTAATTTCAATAGTAAAATTCAAAATTTCAAATGATTTTCTACTTAAAGGTGTAGATCACTAAAAAAAACATTTTTTAATTATTATTTCTGATTATAATCAGTCACTCTGAGTTTTTCCTGCAGGCTGAATGTGAAAATAGTCTCCTCCACCTATCTCCTGCATTAGCTTCTGATAGGAAATAAACAGTGAAACTCTAGGATTAGAAAATCCTGACAGATCTACGTCACACTGTCACTGAACATTCATGGACTCACCCATCTTGACTCACGCCGGGGAAGGCTGTTGTTGGTTTAGCGTCCAGGAAACAGCAGTGAACGTCTCGGCTAGCAGAAGCTAACCGTTAGCATTAGCAACTCCACCACACAGCAGAGCTCCTCCAGGCTTGTGTTATTAGTGGAGATAAAACATCAACGTTGCAAACAGAGTCAGTGGTAGAGTCGAGTTGCTGTTAGCCAATCAGAGTAGTGATGTCCAAATATCAGGAAGTAAGACTTCAGATCCTGTCGTCTGAAGCTCAGCTGTGATGTGGGCTGTGTCCAAATCCAGGGGTTGCGTGCTCATGAGTTCGGATTTTAAGACCAGTGACGTCACAGCGCCGCGTCGAAGACCGTCCAAATTCCAAGAATGCTGAGAATGCGGTCTTGAAATGCGTTCTTCTTTTCCCCGATTTTGAGAACGGGTGCGGTGTAGTCTCCGTGGTCTCCTCACCTCCATAATTCCCGTGATGCACTGCGGGATTGATTTCTGTAGAAACGGGACGCACAGCAGTAGAGCAGCAGGACGACTAGTTTATTCAAATGTGACTGTACAAAAAGTAAAAGCCTGAAGTGGTTGTGTTTTTAAGCCTTTCCCATTGTCATTAGGCCTGTAATGTGTTTTTGTATTCTTGTTCGTCATTACAGTTCATAAAATTGGTAAATCATAAATCAAAAAATAAATTATACAATTAACCGTGAATAATCCAGCATCGTGGATCCATATTTTGTAATAGATTTTCTTTAAGCAGTTGCTAGGTGACAGGAGTAGGGGCGGGACTTTTATTTAAGGCTAGACCGTCCACATTCACAGCTGTTAACATCCGGTCTAAGTGGTCACGGAAGAACACGTTCTCCTGAGACCAATGAGGACGGGTACTCAGAAGCATGCAATCCCTGGATTTGGACACAGCCGTGGACAGCTTTTAGGTCAGAGAAATGGTGCACCGGTGTATTTCTTCCCCAGAGTACAACTCACAAGGCATTCATTCCTACTAGAGACCACTGCAAATGTATTGATTAAATGATTGTTCAACACCTTTAAAAAAATTTCACAATATTGTTGGTGGATTAAAAAAAATTAAACCACTCATATACGAAATAAAAACAATCAAATTACAGTGAGGACCACCAGAACATTTGAAAAAACAGAGTATTACTACTACTAGTAGTAGTACCACTATCTATACTACAATAATAATAAAATGTGCATAGAAAAACATGTTTTAAGTGACAAAATCTTGTGCATAAGCACCAACTATTTTGCCATAATTGAGATAAAATAAATTTCAGATTTAGAAAAGGTCTTTTTTACAGCTAATGTTATGACTTCAAAGAACTGATGAAGCAAAAATGAATTAAAAAGTAACCTGAATCATCTTCTATGACACCAGAATGATCTGTTTTTATATCCAGATGGGTCTTTTACTTCGTTATAAATGTGATGCAACACGTCAATAAGCTTTCCTTGATGATATGTAATTAACCAGAGTCTATTACGCATCCCTTTGCCGGGTTACCACGGTGACTGACGGCCAGACTTTTTTGCAGACGACGAACGCTGACGCTGCAGGATCTTTTATAACCATCCTGATCCTCGTGGACCCGTCCCTCCTCCTGCTGCTGCTGCTGCTCGAACACCAAAACACAGGAACGCCATTCTCCAATTCATTTGAAATGACTTAATCTAACTTTCCAGCTTTGTTTAGGAAAGACTTTATTGAGAAAAGTGAACACTTATCTGGTGATGAGTTTAGTGCACACGGTACGAGACATAAGAGTGATTCAGAAACATTGCACTGGACAACAAAGAAAAATAAAAGTACATCATTTACAAATCTTTTTATAAATAAAGCTAGCACAGTGAAGTGGTTTGTGACACTAAATATACAACTTGTTGCTGACAAAGGCTTTTGGGAGATATTTATATTTTTGGGATTCAGACTAAAATTTAAAGAAAATCTGCAGCAAGACAAAAGTAATTAATCCTAAAGTAGGAAATAATTTAATCTGATTTCTCTGGAACATATAAGACTTGATGTAAGACATAATGTACTAATTGTCTTTTATTGACAACAAATCCTTAAATGACCAAAAATTCACCCAACTTCCAAACTGTAACCTATGGGTCGCTAACACTGAGAGTCACGATTAATAAACATAAAACAGGTATTTTTTTGTATTTTACCTGGGATTAAATAAAAATGACAACCAGACATTTGTGTTGCTGACTCTGATTCTCAAACTGCAATCAAAGATCCGGAACAACGCGGCCTACGGTAATCCCAGGCTTCTGCACATTGCTTGCTCATCCGGGTATTTTTCCTTAGGTCTTCCTGCCCGTTCACGCCTGAAGGGACTGAGGGGAAGATCCTGGAGATCACAAGACACGATGAGAGAGAAAGGACATTTCCTTTTGAAGTCAAAGCCGAAGCGAGCTGGGATGTGATCTAAAACACACGGCAATAACACGCTGAGCTTCGCTTTTCATGTTGGACTAAAATAAAAAAACGCCAAAACCTAAAGGCCCTCAGCAACAGGAGAAGATGTTAAAACGTTTTTAAACTAAGCCCGTTTGACATGGATGTGTTAGTTACATATTTAATACACAGGCTGGAGTTCAGCAGCAGCGCCTGACCCCTCATGGTGAAGGCTCTTAACACCTTCAGCTCAGACTGTAACAGCGATCACAGGAAATGAAGACGAATGTTTCAAACGTTGTATTTAAGATGCAGGAAAAATGTCTGAATGTGTGGAAACTCCCAGATCAGAGGAAAAAGGTTAACGTTGTGTCTTTGTATAGCTGACAGATAGATATCAGTAAGGTCATCTATGGTGTAGCATCAGGTTTCACCGTCCGCCTGGGTGTGTCTCTCTCAAAGGGACTCGTGTCTCATAATCTAGCGCTCGGATTTCCACTCCTCCGAGCCGTCCCTCTGGAATTATTTTGATTTTTGAGCTGAAAAAGAACAAAGGGAACCGGACTGAGGTTCTCCTTGCGTCATCAAGGCTTTCCATCGGATACTGTTCTGAGGATTCTGGGATGTGTGGTCTTTGGAGCAGAAGGTACCTGAGGTGCCTGATTGCAAGGCAAAGTCTTTTTTTGGTGCCATGAACATGAGGTTAAAGGGAAAGTTGCAAAGGTGAAGACGTTGGAAAAGTCCCAGAGTGTTTGATGTGGTGGCCGTCCCAGTCAGCGCGTTGGTAAGGACTGTCAATGTGTGGTTTTCCTTTGTTCCACATCTGCAAGGTCTTTAAATGTGTCTGTGGCGATGGTGATGATTGTGCATGTCCTCCATTGTGATTCTGCCCCACACGCCGATCACAAAGGCTTCGATCTCGCACTCGTTGTCCCCGCGAGCGATGCGGAAGTAGCCGTTCTCTCCCCAGTTCTTCCCCCAGGAGTTGGCAGCGATCTGGAAATCAATGGAAAGCAATCAAATGAAACATTTGAGCGAAAGTTTACAGCGTTGGATTCTTAAAACGTTTAATGTACAGGTTTTGTGTTGTAAATCTTAAAACCGCAATGGCAAATCTGTAAATCAAGCTAGCTTTAAAACACCATTACGGTCATGCAACTCCACCCCGTCCCGTCAGCTATCATCCAGAACCCGCATTGCCAGAGGAAACGAGAGAGCGCTAAACACCCGCGATGCCAAAGGAAACGGCATAGCGCTAAACACCAGTCACCGTATTCTACGTCCAAACGCCTTTTGTTGTCCGTGACTTCGAATGGTGTTTTTGTTTTTGGGACTCTGGTTTGTCCTAAAGTTGAAGTGGTAGCAGCCGGCTGTTTCTCCTTCTCTGATATTATTGAGCGGAGAACCTCTCACACCAGTGGTGTTCTGCTGCAAAATGCACGAGAGCGTAATGAATGGACGACTCAGGTACATGCGGACCTGTGGTGGTCCAGTGAGACAGATAACCGAATGGTCCAATGGTTGGTGTCGGACCGAGCCGTGTTATTGGCTGAGGCTTTTAGACAAATGTGACAACCGCTTCATTATTTTTGTGTTATCCCCACAAAACATTTATAACTATACTACGTTAGAACGAGAAAAATGTTTTAAGCTAGTTTGTTTTGCAGATTTGCCATCGTAGCTTTAATGAACGCATGATATACCAACACCCGTATAGGCCGATGTGTTTTGAAATATTGTGTTGGATGATAAGAAAAACTGGGACGATATTAACCGATGTTCATTTCCATCTTTACATTTATGTTTCAAGGGGGCGTGGCCATGTGGTATTTATTTGGGCATATTACTGATATCGGATATTGGTTATCAGCCATGACAGCAGAATTAATATCGGATATCGTTATCGACCCAAATGTTCATATTTGTACATCTCTAATCTTAACCAAAAATCCCAATACATAAAGTCTCACATCTACCTCTGTAACAGGATCAGTACATTCTCCTATACACCTCTACTGCTCTCTGGTGGAGGATCTAAGTACTACAGGTGGCAAGTACCAATTTTATCCTTATTATTATTACTATATCATCAGAATATTCATGATAAAATATGTATTTATTTAGAGTTCAAACAAAAACAAGATATGCTTTTAATTAATAAATGTAAGAGCAGGAAAAATACATATTTTTGTTTTAATTTCAACAGTAGAGTTAATTTGTGTAAAGGGAAAAAATACCTACCCAAAATTTTCTTGGTGCTCCATTAAAGTCTCTGTCTTCTCCCCACCTGTGCAAAAAGCAAAGACCATATAAAATCAAGAGGAGGTCACATTGCCAAACAGCATTGAAGCGTTATCAATAAAAAAGACCACAGCTTGGTCTTACTGTCAAATAACCGCAGTTCAAGTGCAAACAAATAGCTTTCATCGTGTTGGAAACATCTTAAAGTCCAAGAATCTACCACTGTTTCCACACTCCCACACATTCCCAATCCAAAGAAGCTGGCATTCCCCTTATCTTAAAGCATTTCCACCCGCCTGACATGAAGCAGGAAGGAGAGGATAAGCCATAAGGAAGTGAGCATCAGTTTGGTCCACCAACACCACCAACACAGGACGAAACATTTTAACAAACATAAACACAAAACATGACCCTTAGCTTTACTCGTCCTGCTTGCCAGAAGCTTTGTTTTCCGGAAAACCTTGGAAAAGGCCCAGAAATTCCCGTCATGAAACCCGCTTTGGTCTTAGCTTAGCCGCTGCCAGCCCCTGCTGTCTCTACTCGTCATCGTCAAAACATTCTCCCAAAGCCAATTCCCATCCTGTTTTTGCACTCCAAGTATTTGATTTCCCAAGAGACTCCCAATGTTCAATGCCTTGTTATCTTTTTATAAGAGAAAGGAATGCTGGGAAATAAACTAGACGGTCTCGGTTAGTAGCTGGTCACTAAAATAGCTTTAAAGGAGTCTGAAAATGATCAGAAAATGTGGATTTGTGTGTGTGGTTAAGGTTCAAACACACCTGTGTAGATATCTGGACTTATTCATTGATTTAGATAGAACAGACAGATCCAGACCAGTGTTGGGTCCACAATGGGCTCATCGGGTCAGTGGTCATTTCGTTGACAAAATATATATACGGTATATATATCTATCTATATATATATATAGATAGATAGATATATAAATATATATTTATTTTATTTTTTTGTGACAAATTCATTTTTGCGAATGAAAACGAAACGTAAACTAAAATTTATACTTTCATAAAAACTAAATTATGATGATTATTGATCGACATTTTTGTCGACGAATAAAACACAACAACGAAAATTGAAAGTAACAAAAGTCCAATCAGAAAAGGGGAAAGATAGGAGGAATGGAAAAAAGAACCAATCAGCAAATAGCACAGGCGGGACTCGATGAAAGAAGAACCAATCAAGAGTCCTGAGCCAGCTGCTGTTTGAACAAGCTACTGGTAACAGCTGAATAATTTATGACTAAAAGGAGAACATGTCCACGAATGCTTGGTGAGTACACATCTGGAGTTTCGCCTGGTTTTACCAGCTCCGGTGGCCTAGTGGTAGAGTGTCCGCCCCGGGACTGGGAGATCAGGGTTCGATTCCCGGTCGGGTCATACCAAAGACCTTGAAAAAATGGGACCCAATGCCTCCTCGCTTGACACTCAGCACTACGGGGTTGGATTGGGGGGTTAAACCACCAAATAGTTCCCAAGCGCGGCCACAGCTGCAGCTCACCACTCCCCACCAATGGGGATGGGTCAAATGCGGAGATGCAATTTCACCAGTGTGTGATGAATACTTGGGACTTTAACTTTAACTTTTAAAAGTGTTACGGTGGTAGCAGCGAGCGTTGGTGGGTGACGGTGCGGAGAGTGGATTGCTGCAGCTGGACTGAACTCACAGAGCAGCACATCTTCTGCACAGTCAGCAAAAAAAAAAACATACACACATGCATCATCAACTACAATCTTCCAGGACATAAAAGGGGGGTCAGTAGAGTTCTCACATGCTGGAATTTATCATTCTGACAACAGCGCCAATGAAAGATTTCCTTATCCTTTTAATGGAGCGTTGCTCTAGATCTCCATCCTGAAGGCTAAAGTTAAAACTCCGCCCATAGTGGGTGGCCGGGATCAGATTTAATCATCCTTGCTTTCTTTAATGATCTAATCTCGTAAAGGTCACTAAGATTGTCAAAAGTGATGCTAGGGATTTTACTGCGTTCTTAACCTTCTCCGGTTCCATGCCAGGGATCTGAGGACTGGAGAATCTCCACCAGGAATCCGAGGTGCCCACTCCAGAGCATGACAGGAGAAATTCCCAACTATACTGAATATGCTCCCCTTAATATAGGACACGATTGTCAACAGGAAAATAAACCTGTTAAACTTAGGTGAGTCTTCATCATGTCACTATTCCCAGTTCAGTGATGTCTATCAGGTGAAGATTTTGGTCTGGAGGAGGCAGGATTTCACACACATATCTATGTAAAGCATCAAACTAAAGGATGCTCGGTAGGCACACACACTACTGGTGCTGCATGTCACCATGACCAGGGTCACACCCACACAACATTCCCCAATGCCTCCTCATCCCTCCTGCTACCTCTTTTCCGGGTGATTGATCCCTCTCTCTCGGTCCAGTCCAGAGGATCAGCATCCCAGACAATTCTCTTTCCACCACATTGGACCTCAATGCTCCCTTCACAAACTTTCCCAGGCCGCGGGCTTAAAGGAACGCACAGCTACGGGATTTGGTTTGTGTAAACACACTGATGCCTGTGGCAGGTTGGGGTGCAAAACGCCGTGCCCTCCGGCAGCTCCGCTGTGTAAACGCTTGTCACCGCTACATCCACTCACCGGGAGCGGTGAAAAATAACAGCGCCATTGGCAGAATACACAGTTATTCAACAGGTCTTGTTTTTGTTAGATCTTTTCCAAAATCATGTGATTAAATTCAAAAGTCCTGTTTGTTGGTTTAACATAAGTTTACCAGTTAACCACAAGTTAGATGGCACATTTTCCACCCAGCAACAAACTTCTCCATTTTCTGGGTTTCTATGGTGATGAATCATGTGCTAATGATGCAGGCCACTCATGGCATCTCTTAAGGACAGTAGTAACTCCTAACCTGTTATCATAATAAAACACAAAGATAGTAGCTGGTTTAGATAAGAACATATGCTTTATATGTAGTAAACTGCTCCTCCATTGAAGTGGTCGCTATGGTACCAAGTGATGTTGATGTTAGCATCACGGAACATCTAAAGATGGTTTTAAAAATTCTGCTGTGGTCTCCAGAATGAATGGAGGCCTTGTTAGTCGTTCTCTGTGGAAGAAAAGCTGACGCTCCAGTTTCAGGAAGTAGAAGTTAGCCGGAGGATTGGGCGTGTTACTCATTAATATTTATGCAAACGTCTCGCCTCGGATTGGCTAACAGCAATGTGACATTCGCTTCATTCGCTTTTCTTTCTTGGGTAAGAACTGCCACAAATAACACAAGCCTGAACATGTTCTGCCATGTTGTAGAGTTGCTAATGCTAACGGTTAGCTTCTACTAGCCGAGACGTGCACTCCTGGCTGCTAAATCAACACAGCCTTTTGCGGTCAAAAGCCAAAGTGGGTGAAAATTTTACAGTGTGACGTATCTTTGTGGCTTTTTCTGACCCAAACATTCCCAGGCTATTCTCTTTTGGTAGCTAATGCCGACGATGGAGTAGAAGACTATTTTCACATTCAGCATGCATGTGAAACCCAGAGTGTTTGAAAAAGGACAAAGATTCTGCGTTTCTCGGGGAACATCTGCTTTAGAATAACACTAAAGAATCGTAGCAGAACATGCAGCGTGAATGACGACTCGTTTTAGAAAAGAACCAATCAGCGGATTGGGTGAAACGTTTATCTGTGTTGACTGAGACCGAACCTCCAACATTCAAATCAACCCAGCAGCACTTTAAAACACAAATAAAACAATTTGTGTGGTTAAAATTATTTATCTATTACATATTTTTCACAAGTTATTATGTGATTTTGAGCCTCTGTGGGAGATTATTTGGTCCTAAAGTGTTCATCAACAAAAGAAACAGCGAGCTGTGTGTATTTTTGCAGCCTCAAGTCTTGCACAACATGTGAAAATTAGTAACCAGGTGTTGTGCTAACATTCTTGTCAATCAGAGCTGGAACCAATAAATACCTGCAACCATTTGAGGAGGGAGTGGATGCTCTAAACCCTCGTGTTGCAGATGTTTGGGGGACATTTGTGAGGGTTTTTGGTTCTTTTGGACCTTGTTTTTTTGTACTTGTCAAACAAACTTAGTGACACTATAGAGGCTTAAATTATTTCTCAATTTCCAGACAAGTTGGCAATGGGATCATTTTTCAACTGACGATGTCCGGGTTTTACGATCTGTAGCCACTAAATACAAAAAATACAAAAACTGAAACCTAGTTAAATGATTCTGCTGGCCGTTGTGAATTTTTTTGGTTCACAAGGTACATAAAGATGTAATTTTGCACTAAAATTTGTTTTTGGAACGATTAAAGCTGTTATAACAAATCTACAGGACAAGCTAGGTTTTGAACGCAAAGACGGTCACGGAACACTCACCCCTCCCCTTGGGTATCTTCCCTGAGACAATTCTGCCAGAAGCGACGATGCTGGAGGAAACGACATAGTGCTAAACACCAGTCACCGTTTTCTAGGGCCAAACGTGCAAAAGTGTGGAGGTGTGGCGCTTCAGTGAGACCAACAACCGGATGGTCCAATAGTTGCTTTCAGTCCGAAACGTGTTATTGGCTGAGTTTTTTAGACAAATGCGAGAGAACCACTTTGTTATATTTTTTGTTTTTATTTATCTCCACAAAATATTTATAGCTATACGATGTTACAATGTTGTTAAGAGGCATAAAAAAAATTTAAGCTAATTTGCTATTGCAGCTTTAAGTAAATAAATGTGTCCTTCAAGCCATACTATGCATCTTTTTCATATTTTTAAATCATGTTCTTGAGCCAGTTTGTGCTAAAATGACCCTTTACAGGGTTAATGAAATGTCACTCAGACCCCCACCACCCTCTGTGGCCAGAATACCGTGCGCTTGCAACTT